>CM040920.1:24725480-25925480 GCA_023029165.1 Gobiocypris rarus
CATCAGTCTGGTGTGTTTCACCAATAACCGCATCTTAGTCCGTGTAACTAACCTGAGCGTAGTTTTGTGGTGTCATGGACACAACATGATCTACTGAGTTATTAACACAACATACATCATAGTAAGTTTAAATGTATAAAACAAATCATTGAAATCAAGGATTTTGAATTATTTTTCTGGTAGCAGAACATTACAAACAGCAAAAGTGTGGGAGTTCTGTTTACAGATTTCCCCAGTTTTGTGTCACCTTCCTCCACATAATGTCCTGCTTGGCATTTGTAATACAATGAATATTATATTTTTATTTATAATATAATTATATTACAAAGAATATCAAATATTAATGTTATTTCTGGTCCATGTTACCTTGTTATTTGAGCTGGCTCAATTAATGAAAAAGGTTTTTACTGATTTCTAATACTTTATAAATATGAATAAACGTTTGATTATTCTACTTAACTCTTTACATTTATTGAAATCGTTCATTAGGTTCTCAGAGTCGCACAGGGTCCTCGCACTTTCCATTATGCGGGCCCACGATCACATAGCTTGTCAGTCTTGGTAATAAATGCCAAATGTTAGGCGGAGCTCTGCAATCTCAGTCGGCGTGCCTCAAAGCTCCACCCCAAACCGGACTGCAGTCCGTTACTAACCTGACACAGATATGCAGAAACAATGGATACATAATGCACTAAAATCAATACTTTCAGAGTAAATCAGAACGAAGTCAAACGCAACAACATATTTGTCAAAGTGTATTAAAGACCGTGATTTTGGTGTGGCCCTGCAGTCACAGCCCGCTGGTATTCATTGCATACACAACAACAGTCAGGATTAAGGAGGACTGTGTTGTCGTTAACATCCAGTGAACTAGCAGCACATGCTGTGCAGTCCAATCCCTGCTCAAACTCTGTTTTTGAGAGTGAAGTTTCGTTTTGTGTTTTCGTGTCAGTACATTTGAATATGAAAAAGCTGTGGTGCAGGGATGATGTGGCACATTCATTGTATCTCTTTTTATATTTCAAGTGCCTATTTGTTTGATTTAGTCTATTTAAAGACTAACCTGCACGATGGCACAGTGGAAATTTTAACTGATTTACAAAATGTGATAGATTTAGCTTGTGTTACTTCTTTGGCTAAACGCTCCCATGGAACAGGGAGAGAAAGTCTGTGTTCTCCGAGTGGGCGTGGTATGCCCGTGGGCTCAGCTGAGCCACTCAGAAACATTAAATCATGCGTTTTCTTGACAAAAATAGGAACAAACATCACTATCATTCTGTTTATCAGTTTTAGATTTTAATCTTACCGCCTCTTGATTATTTTTTGTCGAGTATTTTCGATTTTGTAGCAGTAACAGCTATTAGTCAAACAAAAAGTTTTCTTAACTTTAACATATTGCATTGCATCACCCTTGTTTCTCCCAATTTTGCTTTTCATAAACAAATGCATTATCAAATCGCATGTTTTCTAATTGTCTGAACTTAGATTTTTTATTCTATTGTCTGATCGCTCTCATCGCGCGTTGCACATAGTTAATGAGACAATGGAGACTCATTTAGCTGATTTTATCACATTAGGCTCTAATTTATAGTTCTTCTCATAGAAAATAGATCGTTCTAGTTTAATTTGAATCTCTTGTTGCGTATGCCGACAAGGAGATCTTTAACAATTAATAGCAAGGGTTTTCATTTCTTTTCTGCGCTGTTGTTAACCATGTCTGATAAGTGGTTATGTCTATTCAATCAATTCACAAAACTCCGGATTTACGGCACGGTCAAACATTCAGGTTTTCCCAAAACATTTCTAAACAAGACAGAATGAATTTGACTTACCACAACAGCTGAAGAAATAGAAGCTCAAACCCGTTGATGATTTTAGAATCCAATACTTTGCTGAAAAACATGCTGCTCGTTGTGTTCGAGCACTGCAGCAATCACGTCGCCGGGTCACCAAGCTGGAGGGCCGCTGAAATCGCTCCAATGGCGGCAGCGAAGAGCGGGTGAAGGGATTTGCGCGTTCGGTGTTCTCAGCTGGGCAAAATGGATCTAATTCCAATTCCTCTTTATCTGACTCCATTTTATCATAATTTAGAATTTAGATTAGAATGCCAATTTGGTTATTTGGTCATTCATATTTAATAGTTAGCTACACATTTAATCATTCCGTTTAACCCTTTGTGGAAAGTACCCATTAATAATTCCAGAGTAAGTCAGAATAAATCAAAATGTAACAATTTATTAAACATTCAATGACATGTATAATTCCAATTACATCATCAATTCAAAGATCCTCCATACATAATATAAAATACTCTGAAGTAAAGAGTGAGAGAGTTCCTGACTTTCCATAGGCTACGTAACGTTGACTGGACACAACGTTACGGGCGAATCTGATTTACAATATTGCGTCCTGACTCTTCTGCTACGCTGCCTTAAGTATTCAGACCTGACAATCACTTCTATCAAATGGAAACATATGTTAACAAAGGGAATTTACATTTAATCACTGTCTCAGACCTGTATTGACAAAAGACCAAATGGTTGAAAGCCACACCTACAATACTATGCAACATCTCTTTAAACTCTTAAAACCTTTAACGTGTTCTTGTTTGCTTCTGTGGAGATGAGATATTTGTACCAGTCGCACTAAGACATTTCCAATGATATCAAACACATATATATTGTTTAGTATTTGTTCATTTTTAGATTTCCAATGTGATCAATCCATGAGGGTGTAAAGGGTGGGGGACTTTCAGGTGAAGGAAATACTTGTAAATTAGAGCCATTCTAAGTTGATTCACTCAGTGTGACGTCGTCTGCAAAAAGTGTCCTTTGTTTTCAACCAGACAATCTGGCATTACTTTTTAAAGCCTTTCATTAACAGCAGTTGATAGACGGACGGACGGACGGACGGACAGATAGATAGATAGATAGATAGATAGAGTATTATGAACAATGATACATAAACAATGAACAATCGTATCTTTGAAGCACTAACGATGGATGGATGGATGGATGGATGGATGGATCGTATCTCTATCAGATAGCATTAACCAGATTAATAAATTCTGTAAAAATGTTTGTTCATTGTTAGTTCATGATATGCATTAACCATTATTAACAAGTTGAGTTTATTTTATTATATTAGGGAAATGGGTTGAGTCAGTTATCATTATACAAATGTATTTGATCAGAATCAAGTATTCCAGTGAGCCGCTTTAGTAAAGGTGTATCCGAAATCTAAATAAAAGTTGAAATATTTGATTGTTTATCATTTAAGTTGTCAAATGTTTTTTAAGTGTCTTTTTTAAACTGTCTGCTTAATTTGTTAAAGAAACAGTGAAGCGCGCCAGCTGTATTATGCTGAACTGAAAGGAAGAGTTTTGAGATCTGAGTGCTTTGAGCAAGAAGGGATGTACTTCCAGCTGGCTGCATACGCCCTGCAAGCTGACCTGGGAGACTACGAAGAACGAAGCTTTGCATACTTCAGACCACTGGACTTTTTCCCCTTTTGGGTAAGGCCCTCTTTTTAAATTGGTTGGGCATTTCCTTGTTTACCTATTATTATTGTGCAAAAACTTTTTTTTAAAACTAATTAGGTTTTTATTGTGACACTGACAGATTATACAAAAGCGTGGGAATGCTTATATCCTGGAGCACACCCCAACCCTGCATAGGGAGCTTAAGGGAATGGCATCCAGCGAGGCTGCCTTATATTTCATGCAAGAAGCGTTTACCTTGAGTGATGTGCCCCTCACCATCTACAGATTGTTCAAAGTTAGTGACTTTTTTAACACAAGTCCACTGTTCAAAAGTGTTGTAATAACACAAGTTCAGAAGTGTTGTAGTAATCGAGGCCAGAGAAGACCGGACTCAAGTCTTGAGTCCAAGTGTTTTTTCATATTTCATGATATTCCAATTCAACATTGTGTCTGTTGTGTCCAATTTAATTAAAATTCACACTCATGAATAGTGTGCTGCAAGGATGACGTATTTTGACATGTTTTTGGTTAAACGCCTCAGGCCTCAAGCTTAGGATGTTTATATTGTACAACATAAAATACAATAGTAAATAGTAATTTAAAAAAATGTTTTAAAGCTTTTACTTGTAAACTTGAAAAAGTGGCTAAATGTCAATACAGATGTTATCTGGTACCTTAAACATCATCAGATCGTGCAGATAAACTACTCTACTCACTAGTCTGCTTTTACAGCCTCATTGTGTTAATAAACAAGTTCTTGGAAACTATTTCACCTTGAGCTAAATAAAGTCAAAGAGTTGTTGATAGCTTAATGGTGTTGCCATTTAGGGCATGCAACATTTAGCTACTTCTGGTGTTTGTATTTAGGCTTCAAGATTCATAAAAGTTGTGTTCATTTGTGAAGATTTTTTAAGAAACTTTTGTTGGTCACAAAGCTTTTTTTCTGCAATAATACAAATTGCAATAGAGAATTCAGGTTGGTCTACAGAAATACTGTTCCCACAAAGTTGGGAGCATGAAATTGTCCAAAATGTCTTGGTATGCTGAAGCATTAAGATTTTCTTTCACTGGGACTAATGGGCCAACCCCACACCATATTCCCCCTATGATTGGTCACTCCAGAGAACATGTCTCCACTGCTCTAGAGTCCAGTGGCGGCGTGCTTTACCACTGCATCCAACGCTTCGCATTGCACTTGGTGATGTAAGGCTTGGATGTTGCTGCTTGTCCATGGAAACCCATTCTATGAAGCTCTCTACGCACTGTTCTTGAGCTAATCTGAAGGCCATATGAAGTTTGGAGGTCTGTAGCTATTGACTCGGAAAGCTGGAGACTTCTGTGCACTGTGTGCATCAGCATGCGCTGACCCCGTTCTGTGAGTTGTTCTCAATTGCTTACACATTGTTATAATAGCACAAACAGCTGACCATGGAATATTTCGTTGTGAGGAAATTTCATGAATGGATTTATTGCAAAGGTGGCAACCTATCACGGTACCACACTTGAATTCACTGAGCTCCTGAGAGCGACCCATTCTTTCACAAATGTGTGTGGAAGTGGAACACCGTTGTGGAACTGTCAATGGAAGTGATTGGGACACCTGAATTCAATGATTTGGAGGGGTGTTCCAAAACTTTTGGCAATATACAGTACATCATCATTCCTATTGGAAATCAGCCAATTCTTCAGTTCTGAATTTGCTTAACCCTGATTCAAACATGTTTTACCGATATGTATTATGTTTCACTAAAGATTCTCTGTTTCTGTCAGTTTCAGATACACTCTCTTTTTCTTTCTTTTTCTGCCCCACCTATCTGTCCCTGCTGTCTCAGGAAAAGAACAAAGCACAAGGTTGTGTCCTAATAGGCTTGGCTTCCAGAGGACTGCAGATCTCTGAGGTAACTTTGAACTCAAGGCCAGTTACATTCAGTGTTGGAGATATTGCATTATAAGTAACACGAATAACTAAAATAATGCATTACTTTTAAATCCATTTAAATTACCACAAGTTACTTTGTTTTCCCCTTTGTTGACTGACACTTCTCCTGTCCACATGTTGAGAGAAATCAAGTAGTTCTAGACTAAATGTGAGCATGCATTTACTCATCTCACTTGCACAAAAATTCAGTATTCCTCAAAATGAATAAAAACTGTGAAATGCAGAATATTATATAAGCCTGCAAGAAATGCATGTGAGTCTTATCTACCACCAGTTTCTTTGTTTTCCCATTAACTGATGCATGTCCCCACTTGTGTGTCTTGTTTTTACTTTCCAGAACGGAAAGCAACAGTTTCTATATGATTTGCCATGGTCAGACATTCATTCCATTACGTTTCAGGTGGTTATTTTCCGTTGTTTACAAATCACAAAAATCACTTGTAACATACAAACATCCTTTTGAGAAACCACTTGTTATTCAGTTTACGTCTTCAGTATGTTCTACGTCTGTTTTGCAGTTTTAAATGAGTTTTGGTTGCACTACAGGGTAGGAAGTTTGACATTCGTGCTGAAGGCTTACATCAGAAAAAGATGGTGTTCTATAGTGCTTCTGTCCTTCATGCCATAAACCTGCTTCAGCACATAAGCAACAGCCACCGGCTGCATCTGAACACAAAGCCCTTGGTCATGCGGCTCAAGGGAAAAAACGGTCAGTCTCAAAGAACCACAAAGCTGTGGAAGAGGGTTATTATATAACTTTATAATGTTACAAAAAATATATACTATATTTCAAATAAATGCTGTTCTTTTAAACTTTTTATTCATCAAAGAATCCTAAAAAAAAAATGTATTTTCTTCAATAATATCTTCAAAACGGTTTTCAAAATGCATTAAATATCATGAAATAACAATATTTTACAACATGTATTAAAATTAGTTAATGTACATTTTAAAATATAATCTTATTATTGTTGTTCTTATTGTAAAATTAATATTTCATGTCCACATACTCATTTAATTGGACAGCTAATAATTCAGCCTGTCGATCACAAAATAAACCCTGACAGGGTAATCAAGACTCTGACACGGAGGGGTTTTGTGTCACCTTGATGCCACTTTTAATGTTCAAAATAATATATGTAACATTAAACAATATTAATAAATGTTGTAAATGTAATGATAATTGTTAATGCATGAAAATTTATATGATAATGTACACAACCATACTGTAAATAATTTCCTTTAGTATTATTCCTTTGTTTATTTGAATATTTTACATAACTAGACACACACACACACACACACACACACACTCTCTAACTTTTATTGTGAGTCCTGCCTCTGTTTAGATAGAGGGACACACAGAGAGATGTACATCACAGATGGAGCTGATCTGGACATGGAGGACCGCGATGATGAGCTTCCACCCATGAAATTCCTCTTAGACCACAGGCGAACCACTGAATGTACAAATGTCAAAGGTAAAGAATGAGTCTGATGTATCTTCCCCATTATTAGTGGCACCATGTGGAATTAGAGTTTTTTTTTAGAGGCCGGACAAAAAAATAGGGAAGTGGTTTGGGGGCAGAGCCATTTGTTGTCTGATGTGAGAAGCAAAATTGTGATATGCTTATTTTGTCTTATATTATCCAAATATTAATATTAAATTAATATTTCACAAACCATGAAAATGTGTTGTTGCATCAACTATTTGAGTTACATGGGAGCATATACTGTTAATATGATAAGAATCGCCTTACCTCAGGAGGAGCACAGTAACCGTCTTCCACAGTTGCCACTGCTGTACAGTGCATTCGGAAACCATTCACAGCGCTTCACTTTTACTGGGCTCTGGCTGGGCCACTCAAGGACATTACATTTTCATTTACATTTAGTCATTTAGCAGATGCTTTTATCCAAAGCGACTTACAAATGAGAGTAATAGAAGCAACCAAGACCAGTCAAGGGCAACAATATGCAAGCGCTGTAACAAGTCTCACGGAATCTAGCACAAAACACATAGGACAGTTGTTGTTGTTTTTGTTTTTTTAATGTTTTTTCGTTAAATAAATGACAAACAGAAACGAATAGAGTGATAAGTGCTATTCTTTATTGGTCAAATGCTGCTGGAAAAGAAGTGTTTTTATATGTTTTTTGAAAATGGCTACAGACTCGGCTGCTGGAACTGAGACAGGCAGGTCATTCCACCAGGTGGGAACGGTCCAGGAAAAGGTCCTAGTGAGGGATTTCATGCCTCTTTGAGATGGCACCACTAGGTGTCGTTCACTTGCAGAACGCAAGCTTCTGGAGGGTGTGTAAGTCTGAATAAGCGAGTTTAGGTATACTGGTGCAGAGCCTTCGGTTGCTTTGTAGGCGAGCACCAGAGCCTTGAATTTGATTCGTGCGGCTATTGGCAGCCACTGCAGACTGATGAAGAGAGGCGTGACGTGTGCTCTCTTTGGCTCGTTGAAGACCACTCTCGCCGCTGCATTCTGGATCAGCTGCAAGGGTTTAACAGTGGATGCTGGAAGGCCCGCTAGAAGAGAATAACAGTAGTCAAGTCTGGAGAGTACAAGAGCTTGGACCAGGAGTTGAGTGGCCTGATCTGATAAGAAGGGTCTAATCTTCCTAATGTTGTATAGCGCAAATCTGCAGGACCGGGTTGTTGCAGTAATGTGGTCAGTGAATTTTAGCTGATCATCAATCACAACTCCAAGGTTCCTGGCTATCCTGGACGGAGTTATGGTTGATGAACTGAGCTGAATGGAGAGAGTATGTTGAAGTGCTGGGTTTGCTGAGACCACAAGCAGTTCTGTCTTTGCCAGATTGAGTTGAAGGTGTTCACAGAGTTGTCCCGTAGCCACTCCATTGTTATCTTGGCTGTGTGCTTAGGGTCGTTGTCTTGTTGGAAGATGAACCTTCGCCAGGTTTTCATTAAGGATGTCTCTCTACATTACTGCTTTCTTCTTTCTCTCGATCCTGACTAGTCACCCAGTTCCTGCTGCTAAAAACATCCCCACAGCATGATGCTGCCACCTAGACCATGCTTTACTGTACGGATGGCATTGGCTGGTGATGAGCATGTGCCTGGTTTCCTCCAGATATGACCTTTGCCATTCAGGTCAAAGAGTTCAATCTTTGTTTTATCAGACCAGAGAATTTTGTTTCTCATGGTCTGAGAGTCCTTCAGGTGCCTTTTTTTGGGCTCTGTTGCATGAAGCAAGCTGAACAAACTCTAAGTTTCAGAGTAGGTTTAGAGTTGACAAATCCAGATAAATCCAACCTGGTTTAGATCAAGTTCAATGGTCTCTGAAAGCTTTGTATAAACGTTCTCTGTCAACTCAGGTTTAATCCAGAGTTTGTGATTAACTCTGAAGCGCACACACCTGAAGGTGTGACACGTGCGGCAAACAGCCAATCACAGTGTCCGTTTGATTCACTTCTCACACGAGACGGCAATTCACTTCTCTTCTGAAGATTGAGAGACCGTTCTGAAAATTATCTTGAAATTAAATGTGTTTACAAAGCAGGAATAAACTAGCCTGGTCTTACCAGACTCTCGTACATTTCATTTGTACATAGAGTCTGGCCACACTCCATTGACAAGTGTTTACTTCTGTGAAGGCGGGTACTCTGTTGAAGTTTAAAACTATCTGTCCAGAGCCACTCTGGATCTGCCATAACCAATCGCTAACGCTTGGTCGTGACATATGTCATGCGCCGTTCACCTTTGTTTCTCACATGGAAATCCGTAAAAAGTAAATGTGCACGCAACCTCCGTGATAAAACCCTAAAACTTGTGCATTCGGATTGTGATTTAGTCATGGTGAAGGGGAGATTTTTGCATCTTTTGTGATCGAGGCACTCTTCACGTGGACCGTAACATGACTTATGCATGATAAGAATAAATGCTGCCGTAAATACCGGCCCAATTCAAATGTTTGTGCTTTTATTTTTATTTTTTGAGTAATGATAAAATATTTTGCTCTTGTAAATACTTGGCAGAATTTAAAGATTTTTTTTTATTATTATTGGTTTTAAAGACATACAAATATATAAACAGTCAGGGGTACAATAGATAAACACAGTAAGACAAATACAATAATAAAACAAAATAGTGACAAACTTAAAAGTTAAATAAAATTATTAAAATGTTTACAAGTAAAAACATATTTTACAGCTTTCTTATTTTTTAAACGTAATATTGTATTAAGGTATTGTTGCACTTCTGATTTTAGAATAAAAAATAAAGGCTTATTATCCCCAAATTTACATTTATGGATACTGAATTTAGCTAACAGTTGCAGCAGATTAATTAATATTCCTTATGATAAGAATTGTCAAATGAAAAAAACCTAAGTAAAACATTTTTAAAGCATAGTTGAAAGCTGGGCATGACGTGAACCTTAATAAAAGTACAAAAATCTGACCAAATACAAACAGAATAAGGACAACTCCAAAACAAATGATAACATTTTTCAACATGTAAGCCACAAAATGTACAAAATATATCAATATCACAATTAAACCTGTTTACAAGATAATAATTACAGGGTAATATGTATAAATGAGTTTAAGAGACATTTCTTTGATTTTATTTGTGATTAAATATTTATGAGGAAGTTTCCAGATTTTGCTCCACAATAGACCATCATCATGACCACTCCAAAATGAAATACAAGCAGGACTGGAGACAATATCCCTTTGAAATAAAGACAGAATACAACGGCTATTATTCTTAAAATGAGAAAGAGAGAAACAGATGCGACCAATTTCAGTATCAGCAGGATCCAATGAGTATGGAGAGGGCTGAGGACAGATATTTTTATGAAGCATTTTTAGACCAGAGGAACAGCATCCATAACCACAGCATAATCTTTAGGAGTGACTGGAATATTATTTTTAGAAAGAAATTCAGAATAGGTCAGCATAAGACCTTCACAGTTATAAAGTTGGCTAACATAAACTATATTGTTACAAAACCAGTACTCAAGAAATGAAGACTTAGATTTATACAGAATGTATTTATTATTCCAGATAAAACATTTGTTTGGAGAGAAGTTGTGTTTATAGATTAATTTCCAAGAAAGAAGCATCTGTTTGTGAAAATTAGATCGTTTTAAAGGAAGTTTTGTGATGCTGTAATCACAGAGTAAAAGGAATTGAAGACCACCAACTTGTGAGAAGCTTCCCCATGACTCGCTGAGTGGAAACTTCCTCATGACTCGCTGCAAGGAAACTTTTTTCCCTGACTCGCTGCGTGGAAACTTCCCCTGACTCGCTGCGTGTAAACTTTTTTCCCTGACTCGCTGCATGTTAACTTTTTTCCCTGACTCGCTGCGTGGAAACTTCCCTATGACTCGCTGCGTGGAAACTTTTTTCCCTGACTCGCTGCGTGGACACTTCCCGCTGACTCGCTGCGTGGAAACTTTTTTCCCTGACTTGCTGCGTGGACACTTCCCGCTGACTCGCTGCGTGGAAACTTCCCCATGACTCGCTGCATTGAAACTTTTTTACCTGACTCGCTTCGTGGAAACTTCCCCTGACTTGCTGCGTGGAAACTTCCCCTGACTCGCTGAGTGGAAACTTCACGCTGACTCGCTGTGTGGAAACTTTTTTCCCTGACAAAAATCCACCCCACCATTTCAGACTTATCAGTCATGGATGAGGAAACAATCTCATACCTGAAACTTCATGCGTGGAAACTTCTTTGAGCTTTTTTGATGTGGAACTAAATCCTCATATGGCTAAATCCTCATATTTCCACAACAAAATCAACAGCACCTCTAACACACGCACACTCTTCAGAACATTCAACTCTCTCCTCTGTCCACCTCCACCACCTCTTTATCTGCAGACGACTTTGCCCACTTCTTCACAAATAAAACTACAACCATCAGCAGTAAGTTCCCACCCCCGCACACACAGGACTTTAGATCAGCCACACCCACAGCCAAACATCTTCTCTCCTCCTTCTCTACACTCACTGAGGCAGAAGTATCTAAACTTCTCCTCTCCAGCCATCCCACCACCTACCCTCTAGATCCTATCCCCTCACACCTTCTATAAAGCCATCTCTCCCACACTTCTACCAGCACTCACACACATCATGAACACATCTCTCAGCACTGGCTTTTTCCCTACCACATTCAAGCAGGCCCCAGTCACCCCACTGCTTAAGAAACCCACTCTAGACACATCACTTGTAGAGAACTACAGACCTATTTCTCTCCTGACTTACTTAGCAAAAACACTTGAGCGGGTTGTTCTCAACCAGGTTTCATTTTTCCTCTCACAGTCAAATCAGCTGGACGTTAACCAGTCAGGTTTCAAAGGGCAACTCAACAGAGACTGCATTACTGTCAGTCACAGAAGCCCTGCGGATGGCAAAAGCTGCTTCCAGATCATCAGTCCTAATCCTCCTCGATCTATCTGCTGCATTTGACACAGTGAATCACCAGATTCTTCTGTCCACCCTCTCATCACTGGGCATCACAGGGACTCCACTACACTGGTTTGAGTCTTACCTCACAGGTAGGTCTTTCAAGGTTGCCTGAGAGGTGAGGTATCCAAAGCACATCAACTGACCACGGGGGTTCCTCAGGGCTCAGTGCTGGAACCTCTTCTCTTCTCCATTTACACTACGTCACTGGGACCCATCATACAGGCACATGGCTTCTCATACCATTGCTATGCTGATGACACTCAACTCTATCTTTCATTTAAACCAGATGACCCCACAGTAGATGAACGAATCTCAAGCTGTCTGGCAGACATCTCGGCATGGATGAAAGAACACCACCTTCAGCTCAACCTGGCAAAGACTGAGCTTCTCGTCTTCCCTGCCAATCCGACTCTACAACACAACTTCACCATCCAGCAAGGTTCATCTCTGATTACCCCTCAGGGTCGGTCAGAAATCTTGGTGTAATCTTTGACGACCAGCTGTCCTTCAAAGACCACATTTCAAAGACAGCTCGATCATGCAGGTTTGCTCTGCGACATCAGGAAGATCAGACCGTTCCTTACAGAGCATGCAACACAACTTCTCGTCCAGGCCCTTGTCATTTCTAGGCTTGAATACTGCAATGCGCTTCTGGCTGGTCTTTCATCGTGTGCAATCAAAACTCTTCAAATGATTCAGAATGCTGCAGCACGTCTTGTATTCAATGAGCCCAAAAGGGCCCATGTCACACCTCTCTTCATCTCTCTGCACTGGCTGCCACTTGATGCCCGCATCAAGTTCAAGGCCTTGACACTCGCTTATGGATCCACCACAGGCTCGGCACCAGCATATTTCGACTCGCTCCTACGAGTCTTCACCCCTACCAGAAGCCTTCGCTCAGGTAAGGAGCGTAGGCTTATGGTACCATCACAGAGAGGCATAAAATCCCTCTCCAGAACTTTTTCATTCACCGTTCCTGGCTGGTGGAACAATCTTCCTACCTCCATCCGGATGGCAGAATCACTGTCATCATTCAAAAGACAGCTAAAAACTCATCTCTTCCATGAGCACTTAACCTTATCATAAAAAATAAAAAATAAAAAAAAACTCTTCCTCTATTTCTCTTTTATTCCTTCCTTTTCTAGCTTAAGCTTATTCTATGTAATGTCCAAAACCTGGTATTTAAGGCACTTTTTGCGTTTTCGCCTATTCATGACCGATCGCTTCCTGTACTCCTATGTTGTAAGTCGTTTTGGATAAAAGCGTCTGCTAAATGCCTAAATGTAAATGTACATGTAAATGGAACCGGTTGGTCCTGATGTAGCCCTGAAAGGCATCTGAGAGAGCTTGGATCTGCTGTTGGGAGAGGTTCTTTTTGAGCTGCTGATGTTGCCACCCCAATGCGGAAAGAGTAGCTTGAGAAGTTCTTGGTGAGATGCCTGCCTGTTGGAGAACAGATTTGAGGTGCTTCTGAAACCAAAAGCGCGTCACGGGTTTGTTGGCTTCATCTGTGAACAAGGGTTCCAGGGGAGATTTGGCCAGATTACTTCTCCATTGGAGGTATGCCAGAACTGACTGGTATGGTTGGATTGGTGACGAAAGGTTAAAAAAGTAGATAAATGACCATTTTTGGTATGGTCAGTCTTTGTTTAATCAGGTATGAGATTGTTTCCTCATCCATGACTAATAAGTCTGAAATGGTGGGGTGGATTTTTGGGTCGAATTTGGAAGTATTAGCGAGTTCCGAGCAGCTGAGAAAACCACAATAAAAAAAGCTAAGATAAACATGGTGTCGAGTGTTCGGGCAGTATTGCTGGGCTGGTAGCTTGTACGCAGGGTGTGAATGCATTTGGTGAGGATGTCTATCGTTATTGGTTGTCTTGTGTCAGGGCGGGTGGGCTGGAATCTTTAAATCCCTTTGATCAGTAGAGAGGTTTGAGAATTGTTTATCTCGGGCGAGGAGCGCCATGTAATAATTTGTGAAAAACTGAATGCCACTTGATGAACCCGACTTGGAGGCCTTTAACGGTATTAAGGTGATAAATAAATGAGGTGATTGAAAGGAGAGAGAAATCGGGGAACGGCATGATGTACGAGTTGTGGAATGCTCTAAAATTTTTCCAAGCGGTTATGTAGGATTGGAGGGTCCTGGGAGAAATTGCTTGGAGAATGGTGTCGAGTCATGCATTGAGGAGCGGTTTCAATGGGTGGGTTATAAGAATATCAGTTCCGGATAGCGAGGCACTGGAGTTGGGAACTGATCCGCCTCTGGAAACAGCGTCCTGAATTTCTGAAACAGGAAACGAGACTGAGTCAGGGATTTGGTTTTCTGATCCAGGGATGTGTTTAGCGATTATGATGAATTGGTCGCAAGCTGAAATCCACGTGAGATGCCTTAGAAATGGCATCATGGAAGGTGCATGGGAACAGCCTTTATTTATGCAATGCACTGTTGCTTCGTTGTCACAGTGCACTAGAATGCTGCTAGCGGCCCATTCTTTCCCCCACAAAAAAGCCACTACTTGTAAAGCTCAAATAGTGCTGAGGACTGTGTTGTGTCCTGGAGCTGCGGGGGCCATGGAGAAGCGAACCACCGACCCTGGTAAAATCTCCCGAAGCCGATCGAGGGGGCTGCGTCTGTGAACAACTGGATATCGTTAGGGGACGAAACGAGATTGCTATAAAAAAAGGATATGCCATTCCATTGGTTCAGGAATGTTTTGTGGAAACTTTCCACTGGCTTGCTGCGTGGAAACTTTCCACTGACTTACTGTGTGGAAATGTTCCACTTTCTTGCGACGTGGAAACTTTGCATTGACTGGCTGCGTGGAACTTCCTGCTGATTCGCTGTGTGGCAATTTGCACTCTCACTGCATGGAAACTTTCCACTTCTCATGGAGCGCTGAAAAACATTAAGGAAAAAATTAGTGTGTGACCGAGAGATTTCTTACTGTGTCCAATGGGTTTGCATGAGGGAGGTGGGAGGGTTATACAACAAGGCTGCGGATGTCGGTGGCGGCCTCACGCTTGGTTTTCCTCTATGGTTTGAACAGAAAAGTTGGTTGGATGAAAAGTGGGCTTGTATTTAAAGTGAGGCTGGTACTTAAACAGAGGAAGGCTCATGCTTGTTTGCGCCACTGGAGCTGCAGGCCACTGGACATCGGTGGGGTTATAACCTGTTGGATAAACTGTTGAAATGATTGAGCCTGTGCAGCTAGAGGATGCAGCCTCCCGCTAGCGTCTGAACTGCAGTTTGTGCACTGGTTTACTGTGCGACTCACACAGCACTTTTTGGCTGAAAACAGCACTGCTGTGATAGTGGAGAAATTAGCCAGAGAACTGAGCTCCTGTGGGAGTAGAGGGAACAACACAGCTTTGGCAGCGGAGAAAATTATCCAGAGAAATTGAGCCCCTGTGGGAGCACAGGGAACAGCACTGCTGGGGCAGTGGAGAAAATTAGCCTGAGAAACTGAATTCCTGTGGGAACAGAAGGAACAGCACTGCTGGGGCAGTGGAGAAAATTATCCTGAGAAACTCAGCTCCTTTGGGACAAAAAGTTAGGCAGACAAATGGTGCAACACATTTTTGTAACCGAATGGGACTTTTATTCTGAAATGCCAATGCCTTATTATTGCAGGATGCTTGTTCAGTTCATATGAGGGAGACAAAATATACAGTCTTACACTGTATACAACATATTACAATATAAATCATGATAAAGAAAACATTGTAATTGTTCATAAGAATTGTTTTGCATAACTGAGTTTTTCAATGATTGCGAAATGCTATGAAACTGAATCCTTCTGAAGAATTGTTTTGCAATTTTTTCCACATTAAAATTTTGAAACGTGAGTGCTCACGTCTATTCAATTAAATCAGTACCTTTGAAATTTGCAGTTTTGTGATATATGTTTTTAAACCCCGAAATATAGATGCCGTACAATAAACATTGATGCACGTGTTATACAATAGCCTACTGTAACGTATTTATGTTACATTTAAGAAAACAGGTGCTTCCAAATACGACCAAGCTTATACAGGTCCTTCTCAAAAAATTTGCATATTGTGATAAAAGTTCATTATTTTCCATAATGTAATGATAAAAATTAAACTTTCATATATTTTAGATTCATTGCACACCAACTGAAATATTTCAGGTCTTTTATTGCTTTAATACTGATGATTTTGGCATACAGCTCATGAAAACCCAAAAATTCCTATCTCAAAAAATGTGCATATCATGAAAAGGTTCTCTAAACGAGCTATTAACCTAATCATCTGAATCAACTAATTAACTCTAAACACCTGCAAAAGATTCCTGAGGCTTTTAAAAACTCCCAGCCGGGTTCATTAATCAAAACCGCAATCATGGGTAAGACTGCCGACCTGACTGCTGTCCAGAAGGCCATCATTGACACCCTCAAGCGAGAGGGTAAGACACAGAAAGAAATTTCTGGACTAATAGGCTGTTCCCAGAGTGCTGTATCAAGGTACCTCAGTGGGAAGTCTGTGGGAAGGAAAAAGTGAGGCAAAAAATGCTGCACAACGAGAAGAGGTGAACGGACCCTGAGGAAGATTGTGGAGAAGGACCTATTCCAGACCTTGGGGACCTGCGGAAGCAGTGGACTGAGTCTGGGTAGAAACATCCAGAGCCACCGTGCACAGGCGTGTGCAGGAAATGGGCTACAGGTGCCGCATTCCCTAGGTCAAGCCACTTTTGAACCAGAAACAGCGGCAGAAGCGCCTGACCTGGGCTACAGAGAAGCAGCACTGGACCGTCGCCAAATGTTTCATGTCATTCGAAATCAAGGTACCAGAGTCTGAGGAAGACTGGGGAGAAGGAAATGCCAAAATGCCTGAAGTCCAGTGTCAAGTACCCACAGTCAGTGATGGTCTGGGGTGCCATGTCAGCTGCTGTTGTTGGTCCACTGTGTTTTATCAAGGGCAGGGTCAATGCAGCTAGCTATCAGGAGATTTTGGAGCACTTCATGCTTCCATCTGCTGAAAAGCTTTATGGAGATGAAGATTTCGTTTTTCAGCACGACCTGGCACCTGCTCACAGTGCCAAAACCACTGGTAAATGGTTTACTGACCAGGTTTTCATTAAGGATGTCTCTCTACATTACTGCTTTCTTCTTTCTCTCGATCCTGACTAGTCACCCAGTTCCTGCTGCTAAAAACATCCCCACAGCATGATGCTGCCACCTAGACCATGCTTTACTGTACGGATGGCATTGGCTGGTGATGAGCATGTGCCTGGTTTCCTCCAGATATGACCTTTGCCATTCAGGTCAAAGAGTTCAATCTTTGTTTTATCAGACCAGAGAATTTTGTTTCTCATGGTCTGAGAGTCCTTCAGGTGCCTTTTTTTGGGCTCTGTTGCATGAAGCAAGCTGAACAAACTCTAAGTTTCAGAGTAGGTTTAGAGTTGACAAATCCAGATAAATCCAACCTGGTTTAGATCAAGTTCAATGGTCTCTGAAAGCTTTGTATAAACGTTCTCTGTCAACTCAGGTTTAATCCAGAGTTTGTGATTAACTCTGAAGCGCACACACCTGAAGGTGTGACACGTGCGGCAAACAGCCAATCACAGTGTCCGTTTGATTCACTTCTCACACGAGAGACGGCGCAATTCACTTCTCTTCTGAAGATTGAGAGACCGTTCTGAAAATTATCTTGAAATTAAATGTGTTTACAAAGCAGGAATAAACTAGTTTGGTCTTACCAGACTCTCGTACATTTCATTTGTACATAGAGTCTGGCCACACTCCATTGACAAGTGTTTACTTCTGTGAAGGCGGGTACTCTGTTGAAGTTTAAAACTATCTGTCCAGAGCCACTCTGGATCTGCCATAACCAATCGCTAACGCTTGGTCGTGACATATGTCATGCGCCGTTCACCTTTGTTTCTCACATGGAAATCCGTAAAAAGTAAATGTGCACGCAACCTCCGTGATAAAACCCTAAAACTTGTGCATTCGGATTGTGATTTAGTCATGGTGAAGGGGAGATTTTTGCATCTTTTGTGATCGGGAACGCACTGCTCACGTGGACCGTAACATGACTTATGCATGATAAGAATAAATGCTGCCGTAAATACCGGCCCAATTCAAATGTTTGTGCTTTTATTTTTATTTTTTGAGTAATGATAAAATATTTTGCTCTTGTAAATACTTGGCAGAATTTAAAGATTTTTTTTTATTATTATTGGTTTTAAAGACATACAAATATATAAACAGTCAGGGGTACAATAGATAAACACAGTAAGACAAATACAATAATAAAACAAAATAGTGACAAACTTAAAAGTTAAATAAAATTATTAAAATGTTTACAAGTAAAAACATATTTTACAGCTTTCTTATTTTTTAAACGTAATATTGTATTAAGGTATTGTTGCACTTCTGATTTTAGAATAAAAAATAAAGGCTTATTATCCCCAAATTTACATTTATGGATACTGAATTTAGCTAACAGTTGCAGCAGATTAATTAATATTCCTTATGATAAGAATTGTCAAATGAAAAAAACCTAAGTAAAACATTTTTAAAGCATAGTTGAAAGCTGGGCATGACGTGAACCTTAATAAAAGTACAAAAATCTGACCAAATACAAACAGAATAAGGACAACTCCAAAACAAATGATAACATTTTTCAACATGTAAGCCACAAAATGTACAAAATATATCAATATCACAATTAAACCTGTTTACAAGATAATAATTACAGGGTAATATGTATAAATGAGTTTAAGAGACATTTCTTTGATTTTATTTGTGATTAAATATTTATGAGGAAGTTTCCAGATTTTGCTCCACAATAGACCATCATCATGACCACTCCAAAATGAAATACAAGCAGGACTGAGACAATATCCCTTTGAAATAAAGACAGAATACAACGGCTATTATTCTTAAAATGAGAAAGAGAGAAACAGATGCGACCAATTTCAGTATCAGCAGGATCCAATGAGTATGGAGAGGGCTGAGGACAGATATTTTTATGAAGCATTTTTAGACCAGAGGAACAGCATCCATAACCACAGCATAATCTTTAGGAGTGACTGGAATATTATTTTTAGAAAGAAATTCAGAATAGGTCAGCATAAGACCTTCACAGTTATAAAGTTGGCTAACATAAACTATATTGTTACAAAACCAGTACTCAAGAAATGAAGACTTAGATTTATACAGAATGTATTTATTATTCCAGATAAAACATTTGTTTGGAGAGAAGTTGTGTTTATAGATTAATTTCCAAGAAAGAAGCATCTGTTTGTGAAAATTAGATCGTTTTAAAGGAAGTTTTGTGATGCTGTAATCACAGAGTAAAAGGAATTGAAGACCACCAACTTGTGAGAAGCTTCCCATGACTCGCTGAGTGGAAACTTCCTCATGACTCGCTGCAAGGAAACTTTTTTCCCTGACTCGCTGCGTGGAAACTTCCCCTGACTCGCTGCGTGTAAACTTTTTTCCCTGACTCGCTGCATGTTAACTTTTTTCCCTGACTCGCTGCGTGGAAACTTCCCTATGACTCGCTGCGTGGAAACTTTTTTCCCTGACTCGCTGCGTGGACACTTCCCGCTGACTCGCTGCGTGGAAACTTTTTTCCCTGACTTGCTGCGTGGACACTTCCCGCTGACTCGCTGCGTGGAAACTTCCCCATGACTCGCTGCATTGAAACTTTTTTACCTGACTCGCTCGTGAAACTTCCCTGACTCGCTGCGTGGAAACTTCCCCTGACTCGCTGAGTGGAAACTTCACGCTGACTCGCTGTGTGGAAACTTTTTTCCCTGACAAAAATCCACCCCACCATTTCAGACTTATCAGTCATGGATGAGGAAACAATCTCATACCTGAAACTTCATGCGTGGAAACTTCTTTGAGCTTTTTTGATGTGGAACTAAATCCTCATATGGCTAAATCCTCATATTTCCACAACAAAATCAACAGCACCTCTAACACACGCACACTCTTCAGAACATTCAACTCTCTCCTCTGTCCACCTCCACCACCTCTTTATCTGCAGACGACTTTGCCCACTTCTTCACAAATAAAACTACAACCATCAGCAGTAAGTTCCCACCCCCGCACACACAGGACTTTAGATCAGCCACACCCACAGCCAAACATCTCTCCTCCTTCTCTACACTCACTGAGGCAGAAGTATCTAAACTTCTCCTCTCCAGCCATCCCACCACCTACCCTCTAGATCCTATCCCCTCACACCTTCTATAAAGCCATCTCTCCCACACTTCTACCAGCACTCACACACATCATGAACACATCTCTCAGCACTGGCTTTTTCCCTACCACATTCAAGCAGGCCCCAGTCACCCCACTGCTTAAGAAACCCACTCTAGACACATCACTTGTAGAGAACTACAGACCTATTTCTCTCCTGACTTACTTAGCAAAAACACTTGAGCGGGTTGTTCTCAACCAGGTTTCATTTTTCCTCTCACAGTCAAATCAGCTGGACGTTAACCAGTCAGGTTTCAAAAAGGGCAACTCAACAGAGACTGCATTACTGTCAGTCACAGAAGCCCTGCGGATGGCAAAAGCTGCTTCCAGATCATCAGTCCTAATCCTCCTCGATCTATCTGCTGCATTTGACACAGTGAATCACCAGATTCTTCTGTCCACCCTCTCATCACTGGGCATCACAGGGACTCCACTACACTGGTTTGAGTCTTACCTCACAGGTAGGTCTTTCAAGGTTGCCTGGAGAGGTGAGGTATCCAAAGCACATCAACTGACCACGGGGGTTCCTCAGGGCTCAGTGCTGGAACCTCTTCTCTTCTCCATTTACACTACGTCACTGGGACCCATCATACAGGCACATGGCTTCTCATACCATTGCTATGCTGATGACACTCAACTCTATCTTTCATTTAAACCAGATGACCCCCACAGTAGATGAACGAATCTCAAGCTGTCTGGCAGACATCTCGGCATGGATGAAAGAACACCACCTTCAGCTCAACCTGGCAAAGACTGAGCTTCTCGTCTTCCCTGCCAATCCGACTCTACAACACAACTTCACCATCCAGCAAGGTTCATCTCTGATTACCCCTCAGGGTCGGTCAGAAATCTTGGTGTAATCTTTGACCAGCTGTCCTTCAAAGACCACATTTCAAAGACAGCTCGATCATGCAGGTTTGCTCTGCACGACATCAGGAAGATCAGACCGTTCCTTACAGAGCATGCAACACAACTTCTCGTCCAGGCCCTTGTCATTTCTAGGCTTGAATACTGCAATGCGCTTCTGGCTGGTCTTTCATCGTGTGCAATCAAAACTCTTCAAATGATTCAGAATGCTGCAGCACGCCTCTTGTATTCAATGAGCCCAAAAGGGCCCATGTCACACCTCTCTTCATCTCTCTGCACTGGCTGCCACTTGATGCCCGCATCAAGTTCAAGGCCTTGACACTCGCTTATGGATCCACCACAGGCTCGGCACCAGCATATTTCGACTCGCCCTACGAGTCTTCACTCCTACCAGAAGCCTTCGCCAGGTAAGGAGCGAGGCTTATGGTACCATCACAGAGAGGCATAAAATCCCTCTCCAGAACTTTTTCATTCACCGTTCCTGGCTGGTGGAACAATCTTCCTACCTCCATCCGGATGGCAGAATCACTGTCATCATTCAAAAGACAGCTAAAAACTCATCTCTTCCATGAGCACTTAACCTTATCATAAAAATTAAAAAATAAAAAAAAACTCTTCCTCTATTTCTCTTTTATTCCTTCCTTTTCTAGCTTAAGCTTATTCTATGTAATGTCCAAAACCTGGTATTTAAGGCACTTTTTGCGTTTCGCCTATTCATGACCGACGCTTCCTGTACTCCTATGTTGTAAGTCGTTTTGGATAAAAGCGTCTGCTAAATGCCTAAATGTAAATGTACATGTAAATGGAACCGGTTGGTCCTGATGTAGCCCTGAAAGGCATCTGAGAGAGCTTGGATCTGCTGTTGGGAGAGGTTCTTTTTGAGCTGCTGATGTTGCCACCCCAATGCGGAAAGAGTAGCTTGAGAAGTTCTTGGTGAGATGCCTGCCTGTTGGAGAACAGATTTGAGGTGCTTCTGAAACCAAAAGCGCGTCACGGGTTTGTTGGCTTCATCTGTGAACAAGGGTTCCAGGGGAGATTTGGCCAGATTACTTCTCCATTGGAGGTATGCCAGAACTGACTGGTATGGTTGGATTGGTGACGAAAGGTTAAAAAAGTAGATAAATGACCATTTTTGGTATGGTCAGTCTTTGTTTAATCAGGTATGAGATTGTTTCCTCATCCATGACTAATAAGTCTGAAATGGTGGGGTGGATTTTTGGGTCGAATTTGGAAGTATTAGCGAGTTCCGAGCAGCTGAGAAAACCACAATAAAAAAAGCTAAGATAAACATGGTGTCGAGTGTTCGGGCAGTATTGCTGGGCTGGTAGCTTGTACGCAGGGTGTGAATGCATTTGGTGAGGATGTCTATCGTTATTGGTTGTCTTGTGTCAGGGCGGGTGGGCTGGAATCTTTAAATCCCTTTGATCAGTAGAGAGGTTTGAGAATTGTTTATCTCGGGCGAGGGAGCGCCATGTAATAATTTGTGAAAAAACTGAATGCCACTTGATGAACCCGACTTGGAGGCCTTTAACGGTATTAAGGTGATAAATAAATGAGGTGATTGAAAGGAGAGAGAAATCGGGGAACGGCATGATGTACGAGTTGTGGAATGCTCTAAAATTTTTCCAAGCGGTTATGTAGGATTGGAGGGTCCTGGGAGAAATTGCTTGGAGAATGGTGTCGAGTCATGCATTGAGGAGCGGTTTCAATGGGTGGGTTATAAGAATATCAGTTCCGGATAGCGAGGCACTGGAGTTGGGAACTGATCCGCCTCTGAAACAGCGTCCTGAATTTCTGAAACAGGAAACGAGACTGAGTCAGGGATTTGGTTTTCTGATCCAGGGATGTGTTTAGCGATTATGATGAATTGGTCGCAAGCTGAAATCCACGTGAGATGCCTTAGAAATGGCATCATGGAAGGTGCATGGGAACAGCCTTTATTTATGCAATGCACTGTTGCTTCGTTGTCACAGTGCACTAGAATGCTGCTAGCGCCCATTCTTTCCCCACAAAAAGCCACTACTTCGAAAGGGTAAAGCTCAAATAGTGCTGAGGACTGTGTTGTGTCCTGGAGCTGCGGGGGCCATGGAGAAGCGAACCACCGACCCTGGTAAAATCTCCCGAAGCCGATCGAGGGGGCTGCGTCTGTGAACAACTGGATATCGTTAGGGGACGAAACGAGATTGCTATAAAAAGGATATGCCATTCCATTGGTTCAGGAATGTGGAAACTTTCCACTGGCTTGCTGCGGAAACTTTCCACTGACTTACTCAGGTGGAAATGTTCCACTTTCTTGCGACGTGGAAACTTTGCATTGACTGGCTGCGTGGAACTTCCTGCTGATTCGCTGTGTGGCAATTTGCACTCTCACTGCATGGAAACTTTCCACTTCTCATGGAGCGCTGAAAAACATTAAGGAAAAAATTAGTGTGTGACCGAGAGATTTCTTACTGTGTCCAATGGGTTTGCATGAGGGAGGTGGGAGGGTTATACAACAAGGCTGCGGATGTCGGTGGCGGCCTCACGCTTGGTTTTCCTCTATGGTTTGAACAGAAAAGTTGGTTGGATGAAAAGTGGGCTTGTATTTAAAGTGAGGCTGGTACTTAAACAGAGGAAGGCTCATGCTTGTTTGCGCCACTGGAGCTGCAGGCCACTGGACATCGGTGGGGTTATAACCTGTTGGATAAACTGTTGAAATGATTGAGCCTGTGCAGCTAGAGGATGCAGCCTCCGCTAGCGCCTGAACTGCAGTTTGTGCACTGGTTTACTGTGCGACTCACACAGCACTTTTTTGGCTGAAAACAGCACTGCTGTGATAGTGGAGAAATTAGCCAGAGAACTGAGCTCCTGTGGGAGTAGAGGGAACAACACAGCTTTGGCAGCGGAGAAAATTATCCAGAGAAATTGAGCCCCTGTGGAGCACAGGGAACAGCACTGCTGGGGCAGTGGAGAAAATTAGCCTGAGAAACTGAATTCCTGTGGGAACAGAAGGAACAGCACTGCTGGGGCAGTGGAGAAAATTATCCTGAGAAACTCAGCTCCTTTGGGACAAAAAGTTAGGCAGACAAATGGTGCAACACATTTTTGTAACCGAATGGGACTTTTATTCTGAAATGCCAATGCCTTATTATTGCAGGATGCTTGTTCAGTTCATATGAGGGAGACAAAATATACAGTCTTACACTGTATACAACATATTACAATATAAATCATGATAAAGAAAACATTGTAATTGTTCATAAGAATTGTTTTGCATAACTGAGTTTTTCAATGATAAATGCTATGAAACTGAATCCTTCTGAAGAATTGTTTTGCAATTTTTTCCACATTAAAATTTTGAAACGTGAGTGCTCACGTCTATTCAATTAAATCAGTACCTTTGAAATTTGCAGTTTTGTGATATATGTTTTTAAACCCCGAAATATAGATGCCGCATAACAAACATTGATGCACGTGTTATACAATAGCCTACTGTAACGTATTTATGTTACATTTAAGAAAACAGGTGCTTCCAAATACTAAGCTTATACAGGTCCTTCTCAAAAAATTTGCATATTGTGATAAAAGTTCATTATTTTCCATAATGTAATGATAAAAATTAAACTTTCATATATTTTAGATTCATTGCACACCAACTGAAATATTTCAGGTCTTTTATTGCTTTAATACTGATGATTTTGGCATACAGCTCATGAAAACCCAAAAATTCCTATCTCAAAAAATGTGCATATCATGAAAAGGTTCTCTAAACGAGCTATTAACCTAATCATCTGAATCAACTAATTAACTCTAAACACCTGCAAAAGATTCCTGAGGCTTTTAAAAACTCCCAGCCGGGTTCATTAATCAAAACCGCAATCATGGGTAAGACTGCGACCTGACTGCTGTCCAGAAGGCCATCATTGACACCCTCAAGCGAGAGGGTAAGACACAGAAAGAAATTTCTGGACTAATAGGCTGTTCCCAGAGTGCTGTATCAAGGTACCTCAGTGGGAAGTCTGTGGGAAGGAAAAAGTGAGGCAAAAAATGCTGCACAACGAGAAGAGGTGAACGGACCCTGAGGAAGATTGTGGAGAAGGACCTATTCCAGACCTTGGGGGACCTGCGGAAGCAGTGGACTGAGTCTGGAGTAGAAACATCCAGAGCCACCGTGCACAGGCGTGTGCAGGAAATGGGCTACAGGTGCCGCATTCCCTAGGTCAAGCCACTTTTGAACCAGAAACAGCGGCAGAAGCGCCTGACCTGGGCTACAGAGAAGCAGCACTGGACCGTCGCTCAAATGTTTCATGTCATTCGGAAATCAAGGTACCAGAGTCTGGAGGAAGACTGGGGAGAAGGAAATGCCAAAATGCCTGAAGTCCAGTGTCAAGTACCCACAGTCAGTGATGGTCTGGGGTGCCATGTCAGCTGCTGTTGTTGGTCCACTGTGTTTTATCAAGGGCAGGGTCAATGCAGCTAGCTATCAGGAGATTTTGGAGCACTTCATGCTTCCATCTGCTGAAAAGCTTTATGGAGATGAAGATTTCGTTTTTCAGCACGACCTGGCACCTGCTCACAGTGCCAAAACCACTGGTAAATGGTTTACTGACCAGGTTTTCATTAAGGATGTCTCTCTACATTACTGCTTTCTTCTTTCTCTCGATCCTGACTAGTCACCCAGTTCCTGCTGCTAAAAACATCCCCACAGCATGATGCTGCCACCTAGACCATGCTTTACTGTACGGATGGCATTGGCTGGTGATGAGCATGTGCCTGGTTTCCTCAGATATGACCTTTGCCATTCAGGTCAAAGAGTTCAATCTTTGTTTTATCAGACCAGAGAATTTTGTTTCTCATGGTCTGAGAGTCCTTCAGGTGCCTTTTTTTGGGCTCTGTTGCATGAAGCAAGCTGAACAAACTCTAAGTTTCAGAGTAGGTTTAGAGTTGACAAATCCAGATAAATCCAACCTGGTTTAGATCAAGTTCAATGGTCTCTGAAAGCTTTGTATAAACGTTCTCTGTCAACTCAGGTTTAATCCAGAGTTTGTGATTAACTCTGAAGCGCACACACCTGAAGGTGTGACACGTGCGGCAAACAGCCAATCACAGTGTCCGTTTGATTCACTTCTCACACGAGAGACGGCGCAATTCACTTCTCTTCTGAAGATTGAGAGACCGTTCTGAAAATTATCTTGAAATTAAATGTGTTTACAAAGCAGGAATAAACTAGCCTGGTCTTACCAGACTCTCGTACATTTCATTTGTACATAGAGTCTGGCCACACTCCATTGACAAGTGTTTACTTCTGTGAAGGCGG
The DNA here is from genome assembly GCA_023029165.1 of Gobiocypris rarus. Taxonomy (NCBI): domain Eukaryota; kingdom Metazoa; phylum Chordata; class Actinopteri; order Cypriniformes; family Gobionidae; genus Gobiocypris; species Gobiocypris rarus. The sequence goes on from CM040920.1 coordinate 24,751,752, forward strand.
TACTCTGTTGAAGTTTAAAACTATCTGTCCAGAGCCACTCTGGATCTGCTATAACCAATCGCTAACGCTTGGTCGTGACATATGTCATGCGCCGTTCACCTTTGTTTCTCACATGGAAATCCGTAAAAAGTAAATGTGCACGCAACCTCCGTGATAAAACCCTAAAACTTGTGCATTCGGATTGTGATTTAGTCATGGTGAAGGGGAGATTTTTGCATCTTTTGTGATCGGGAACGCACTGCTCACGTGGACCGTAACATGACTTATGCATGATAAGAATAAATGCTGCCGTAAATACCGGCCCAATTCAAATGTTTGTGCTTTTATTTTTATTTTTTGAGTAATGATAAAATATTTTGCTCTTGTAAATACTTGGCAGAATTTAAAGATTTTTTTTTATTATTATTGGTTTTAAAGACATACAAATATATAAACAGTCAGGGGTACAATAGATAAACACAGTAAGACAAATACAATAATAAAACAAAATAGTGACAAACTTAAAAGTTAAATAAAATTATTAAAATGTTTACAAGTAAAAACATATTTTACAGCTTTCTTATTTTTTAAACGTAATATTGTATTAAGGTATTGTTGCACTTCTGATTTTAGAATAAAAAATAAAGGCTTATTATCCCCAAATTTACATTTATGGATACTGAATTTAGCTAACAGTTGCAGCAGATTAATTAATATTCCTTATGATAAGAATTGTCAAATGAAAAAAACCTAAGTAAAACATTTTTAAAGCATAGTTGAAAGCTGGGCATGACGTGAACCTTAATAAAAGTACAAAAATCTGACCAAATACAAACAGAATAAGGACAACTCCAAAACAAATGATAACATTTTTCAACATGTAAGCCACAAAATGTACAAAATATATCAATATCACAATTAAACCTGTTTACAAGATAATAATTACAGGGGTAATATGTATAAATGAGTTTAAGAGACATTTCTTTGATTTTATTTGTGATTAAATATTTATGAGGAAGTTTCCAGATTTTGCTCCACAATAGACCATCATCATGACCACTCCAAAATGAAATACAAGCAGGACTGGAGACAATATCCCTTTGAAATAAAGACAGAATACAACGGCTATTATTCTTAAAATGAGAAAGAGAGAAACAGATGCGACCAATTTCAGTATCAGCAGGATCCAATGAGTATGGAGAGGGCTGAGGACAGATATTTTTATGAAGCATTTTTAGACCAGAGGGAACAGCATCCATAACCACAGCATAATCTTTAGGAGTGACTGGAATATTATTTTTAGAAAGAAATTCAGAATAGGTCAGCATAAGACCTTCACAGTTATAAAGTTGGCTAACATAAACTATATTGTTACAAAACCAGTACTCAAGAAATGAAGACTTAGATTTATACAGAATGTATTTATTATTCCAGATAAAACATTTGTTTGGAGAGAAGTTGTGTTTATAGATTAATTTCCAAGAAAGAAGCATCTGTTTGTGAAAATTAGATCGTTTTAAAGGAAGTTTTGTGATGCTGTAATCACAGAGTAAAAGGAATTGAAGACCACCAACTTGTGAGAAGCTTCCCCATGACTCGCTGAGTGGAAACTTCCTCATGACTCGCTGCAAGGAAACTTTTTTCCCTGACTCGCTGCGTGGAAACTTCCCTGACTCGCTGCGTGTAAACTTTTTCCCTGACTCGCTGCATGTTAACTTTTTTCCCTGACTCGCTGCGTGGAAACTTCCCTATGACTCGCTGCGTGGAAACTTTTTTCCCTGACTCGCTGCGTGGACACTTCCCGCTGACTCGCTGCGTGGAAACTTTTTCCTGACTTGCTGCGTGGACACTTCCCGCTGACTCGCTGCGTGAAACTTCCCATGACTCGCTGCATTGAAACTTTTACCTGACTCGCTTCGTGGAAACTTCCCTGACTTGCCGCGTGGAAACTTCCCTGACTCGCTGAGTGGAAACTTCACGCTGACTCGCTGTGTGAAACTTTTTCCTGACAAAATCCACCCCACCATTTCAGACTTATCAGTCATGGATGAGGAAACAATCTCATACCTGAAACTTCATGCGTGGAAACTTCTTTGAGCTTTTTTGATGTGGAACTAAATCCTCATATGGCTAAATCCTCATATTTCCACAACAAAATCAACAGCACCTCTAACACACGCACACTCTTCAGAACATTCAACTCTCTCCTCTGTCCACCTCCACCACCTCTTTATCTGCAGACGACTTTGCCCACTTCTTCACAAATAAAACTACAACCATCAGCAGTAAGTTCCCACCCCCGCACACACAGGACTTTAGATCAGCCACACCCACAGCCAAACATCTTCTCTCCTCCTTCTCTACACTCACTGAGGCAGAAGTATCTAAACTTCTCCTCTCCAGCCATCCCACCACCTACCCTCTAGATCCTATCCCCTCACACCTTCTATAAAGCCATCTCTCCCACACTTCTACCAGCACTCACACACATCATGAACACATCTCTCAGCACTGGCTTTTTCCCTACCACATTCAAGCAGGCCCCAGTCACCCCACTGCTTAAGAAACCCACTCTAGACACATCACTTGTAGAGAACTACAGACCTATTTCTCTCCTGACTTACTTAGCAAAAACACTTGAGCGGGTTGTTCTCAACCAGGTTTCATTTTTCCTCTCACAGTCAAATCAGCTGGACGTTAACCAGTCAGGTTTCAAAAGGGCAACTCAACAGAGACTGCATTACTGTCAGTCACAGAAGCCCTGCGGATGGCAAAAGCTGCTTCCAGATCATCAGTCCTAATCCTCCTCGATCTATCTGCTGCATTTGACACAGTGAATCACCAGATTCTTCTGTCCACCCTCTCATCACTGGGCATCACAGGGACTCCACTACACTGGTTTGAGTCTTACCTCACAGGTAGGTCTTTCAAGGTTGCCTGGAGAGGTGAGGTATCCAAAGCACATCAACTGACCACGGGGGTTCCTCAGGGCTCAGTGCTGGAACCTCTTCTCTTCTCCATTTACACTACGTCACTGGGACCCATCATACAGGCACATGGCTTCTCATACCATTGCTATGCTGATGACACTCAACTCTATCTTTCATTTAAACCAGATGACCCCCACAGTAGATGAACGAATCTCAAGCTGTCTGGCAGACATCTCGGCATGGATGAAAGAACACCACCTTCAGCTCAACCTGGCAAAGACTGAGCTTCGCCTTCCCTGCCAATCCGACTCTACAACACAACTTCACCATCCAGCAAGGTTCATCTCTGATTACCCCCTCAGGGTCGGTCAGAAATCTTGGTGTAATCTTTGACGACCAGCTGTCCTTCAAAGACCACATTTCAAAGACAGCTCGATCATGCAGGTTTGCTCTGCACGACATCAGGAAGATCAGACCGTTCCTTACAGAGCATGCAACACAACTTCTCGTCCAGGCCCTTGTCATTTCTAGGCTTGAATACTGCAATGCGCTTCTGGCTGGTCTTTCATCGTGTGCAATCAAAACTCTTCAAATGATTCAGAATGCTGCAGCACGTCTTGTATTCAATGAGCCCAAAAGGGCCCATGTCACACCTCTCTTCATCTCTCTGCAGCCACTTGATGCCCGCATCAAGTTCAAGGCCTTGACACTCGCTTATGGATCCACCACAGGCTCGGCACCAGCATATTTCGACTCGCTCCTCAGTCTTCACCCCTACCAGAAGCCTTCGCTCAGGTAAGGAGCGAGGCTTATGGTACCATCACTGAGAGGCATAAAATCCCTCTCCAGAACTTTTCATTCACCGTTCCTGGCTGGTGGAACAATCTTCCTACCTCCATCCGGATGGCAGAATTACTGTCATCATTCAAAAGACAGCTAAAAACTCATCTCTTCCATGAGCACTTAACCTTATCATAAAAAATAAAAAAAACTCTTCCTCTATTTCTCTTTTATTCCTTCCTTTTCTAGCTTAAGCTTATTCTATGTAATGTCCAAAACCTGGTATTTAAGGCACTTTTTGCGTTTTCGCCTATTCATGACCGATCGCTTCCTGTACTCCTATGTTGTAAGTCGTTTTGGATAAAAGCGTCTGCTAAATGCCTAAATGTAAATGTACATGTAAATGGAACCGGTTGGTCCTGATGTAGCCCTGAAAGGCATCTGAGAGAGCTTGGATCTGCTGTTGGGAGAGGTTCTTTTTGAGCTGCTGATGTTGCCACCCCAATGCGGAAAGAGTAGCTTGAGAAGTTCTTGGTGAGATGCCTGCCTGTTGGAGAACAGATTTGAGGTGCTTCTGAAACCAAAAGCGCGTCACGGGTTTGTTGGCTTCATCTGTGAACAAGGGTTCCAGGGGAGATTTGGCCAGATTACTTCTCCATTGGAGGTATGCCAGAACTGACTGGTATGGTTGGATTGGTGAAAGGTTAAAAAGTAGATAAATGACCATTTTGGTATGGTCAGTCTTTGTTTAATCAGGTATGAGATTGTTTCCTCATCCATGACTAATAAGTCTGAAATGGTGGGGTGGATTTTGGGTCGAATTTGGAAGTATTAGCGAGTTCAGCAGCTGAGAAAACCACAATAAAAAAGCTAAGATAAACATGGTGTCGAGTGTTCGGGCAGTATTGCTGGGCTGGTAGCTTGTACGCAGGGTGTGAATGCATTTGGTGAGGATGTCTATCGTTATTGGTTGTCTTGTGTCAGGGCGGGTGGGCTGGAATCTTTAAATCCCTTTGATCAGTAGAGAGGTTTGAGAATTGTTTATCTCGGGCGAGGGAGCGCCATGTAATAATTTGTGAAAAAACTGAATGCCACTTGATGAACCCGACTTGGAGGCCTTTAACGGTATTAAGGTGATAAATAAATGAGGTGATTGAAAGGAGAGAGAAATCGGGGAACGGCATGATGTACGAGTTGTGGAATGCTCTAAAATTTTTCCAAGCGGTTATGTAGGATTGGAGGGTCCTGGGAGAAATTGCTTGGAGAATGGTGTCGAGTCATGCATTGAGCGGTTTCAATGGGTGGGTTATAAGAATATCAGTTCCGGATAGCGAGGCACTGGAGTTGGGAACTGATCCGCCTCTGGAAACAGCGTCCTGAATTTCTGAAACAGGAAACGAGACTGAGTCAGGGATTTGGTTTTCTGATCCAGGGATGTGTTTAGCGATTATGATGAATTGGTCGCAAGCTGAAATCCACGTGAGATGCCTTAGAAATGGCATCATGGAAGGTGCATGGGAACAGCCTTTATTTATGCAATGCACTGTTGCTTCGTTGTCACAGTGCACTAGAATGCTGCTAGCGGCCCATTCTTTCCCCCACAAAAAAGCCACTACTTCGAAAGGGTAAAGCTCAAATAGTGCTGAGGACTGTGTTGTGTCCTGGAGCTGCGGGGGCCATGGAGAAGCGAACCACCGACCCTGGTAAAATCTCCCGAAGCCGATCGAGGGGGCTGCGTCTGTGAACAACTGGATATCGTTAGGGGACGAAACGAGATTGCTATAAAAAAAGGATATGCCATTCCATTGGTTCAGGAATGTTTTGTGGAAACTTTCCACTGGCTTGCTGCGTGGAAACTTTCCACTGACTTACTGTGTGGAAATGTTCCACTTTCTTGCGACGCGGAAACTTTGCATTGACTGGCTGCGTGGAACTTCCTGCTGATTCGCTGTGTGGCAATTTGCACTCTCACTGCATGGAAACTTTCCACTTCTCATGGCGCTGAAAAACATTAAGGAAAAAATTAGTGTGTGACCGAGAGATTTCTTACTGTGTCCAATGGGTTTGCATGAGGGAGGTGGGAGGGTTATACAACAAGGCTGCGGATGTCGGTGGCGGCCTCACGCTTGGTTTTCCTCTATGGTTTGAACAGAAAAGTTGGTTGGATGAAAAGTGGGCTTGTATTTAAAGTGAGGCTGGTACTTAAACAGAGGAAGGCTCATGCTTGTTTGCGCCACTGGAGCTGCAGGCCACTGGACATCGGTGGGGTTATAACCTGTTGGATAAACTGTTGAAATGATTGAGCCTGTGCAGCTAGAGGATGCAGCCTCCCGCTAGCGTCTGAACTGCAGTTTGTGCACTGGTTTACTGTGCGACTCACACAGCACTTTTTTTGGCTGAAAACAGCACTGCTGTGATAGTGGAGAAATTAGCCAGAGAACTGAGCTCCTGTGGGAGTAGAGGGAACAACACAGCTTTGGCAGCGGAGAAAATTATCCAGAGAAATTGAGCCCCTGTGGGAGCACAGGGAACAGCACTGCTGGGGCAGTGGAGAAAATTAGCCTGAGAAACTGAATTCCTGTGGGAACAGAAGGAACAGCACTGCTGGGGCAGTGGAGAAAATTATCCTGAGAAACTCAGCTCCTTTGGGACAAAAAGTTAGGCAGACAAATGGTGCAACACATTTTTGTAACCGAATGGGACTTTTATTCTGAAATGCCAATGCCTTATTATTGCAGGATGCTTGTTCAGTTCATATGAGGGAGACAAAATATACAGTCTTACACTGTATACAACATATTACAATATAAATCATGATAAAGAAAACATTGTAATTGTTCATAAGAATTGTTTTGCATAACTGAGTTTTTCAATGATTGCGAAATGCTATGAAACTGAATCCTTCTGAAGAATTGTTTTGCAAGCCAGTTGAAGGCACAACAGCGCCACATTAAAATTTTGAAACGTGAGTGCTCACGTCTATTCAATTAAATCAGTACCTTTGAAATTTGCAGTTTTGTGATATATGTTTTTAAACCCCGAAATATAGATGCCGTACAATAAACATTGATGCACGTGTTATACAATAGCCTACTGTAACGTATTTATGTTACATTTAAGAAAACAGGTGCTTCCAAATACGACCAAGCTTATACAGGTCCTTCTCAAAAAATTTGCATATTGTGATAAAAGTTCATTATTTTCCATAATGTAATGATAAAAATTAAACTTTCATATATTTTAGATTCATTGCACACCAACTGAAATATTTCAGGTCTTTTATTGCTTTAATACTGATGATTTTGGCATACAGCTCATGAAAACCCAAAAATTCCTATCTCAAAAAATGTGCATATCATGAAAAGGTTCTCTAAACGAGCTATTAACCTAATCATCTGAATCAACTAATTAACTCTAAACACCTGCAAAAGATTCCTGAGGCTTTTAAAAACTCCCAGCCGGGTTCATTAATCAAAACCGCAATCATGGGTAAGACTGCCGACCTGACTGCTGTCCAGAAGGCCATCATTGACACCCTCAAGCGAGAGGGTAAGACACAGAAAGAAATTTCTGGACTAATAGGCTGTTCCCAGAGTGCTGTATCAAGGTACCTCAGTGGGAAGTCTTTGGGAAGGAAAAAGTGAGGCAAAAAATGCTGCACAACGAGAAGAGGTGAACGGACCCTGAGGAAGATTGTGGAGAAGGACCGATTCCAGACCTTGGGGGACCTGCGGAAGCAGTGGACTGAGTCTGGAGTAGAAACATCCAGAGCCACCGTGCACAGGCGTGTGCAGGAAATGGGCTACAGGTGCCGCATTCCCTAGGTCAAGCCACTTTTGAACCAGAAACAGCGGCAGAAGCGCCTGACCTGGGCTACAGAGAAGCAGCACTGGACCGTCGCTCAAATGTTTCATGTCATTCGGAAATCAAGGTACCAGAGTCTGGAGGAAGACTGGGGAGAAGGAAATGCCAAAATGCCTGAAGTCCAGTGTCAAGTACCCACAGTCAGTGATGGTCTGGGGTGCCATGTCAGCTGCTGTTGTTGGTCCACTGTGTTTTATCAAGGGCAGGGTCAATGCAGCTAGCTATCAGGAGATTTTGAAGCACTTCATGCTTCCATCTGCTGAAAAGCTTTATGGAGATGAAGATTTCGTTTTTCAGCACGACCTGGCACCTGCTCACAGTGCCAAAACCACTGGTAAATGGTTTACTGACCATGGTATTACTGTGCTCAATTGGCCTGCCAACTCTCCTGACCTGAACCCCATAGAGAATCTGTGGGATATTGTGACGAGAAAGTTGAGAGACGCAAGACCCAACACTCTGGATGAGCTTAAGGCCGCTATCGAAGCATCCTGGGCCTCCATAACACCTCAGCAGTGCCACAGGCTGATTGCCTCCATGCCACGCCGCATTGAAGCAGTCATTTCTGCAAAAGGATTCCCGACCAAGTATTGAGTGCATAACTGAACATAATTATTTGAAAGTTGACTTTTTTTGTATTAAAAACACTTTTCTTTTATTGGTCGGATGAAATATGCAAATTTTTGGAGTTAGGAATTTTGGGTTTTCATGAGCTGTAAGCCAAAATCATCAGTATTAAAACAATAAAAGACCTGAAATATTTCAGTTGGTGTGCAATGAATCTAAAATATATGAAAGTTTAATTTTATCATTACATTATGGAAAATAATGAACTTTTATCACAATATGCTAATGTTTTTAGAAGGACCTGTACTTTCCGGATGCACTGTACTTGCCAAAACAAAGCCTCCTATCACGTGTGAAAGTCAGCCGGAAAGAGATCAGGTCATCACAGTGACTTCTTTTTTAACCTCCTCAATCCCAAATGAGATTTAAATCTTAAAGAAACAGAGCAATAGAATTAAAGTTTCTAATGCAATTTTGCTTCTCAGATATTTTATCTTGATATAAGGATGTTTAAAAAATTGAATTAAATCAAGACATAAAATATATACTTAGAACCACTTGAGCTTTAAATAAAGGCCATTACTGTTTGTGCAAAATGTGCAGATAATGATGTTTCCAAGGGCCCTTGTGGCTTAGAGATGAGTGTTGATGAGCCGGAAGAAATGTTTGTAGACGACCCTGAAGACATCCTGCGTTTAATTGAGCTGGTGGAGGGTGTCTCTGTGGACGGTCCTTTACTTCTGCCAATTTCTCACTGGAAAGGCAAGACCAGGATGTGGTATCACTTTAAATGTCACATACACTATGGTTCAATAGGGTGATTAAGATTTTTTTGAACAAAATTAATACTTTTATTCACCAATGATGTATTGAAATAATTAAAAGTGACAGTAAATACATTTATAATGTTACAAAATATTTTTATTTCAAATAAATGTGGCTCTTTTCAATTTTCTATTTATCAAAATAGCCTACTGAGAAAAAATGTATCACAGTTTTCACAAAATATCCAGCCAGACAGACGTTTTTAAATATAATAAGTAATGCTTCTTGAGCAGCAAATCAGCATATTAGAATGATTTCTGAAGGATCATGTGACACTGCTGAATACTGCTGAAAATTCAGCTTACATTTTAAAATAAACCTTTTTGATGGTAGTGTACACAAATTATTTCCATAACATAGTGAAATGAATCAAATCAGTTAACATCAAACTAGCCGGTACTTTTGAGTTTTGATAGTTTGTTTTCCAATTTGAAATGAAATAAGCAGAAACGAGAAAACGACTCCTTTATTCGTTTTCGGCTTGATTTTCTTTTTTTTGGTTTAGGGGTAAAAAACCATAGACAGTAAAAGAAATGGACACAGCGACCCATAGGCTTCGACGGGGGAAAGTGAAGTCAGTTAGAAGCACTCACTTCCTGATGGCTGAGCGTACTGCGCAGCCTCAGACTGACCTTGACGCGTACAAGCGTACATGTGGTGTTTAAATGTAAGTAGTTTCAAGCTTGTTTTTGTATTTTAAGCTGTATTACCGCAAACAGATAGGTGTGGTAAACAGGATTACAAGTGTTCAGTGATTTTTAAACATTTAGAACAGTACATTGCTGTCAAGGCAAGAAACATTTCATAATCATTTTCAAGTTATAAATAATTTTCATTCATATAACTGCCGTGAGAGCGCAAGTAGGCTGAACGTGTTGGCATAGCATTGTGATACTTCCTGCCTGTGTCCCACAAAGGATGTCTAGTTTCATTCTGATTGAGGACACTCAGTATACCGCATCTTTCACAGGATGTGTCCTCCGGAGGCCTTCGAAATTAAATGAAATGAGACACAGCTTGTGCCAGCCATCAGGAAGTTAGTCCTTCTAACTGACTTCACTTTCCCCCATTGAAGCCTATGAGGTCGCTGTGTCCATTTCTTTAACTGTCTATGGGATTACCCCCTTGTAAAAAACATATAAATTACTTCAAAATTTGTTTTCCACATGTGGGCAATCATGAGATGCCTCTTTCTGCCGATTGGTCAAGCAAATCTGAGCATGTGACGTTATCAGCCCTCCCCCAAGTATGTTAAACTAAATAATAGTCCTCTTTCTTAAAGGAACACTCCACTTTTTTTGAAAATAGGCTAATTTTCTAAGTCCCCTAGAGTTAAATAGTTGAGTTTTACTGTTTTTGAATCCATTCAGCCGATCTTTGTATCTGGCGGTAGGACTTTTAGCATAGCTTAGCATACATCATTGATTCTAATCAGTCCATTAGCATCTCATTCAAAAAATGACCAAAGACACTTTCAATATTTTTCCTATTTAGAACTTGACTCTTCTACAGTTACATCGTGTGCTAAGACCAACTGAAAAGAAAAGTTGCTATTTTCTACACCTATATGGCTAGGAACTACTTTCTCATTCCTGCGTAATAGTCACGGATCTTCGCGGCCGTACCATGGCTGCAGCGGCGCAATGATTCATTGGTATTCTGTGAAACATGGTGGTAGTATACACTTTCGACTTACTATCACAGCCCTATCACAGCCCTTTACAACACACAGAACCATGGCTAATCACACAGGTAAATCCACAACACAATTTGTTGGCTGCAAACCTGAAACTTTCTCTGCAACTACATGAACTTAGTGCCAGTCACATTGAAAGTTACTTAGCTGGGGGCTACTTTCAGCGCTGCGTTTGTGCGTAATATGATTGCGCTGCTGCAGCCATGGTACGGCCGCGAAGATACGAGACTTATTACGCAAGAATGAGAAAGTAGTTCCTAGCCATATAGGTGTAGAAAATCGCAACTTTTCCTTTTCAGTTGGTCTTAGCACATGATGTAACTGTAGAAGAGTCAAGTTCTAAATAGGAAAAATATTGAAAGTGTCTTTGATAATTTTTTGAATGAGATGCTAATGGACTCTATTAGAATCAATGATGTATGCTAAGCTATGCTAAAAGTGCTACCGCCAGATACAAAGATCGGCTGAATGGATTCAAAACGGTAAAACTCAACTATTTAACTCTAGGGGACTTGGAAAATGAGCCTATTTTCAAAAAAAGTGGAGTGTTTCTTTAAACTATACAGGACAGGTCCAGATTGGGCTTTCCTCTGTGCAAATTAAATCAGAAATATATTAAATATTAATCTGCACCCAGCCTGGTTTATTGAGCTGTGCGGAGTTAAATCTGTATGAAGCTGCGCTAGAGAGCAAAGAGCGGATGTGAAGCACAGATTAATAAATGTTCAGTCAAGCGTAAATATGCAGCAGTCATACATTTCTTTACAATACGCTCAGTTTTGGCCAAGGGATGGTCATTGCAAATACTGTAATGCATATCTCGGCTGAGGGTGATCACCGATGATGGTGAATTAAAATTTTTACTGTAGGCTTAATTGTAATCATACCGCAAAGAAAGTGAGACCGCGAGCGAGATGATTGACAAGCGCAAGATAACTTTTGTTAATAAAAATATTTATTTGTTTAATAGCCTATAAGAGTTTGTCTTTGTTTTATTCTTATTGTTGTTTTCAATCAAATAGTGAACCACAAACTGAGCTTTCGTTTTAATGGGGAATTTCCAAAGATCTTTTATTTATTTGTTATAATGTGAGTAGACTATTTTATGCCATAACGAACAAAAATTATAAGCATTCGTTTGAGGGGACATTCATGGTAGGCTATTTCATTATATATATATATATATATATATATATATATATATATATATATATATATATATATATATATATATATATATATATATATAGAGAGAGAGTTCTTTTTTTCAAAGAGTGAGGAATATCAAAATTACATGATATAGCTTCAGTCATACAAATTAAAACAATTTGCTATATTGAATCTATAAAATGATGATATTCTCTTCTATTTAAATGCAATTCTCTTCTTTTAGAAATTGAAAGATTTATATGGATGTCATGCAAACCAAAAATAAGTAGATAGCCTTCAAAGTGGCTAACTCATTAAAAAACATTTCAAATGATTAATTAACTAGTGACAACATTTAAGTTGATTTTTCTACAGGGTATTCAGTTCTGCTTCTGATGGATCTGTTATGTTTCACAGCTCAGTGAATGGAAGACGCTGATTAAAAGGTCATTTATTTCCTATCTACAGGTCACATGTAAGCATTTGGGTATGATCAGCGTCAACAAGGAAATGTCACCTCAAATAACCAACCTGAAGAGCAACGGAAAGGAAGACCGCTTTGGAGAGTCTCTGTCGTTCGTGCATTTTTCTTTTTAGCCTAATGTTGAAAGTACCAAAATGAGAAAACGGCTGATTTATTCGTTTTGATTAAAAGAGAAAAAAGAAGGGGAAAATAGAGTTCGGCTTGATTTAGTTGTTTTATATTTTTAGCTTCAGTGGTTGAAAATGGACAATGGCATGAATAGAGGATATGCACGTGACGCAAAAGGACTGAGAGGCAGCTTTGGTTTACAGCGTGAATGTAGCAAAAACACACAAAACCAGGCCCGGCGCCTGGTAATAATTCGTAGTAATCCAGTAATAAAAACATCCAGTGTGTATCTGTATTTGCACTCGTCAAATGATTCAATTTCCAACGTGTTTTCACTTCGGCGAGTTTTGTAGCCAATCACAGACATGTTTGTTGATTTCTACAACACAATTGGCCAATCACAGGTGTTGAAGTTAGAATCCACTCACCGCTTGAGTTTTTGCCATACAGTCTATATGCGTGCGTGTCGATCAGCTGATTCAGCTCCCGTTCAATAGTCAGGGCATTGATCAGGACATAAGTCAATGGGCTGACTCCCTAATCAGTGCCCTGACTACTCAACTAGGGAGCTGATTGAGACGTACTGTATGTTTTTTGCCCACAGTGCTGAGTTCTTTTTTTTTTTTCTGACAAAGTAAATATCTCTACAGGTTAGCAATAGGAGTTATCTCATCAGTGGGTGTGGTCATAAACAGACGGTTTCAACTGTGTCACCTGATTTGCCCACGTCACAGTGTGGTTAGGGTTTAGGGGTGGGGTCGGTTGAAGGGGATCATTTTCATTGCGTGATTTATAAACACCCATCAGTTTGAAAACACTCACTCATTTTAGCACTTGCCGAGGTTGCGTTTTTCCGGCGGGAAAGTTACGTCGACGTCGATGCGTATTTGATGTCCACGTGTGGGCAAGCGTGAAACGCCCTATTCCGCTGATTGGTCAACCAAAAATCAACCCGTGCACAGCTTTCATTTCTTCCAGTTCCATCGCTGCTGGAAACAAACAATCGCACTGGAATGCTTTGATACAATTCGCGCTGGACACGGACTACGAAGTGTTTCTTCTCTATAGGCATGGTTTCGAAAACATACGTGCCAGAGAAATATTAGCTGATTATTACATAAATATTAATGTAGGCTACTACTGCGCATCATTCTGCACCCACATTACCCATCAGCCTCTACTTTGGCACACCAACGGTGTCCTATAACCATGTGATAACGATAAAAGGGGTTTACAACCACTGTTGACCTGTTTAAAAGAACGTAAGCTTTGGTTTTCAAGTAATTTTCTAAATTTAAACGAAAGGAAAACCAGGGCGAAAGTAAGGTGCAGCTTATGTTCAAAGTGAAATTATACTGTAGTCGACTCGGTACATTTGCACAAAATTCCATCTGCTATTGATAGACCACACTTGTGAGTTATTGACCACAGCAAAAATATATCTCTGTCTAAAACATTATCTTTTAAAAATGGTTTCTGAAAAATAGCAGGACTCCCTGCTCTCCTGCCCCTCGTAGGCTATCTGACAAATCTGCTCTGACCGTACACTCCTTCTAGAACTCTGAGATCATCAGTGAGCACTGTTTAGATCGTGCCTATTCACCTTATATACATTGTATTAGTCTATTCGTTTTATTTGTTTACATAGGCTACGTGTATGGCCATTAACATATTTGAAGCTGTACCTGTCCTTTAATATGTAAATACATTTTGGTTTGTTTAACTAGTGTTCTTAATCAATGGTCTTAATAATTGTTGTAGCGGTCACATCTCGTGCGCTTTCTTTCCCACACGCAGCATAGCTAGCTATAGTAAACTGGAGGGAAAATAAAGTAAAATAGCCTATAAAAAATGACAGCGTGTTCTGATTCTTAACACTTTTAATTAGTTTACATATTCATACAATATAATATGCAAATGTCCTTTATTTATTTATTTTTTTTTACTTCTGGCGACTGCATGGCTTCAAAATTAATACAAGTTGTGTTAATCTGTGATAATTATCTTGATGGACAAAACGTGTAAGTAGCCTATCATGACGTTTTGTTGAGCACAGAGCTTGTTTTTTTTTGCGATGGGAAAATCCTTTTGAGGTTTTCTCGATGGAACCAGTGCGATGTTGATCATAAACTCACCTGTGAGTAGAGATACAATGTCTAGATAAGATATTTTTATCCCCTTACCTACATAAAAAAGTATTTCTTTTCTCATTAGGCCTATTATTATTTTTTTAAACTATTATTATTTTATGTGTCTTCTGTTTTCTCTGTGTCCCTCGTTCCAAATTTTGTTCTTTTATTTGTTAAATTCTTCGTTCAATATATGTTGATGGATTGTTATGTTGATATGTACATTGTTTTTACTAAGATTTAAAAAATAAAAACAGTGCGATGCTGACTGCAGGTTGGCCTAAGTGACTTCATACAACATATTCACCTTTAAATCTGCTCTAAAGACCTATTTATTCTCTTTGGCTTTCAATACTCCTTGACCAAGTTCGGTTATTGTTTTACTATTGTTGTGTGTTCCTTAATTTTGGTATTTCTTTTCTATTTTTTTTAGTTTGATTCTTTTGCACTTTGGTCAGCCTTGGTTGTTTTTAATGTGCTTTATAAATAAATATTGTATTGTTTTATTTAGTTGTCCCATCAAAATCTATGTGGCATATATGTGTGACCCACTGGACACATTACATTTAAGTGAAGCGCATCAGTAGCCAATTGATTTAAGTGTAAATATCAAGCAGTCATCTTTTATTTTAGACAGCATTTTACATGGGATGAAGCTGAAATCAAATGAATTAATGCCTTTGCAAAATAAAGTCTCACTGGACAGTGCTGTTCATGAATGAATCTGATTCTTTGAACAAATCGGAGTGAATAATTCAATGTCCCATAGAAAGCCACTTGCTTCATTCCCGAACGAATCAGTGTTTTGAACAAATCGGTTGAATTAATGCCTCACTGTGACGTGCTGCCATCTACTCTCATAATCTAAGTATTGTGTCATTTTGTCATTAATTTCATATTTATAAATGCTATTCAAATATTATATTTAAAACTGTAATCTCACAACACTATGTAATTTTAATTACTGTGTCATCCGAGCAGCATTAAATAGGCTAGCTAGTTTGTAAATCATGCCACTTCAGAAATCAGATGCAACATAGGCTAGTTGATACTGATTTGATTGGTATACAGCCGATTGTCTTATTATTTTAATTGAATATGTCGATTACATTTAAGATTTTTTAAACAAAGATTAGAATAATTGCAAGTAGCTATAAAGGTTTAAAAAAAACTTACATTTGAGGAGAAAGTTCATTTCTGACTCTGCTAGATGACGATACATATCAGACTGATCTGATTAAATGGCGTTTCGTATGGCATTTTGGTGTGCTATCAAGACGCATACTCGCTTTTTAGCGTGTTTATCAACGCAGTTTCATTCTATCCCCCTACACTGCCGCTACCCCTAAACCTACCCAACACACACACACACACACACACACACACACACACACACACACACACACACACACACACACACACTCACTGACTCACTGACTGATTGACTGCCCCTAAACCTACCTATCACAAGAAACATTTAGCATTTTGTACCTTTAAAAAAAAAAAACTTTACATTGTGGACACACACACACACACACACACACACACACACACACACAATGGTTCGTTTCGGCGTAGACATAGCCTACAGGCGGAATCACAATCACACGGCGTAGACATACACGCGGAGATGATGGTTCGTTTCGGCGTACACATACACGAAGAATCACACGGCGTAAACATTCACACGCGGATAGCTCAAAATGCGTAGGCTACTACAGATATCACGCCATTTTTGGCTTTAGAAAGTGGCATGTATGTTTACGCAAAGTCATGATGTCAAATGTTTGATATCTTCTCGCAACTGAGAGAGCACTTCCTGGACCTGTAGCCTATTAGCTATAGGCCTATATAGTATAATAAATATAATGGCTATTTAACAATACCACTTGCTTGGCGTTCTAGTCAATCACTGAAACAGTGATTTCGAGGAACAAAAATATAACACGCCAGTTGGATAGTGACATTCAAACAAATTCAAATAAAACCAACAAAAACAAAACAAAGATGTGCTGTGATAGCAAACTGAGATTGATACGAAATATGTCCTTTCTATCTTTTTACATCTATCACATTTCACATTCCAAAAACTAAAATCTAAAATAAAAGTTATGACGCGGCTGCATATTTACAGTTACAAATCGATCTGTTTGCTGTCGCTGTGTGGGTCACACAGCTTTGCCACATATATGTTGATAGTGGGACTGTTGGGACAACTAAATAAAATCATAGGTGTGCCAAAGACGTAGGCTGATGGGTAGTAGTGTGTTCTACTTTCAGTATTAAATCGAAAAACAAATGAACGCAACTTACACGTTATGAAAAACCATTAAGAACATCCTGCACATTTTTATAAAGCCTAATACTGTATGTAACATGTAAAATACACATAAATTGTTTGTAAAGTATGTTGAAATCATTTTAAATGCAGGCTCAAGTATACAGCCATTTTCAGTTACATGTACCACTGTACAGTTTTATGTTCATTAAAGCAAAAAAAAAAAAAATTGGTGTGGGCGTTTCCTTTGATGATGTTCAGGCGTTCCAACATGCTTTTCATTCATTTTTGAGATGGACTATAGACTGGTGAGTGATGTGTACATATCTTTCTTTCTTTGCATGCTCTGTTTATTACCACTTTTTAAGTTTATTACAACTTCTAATTGAGTTGAGTTGTCATTTTATAGGCTTAATCTTAGTTTGAATCATAATATAGTTCATGTTGTGATGAAAGCTTTGATATCATGTTCACAGAATCCATGGTAACTGTTTGGCTATGCATTTTCTTTTACAATCTATTCTCTTAACCGTTGACTGATGTTGAGTCAGAGATGTTGCATTTTGATTAATCAAAATCCTGTGGTTTATGTTTGATTAAATATAGTATAGTTATGCTTTGCATCAGGCTATTATATTTTTACAATCCAATAATTTGTTCTTGGCCATAAAGTAATTTCAGAAGAAATAGTTGTGGTTTGGATTTTATATTGTCTGGTCTAATCTTGGACCAGAAACAGTATATAATTCATTCAGACACTTTCTTATAACAAATTCTTAGCTTTTTCATCCTCACGTCCAAACAGTCAATCCCTTGAGTTTAAAAGTTTCACCTCTAATGGGAAACAGGGGCATCATGGAGACTTATAAAGTTCAAATGGAATGTTTTTAAAGGGTATAGTTTACCAGAAATTGATCACCCTCGTGTTGTTCCAAACATGAAACTAAATAGTGTCAAAGTCATCTGCAGCATTCTAGCTCAATTTGGTTACTATGTGTTCTAGCAGAAAGATTTTGGGTGTGGTGAGTCTTTGATTATGTTGTTTTGAAATCATATTTATTTTTTTAGCATAGATTAATAGGAATGAACTGCATTCGACAATCTACATCTCTTGGTAGCTGTGAAGCATGCCCTGACTTGCCCACCATGCAGTTCCTTCCTTGATGTTAATAATGCTAAACACATTAGCATATTTTTCTAGCAAGCAAATAATGGATGCTCTAAAGTAAAAGTATAAATAAAAGATAAGTGGGATAATATGAATTCTTAGTATGATTCATACTTTCTCCATTCACATTTGTGTCATCCCAGGTGTAAAAGATGTACTATTAAATGTATTAAAAATGCACTTGAAATTCAAATAGTATGTTTATAGTATATTTGTATTGTGCAAAAACATACTCAAGTACATTTGTAATATGTGTTGCACAATAACATGAAAAGAATGTTCCTTTCACGATGATGTTAAATATTCCATTATGTTTAAACTGTAATAATACTGTAATACTGGCAAACTGACTAATTCAGTAATGTCAGTGGACTTTAAGCCAAAACGGTCCTTTCAAATGAGCATTAAACCTCCATCTTTCCTCATTTTGTAGTTGTGGTTCTTTATTCTGAGAATGGGAATGTATTGGTGTTTTTTGTTAACTTTGAATTTTTCTTTATGAATCTAGTTGTGAGGGGAAAATCTATTGCTCTTCAGATGTGAAAGTACCTACGTGGATGGTTTCTATATAAGGGCTGATATGTGATAAACAGTGAATATAAATGTCCAGTACTGAGAAAACCTGATGGTAGAGTGTTTCTGACCAACTATTGTACCCCATATATCGTTAAAAACTTTGGCGTATGTACGTTTTTTTTTAAAGAAGTCTCTTATGCT
This sequence comes from Gobiocypris rarus, assembly GCA_023029165.1. Classification (NCBI taxonomy): domain Eukaryota; kingdom Metazoa; phylum Chordata; class Actinopteri; order Cypriniformes; family Gobionidae; genus Gobiocypris; species Gobiocypris rarus. The sequence goes on from CM040920.1 coordinate 24,770,426, forward strand.
CAAGTCTTTACTGTCACTTTTGATTAACTGAATGCATTTTAGCTGAATAAAAGTTGAATTTCTTTCCAAAATCCTTGTTAATTAATTTAACAGATACAGTATAAGGTACTAAACATACAAGTGGAGCAGACTGATAGCACTGAGGAGTTTAGTTTAGTGTCTTTTATAATATCACAATGATTTGAGTGGCGTATGTATATAAAGTGTGTTTTATATCTGTTTGCAGAAGCTGATTTTTTGCCTTTATCTTTGCTGTAATGCACTTCAAAACGGTAAATTTATTTTATTTACTCTTTAATTTCTTAATTGCTTTTTTGACTCTTATGGAATTTCATGTAAAAATTTTTTAAAAAAATACAGAGAAATACCTTCACAGAAACGTTCGTTTTTCGTTTTCACTTACACTAACCTATATTAGGTGTCTTTAACTACTACTTGCATTTAAAACATTTGGAATAATATATACTTATTGTGTTCATGTTGTATTGCAAAATAATTTTGCTGATATTGAGGTATGGGTTAAGTTATGGGTTGGTGATAAGATTAGGTTTAAAGGCCCTTTCACACCAAGAACGATAATTATAAAGATAACTATATTATATTATATAGGCCTACACACCAGCAGACTGTCGTTCTGTTTATTCTAAACGGGTGCTTTTCTGTCACTTTAAATGCTCGAGTTTGTTACAGCAGGATGAATTCTGATTGGCTGTCAATGTTTTTAACATATATAGAAAGTACAATGTAAAAACATGTATGTACACATAAAGTGCACTGCATCAAATAATTAGTTTCAATGTTATTACATAGTACTTAAAGAGACTGGGTGGGACCCAATTTTCTGACTCTTTAGTTTAACAAATAGCTGATTGTTTTTCACTTGAAAGCCATTTCTGCATTATGGTTAAGAGACGTCAAAGTGCATTGTGGGTTATAAACAGTGAGTTACAGCGAATTAAGAGTCTTGTGAGATGGCCAACACTTTAAATAGTGTGACTATGCTTTTAAATTACACCTTTTAAATTGTATCTAAGTAAGTTTCAAAATCTGTTTTGTTTTGTAGAAAAGTGCAACTTCTCTGTTGTAATGATGCCGACTGCAGAAAAGTTCTCCTGCTTCAGGACAATGGGCGAACGTGTTCCAATTTGTATGTCCAATCAGACAACACCTTTATGTCATATTGAGTACAGACATGGGACCATGTGCTTAAAATGGCAAGCAGACATTAAACTGACCTGTGTGAGCGAATCACTTAAGACAGTTGGTAATAATTCAACTTTTTCAGCAGTGAAAATATAAATGTTACATTTTTTATTTGTGTTACATCCCTCGTTAGTTAGATGTTAAATATCTAGCATGTTATCAGACATAAAAAAGAGGAGCGTGTGTGTGTGTTTCAGATAAAGAATGATGCAAGACCAACAATCTCAATTGAAAAATATTTAATTTGTGATTATAACCATAAAGTAAAGTAATAAGGTGAGAAGTAATAAAGTTTTAAAAAATAAAGAATAGTTACAAAATATACAGATAGACTAGATAAAGCAGAAATCAATCAACAAACGGGGAGAGAGAAAGTAGCAAACGAGTGATGCTTAAAAATAAAATAAAAAAACATAAAACTCATTAACTGAAGATTTAATAAATAAACTAACTAACAACAAAAGAAAAAAAACATCTTCAGCGTCCGAAAACACCATAAATAAACTAACGTTACCTAACAAACCAAACAAAAACATACAAATGTTAGCACTACTGCTAACCTGGTGTGTCTAATACATGAGCTGAGCTACGTGTTTGAGACATGCTTACCTGACTCACAACCTGGGCCAGACGGAATCTGTGGAATTTTTTTGTGATTTCTGCGCAGAATTTTTTGAAAAATATGCGGAATTATGCGGAATGGTTTAAAAGTTTAAAAAGGATCAAAGAATATTGGAACTGAAAGCATTACAAATAAAATATAACATTTTCACTTATTAATTTTTATTTAAGGTTTACAATCCAAATCCAAATAGAACAACATCTTTTTTTAAAAAAAAGCTTGATCTCTCTTACTGCTGGCTACATCCACCAAAAGACAGATTAAATATTGCTTTATCAATTGTATTGTTGATTTTAAAATATCACTCTCTCACTAAAAAAAAGTTCACATTAATAAGCGCAGCCTACTACCCCTCACAATAACCCCTGCGATTGTGCATGCTTCTCAAATGACGGGCACTGCAAATCTGCGGAAATCTGCGGAGTTTTCTGCGGAATTCTGCGCGCGCAGATTCCGTGTGGGCCTGCTCACAACCTCTCTTATCCCCCCACACCAACAAACAAACTCGATCATAAACAAAATGAATCAACTGCTAGAGTGTAACAGCAGTGAACCCCGAATTTGTCACAGAGCGTGCCCTCTCCCCAAAGTCAGAGCGTCTCCCCGTTACAGTTTGCGCCATTCATAATCCGCTTGTTAAAAGGTCCGTTCTTCGCGATTCCATCTTTCAAACTGTAGTTAGTGTGTAATCTGCATAAATAATACCTGTAAAATTATAAAGCTCTAAGTTCAATGCCAAGCGAGATATTTTATTTAACAGAAGTTCCCTTTCAAAGCCAGCGAACGGCCAGTTTGGACTACACCCCTGCAGTTCCTGCTTTAATGACATCACTAGAACAGTTTGTTGACTAACCCTCCGCCCACAAGAACACGCAAATTAGGGGGCTCTCCCATGTCGAGAAGAGGAAGTGTTGTTTTTGCAGAGTGTGTTTGTCCCATTGTCATCGAGACGCTGTTATTTTCATCCCGGAGTCAAATCACCTTTGTTTGGCCTTCCCACGGACGCTGTACTTAGAGATCAATGGTTACAATTTATGTTTAACTCGCTTCCGGAAAATTATAATCACAATTTTAAACTATGTGCAGCACATTTTGCTGAGGACTGCTTCCTCAATCTCAATCTCAATCAGTTTAATGCCGGATTCGCAGAAAGATTATTCTTAAAAGATGACGCAGTTCCCTCTTTGTCTGGAGAAGGCGTTGTTTATGGACCACAACCGGTAAGTGTATTTTATTATTTAAGTTGGTCCGTTTAACAGTTTATGTAACTCATTACACAAAGTGCGACGCTGTATAGCTTTGTTAACTAACGTTAGATGGTAATCGAAATTAATCAGAAAAACTTTTTAAAAAGTGTATTCAGACACCATCGATTGTTGGTGTTTGTAATGATCAGTTTAAATGATTTTTTTATTATATCTGTCGTTTACTGTTTAACCACATGCTCGTTCAGCTGCAGCCACGCATGCAATTTGTAACAGCCAAATATAAAAGCATGACAACTACTGAATAGACAGCTTACCATTGTGAAACATCCTGCAAAAGTCTTTCCTGAGCAGGTTGTAATCGATCCTCTTCGATATTCTCCGGGTCTGATTCCGGCTCAAATTGATAAGGCAATATAGACAATTTTGCAATAACATTGAACACGCGTATCTCCCCGTTATGGTAAGAGGCGGGGCCTTTCCGGGCAACGTGCGCTAAGCTGCTGTCGAATCACAACACGGGAAGCGCTGGCCCAATCAGAACTCGTTACGTATTTCTGAAGGAGTAATAAGGAGACTTCATAGAACAAGGAAGGAAATCAGCAGGCCGTTTTTAGGACAGAGAAAACAGCAGTGTACAGATAAGTAAAATGTGTGAAAAATACAGTTTTTTTACACGCGAAACATGAACTCATGTTATTTTGCACACTGTAAACATAATCAAAGCTTCGAAAACACGCGAAGAACGGGACCTTTAAGACCCATTTATGTGTCCAAGCCAGTAGTATATTCCTGCACAACCGGGGGCTGCAGTTTCAGGACCCCAGTTTCAGAACCGCAGTTCTAGGACCCTAGTTTTTTGTGACATCGCCATCTACAGAACTGGATGATATAGTGGCGGCTGCAGTTTCAGGACCTCAGTTCTACGACCCAATTTTAATGTGATTTTTTTTTAATTAAAAATGCATGAGAGGTTAATTACAATGTGTTTAATACCTGGTTTGAGTCACAATTTTAAATTTAAACAAATTAATTTACTCAAAATATAAATTAAAAATGTATATCAATTTTTAAACAACTGAAAAAGTGGAGTACCTTAAAAATCTTAGTTTCTTGAATTATATTGTATATTGATTAACCTCCTTAAGTTTAACTAATTAACTCATTATCAGGTAAAATAAAGATGGAATCAGCATATGCATTCAATAAATTACAGCCAGATATTTTAAAGGTTGTAGAGAGGGAAGACAAGACTCAAGAATGATTCAAGAATGTATATATGTCATTTTTGTAATATCAACAGCACCAAAAATACTTTCATCAGTTGCTGCGCAGACGGAATAGACTTCAACTCTGAGGAGGAGAGAGAGAGAGAGGGAGAGAGAATTAAATAAGGAACATTTGTTTAACATGTTCAACTGAAATATATATAGATGTTAAATCATATATATATATGCACTGCACTGTTGGAGTTACAGAGAGAAAAGGCAAACAGAATATTCATGTTACTGACATCTAATTCCAAACTCCAAATTTGTATATATAAGAGCAATACCCAGTTGTGGCCATGGTCCATATAGTTGCTGCATACAGTGTGAGGCAACTATTGTAAACATTTCCTATTTACCTTATTTAGCTAAATGGATGATGGCTGACAGTCATTATACTTATCTGGTGAACATGGTAAGTTTGATAAATGAGCCAAGGCATTGTTTATTTTTATTATATATATATATATATTTTTTACAATTTTCTTTATTTACCGTGTCCCTGATGTCATATTCCACCCTGTTACTTTCTCAACTTCTAATTTTCAGGAAATTACATCCTTTATTTTTCCTGCTAGAATTTAACTGTACAAAATGAATCTACCATAATTATTATTTTTTACTCCCTGAGTTTGACCGATATGTATTCTTGATAGTTAAACGTCATTTTGGTAGAATGCTAAAAACATGAAAAACATGTAACTTTTTCCCCCAAAAAATTATGAAGCCAAAATGTTACAGGATAATAGGAATGGCCCATGTATCCAAGATTGTGCACACAGACAACATGTAAAGTGAGAAATTTCCATTTACATAAAAACAAAAACAAAACAACTAACCTCCTGGAAGTCAAACCCCACACCTTTCACAATGCAAAGGGTATACTGCAATAGAAAAGATGGAAAACATTTTATTCACAGTGTTGACAGAAACTTGTATATACTTGGCAAGTATATACAAGTTTCTTGGCAAAAAAACGAACAGAGACTTTACCATTAGCATGAAAATCCTGCAGTCATTTCCACAGTTGTGGCGTGGTAATCCATAAAAGCAACAAAAAAGGTAACATACGTGTCAAAAGTCATTGCCATCTCGGTTACATTATGACATCTACATGATATTCAGAGTATGGGATATAATCATATTAGTTTGGAGTAGCTAAATATGCATTTATTAATCACCGCAATATCATGCCCAATCTTTTCAGTCCAGCTCCCAGGATAATTTTTATACAGACAAAAATTAATTAAAAATGTAAAGGATAAAAACGCAACCAAAATATATCAGTGCAGGCTATAAGTAAGTAGCCAAAGTATAAATTGCTGAACATGTCAAACAATATGCCTCATTTAGACAGCGCAGTTATGAAAGATATTTTATACTTAACTAATATGGTAAAACAAGTTTTAATTTACAGTTTTAATACAGTAAGCTACAGGTAAATCTTACACACCCTTACATCAACATGCTTTTGTCATCTTTTTAAGTTTAATTAATGTGCTGGCTAGATGTATTATTGTCATTAAAAATCAATAAGGATTTATTAAATCATGAATTAAGAATGTTGTAGTAATTAACAAAACTAGCACACAAATTCTTAGCTCGTGGGAATTAATTATTAATTCATAGCTAGCAGCTCTCACTTTGGCAATGTAAGCTTTGTTTCGTTTAAACGTTATAAAATAAAACTTTATTGAATATCGGTACTCACAATCTGATCTGTGTCCATATCGTCCATCTTGTTGTGGTGATCTAATTCGGTAGGTGGTGCTGTCACAAAAAACTAGGGTCCTAGAACCGCGGTCCTGTAACTGCGGTCCTGAACCTGCAGCCTCTGCTTGTGCAGGAATACCCTTCTCGTCCAAGCCTTGACTCGTTTCACTTGAGAATGCCATCGACGGCCGTTTATAGGCGCTGTTTATTCATATTTAACATCAAACATTTTAAAAAGTTAAACAGTCTACACAACAGTCTCTGTGCTCACACATCACAGACTTTCATATTTTAACGATTTTATAAAATCGTTAAAATATAAAAGGTAATGAATAAATTTAAATAAAATATATATATATTTTTTTATATTTAAAAAAATATAAAACGATTTATAAAAGATAAATCACTGCCTGGCCATCGGGAATTTTGGTATGGAGATAAAGATTACGATTAATATTTTTTGTAGTATTACACCACACTGTGCGTGTATATTAGCACTGTTTGTTGTTTTTGTTGGACCCGGAAGCGCTGCCGCGTGACGTCAGACTTAAAGGTGCACTATGTCGGATTTTTGCAGTCAAATATCCAAAAACCACCAGGCCAGTGTTATATATTTTGTTCTGTTGAGTTCTTACAATATCCCAAATGTTTCTAACTATTTGTAAATTGTGAGAAAATCGCTATTTTTTTTACCAATGAACCGGGACGTGTGAGCATAGCGTGTGAGGGAGTTGCCTGTCAATTGCGTCTTATCTGCGTTACCCTCGTTTCCGGTTTTATTTAGCAGAATAACTTTACTCTCACTGGAGTGTGAACGAGTGTCACAACAGCCGCAGAGCGAACGCACAGAGTAACTCCATAACATAATTTTAAACACACTTAAATGTATCTAATATAATAAACAGAGCTGCGTTACCTCATACTTATGACCGGAAAAGCGGAGATTGCGCCGGCAACTGTGTCCCGTCATAATAAAAGTCCCGTTGCTCGAGAGCAGTGTGTTTTGCTTAACAATCGCTCCAGCAGCCCCGCTCAGCTCCCACAACACTCTGTCCTGCTCTGCTTCATACTACAGTAATATTAATAATCGCATCCATGAACACGAATTCTGTCCGAGTCCTGTTCCGACTCTTTCCCACCGGCTGTGAGGTGAAAACCACATTTCCCAAGATTCTGCGCTCAAATGTGCCTTCATCAAACTACGCCTTTGTTTTGAACAGGCGCCCTCTAGAGGGACGGAAAAGCTGCATAGTGTACCTTTAACAACTATACAGGTCCTTCTAAAAAAATTAGCATATTGTGATAAAAGTTCATAATGTAATGATAAAAATTTAACTTTCATATATTTTAGATTCATTGCACACCAACTGAAATATTTCAGGTCTTTTATTGTTTTAATACTGATGATTTTGGCATACAGCTCATGAAAATTCTTATCTCAAAAAATTCAAGTCAGCTTTACTCTCCACTTCAATAATTCACTAAACTGTACAGCAAGAGATGTAAACAGTAGTCACACAGCGTTAACCCGGAACTCAACTAAACTGAACCCCCGCTCCCTTAAAGGTACAGTCAGTGAATGTCTCACTTAGTATTTATTGTGGGTCACCACACAGGCCCCCCCAGAATTCACCCATAATAACAGACCCAGACCCGACGGGTACTTCAAACAGAACAAGGACACCATTCACTAGTGTGAAACAGAACAGATGATTTTGTAACTCCCTAAGAGTCAACATATAGGGGGGCGGACCAGGCGGCCATACTGGCTCCGCTTAACAGGAGATGGGCAAAGGGCAAGGGGCGGAGCAGGGGCAAGGGCAGGGGCCGAGGCTGCCGCCGGTGGTCGCCCTCTCCGTGGGGGCTGGGCCAGCTGAAATGGTTCGCCAACATCTACATGAGCAGACTTAAGACGATCTATAGCACCCGCTCAGGCCTACCCCCCATTTCCACCACAAAGTTCTTAGACCCTCCTGCCAGGACACGGAAGGCCCATTGTAGGGGGGCTGCAACGGGGTACGATGGCCATCATGGCGGATAAAAACAAACTTGGCTGACGGTAAATCCTTGGGCACGTAGGACCGGATGAGGCCATGGTGAGACGTTGGGATGGTAACAAAAGCTTCTGCAATGTTCCTGGACTCAGCACGATGTGAGGCAATCGACCACGGGGCAGTGGCACCCGGAAGAAACTCCCCCGGAGCGCAGCTTTCATGTCTCTGTGAAACCGTTCACAAAGTCCGTTGCTCTGTGGGTTGTAGGCTGTGGTACGGTGGAGCTTCACCCCCAGGACCTGGGCGAGTGCCATCCAAAGCTCTGATGTAAATTGCGGACCCCGTCCGAGGAGAGGTCGGATGGTGTGCCGAAACGGGCCACCCAAGCCATAATGAACGCTCTGGCCACCTCAGCTGATGTAATGGAGGACAGGGGAACCACTTCTGGCCACCTAGTGGTCCTGTCCACCATGGTGAGGAGGTAAGTATAACCACGGGAGGGGGAAAGTGGGCCCACAAGGTCCACATTCACATGGTCAAAACGTCTCTCCGGCACTTTGAAGGGGGCCAAAGGTGCCTTGGAATGACGAGTCACCTTTGCGCGCTGGCACGCCACACAGGCAGCAGCCCAGGCCCTAACATCCCTCCGCAGGCCTGGCCAGACGAACTTTGCCCCTACCAGCTTGGTAGAGGCCTTCACCCCAGGGTGGGAAAGGCTGTGGATGGCGTCAAAAATCTTTCGCCTCCAGCCAGCAGGTACCATAGGGCGCGGTTGGCCAGTGGAGACGTCGCAGAGGAGTGTAGCTTCGGCCGAGTCAAACGCCACATCCTTCATGAGCAGCGCCGTGGGGGCCGTCCTGTAGGCTTGTATCTCAGAGTCCGCGGTCTGATCCTCAGCCATGGCTGCGTAGTCCAGGCCCATGTGGACGGACCCAGTGACCGCCCGGGAGAGGCAGTCTGCGACAAAATTATCTTTGCCTGCCACGTGCTGAATGTCAGTGGTGTACTTGGAGGTGGCAGAGAGCTGGCGCTGCTGTCGACCAGACCATGGCTCCGAAGACTTGGCCATGGCAAACGTCAGCGGCTTGTGGTCAACAAAAGGCCCTCCAACAGAAAACGGAAATGAGGGGTAGCAAGGAAAAGACCCTGGAGCTCCCTGTCGAAGGTGCTGTATCTCCTCTCATTGTCACAGAGTTTCCTGCTGAAAACGTTGCGCCAGCCTCCGCCCACCCACTGCTCACACACAGCCCCCACAGCATAATCAGAGGCGTCCGTGGTAAGAGCAACTGGGGCAGTCGGAGACCGGTGCGCCAGCAGAGCAGCGTTGGCCAGCGCGGTTTTGGCAGCATCAAAGGCGTCAGTCATTTCTGGAGACCAATTCAACACATCCGCCAATTTTCCAACCCGCAAGGCATCGTACAAGGGTCGCATGAGTTGGGCCGCATGGGGGAGGAAACGGTTGTAGAAGTTCACCATGCCGAGAAACTCCTGCAGGGACTTCATCGTGCTTGGGCGTGGGAAACTGCCTACAGCGTCCACCTTGGCGCTGTAGGAGGAAGGTGATGGACGACCGGCCAAACTCACACTTGGCGAGGTTAATAATGAGACCATGTTCACTGAGCCGGCCAAACAACTGCCGGAGATGTGTCAGGTGGTCGTATGCGGACACACTGGCCACGAGAATGTCGTCCAGATAAACAAACAGGAATGGCATGTCCCGCAGAGTCCATGAGGCGCTGAAACGTCTGCGCCGCCCCCTTGAGGCCGAAAGGCATCCGTAGAAACTCGAAAAGGCCAAAGGGTGTGATGACTGCTGTCTTGGGGACATCCTGCGGGTGGACTGGCACCTGGTGGTAGCCGCGAACCAGGTCCACCTTTGAAAAGATGGTGGCGCCGGCTAGGTGGGCGGAGAAGTCCTGTATATGCGGCACTGGGTACCGATCGGAGGTGGTGGCATTGTTCAGGCGACGGAAATCACCACAGGGACGCCAACCGCCATCAGTTTTAGTCACCGTGTAGAGGGGAAGCCCACGGGCTGTTGGGCTGTTGGACTGTCGCACGATGCCGAGGTGCTCTATGATGGCGAACTCCTCTTTGGCAATTGCAAGCTTGGCCGAATCGAGGCGTCGGGCCCTTGCATAGACTGGGGGGCCCACCGTAGTGATGTAGTTTTCCACGCCATGCTTGGCCACCGCCGATGAGAACGTGGGTGTAGTGATGTCAGGGAACTCAGCCAGTAGGCGTTGATACGTGTCTCCGGTGGCAATCGTGTTCGACAGACAAAGGGCCCCCGCCCCTCCTAGCGTGCAGGGGTATGAAGCAAAAGAAAGGGCGTCGATCAGTCAGCAGTTCATAACATCCACCAACAGTCTGTAAGCGCAGAGGAAATCCGCCCCCAGCAGAGACGTGGACACAGCGGCCATGAGGAAATTCCAGCCAAAACGCCGCCAGCCGAAACAAACTTCCACATACCTCGTGCCATAAGTACGAATGGGTGTGCCGTTAGCGGCATCCATCGGGGGGCCATGCCCGCCAGCCATGGTGTCCACAGGCTTTGCTGGCAGGATGCTGCGCTGAGCCCCAGAATCGACCAGCAGCCGCCGGCCGGACAAGGCGTCAGTGATGAATAACAGCTTGCAGTCACGGCTTTTCCCTGGGCTCCAAAACTGCAAGGCTGGCAACACTGCTTGGCCCCAAACCTGGAATGGTAATAACACCACCCGTCCTCACGCTGCCGGCGGGCTGTCACAGCAGCTGCTGCTGTGCCCGGGTCGTCCACTGGGGGTGGAAATGGGGCAGATGTGTGCTGGGGGGGTAACAGCGCATGAACAAACTGCTGTCGGTTGGCGAGGAAAATACTGTCTGCCTCCACAGCCAACGCCCGGTAGTTTTTGGAGGAAGGAAGGGGGGAACTGGCCAGTGCTGTGCGCACAGGTGCTGGAAGCTGCCGCAGGAAAATGTGGGCGAAAAGGAATGATGGATCCGCCGCGCCCAACACAGCCAGCATCCTCTCTATTAATTCAGATGGCTTGCTATCACCAAGGCCATTCAGGGACAGCAGGCGATTTGCTTTCTCCAGCTCTGACAGTTCAAAGAGGCTCAACAGGAATGCTTTAAGTGCGTCGTACTTGCCGTCAGCCGGAGGAGCCTCTAAAAGCGCCATAGCCCTGGCTATCGTCGAGGCATCTAAAGCTGCTACCACATGGAAGTACTTTGTAACGTCCTGTGTTATTCCTCTCAGCTGGAACTGGGCCTCGATGTGCTGAAACCACAGCCGTGGATTGTGCTGCCAAAACTCCGGCAACTTGATGGTGGCAGGCGCCTCAGCAGCATCATTTTCACCACCGGCGTTGTGTGATATAGTTCAGCCTTATCCAACTCACGTCAGGGGTCACCAGTGTGGGGTGTATAAAGTGAGGAGACAAGAGACAGAGATGCGTCGAGTCAGCTTTACTCTCCACTTCAATAATTCACTAAACTGTACAGCGAGAGATGTAAACAATAGTCACACAGCGTTAACCCGGAACTCAACTAACCGGAACCCCCGCTCCCTTAAAGGTACAGTCTCTGGGTGAATGTCTCTCTTAGTATTTCTTGTGGGTCACCACATATATATATATATACATATATATCTGGTGGGTCGTTATCGGCGTTAACGTGCTGTGTTAACGTGAGACTCTTACCGGGCGATAAAAAAAAATATCGCCATTAATCTATTCTCAAAATTGGGTTGGGAGCTGTGTCTATACTACGCAAGCCATGATGACTTTCACCGTGATATCTTAGCGCGGATGTATTCCTAGCCGAATTGCACTGTAGGGAGCAAGAACGAGTCTTCGAACCTGCGTGTATGCTTACTGTGAAATTACCACACCAAGCGTGAACGCTGGCTTCCGAACTCGGGTGCGCACCCACAAACTGTACTCGAGTCCTGACTAGCGTGACTGACGTACTGTAAGCAGAGAGCTGTAAATCTCATTTCTGCTCATCTTCAGCGTTCTTTAGAGCATTTGCAGTACATTCGCGGCAGATAGACGCAAGTGTCATTACATAATGAAGCTTTGGTAACAAAACCAACGGTTCAAAAACAAAAATATGAAAAGTTAGGTAAACAACTCTATTCATTTTGCCACCTTCTCGCTCGCCTTTGTTGCCAAGCAACGGGGTAAACAGCTGCTGCTCTGATGACGCAACCGCACCCCGGTTCAGACCCAAATAATATAATATGAACACGGTCCAGCAGGGGGGAGCAATCGAACTTGGGTTCGGTCAGGCAATCGAACCAAGTGTGAAAGCACCAGTCATTAATTGAGTAGCACACATATTCTGAATGCTTTCGGCAGAATTCAAATGAGCCATTTTAATCTAGATTAATTCCAAAATTAATCTAGATTAATCTAGATTAAAAAAAATTATCTATGCCTCTAATATATATATATATATATATATATATATATATATATATGTGTGTGTATATATATATATGCATAACAATATGCATATCTGAAAATGTTTCTTTAATCTTTTTTTTTTTACAGAAGAAAAACTGTGCCCTCGACCAGGAATGTGAGTAAAAAAGCAGCCATTGTAAACTTAGTTACGGTATACTTTGTCATGAAGCGGGTATGTTTTGGGATGGATTATATAATTAAATTAATATTTTGTTTTGTTTTTAGCTATCAGTTGTAATGGAGAGTACACATCTGGTAGGTTTGTTTATCATATTTTTTAAGATTGTTATGTTTATCGGAAAACAATTTCATGACTACACACAAAAATATAGTGATTATTAGTTTTTATTTTCAGAACCTACAGATTCGTCGTCAAACATGTCTATAAGTAAGTGTGCAATACTTAACACTTACTTCTTGTTTGCATTCATCATATAATCATTCCACATGTCCATGTTCCCAAATTGTTGCTTCTTCTGTTCATTTGCAGGCATTTCTTTAACTACGTCATGTGCTATTATGACTATTATCCTCTGGATGTCACTATGAGACTAATAAAAGTGTGAAGGATCTTTTGAGGTTTTACTTAAAGAAGGAAACCATACTGTTCATTGGTGTTTTATTTTCTTTATTATTAAAAAAATATTTTCTTTGTGTTTATATTTAACTTAATAATCATTAGTCATCTATATAGTTGATTTATCATTTATTCATATTATTGGTTTTACATAATTTATTGATTTTAATTGATTTTATTATTTAATAATTGTATTACTATTAATAATTTTATGTTTTTATATTGTATATTACTTATTTTACTTATTTCCTTGCTTTTGCAATGCTTGCTATTCTTGTTAAATCTTACGATTATGTAAGAGAAAAGAGATGTCGAGATGCAGGGGTAATGAAGGTATATAATTATACCTTTTATAATTATATAATATATATGCACGGATAAATAATTTCTTCTGCACTATTCCATAAAAAATAAGAATTGACAGTTTTGATTTCATGTTGACATTAAAAGGGTTCGTTCACCCAAAAATGAAAATTCTGACATGAATTGCTCTCATGTCGTCTGGGGCGGCGCTATCAATTGTGGGCCCTATGAAAGAATATGAGATTGGGTCCACTACTGTATCAAACATAAAGGCCAACCTATAGTGTTTAAAATTTAGATACTTCTATCGTAACACAGCTGTTTAGTTTAGCTACACATCTCATCTTGCACTTCATGACTGTTAACTGAAGCGTTGCGCTGTAATTCACGCTCAGCATCTGTGAGCATATAAAGGCTTATTCGTCTTCTTTCCTACATTTAGATATGTGGACAAATGCATTTTTGTCTCAGTGCATGCATTGTTTTAGTTTGGCAGGGTCACCGCTAGCTTAGCTTAGCATAATGAATGGAATACTATGTTGCCAGCTAGCATATCCCAAGTAAAAGTGATTAAAAAAAAACCACCTAATTACTTCTTGTGGTTTTGATCACTTTTACTCGGGACATGCTAGCTGGCAAAATAGGATTCCATTCATTATGCTAAGCTAAGCTAGCAGCGACCCTGTCAAACTAAAAAAATGCATGCACTGAGACAAAAATGCATTTGTCCACATATCTAAATGTAGGAAAGAAGTTGAATAAGCCCTATTTCTAAAAACAGTGGAGTGTTCCTTTAAATTCAATATACATTACAATAGGGAAGAAAAGAATATCCCAACTTCCCTTTCATGCAGACTTTAAGCCAAAGGGCTAGTCTGGCAACTGCAAGGGTAGTCGGTAATAGCACAAACACATGGACAATTGAGTAAACAGCCTGCTTGTTCTGTAAACGCAAAAGGTGTTACATTTCCATCCGTGGTGTTATTGAGAATGAATATAAACTCAGTAACAAAGCAGCAACTGCTGTACTAACTTTCCGGTTATAGTGAGTGTGACAGACAGCAGCTCCTGGGGTTTATAGGTGATGGGAGGAGGGCCTCAGGGGGCCAGTTCCACAGCGCTCATTTGAAACCTTTGGTCCCCCATGGTCTGTTTTCCAAGAATGCCCTGTAGAAGCTCTAACCTCCCGGCTCTGAGTGTGTTTACTCTGAGTTAATGAATGAGCTAGTGTTGGAGCGAAACTGGGTGAGTAAATGCTAATCACATCCCTTTCCCCCAACATAAAGCCTCCATTTCGCCCCTTTCCTGTTTGCTTTTATTCCCCTTTAGTTAAATCATCAGTAATCATGCTTTTAAAAGCTAGTCAGCGACTAACCGCAGGTCAGGAATGAAACGTTTGACTCGCACTGCCAGAAAAACACAAGAGGGGGAGGTTTAGTGTGTGAGGAGCGTAAAGCCAAAGTTGAGGTGTCATATGTAATGTCAACTCTCACTTCTCCAACAATGCCAATTGAGTAAACACACACAAATGGTATGGTTGAGGGAATCAGGAGAGAGAGAGAGAGAAGAGGGGCCGTCCTTACTTGCTCTTCTAAGTGGGAGTGAGAGGAGGTCCAGAGGGAGGAGGCAAATGGGGAAAGCAGGATTGAGAAAGAGAGTAAGGAAAAGAAGTGGCGCTCTGTTTGCGGAGCAGTCTGGGACCATGCTGTCAGGCGGCTCTCTGATCTGGATTGGGGCGCTGCTTCTGGGGCTCGAGGCTTCGCTGACCGGGGCGTCTGACTTCCAGCACCATGGTTATGAGGAGATGGTGAGGGCTCTTTTTGCTGTCCAAAGCGAATGCCGCTACATCTCTCGCATCTACAGCATCGGTCGCAGCGTGGAGGGACGGCACCTATATGTCCTGGAGTTCACTGATAATCCTGGCATCCATGAAGAATGTGAGTCTTTTCTTTACTCTTGTACCAAGGCATTAAATTCCTCACCCATATAGCTCAAGCAAACTCCTGCACATTTTTCCTACTGAGGCTGTAGGGCTGCCAGAGCTGATTGGTGAAGCAATAATTTGGGTTTGATTGCATAATTTGGGCTGTTTTCTAAGAACAGCACTTAACAGTCGAAATTTAGATTTGGCTGGCTATTCATGAGTTTATCTGGCCAGCCAATGTTAACTGTCAACTTGATTTATCTTGTTGCTCTTCAAACACTCAGCAAATTGCATTTAAGAATGGACAGTATTGGGTTTAAAGGGGGAGTGTGTGCCTGGAGATATGGTGTGTTATGTGGACAGAAGCAAACCGGTCTTATTGATCTAAAACAAGAACATTCCTATTGGAAAGAAAAATCTGAATTTTTAATAGCTCAATTGTTTCTCCTAGAAACGGAAGAGCAAATAGACACTTTTGCTTCTCAGATGATTATACTGAGAACAAGACCTTATTAATCTTGCATGTCTTTTCTAGAGTTCCAACAGAGAACAATCTTATAAACTGATTGGCCAAGAAAACCAAAGTTTGGAATCAAAAGTCAGAAATCCCATTACTTATCAAAGAAGAAAACAAATGATCAAGTCTATGCCAACAGTTGTCTCTATTTACTAGGAATTTCAGGAGAAACATCTGACACTTCAATAAAAGATCGATTTGAACTCCAATGTATCTTATGAAATATGAAAGAGCAGCTGCTGAGCAGTAAAATTTCCCTCTTTGTTTCAGTCTGTATAGACTTTGTTCCTTTGTTCCACTCAAATTCAAAACGCTTTCAGATCAGCTACTGGAAATAGTTAAGATCTGTTAACAAAGAGGTTAATAAATCAGCTTACGAAAATAAATGAATCTTTGCCATCAGATGTACACTTGATTAGATACACAGTTTTCTTGATTAGTATTTTTGTATCGTTTTCTGGTACAAATATCTAAACTTATAACTCTTAAATCAAGATGCATTTGCTTGAGAAGCAAAATAACTTGTGCTCTTTTCTGAAAAATCTATCAAAATTGAGTTCATGCTTAAAATAAGAAAAAAATCTGCCAATGAAGTCAGAAAAATCAACTTAATATTTTAATATTTTGAATTAAAATATAATATTTTGACCCCATGGCAGATTTTTTTTTTCAATTAAAGCAGTTTTTGAGAAAATGTATCTTGATTTAAGAATGTTAAGATATTTGAAAACAAGACAAAAATACTGAGTAAGATTTTTTTTTGCAGTGTAAAAATCTGCTACTCATGGCAATATGCATACAAAGGTAAAACCTCTGAGAGAATTGCAGGATGTAGCCTATACATGTTCCACACGGAGTACAAAAACAGGAACCGGTCCAGCAGAGTGGGCAAAGTCGTTGTGACCTGACCCTTTAGATTTCAAACAATCTTTGAGCTTCATGCGTTAATGTCGAGGCCACCCATTTAGTGACTCTTTGAGCAGTGGCACAGCACAGTTAATTTAATTATTTGGTGATTAATAGGAAGACTGTGCCTGATGAGTCTGCCTGCACACAGTGGCTAATTAGATTTGCAATCTCACTGTCACTCACTTCCGCATCAAAAAAGAACAAACGGAAATCTGCTGGTACTTGTTAGAAGAGATAATTGTGAATAATGAGCTGACAACTGGCTGTGAGACAGGAATTTCGATGAGAGTGGCCTGCTGCGCTGTTAAACGCTCAAAAAGCTTTTGTAGGAGGAAAATTATGAATTTTAATTCATTCATATTTGATACGAGCATTTACAGTGTCAGCTTTCTCAACCGCATACCACAGATACTGATTTGTATTAAAGGGATAGTTCATGTCATCATTTACTCACCCATCATTTTCTGTGAATGACTATGGTGTGTTCTTCATACAAAGATATTATATGGCTTCAGACGAGTTGTATGAACTTCTTTTATGGTGCTTTTTGGAGGCCATATCTCCACTCACTTTCATTGTATTAAAAAACTAAATTTCTCCTGTTGTGTTCCACAAAAGAAAGTCATGGATCAACATGAGGGTGAGTAAATGATCACAAAATCTCTTTAAATATTTAGTAGGCAATCCTTGCAAGACCTTTAGAGCTTAATTCATGCAGTTGCTTCTTCTGAATTGCTACATATGCATGCATAGAGCTTGTTGCTTGCATGCTATTCACGGATGTGACCCTATGACCTCATGACTTCCTGACTGGTGATCACCTGACTTGTGTTTTTCAGTGGAGCCAGAGTTCAAATACGTTGGGAACATGCACGGGAACGAAGTGCTCGGCAGGGAGCTGCTCATCTACTTAGCCCAGTTCCTGTGCGAGGAATACCAGGCAGGAAACGAGCGAATCACGCACCTCATCCACGACACACGGATCCACATCCTTCCTTCGATGAACCCGGATGGATATGAGGTGGCTGCCAGGCAGGTATACAGCCCTTAGAAGCTAATCTACTTTGTAAAACAAGTATACTAAAACGCTTGGAAAATCTGTGACCAACAGCTCCTGGTGTGAATGTGAGCGTGCATATGTGTACACTTCAGTGTGGCAGCTGTGGTGTGGGAGTGTTGTAAGTCTCTTGTGGCCCCCAGTTTGTTATGAAGGAATCAGCCATATCCCAGAGTGCATTGCTAGCTTTCTTTTGAGACTAATTACACCAGAACTCACAAAAAATAACAAAATACACAGTCCTTTTTTCTGGAACAGAGCATCCATACACCTACAATGTTCACACATCTAGCATGCAAAATTACAGTAATATAGACTCGTTCTTGATCTTTGAGACTAATTATATGTCCAGCAGTAAATGGTGGCTGAATGTGGCCACACACACCCAGTTATCAAGCGTCTCACTGGACCAGACGAGAACTCAGCATCAGACAGAATCTATTTAACATGCTCTAACTCGCTTACACAACACACACAAGCACACTAAACTACTTGAGGTATACATTTCACACCTGACATATTCTGAATGTTAAAAGGTGATATCCCTCCCGAAACGTAACTTAAAGGATAGAAAAATAATGTGCTCTTTATCTGATATACAGGGTCCAGAATTCAACGGCTACTTAGTGGGACGTGGAAACGCAAAGGAGGTAGACCTGAACCGCAATTTCCCGGACCTGAATGCTCTTATGTACTACTACGAGAAGCACAACGGCCAAAACCACCACCTGCCACTGCCAGACAACTGGGAATTACAGGTGATCATCCATCAGTGTCACACACACTGCTATAGGAGAGGAGACAGTACCTGTTCAAAATGAGATGAGAGGGAGAGACCAGTCAAGCAATTAGTTAAGAAGCTTGTGTAGCAGTTTGGAAGTGCTGAAAGATGTTGAGATGGATGTGTTAAATTGACAAAAAGTGACAGTTAAGACATTTGTAATGTTATAAAGGATTATTTCACATGTATGCTGTTCTTTTGAACTTTCTATTTATCAAAGAATCCTGAAAAAAGTATCTCGGTTTCCACAAAAATATTGAGCGTCACAGCTGTTTTCAACATTGATAACAGGGCTTGACATTAACTTTTTGCTCACCAGCCACCGTGGCTAGTGGTTTTCCAAAGTCACTAGCCACTCAGCATTTTCACTGGCCACAATTTTGACGTCCATGCCATAGGAAAAAACTTTCCGCAGCACACTTGAAAATGGAGAAAATGGTGGTTTAAATAAAATGCTGCGTGAACTCAGCCAATCAGCATGTTCATCACCCAAGTCCCATCTCCGAAAGTTCCCTAAAACTTTGAAAAAGTACTACTTTGCGAGCAGGGACTTTCTTAGGGGGAAATTTTGCAATCCCACTCCGAAATTGAGCAACAATATTCTTTGGGAGCAAATGAAACGAGTGAGGTGGGTTTCTGTTGCAACTCGTTGTCAGAAAGATAAGAGAGAGAGAAAGTGCAGCTGGTGTTTTGTATCTATTCTGCATAAAATGAGTATTGGAAGTGTTTCAGATATTTCAGTAATGATTTGCATCAAAACATCAATATTTTTGACAACACTACACGCAGTTAGTTTATTATTTCAGATGCTTTTTAAAAGACTACAACTGAAAAATGAGTAATATATACATAAAATTCAACCCAAAGTGGCTAGTAGAAGTGACTGCATTACATGCCACTGCTGAAATCCACCCACATTTCGTGGGTTGGTGGGTGTTAATATCGAGCCCTGATTGATGATAATAAATGTTTCTTGAGCACCAAATCAGCCTATTAAAATGATTTCTGAAGGATCATGTGACACTGAAGACTGGAGTAATGACGCTGAAAATTAAGCTTTGACATCACAGGAATAAGTTATATTTTAAAATATATTAAAATAGAAAAGAGTTATTTAAAATAGCAATAATATTTCACAATATTACTTTTTAAATGTATTATTTTATCAAATAAATGCAGCCTTTGTGGGCATTATAGAACAGTTATTAAAACAATTATCCAAACCTTTGAATGGTAGTGTGTATATTTTTAGTTTTCTTAATTTAGACACTTTCACCTAAAGCGACTCAAGGTTCTAATTCAGAACTGGTTCCACTTTAATAAAATACCAGAAGAGATGATACCTTTTCAGCAAGTCAAAAACATAGACTTGCATGACTCTTATGAGCCAATACTAGCAAAACACGCTGCATGACCAGTTTAGTTTGATTAACCTTTTAAGAAATGTTTTAAATATATTTATGATTGAAATCATCTTATCATTTGTCAATGGAATTGCATTTTTTCTCTCCAAAATTCTATTCTTTAAAGGAGTCGTTAAGGAGCTTGAATCATTAAGAGGAACCTCTTAAATGATCCAAATATTTAATAATTATACAAACTTTACATGTGGTGAATGACTTGGAATGAATCCCAGATTCAGGTGGATCTGTTCTGCTGGCTGCTGGATGTTCAGGATCTATCTCTATGTGTATATGTTTTCATAGACTGACCTTTTTAATGTATTAACAATATACATAGACATCACATAGATAAATCCCTGTTCCAATCTCAAGTAAAATACTGTATAGTGCCAGTTTCCTGCATTGCAAAGAAAAACGGTTTTGTTTTTACAGTTGGACAGCACACTTAAACTCTCCATTAGTCTGTCAGTAACCCACCCAGGTCTCGTTGTGCTGGTCTGCTCTCCATCAACCGCCAACAGGCCCACCTTTCACAAAATAGAGAGCCTTGGCATGTTTAAATGGACTTTTTTAGTTTGTACATGCTGTTAGTCTTCATCATGAGCTCTGGATATTTTGGTTAGCCTTTCACAACCTGCTGAGTATTATAAAGTCGATTTCATCTGTGAGGATCCATGCTATCCATCATGATTTGAGAATGTTACAAAGAACATCTTGTGCTTCAATGGAAGAAGGAACATCTGACCGAAATAGTACACATTTCTTCTTGATTTTATGTAATAAAATGAAAGAACTTTGGAAGACTTCACTAGAATAATACAAACCATTTAAACAGCTCTTTCCAGGAACAACTTTGTATTTTCCTCAGTCTAAAATGAGAACTCCAGCTTTGGAGAAGTAAGTATGTTCACTGGCAGCCAGACGTCCCTCAGGATAACAACAGAAGAACTAGAGTCAGAGGAGTATGACGCGTTCTAATCATTTCTCTGTGAGTCAAGAGCTGTCACTCTCACATCAAACCCTGCTCGTGACCTTATGACTCTAGTGTGGGTTTCGCACTACACAGTCCTTAGTAGGGTGAAAAACATCTGTGTGAGTCCACAGCATGAAACCTGACTCTTCAATGACAGCTGGGGCCAAAGGGACACTTGGCTGTTTATATATACAGATCCATGCATAATAAATACACAGTCTCCTCAAAACAGAGCACGGGCGTGATCAATAGCTCATCTCTAAGGAGCCGGCCAGACGGATTTTACTTAATGCAAAAGGGTCAGGTGGAGGTTTATTATACCTTCACCTCTAGTACCACATGTCAGGTCTCTCAGATAACAGCACTAAAAAAATATTCCAGAAAGGCTGCAAGAACGCTGCTGGAGTGTCATGGCACAAAAACCTAAAACAAAGGCTGAAATAATGCACACAGCGTGCGTGTTTTCAAATCTGAATGTTTTTTTCTTCCCCTGTATTCTTGGTTCTTGCAGGTTGAGCCGGAGACTTTAGCGGTGATAAAATGGATGCAGAATTATAACTTCATTCTGTCGGCTAACCTCCACGGTGGAGCTGTAGTCGCCAATTACCCCTTCGATAAGTCTCGCGAGCCCCGGATAAGAGGCAAAACAACATACTCGGCCACCCCTGATGATAAAATATTCCGAAAGGTATGTTGTTGTTTTGTAATTTGTGTGATTTTCTACTTTAAAAAAAGTTTAATGTTCACAAACAATTGTAAGTAAGCCATTTTTAAGTTTATTTCCCCACTATCAAACCATTACAGAGCCAATGCCGACTCAACCAGTGGTGTGAGTTTGGGGCCGGATTATCTGTCAGTTTGACCAATGGCAGATGGCTGGAGTGTTTGAGAAACCTGTTCGAAATCAGTCATTAATTTGCAATTCCATCTGCTGAAACCCCCCAAAGATGAGTTTTATGGGATAAAATTATTGACTACAGGGGGACTTTAAGACATAGTCTTAACATGGTGGCTATGTTATGTAACTAGCAACCCTGGAAGATGGTCTCCCAGCCTTTGCCAAGAGTCCAAAACCCTTCTAAAACCAGCCAAAAGATCAGCCTGAGCAGTATGGGAAATCAGTCTAGCAAACCAAGTGTTATTTTGTTCAGTAGAGTAGTTGCACAGAAATCACACACTTCATCTATTGAGTTGGCTCTTATTTTTCCCAATTCCCTGTGTATTTACAGATTTGTGTGTTTTTGTATTGTGTGTGTGTGTGTATAGCTGGCAAAGACCTACTCCTATGCCCACAGCTGGATGCATAAGGGCTGGAACTGCGGCGATTACTTTGATGAAGGAATCACAAATGGTGCCAGCTGGTACTCTCTTTCTAAGGGTGGGTTATATTTTACATACCACGGTTCTCATTCAATTAAGGCAAGTTTATTTATATAGCACATTTCATACACAATGGCAATTCAAAGTGCTTTACATGAAAATGAAATTAAAATAGTGATAAGAATTAAGAATACCACGTGTAAGACTTAAAAATAAAACAGGATAATTAAAAACAGTTGTAAAGAGAATTTTTAAAATAAGAAGACAATAGAAATATATAGTTGTAAAGATATTTAAAAAGAATAAAATTATTACAGTGTATATATAGATAAAAAATAAAATAAAAATAAAAATTAAGATGATGCATAGATTAGAATAGGTGCAATCAGTCGGACGTACAGTGGCACAGTGCTCATTCAGTAAAGGCACAGCTGAACAGATGTGTTTTGAGTCTAGATTTGAATGTGGCTACTGTTGGAGCACATCTGATCTCTTCTGGAAGCTGGTTCCAGCTACGGCTGGCACAATAGCTGAACGCCGACTCTCCTTTCTTTGAGTGAACTCTTGGTATTTCTAGCTGACTTGATCCTGATGATCTGAGTGATCTGTTGGGTTTGTATTTAATCAGCATATCTGCAATGTATTGAGGTCCTAGGTCATTGAGTGATTTATAAACAAGTAATAATACTTTAAAATTGATCCTAAATGTAACTGGAAGCCAGTGTAACGACCTGAGGACTGGCGTGATATGGTCATATTTTCTTGTTCTGCTCAGAATCCTGGCGCAGCGTTCTGTATGAGCTGCAGCTGTCTAATGGTCTTTTGGGAAGGCCGGTTAGAAGACCATTACAATAGTCCACCCTGCTGGTGATGAAAGCGTGAGAACGAAGTTTCTCTAAGTCTTGCCTGGAAACAAAGCATCTAATTCTTGCAATATTTTTCAGATGATAGTAAGCTGATTTAGTTATTGCTTTGACATGACTATTGAAACTCAGGTCTGACTCCAAAATCACACCAAGATTCCTGACTTGATTTTTGTTATTAGACCTTTTGTCTCAAGATATGCGTTCACCTTGAGAATTTCATCTTCGTTTCCAAATGTAATGATTTCAGTTTTGTTTTGTTTAACTGGAGATAGTTTTGGCTCATCCAACTGTTAATTTCATCAATGCATTTGCACAGGAGTCAATGGGGCTATAGTCATTAGGTGATAGTGCTAAGTAGATCTGGGTGTCTCAGCATAGCTGTGGTAAGCCATTTGGTTCTCTCTCATTATTTGGCTCAGTGGCAGCATGTACAGGTTGAATAGGAGTGGTGCTAG
This sequence comes from Gobiocypris rarus, assembly GCA_023029165.1. Lineage (NCBI taxonomy): Eukaryota > Metazoa > Chordata > Actinopteri > Cypriniformes > Gobionidae > Gobiocypris > Gobiocypris rarus. The sequence continues at coordinate 24,793,967 of CM040920.1, forward strand.
AATTGACCCTTGTGGGACTCCAAGTCATGGATGTCCAGTCAGACTTATGGTCACCTATACTCACATAATAACCTCTTCCTTCTAAATCGACCTGAACCATTTAAGGACCATCCCAGAAAGTCCGACCCAGTTTTCCAGCCTGTCAAGAAGTATGTTATGGTCAACAGTGTCAAATGCGGCACTGAGGTCGAGTAGCACCAGAATTGATGTTTTGCCTGTATCTGTATTGAGGCGAATATCATTTATGATCTTTATGAGCGCTGTTTCTGTGCTGTGATGTGGAAACCAGATTGAAAATTGTCAAAGTATCCGTTTGAGCTTAAGAATTTGTTCAGCTGACTGAAGACAACTTTTTCAATGATCTTGCCTATGAAGGGAGATTTGAGATTGGTCGGTAGTTGTTCAATATGGAGTTATCCAGATTTCTCTTTTCAGAAGAGGCTTAACTACTGCGGTTTTAAGGGAGTTTGGAAAATTCCCATTGAGAAGTGATGAGTTTACCACTTCTAGCAGATCTGCTTCTAAACAGTTAAACACACTTTTGAAAAAGAAGTGGGAGTGTGTCAAGGAGGCAGGTTGATGTTTTAAGGTGCTGCACCGTTTCTTCTAAAATTTTATAATCAATTGCTTCAAAATCAGACATAGTAACTTTCCGAGGTTGTGGTCTGATCTGACTGACCCAAAGCAACTCACGGATGTGCTGATCGCCTTCCTGATATTATTTATTTTCTCTGAGAAGAAGGAAGCAAACTCACGGCATTTGCTGTCAGAGAGCATTTCACTGGGAATGTGACTCGGGGGGTTTGTCAGTCTCTCTACAGTAGCAAAAGAGTGCGCGTGTTGTTTATGTTTCTGTTTATAATATTTGAGAAGAAGGTCTGTCTAGCCTTGCCTAGTTCCACATTGAAATCATGAAGGCTGTCTTTATAGATGTTATAGTGGATTATAAGTTTTGTCTTCCGCCACATGCGTTCAGATTTCCTGCATTGTCTTTTCATTATTTGCACTGCCGTTGAGTTTCTCCAAGGTGCTTTCTGTCTTCCACTCTTTTTCTTGACTTTCTCAGGAGCAATATTATCAATTACACTCTTAACTTTTGAGTTAAAGGAGTCAAGGAGAGAATCAACAGAGTCTGCAGATATGCTTGGTGTTAGAGATATAGCCTTCATAAATAGCTCACTAGTGTTCTCATTTAAGCTTCTCTTTTGACAGCGACAGATCTAGCTTCAATGGCAGGAGAGATTGAAATATCAAAGAAAATACAGAAATGATCAGACAATGCTACATCTTTAACAACAATTGATGAAATGTTTAGACCCTTGCTGATAAGTAAGTCTAGAGTGTGTCCACGATTGTGTGTGGGACCATGTACATGCTGTGTCAAATCAAAAGTGTTAAGAACAGTCATGAGCTCTTTTGTTGTACTGGATTCAGCATTGTCTATGTGAACGTTAAAATCCCCAGCAATGGCAAAACAATCAAACTCTGAGGAGATTATTGATAACAGCTCTGTAAAGTCCTCAGTAAAGGATGGAGTATTTTGGAGGCCTGTAAACAATGATAAGCAGGATGCGTGGAGCACCTTTTAACACAATACCCAGATATTCAAAAGACAGATAGTCACCAAATGACACTTGCTTGATAGACATCTTTAAAAGAGCAGCAATACCCCACCTCTTCTAAACGCTCTGGACATACTCATAAAAGTAAAGTTAGGAGGAGCTGTTTCATTGAGGACTGTTGCACTGCAGTTTTCTTCAAGCCAAGTTTCATTTAGAAGCAAAAATCTAGGTTGTTTGTGGTTATTAAGTCATTGACTAGAAATGATTTGTTCTTAAGTGAACGGATATTTAAAAGTGCTAACTTAACAGTATTAATTTTTTCCCCCACAGTAATCTTAGTTTGACATGTAATAGGCAGCAGATTAGATGGGTTTGCTATACGGTCTGAGAAGGTCTTACACTTTCTATCACGTAACAGAACTGAAATAGAGAAAGAGACAGGCACACTGGGTTCCCTCGTTCTGTAAACATTTGATAAAGTTACTGTTATCATGGCGGGACCCAACACACATCACTGAGAGCTGGTATCAGTTGTTTTGGGTTCACCTACAACAGATGGAGGAGGGTGTTGGCCCTGGCGTTGTGACCGAAGAAATCTCACAGGAGGAGGCTGAGAGCGAGCTGGGCCCACAGGCTTTGATGGTTGTGGGGCTCGGCGCTCTTTGGTTGATATCTGGGGCTCAGAAATCGAGTGTGATAGTCTGGTTCCAGCATAGACCATTTGCTCCATTCTCTCTGAGAAGCTCAGAAGCGGGGATGCTGGTGAGAGGGATAACATGTCTGGTGAGGGTGGCTGTTGTTCTGGTGTTATCGGAGGCTGAATTATGTTATCATCCATTTCATGGAGTGACTTAGACATTTCATGCAGTTTCCTGTTCAGACTAGTCATAAAGCGTAACAGTTCACTAGTCTGACCCCCTTAGAGCCCACCCTTTCGTGCACCTCCACAGTATGGGCAGAGATGTTACTGTTCAGTCCCTCAATCTGTGTTAGTTCTAATATGTCACAGTCTGTCTGTGGTGAGCACTGTGGGCGGGACTCAGATGGGAGTGTGTCCGTGAGCAGTGGCTGTTGTGGCTGCGTGATGTTATCAGTGTCCTTGTGGAGTGTGTCAGCTGCATGTCCATTCAGATGCTGAAATGAAGTCCTGTAGTCGTCCATAGTCTGTTCAGGTGTGTGTGTGCCATTCAGGTCGAGTGAGTTAGCACACACAGCTGAGGGATGGTGTAGGGAAAAGTGAATATTGTCCTTTAGCACTCTTGCACCAAGTTTGTTTGGGTGAAGGCCATTTGATGTAAACAATTGTCTCTGGCTCCAGAATAGATTAAAGTTGTCGATGAAGTTCACTCCTTTATGTTGCAGGTTTTGCAGCCATGTATTAAGCCCAAGTAACCGTGAAAACCTATTTGTTCCTCTTGCTGGAAGTGGTCCACTGATGAACGCAGTTGAACTTTTAGTTTTCTAAGTGTTTCAAAAGTACATTGAAATCCCTCTTAATGAGTTCTGACTGCTCTCTCTGAATATCGATTTTCCCACATGAATGACAAGTCGATTTGCAGTCTTATGTTTCATCAGAATGTTCTGAATTTCCCTGTTTACGTCAGAAACTGTAGCTTGTGGAAGGCAGCATGTAGTTGTATCCCTGCTGCTAATGTTTCTGACTGTGGAGTCCCCACTATCAGAGTCCTGGGCTCGGCTGCACTCTGAGCTGAGTGCCGCTGTCTGCTCGACCTTGAGCGCCTGTTGGTATCAGTGTTAGCTGCGGGCTGATACGATCTGTGTTCGTTTACATTCATCACATTTGGGGATTCATCACCCACATTCATTAATACTTCAAATCTGTTTTCAAGTTGTATAGTTGGTGGTAGGAAATCAGCATTTGCAATCCTTGTGTCTGGGGTAGAGCATGCTAATGTTGCAGTATGTGGCGCTCGTGACAATCTGATGTCTCGGGTCCCTTTGGGTCTTGCTCCCTGTTTGTGCCATCGATTAGTGTGTTGATCAGTTATTTGTTTCCTGTTGGGTAGCACTATGTTTATGGGACTCACCGGCAGTGTGCTGAGGGCGTTCATTTTGAAGCTCTGTGTGATTCGTCTGGTTCGGTGGTTCCGCAAATAACTTTGTTTCAAGAACTGCAATCCTCTGTAAAAGTCTGTGGCAGTTTGTGCAGCAAGTAGATTCTAGAGGAGGCATTTTCTTATCCTTTTGAATGTAGGCAGCTGTGTTTTCCCTTCTCCGGAATGTAAGCTGATGGCAGTGGGAGGCTGGTTGGATGAAATATTCCGCTTTTTTGTAGTAATCCAGTCACCAGAGTTTCAAATTTTATCATTGAAGTCAAGCTTTGTTGTTTGAGCACTGTGCTGATTTACAGAAGTTGAAATTACGAAATTACGAGATAAAATATAGAAGCGATAGAGCAAAGCGCGGAGCAGTAAGCAAGAGCGTCCGAACAGTAGCAAAGCAGGAAGCACCTTCAATTACTTCAACAAGGCTTGTGGTTTTGTCTCATTTAAATGCCTTGTAATTTAGCTGAAATTTTTAAGGGAATGTGATTGTGTTCTAGTTTTGAGCTTTTCACTAGTGCCAGCAGCAGTGTAATTTCACCAGTGAAATTAACTACCTCTTTATGGGGCGATATTGATTTTCAAATAGATTTTAGGTTGTTTTTGTTGTTGTTTATAATGCCATATTTTGGTCATATATTTCTCTATAAAAATGGTTGCAAAGGAAAACAATACACACTCAGAAAATGGTCATGTGTGAGCAAGTGAATTTTCCCATACACATACAAAAAAATGTCTTCTTTGTTGTTGTTTTTGTCCACACGTAGAAGTATTTCTTATATGTGTGCATTTTTTTCTTGCAAAAAAGACTTTAGGAGCTCCATACATTACTTTTTTTATAACTAAATAGTTAAACAAAAAGTTTGATTAAAAAAGTTCTTATTTTGAATATGTGGGGCATCTTTTCCACTTTTGGTGGCATTTTTGTCCCCAACCCTGCTTAATTTCTGACTCTGGCCAGTTTCTGACCCTAGCCAACACTTTGCTGTACGTACTGCATTTCAGTGTGTGATTAAGAATAATTATTTCTCAATATCTCTGAAGGGATGCAGGATTTCAACTACCTCCACACAAACTGCTTTGAGATCACTCTGGAGCTCAGCTGTGATAAGTTTCCTCCAGCGACAGCTCTCGCCAGTGAGTGGCTGGCCAACAGAGAGGCTCTGGTGTCCTACATGGAGCAGGTGAGGAACCCTTCTCACATTTGATTGTTTTACTGCTTTAGTTTCAGCTCTGTCTGCTTGTAATGAAACAAGTAGAAGTTCAAACTTCAACTCTGCAGTCAGAACATGTAGAACTGGAATTGGAGAGTGCTGTATTCAAAATCAAACTGGTAAGAAGGGGGCCAGTATTCTAGCGGACACAGGTAAGAAAGACAAATTGGTTCACCATGGCACTAGCAGGTAATGCACCTGTCCCCAGATACTTATAATGTGAAATTGATATGAACCTTCAGGGGTCTTGTTGTGAGTTCAAGTAACACTACACTGCTTGCTAGTGCATTTAAAGTAATGGATGGAATCGGTTTACCACTTTGAGTGCAGTGCCTGACCGTAACGAAAGCTTAACCCTTGTGCTGTGCTGAAAATCATTGACCTAATTTGGTGTTCCCAGTTAAAAATTACCAGTCTTTTAAATAGTTTATAATTCTCTCATTGTGCAATTGTTTCACCAAATATTGGATTAAATCATTTTGAATTTCTTTTTTGGAACTGATTGATTGTAGGCTTCGTTGATTTAAGCATATGCTCATTCATATGCATGAAAAAAGTTCACTCAAGCTTAATCACCTAAAAAACACTGAGGGGCGTGTTTCAACCGAACCAGGAAAGACCTCGGTTGGATAGACCCACAACCAATCAGAGCAACGGAGCGAGGCGTAACGTTAGTTGTCAAATGTCAGCAGAACTCAACTGCACTGTGTTGCCCAGTCCGTATTTTTCCCGCGGGTTGTTCTCCATGTCTGCGTTTTGAAACGACCCCAATTATGTGATATATAGACCAAGGAATGCAAATTTTAGCAGGCAACCATAATAACCATAAAATAACATATTTTACCCCCCAAACAGCATTTTGTTCCGGAGAACCCCCCGGAAAGCTATTGTTTTGGGTTATAGTGTGCGACATTGCAAAAAAAACTTGGCAACCTTGTTTGCACGCGTGATGGATTAAGTAATGTTAGAAGAAAAAGATGAGTGTAAACGATCTTTGCCAGTGTTGTAAAAAATGAAATGAAGGATACACAGATTACTTACCAACACGAGCATAATTTCTGAGAGAAATAGTGAAGATGAATGCATACGAACAAGTTCTCCATTTAGGATAAGAGCAAATTCAACCCAAAGCGCCTTTGATGACGTGGATGATTACGTTACTGATTATCATCTGTCCATCATCGTCTAAAGCCCGCCCTGACAATTTCATTGGTCTAACAATCAATCAGCTCCAAAAAGAAATACAAAACCTTTTCAATAAAACAAGCTAATGAAAATAGATTGAATCCAATATTTGGCAACAACATAGCATAACGAGAAATTCATAAGCAATACATTTTTGTAAGTCAGACATTTGTGTCTGGGAACACCACAAGTACACCCCTCCCCCAAAATCAAAGAATTTTGTGGGAAATTGTCAAGTTGTTAGCCTTTGTAAGCAAAGTCAGCAAGTTTTAGTCCAATGCGATAACATTAACTGGCACTTTCAGGAAGAAAAAAAAAATCCTCTCAGGGTCAAATTGACCGGAATACAACATGAGGGCTGATGTATCGATGCTCTTCTGTCATTCAGGTGCACCATGGGATAAAAGGCATGGTTTATGATGAGAACAACAACCCAATTAGTAATGCAGTGATCTCGGTGGCAGGTATAAACCACGATATGACCAGCGGTGAGTGTTGTTCTACATTAAAAGCTGATTTTGTACAGTAGTATGTACATGCTTGAATACTTAATTGAATACTTCGTCTGATGCTGTCTCAGGGACGGATGGAGACTACTTCCGTCTGCTCATGCCTGGTACCTACACAGTGACGGCTTCTGCACTAGGTTACCAACCCTTTACCAGCACGGTGACAGTGGGACCGGCTGAAGCTGTACAGGTGATAAAAAAACATCAAAAATACACAATTAGTACACTATTCTTTTCACAATAACAAACTAACATAGACTATTTAATTTGTTCTTCTTCCTAGTTGCATTTCTATTTGAAAGTTCAACCAAAAGGGACAAACTTGAACGTGAAAGCTTATCCCAAGAAGGGCCCATCGACGGCTAAGATTCCTCCCACCAACCTTGGCCCAAGATAAAGAGCAAGGACTCTTCTCTCAACACAGACAAAACACGTCTTTACTTTTTATACTGAAGAACAATAAAGGAAAACATGGACTCTCACTGTGACAAATCTCACATTCCTATGTCATAGGTTCTTTGTTGTTTGTATAGATGCATAAAAGTGTGAGAAATCCATATTTTGCTCTCATGGTCTTGTGGAGCTTAAATATATATGTATGATATATAATGGCTTTGATTAAAAGAACAGGAAGAAGTAGGTAATGTAAACAAATATTTCTCTTTTTATGAGAAATTAGTCATATATTAATGAAGACATTTAGATGGAATGTTACTGGAAATTATGCCTGAATATGATGAGGTCAATCAGTTTAAGATTAATTATCTCCTATGTGGATAATAATAATAATTAAATAAACATTTTATCATTTAAAATGATCTATTCTTTGGGCAATTATTGTTGTATTTAAGAATAACATGTTTAAAATACCATCTTGTGTGAATATTTGTACAAATGTATTGAAATTTTCATAAAGGTACTGTATACACACTTCAACTATTTTATGGATATACATTTTCTTCTAATGATCTTTACATGTAAATATGTGCTGTTTGATAGGCATATTTTAGTTTGCCATTTGTATGCAAACTATAAATGCAAAGATTTACTCAAATGATCTGTGGACATTCGAATCTCTTTGGACAACTTTAAAATGAATATCATATAAAGCGGTTCAGGTTCATATTTTTCTTGGATGTATGGACAGACAGACAGATACCACAATTCAATGAACCCTTAAAAAGTGAGTCTTAATTTTTACTTCAAGTTGCCCATACACTATATTGGCAAAAGTTTTGGGACGTCTGCCTTTACATGGACATGAACTTTAATGGCATCCCATTCTTTATCCATAGGGTTTAAATGTGGAGTTAGCCAACTCTTTGCAGCTATAACCGCTTCAACTCTTCTGGGAAGGCATTCCACAAGTTTTAGGAGTGTGTTTATGGAATTTTTGTCCATTCTTCTAGAAGTGCATTTGTGAGGTCAGGCACTGATGTTGGACGAGAAGGCCAGGCTCGCAGTCTCGGCTCTAATTCATCCCAAAGGTGTCCATCCCATCCCAATCGGGTTGAGGTCAGGACTCTGTGCAGGCCAGTCAAGTTCCTCCACACCAAACTCATCCATGTCTTTAAGCACTTTTCTTTGAGCAATGGTGCACAGTCATATTGGAACAAGAAGGGGCCATCCCTAAACACATCCCACAATACTGGACTAAGGGGCCAGGCCCAACCCCTGAAAAACAACCCATACCAAAATTCCCCCTCCACCAAACTTCACACTTGGCACAATGCAGTCAGGCAAGTCCCGTTCTCCTGGCAACTGCCAAACCCAGAATCGGGAGTGCTAGACAGAGAAGCGTGATTGGTCACTCCAGAGAACACGTCTCCACTGCTCTAAAGTCCAGTGGCGCCGTGCTTTACACCAATGCATCCGACGCTTAGCATTGTACTTGGTGACTGCGCACTGTGCACTTCAGCATGCGCTGATCCCACTCTGTGATTTTACGTGGCCAATTGCTTCGAGTTGCTGTTGTTCCCAATTGCTTCCACTTTGTTATAATACCACAGTTGACCGTGGAATATTTAGTAGTTTGGACATTTCATGAATGGATTTATTGCACAGGTGGCAACCTTTCACAGTACCACACTTGAATTCACTGAGCTCCTGAGAGCGACCCGTTCTTTCACAAATGTTTGTAGAAGCAGTTTGCATGCCTAGGTGTTTGATTTTATACACCTGTGGTCATGGAAGTGATTGGAACACCAGAATTCAATGATTTGGAGGTGTGTACCAATACTTTTGGCACTATATTGTATGTTCAAATTCCTTTTTTCCCTCTGGAGCAATCCTGACTGCATTGCCCAAACCTCTTGCTATCTGGAAATGATCTTCTCAATGCACTGAAATCTTGACATCTGATTATTTATGTCTATTTAAAAAAAAAACCCTACAGGCTACAAGTCTACACTCCTCTTGATTATGCAAGCTCTTGTTGAAAAGCTTGCATGTAACGTTTTCAAATCAGCTATCATTTGTGTTTCTAATTAATATATCCAGGTTCTTATTCTTATTTACTTCTCCACTAAAGTATAAGTGAACTGTCTATGGTATAGCTTAGATAGCAGCATACTTGTGCTTATCGAACCGAAAGTAACACTAGGGGTCAGTGCTGTAGCGGTATGGTCATCCACTGCTCTCCACTGAAAAAGTGTTGAATATAATAGAGGGCTGATTAAAAAACACAGTAACAAAAATGTAAGGGCAGCATAACTTTACATACATTAAGTAGGACTAAAATTTGATTCGACATGTCCAACTTCCGTAAATAGGAAATACAACAACAAATCAGAGAAACGTGGAGGTCAAACTATTTCTTGGGCTCTTTTAAAAACTTAAAAAAGCTTAAAAACTTAAAAAAAGCTTAAAAAGTACATAAACTATAATTTAGTATTGTAATGCCAGAAAATGTATTATTCTTGAATGGTACAAAACATCAAAAGACAAACTGACTGAACATTTATTATAACTGATCATTCCATGTTTTTGATTCCAAGGTGAATGTTCCAATAAAATGATCCACCAACAACATTTAAAGATTTGTATGTATTCCTGTGTTATTCTTGGTTATAACACACAAATAGAATAACAATGCCCTCTGAATAACAGGAAAAAGGAAAATGTACTCCAGGAATGTTGTGAATGTTGTGTTGTCCAGGAAAGGACTAGAAGGCCATGCAGGTGGAAAATATGAGCAATACTTAATTTCTCTTAACCAAAAATAATAATGTTTGGAGAGCCGTGCCATCAATGAGACTGCATGGAATTGAAGGGAATTTTGTGTTAAAAAAAAAAGCGTGCCATGAAAAATGATGATTAATACCCACTATTAAGGGTCTGCTTCCAATCAGAAGATCCACAGTCTAGCATTTACAATCCATGAATAAACTGTCCGAACAGCCGCAAAATGAAGTGACAGGATTTCATTGTATGTGAATGCTTCAATGACACAAAGTTCATGAATAGATCAACAAGAATGAATAGCAACAAAGAGCATCAAGCTCACATGGTCATCCTCAATGAAAATGTCACAGTTGGAGAGGACAACAGAAGCTTTTCATGCTTTTTCATGCTTCCAGGATATGACGGATCTGGCATTTTCTCATAGATGCCGTGGGCATGTTGTGTCAGAGCAGCTTACAACACAGAGCTGAATGCGACAATGAAACCCACACAACAGCTGATGCTATTCCTCGCTCTAGTCTAGTGGATGCTCACTTGGCTTCAGCTTTCTAACTCTCTTTTAAAGGGAACCCGAGTCAAGTGATCAGAGTCCATGGAGATGAACATGCACAGAATAATGCGTGTGTAAAGAGGTCAAGATTTGACATAAAAATTCTGCACTTACGTACAAGGGCCTCACAGGCAGTTTCCTTTCATTGTTTCTTTAAATAAGGAAGTCGTGGTTAACGCAGACACAGCAAAAATAATCTTACCTCTGACAATGCTTGAAACTGTGTGTCTTAAAACATTATGTTCCCTTTGTGGCAATAACATTGAGACGAGTCTATAAAGCAATATAGCTCTGTCCTTTCCACTAATATCAGCAAATGCAGTCCTGAAACCCAAAACCAGACTGTTGTAACCTTCAAGTCTGAACATTATACAATGTTAGAGTAATTCTTAAATTTTGTTTTACGTTTATGTTCCACACAAAGGGTTGATTTTTATTTTCATAAAACATTTTTCCTTTCCTGGTCATATTAAAAAGTTGTATTACTTCTTTTTAAATGCATTTTGATTATAATTTTACAGGGAGTGCAGAATTATTAGGCAAATGAGTATTTTGACCACATCATCCTTGTTATGCATGTTGTCTTACTCCAAGCTGTATAGGCTGGAAAGCCTACTACCAATTAAGCATATTAGGTGATGTGCATCTCTGTAATGAGAAGGGGTGTGGTCTAATGACATCAACACCCTATATCAGGTGTGCATAATTATTAGGCAACTTCCTTTCCTTTGGCAAAATGGGTCAAAAGAAGGACTTGACAGGCTCAGAAAAGTCAAAAATAGTGAGATATATTGCCGAGGGATGCAGCAGTCTTAAAATAGCCAAGCTTCTGAAGCGTGATCATCGAACAATCAAGCGTTTCATTCAAAATAGTCCAAGGCGCAAAATAACTGCCCGTGAAGTGAGAAAAGTCAAGCGTGCAGCTGCCAAGATGCCACTTGCCACCAGTTTGGCCATATTTCAGAGCTGCAACATCACTGGAGTGCCCAAAAGCACAAGGTGTGCAATACTCAGAGACATGGCCAAGGTAAGAAAGGCAGAAAGTCGACCACCACTGAACAAGACACACAAGCTGAAACGTCAAGACTGGGCCAAGAAATATCTCAAGACTGATTTTTCTAAGGTTTTATGGACTGATGAAATGAGAGTGAGTCTTGATGGGCCAGATGGATGGACCCGTGGCTGGATTGGTAAAGGGCAGAGAGCTCCAGTCCGACTCAGACGCCAGCAAGGTGGAGGTGGAGTACTGGTTTGGGCTGGTATCATCAAAGATGAGCTTGTGGGGCCATTTCGGGTTGAGGATGGAGTCAAGCTCAACTCCCAGTCATACTGCCAGTTTCTGGAAGACACCTTCTTCAAGCAGTGGTACAGGAAGAAGTCTGCATCCTTCAAGAAAAACATGATTTTCATGCAGGACAATGCTCCATCACACGTCCAAGTACTCCACAGCGTGGCTGGCAAGAAAGGGTATAAAAGAAGAAAATCTAATGATATGGCCTCCTTGTTCACCTGATCTGAACCCCATTGAGAACCTGTGGTCCATCATCAAATGTGCGATTTACAAGGAGGGAAAACAGTACACCTCTCTGAACAGTGTCTGGGAGGCTGTGGTTGCTGCTGCGCAATGTTGATGGTGAAAGATCAAAACACTGACAGAATCCATGGATGGCAGGCTTTTGAGTGTCCTTGCAAAGAAAGGTGGCTATATTGGTCACTGATTTGTTTTTGTTTGGTTTTTGAATGTCAGAAATGTATATTTGTGAATGTTGAGATGTTATATTGGTTTCACTGGTAAAAATAAATAATTGAAATGGGTATACATTTGTTTTTTGTTAAGTTGCCTAATAATTATGCACAGTAATAGTCACCTGCACACACAGATATCCCCCTAAAATAGCTCAAACTAAAAACTACTTCCTAACAAACTACAAAAATATTCAGCTTTGATATTATGAGTTTTTTGTGTTCATTGAGAACATGGTTGTTGTTCAATAATAAAATGAATCCTCAAAAATACAACTTGCCTAATAATTCTGCACTCCCTGTAATTTTGTACCCATATCCCCATAGCTATTAAATAATCTTTTATTTCCCCCCCAAAAAATGTATTTCCACAGTATATTTTTTTAAAGTTTTAGTAGGCCTGCTTTAATTTTTAAAGTGTGTCAGCTGTAAATTATGCAAAAAGTGTGAACATATTATTTAACTGTGTATTTAGGACATAAATGGCTAGTAATTAAATTAGACTTGCATAACAAATGACATATTTACTTTTTTAATGTTTATTTAGTATAATTATTATTTCAAATATTTGACTAATCATGGAAGAAAAGTGAAAAGAAATGGCTCAATTCACCCGTGATTCGCCTATGTCAACTTTAGGTTAAATTAAGCTGAGATAAACTAGTGACAGTGAACACCATGGGTGAATCCGAAATCGCCCTTTGTAGTGGTGTCCGAAACCATATGGATGTTATAGAGTGCACTCATTCAATCCCACACCGCAATAACGAGTGTAGCTACAGCCGATGTACACACAACGGCTGTCCGAATTCACTTACTCGTTTGCATTCACTATATTAGTGGACTAACGTAGGGAATAGTGAATGAGGGTTTAGGGGGCGATTTCGGATTCAGCCCATGTTTTATTTTTTTTATTTTTTTTTTATAAAAGTCTGCAGGGCCAAATGTGCCCTTGAAGAAACCCCCATGATCAATTATTAAATAACCTACATACATTAGCTATTATTTGTAACCTACATAGGCTACTTTAAATGTAAAAGTGCACATATCTATGCAATGTATAATAACTTAGATACGTTATTAAACAGACCACTTTAGCGTCACTACAAACTAGTGAAATAAAATGCCTTCAACGCTATCCATTTGTTTCAGATTAGATATATTAATCTAATTGTCTAAATTATTTTTCTTATATAAAAAAGGCAACTGACACGTAATGCCTTGTGTTCATCTTGTTACAGATTTAGTAGGAATTTTCTTCAGGCATGTTGAAGGCAGCCCTGCGCTCGGGGTTTGTGTCAGCAGAGGGTGGTGTGTTGATGTTGATGTCAGCATGGAGGGAGTTGAGGATCAGCCTGCTGGGTCTTCTATTGGGATGACAGCTGATCCCGCCGTGGCGTAGATGACCATCGGGATCAGATCAACTGCACCGTGTGAGCCGAGTAATGACAGGCGCGAGAAACGCCTGTTGCCCTCATCCAATGTTTGTTTTCTAAGCAACGTTGAACGATACAACATTAATGGGAGAAGGAAAACTCACACGAGCATCCACTGGATAGTGAAAGTTCCCTTGCTGTCGGGTTTTAGTTGAGTCTTTTCAGCAAAGCTATCTAACCGCACCGAGGGCACTTGAGATCGCACAGGTGAGTGGAATCTTGCATATTTTATATTTTTTACTATTTTAGTGGTAGCATCGGTTACATCCAGATCCCTAGAACTGAAGTTAAACCGCGAGTGAATTAACGTATAACACTGTGTCTTATTTTTGAATTTGTTAAACCGGTATTTTTTGCTTACATTTGCATAGTCTTCTGTGAATTTGGTGGCATTTATATTTGCATAGCTTCGACTAACATGTAACGTTAACGTTAAGTCAGTTTACTTCTTTATTAGCCGCTAGTGGTTGGGAATTTGGTTACTTTTAGTGATTTGAATCTTTTGAAATGATTCGTTCTTTGGCTCTTTCACAACGGTGTCACACCGTTATGCTGTCAATGAGACTCTTTGTATGTCTTTATGAGCGAGTCACTGATTGAATGTTCACTCAAATGATTAGGTACGAGTCGTTCTCTGACCAAACAAGTCTGAGCTGCTTAAAGGCAGGGTATATGTTTTTTGTTCTGCTGTTTGATAGTCTCTTCACATCCTGATAGCAATCACTAAGTTAACTGGTCTAAATGTGTATATATATTGTCTGTGGAAGGCGTAGGACCATAAAATGTTCTTACAATCATTGCATACGGTCCGAATGCAATGATACAATATCCCACCTGCCTGTCAACACATGTACTTTCGGACCTCTGCGCTCCCTGTTCGCACAGGCATCACACGTCATCAGCGAATAGCTTATGCTACATTCACGATCTACTGTAAAATGGAAAAGATGGGAACCTGTGACGTTACACTCGGAGTGGTTTGTGACCGAATTTATGCATTTCAATGGCAACACTATCAACTAACCTGTAGCAGTCAGGTGGTAGCTACAGGTCAGTGATCTTTAAGTTGTTTTCATTATTAGTGTAATGTTATTTGCTTTGAGAGATGAAGTAGTTTAACGCCATCTCTCATGACACTTTTGCTTGCTCCCTGCTTTTCATGTGTATTGAAGGCTTTGGAGATGCTCTTAAGGGAGGTTGTGATCTTATCCTTTCTCTATTGCTAGCTTCCCTAAACTACTACCCTACCTTTAAGCTGTTTTGCTGGTGTAAGATGGTCTCACAGCCAGACCAGGCTGGAGGTAAACTGGTTTCTGTGGAGGTAAACTGGTTTCTATGGTTGTTTCCAGACCATCTTAAAATTGCCAAAATCAGTGCACACAAATCTGATCTGGAGACCAGCAAACCACTATAGGCAATAATAGGTTTTAAGCAGCATTAAGTGTGCTAACTTTGCAGGAGAACGTGAATCATTCATTCAAATGTGGTGGCAAATATGGTAAACCATAAATATCCATAAATATCCATTATATCAATCAAACTGAACATTAACAGCATTGGTTTTATTGAACCACAAGCCTGTTTGGTTTGATTCTTGTCACCTGTCAGATGGCAACTGTTGTCAGTTGTCTCTCTTGTTGAGGGAGCAATAGCAGGCTTTGGGACACTATTCATTCTCCTAAAACAAACTATGTGTGCTATTCATTTGCGCAGAATAAACGTATAGGTGTTAGCTCATATAACGGTGCTGCATTTACCCCAAGGTTGTGCTCTTGTCTGTTTTGTTTTCATATATAATCAGTTGAGTTGTTTGTCATCCAGACCTCACAGATACAGTGCTATTTCCTGTGAAACCAGTTTAGGCCTTTCTTTATGTGGAGCTCTCAGTATTAGGCCTATATGCCGACATTGAAGTTAAAAATATGCACTGATTGTTTTGTACTGAGACTACAAGCCAGAAAAATGTATGTATTAACTAAGTAATTATCCATTTATCTCAATTTATTTTCAGTATGGGACAACACCATCATATACAGAAATAGTGCCAATTATTTATTATTGTACTGACAAATAAGTGGTAACAAATCAAGTATTGAATCATCATCACAGTAAGACAAAATCTTTATCTTTAAAGACAAAATAGGGTTGACAGCATAAACATATTTTTCATATTGCACAGGCATCAAATACAGTAGCCATTTTTCAAGTAGTACCATTTATTAATGACTTAAAATGAAATGTAAAAATATTTTACTTATTTTTATAATTTAATGTATATTGTATTATATCAACTTTAAAGTGGAAATGTTGCTATTTAAAGCTGCTGATCATGTGTGGTCCCGTATATGAATAATTCAGTTTTAATCCCATGTCAACTGTGAAGCTGTTCTTATCAAAATGATATAGTGTTATAGTTATAGTGCTCATTTCAATATATTTTTGAATTGCTGCTTTAGTGGTCTGGTTGTAGAAAGCCAACATAAAACTACATTCCTTGTTACATTTGGATGGTTTTGAATTATTATTCCCTGTCCATACCTGTCATTTGAGCCTTATGCTGATATTATACGAGGTGGCAGCATGATAGACATGTTTGTATCTTCTACAGCTGTCCTGCAAAATATCACCTGCCTACCAGCAATATATTTGTGGTATTTCACAGGTTATTGACCTGCCTCCATCACCAGATGTCATTTTGATTAGAGTTGTTGTAGAGTCCCAGGCTATGTTCATAACGTGTAGAAACTTAACTCCACACCACTGTAGCCCAGAGAAAAGAAAGTTGGAGACATTCCTGGCATTCTTTTCCAGCCACAACTGACATTCACACAGCTTTGGAAAAATTACGTCTTAAATCATCTGGGAATTGCAATTTAGCATTGTCTTAGTGAGAGAGCATTGTGGTCTCCTGAGACTCTCTGACTCAACAGTAAGCTTACAATGCATCTCTCAGCCCATGTACTGTCATTGATATCAGATATCAGTTTGTTTTATGTCATGTGCACCGATAAGACTCAGTGGATACTAATCTCACAACTGATGGCTGCCATTTGTCTAGAACACCAGCTGTGTTCTTGGGACATTGTGTTACTCGTATTGCAAGGCGCCTCCACTCTTTGACTCAAAGAAGGATTGAGCTTGTCGGAATAGGGTACAGAAAGGAGGTTGTGTTGGAGCCAAGTCATGTGACTGCTACATACGTGCTACTTGCAACGCCCCAACAGAGGTAACACAAGCCAAGAACAATTGAAATGGGTAGTCATATTTGGACAGTCTCTGTCCATTGGAAAGTCTTTTAGTCCTCTCTTTTTGGTTTCCAAGAAGACAATGAGTTGTGGCCTGCAGTGGATGATCTTCTTTTGCATTTGTAATAGCCAGTTTGTAGTGTACCTCTCTTTTATCCATAGCCAGCCTCGCCTCATATGGATATAAATGACAACTCTCTCAATGAATCACTGCTAACATATGACTTTGTGTTGTCAATATGACAAAGTCATTCAAAGCAATATGTGTGGTACATTGTAAAGTACTGTATTTTTTGTGTAGTAGTTTCAGTTTCCTAAATCAAATAAATGTATGAAACCGCTTCACAAGCTGTCTTTTCACACAGTATCGTTATTTCTGTGTTACAGTAATTCAAATTATAACAGAAGTACTGAGAAAAAAGTTTATAGATCGGATATAAACACTGATGTCTATGGTAGTGATCAAAATAGACTAAATCACCTTTTGAAAGTAGCTTGGCGCTTCAAATAACGATTGTATCAATTACATTGTTACACCAGTAGGTGGCGACAAGTGATAGAACTGTATTTGTCATTGAATCATTCATCCAATGATTTGTTTAAAAAATCTGATTCACCCAGTAATGAAACAAGTGAAGTCTTTATGAGTGAGTCATTGGATTGTTAATTCAAACCAAGTTTTCTTTAATTCAGATTTATTAAACATTTTAAATAGGCATTTTGTCAGAACCTCTAGTAAATGACATGTTGTTTGTTCAGAATCGTGGGAGAATTGTGATCTCTGTTTGAAACCAAAAAATTGTGATTCTCATTGTAACCAGAATTGTGCAGCTCTAATAGCTAGCAATTCTTAAAAATTGGTTACTGTATTTAAAGAATTAGTTCACTTTAAAATGATTTACTCACCTTCAAGCCATCCTAGGTGAATATGACATTCTTCTTTCTGATGAACACAGAGTTATATTAATACATATCCTGATGTTTCCAAGCATTATAATGGCAGTGACGTGGTCCATTGAATTTGAAGCTCAAAAAAGCGCTTCCATCCATAATAAACGTACTCCACACAGCTCCAGGAGGTTAATAAAGGCCTTCTGAAGCGAATCGATGGGTTTTTTTAAGAAAAATATCTATATTTAAAACTTTATAAAGTAAAATATCTAGCTTCCACAAGACCGCCTTCTGTATTCAACTTTTGCAGAAAGTGTAACGCCTCTCGCAGTTCAAAGTGCATGCGCTATGTCCAGTTACACCTTTTCCTTAAGTTTAATATGGAAGGCGGTCTGCTGGAAGCTAGACATTTTACTTTATAAAGCTTTATAAATATGGATATTTTTTTCTTAAAAAACCCATCGATTTGCTTCAGAAGGCCTTAATTAACCCCCCGGAGCCGTGTGAAGTTCGTTTATGAGGGATAGATGCACTTTTTTGAGCTTCAAACTCAATGCCTTCACTGACATTAAGCTTGGAAACATCAGGATATTTCTTAAAATAACTCCCGATTGTGTTCATCAGAAAGAAGTAAGTCATATACACCTAGGATTTTCATTTGAAAGTGAACGATTCCTTTAATGACTGTGCGATTAATAATAGCTCAGATCCTTATTTAACTATTGCAGACATGTTGCTCAGAACTTTAAATCGTTAACAGGAATCATTGCTATCAAAAAGGGTTTCCTGGTGGCATTTTAGGTGTTTCATGTTTTCTCAAAAGACTCATTGATAATTGTTTGATTGTTTTGTCTTGGATTTCTTGAATGTTCTGTGGAGAGAAAAAAATCCTCTTTTGCAAATCATTGAGCTACTTTAAGCCTCAGTGGTGGGCCGTAGTCCAGTAGCCTCATTAGATGCTCTGTTGGAGATTGATTTCTGCATAGCCTGTAAAGAAAGAACAGCTTCTCAAGTTTGTGTTTGTGGGGGGAAGTGTCTGGGAAAATGTGACATTTCAGAAAGTGCTCTCTCACACAGGCCTGCAAACCTCTTGATCTCCATGACAACCGTGTCCATCTGGGTTGTGCTTCTCAAGACGCAATGTTTGTACAGGGAAAGTTCCTCATGCATGCTCTCTTGTGAGCCCTGGATTCCCCATAAAACTCCACTTGGACCTGCCAAAGACACACCTCCCTGCTCCCACCCTTGTATTTTTATGAAGTCAGCCTAGAAACATGGCACCCATAGAAAGCAATGGAATGAGGAAGTTAGGGTGCTCTGAAAATTGAAATATAAGAGCCATATAACAATGTTTAGAGAAAGAGAGCGCTTTAGCTCAGATTGTCCTTAATTACTGAGAAGCAATGACAAACACAAATAAATAGTTTAAAAAAGTAATCAGGAGATATATGAACACTGCTTTAAAGTGATAGTCCTCCCATAAATGAATCTTCTGTCATTATTTGTTCACCCTCATGTCATTTCACGCCTGTATGACTTTCTTCTGTAGAAAAGTGAGAATTAAGTCTGTCACTTGCTCTTTCCATGCAGTTGCATTGAATGGAAACGTGTGCATTTTCAAGCTTCAAAGAAGGACTATAAATATTGAACTATGAATTAGGGTTGGGCAGTGTCTACCAAATTGGCATCAGATGATGTCTACAGTGCAACGTTGTGATGGACGATGACATCGTTTGAGCGTTAAGTTCCATTAATATGGTGCACGTCTGGAGAAAGAGAGAACACGCATGGAGCTGAAAAAGGGCTTGAATGAAATGTTTGGCTTTAGATAAAACTACTGGAGGATAGCACTGAAATCACAAACAATCCTGTAATCATGCATTGCTGTTTTGACGCTCTTCTCACTTCAACTAGAAACAAGAAAATGGTGCTACTGTCTCACGGTCTGGATGGAAACATGCCGCCATTTGAATATCATTGGTTTAGTCTGTGTAAAACATCTTGTATTGTTTGCTTTTTTTGCATGTAATTTGTAATGATGCCGGCTCAACATTGTGATGTCTGTCAGCCATCGGCGATGGACGATGGCATAGTCTATTGGCCCAACCCTACTATAATTGGAACACTTAACGTTCTTAGAACTATTCAGCCCTGTTGATGTAAAAGCAGCTATCGAGTTCAACTCGAGAACAAATCATTCAGACGAGTTTTATAAACCATCACCCAACTGACTGAAAAACTGACTTCATAAATTTGACACATTTCATGATTTGAATTTCATTCTGTTTCTTACACAAAGCAATTGTAGGAATACTTTCATGGTGCTTTTGTGTCCTTTTTGATGCTAGAAAGTTTCAGGTCCTGTTCTTTGTAATTTGATGGAGAAGAACGGTAACACTATTTTACAGTGTCATTGTTACATATGTTAAATGTAGTTACTATACTTTAAATTTCTGAGAAGGAAACAAAATCATAGAGAAACGAGAAGATGAAAAAAACTTTGCCTTGAAACAAGCTCTTATCTTGTATTGTGTCTTATAATTAATACCTGCTGAAAGCATGTCAAGCTGAACAAATGGATGAATTTTGTGTAATTTGCAAAACAAGGGGTAATCTTGCCAAGATTTAATACAGGAGGCTTAGGGTACTGTCTGATTTCACCATCCCTTTGTTTACCGCATATTTTTTGGATCAGATCATGGTGGAGTCTACCATGGAAAAAAGTACTATGGGAGTAGAAAGGCATCCATCTTACCTTTTTGTTTAATGGCATAATATGTACGAATTTTGGATTCAAATATCCAAAAACCACTAGAACAATATTATATATTTTGTTGACTTATGTACTTACGTTATTCCAAATGTTTCCAAGACGTTTAAATCCAGACAAATGAGCAATGTGTCCTAGTTAAAATTGCTTATTTCTCTGGGTTTAAACATCAGTGACATCATACCCATGTTACCCTTGATTTCTCGACCATGAAAACACCAATGACGCTTTAATATATTGTGTGTTTTATTAGACAAGGGAACAACGGTTTGGAGGCATTTATAGACAGAAAACGAATTATTGTGCAATAATACCGCATTTTCTCCATCAATCAATATGTTTCAAATTAATTGCATGCCATTTAGCAACACAAGGCATCCAGTATTTATTAATATGATATTCTATTGATCTAGCTCAGTGGTTCCTGAACTTTTTTACTCAAAAGGCCTCCCCTCTTCTCTGAATCAGTACTGCAAGGACCCACACTCAAATACACACCGAATCCCGAAGTTGGGACACTGTACAAATTGTAAATAAAAACAGAATGCAATGATGTGGAAGTTTCAGATTTCAATATTTTATTCAGAATACAACATAGATGACATATCAAATGTTTAAACTGAGAAAATGTATAATTTTAAGGGAAAAATAAGTTGATTTTAAATTTCATGGCATCGACACATCTCAAAAAAGTTGGGACAAGGCCATGTTTACCACTGTGTGGCATCCCCTCTTCTTTTTATAACAGCCTGCAAACGTCTGGGGACTGAGGAGACAAGTTACTCAAGTTTAGGAATAGGAATGTTGTCCCCTTCTTGTCTAATACAGGCTTCTAGTTGCTCAACTGTCTTAGGTCTTTTTTGTCGCATCTTCCTCTTTATGAAGCACAAATGTTTTCTATTGGTGAAAGATCTGGACTACAGGCTGGCCATTTCAGTAACCGGATCCTTCTTCTACGCAGCCATGATGTTGTAATTGATGCAGTATGTGATTTGGCATTGTCATGTTGGAAAATGCAAGGTCTTCCCTGAAAGAGACGATGTTTGGATGGGAGCATATGTTTTTCTAGAACTTGGATATACCTTTTAGCATTGATGGTCCTTTCCAGATGTGTAAGCTGCCCATGCCACACGCACTCATGCAACCCCATACCATCAGAGATGCAGGCTTCTGAACTGAGCGCTGATAACAACTTGGGTTGTCCTTGTCCTCTTTAGTCCAAATGACATGGCGTCCCAGTTTTCCAAAAAGAACTTCAAATTTTGATTCGTCTGACCACAGAACAGTTTTCTACTTTGCCACAGTCCATTTTTAATGAGCCTTGGCCCGGAGAAAATGCCTGCGCTTCTGGATCACGTTTAGATAAGGCTTCTTTTTTGACCTATAGAGTTTTAGCCGGCAACGGTGAATGGCACGGTGGATTGTGTTCACCGACAATGTTTTCTGGAAGTATTTCTGAGCCCATGTTGTGATTTCCATTACAGTAGTATTCCTGTATGTGATGCAGTGCCATCTAAGGGCCCGAAGATCACAGGCATCCAGTATGGTTTTCCGGCCTTGACCCTTACGCACAGAGATTGTTCCAGATTCTCTGAATCTTTGGATAATATTATGCACTGTAGATGATGATAACTTCCAGTCTGCAATTTTTCTCTGAGAAACTCCTTTCTGATATTGCACAATTTTTTGCCACAGCATAGGGGGAATTGCTGATCCTCTGCCCATCTTGACTTCTGAGAGACACTGCCACTCTGAGAGGCTCTTTTATACTCAGTCATGTTGCCAATTGACCTAGTAAGTTGCAAATTGGTCCTCTAGCTGTTCCTTATATGTACATTTGACTTTTCCAGCCTCTAATTGCTACCTGTCCCAACTTTTTTTGGAATGTGTAGCTCTCATGAAATCCAAAATGAGCCAATATTTGGACATTTCAAAATTTCTCACTTTCAACATTTGTTATATATATATGCTATCGTGAATAAAATATAAGTATATGAGATTTGTAAATTATTGCATTCTTTTTTCCCCCCACAATTTGTACAGTGTCCCAACTTTTAATAGCGTACTTGCCTTGGGCTAATGTACTGTATGACTCCTGCATGTCACTGTAAAAGTCTTTACCTTCATTACAATCGTCATCCCAAAAAAAACTTTATTCAGTGAGCCGAGAGCGGTAAAAAAAAAGGTACATTGGTTCTGGATCATGTAATGTTATGTTGTCTTAAAATCCTGTAATAGATATCCTCATTAATTGGAGTTGAATTAGCCTTATTGCTGCTTGTTGTTATTGAGCGAGATTATTACTACACAGAACCATGATCTCTTCCAAATCTACTGTATTTTCTCCCCTCCTGTGATGAGTGAGCCACATCAATTTGAGCTCATCTAGAATGATCCTCAGGCAAGGGCTGTTTTGAAATGAATGCATTTAAATGGATGCAGTTATCATGTGCCTGGGGGCACACAATGCCAGTGCCGTAAACACCCAACAGTTATATAAAAAGAATGCCACAATATAGAAGCTTCCAGGCCTGCATGTGTTGTGCAATAGCAGAGAGGGGCAGGGAGCGACCCACCTCCAGCATAACCCCCCATTGTTGGCATGAAATCTGACCTGTTCAATAAATAAAAGCAGACGGTCAGCAGATCGGGTTCCAGAGAGGCAGCACTGCAAGAGAATCGAAAAAGAGGAAAGGGATGGTTAAAGTTTTTAGGGGAGTGTCTTGGATTCGAAGAGGATGAGGAAGACTGTTGACGTGAAGCCAGGGGAAGGATGTTTTTACTTAGACTCCATCCAGGGTTGGATCACAGCTACTTATAACAGCAAATGATACAGAAAGAGAAAAGACAGAGAGGCGATGTACATGCTTTATCAGGTTGATTTATATACACTAAAAATGTTTATTCCTGTACGGCAGGGAAAAGCCAGATGTGTGGGTGGGTTTTAGCTGGAGTTTTAAAACTGTACCCTGACTTTGCGTCACATGTTTCCAGTACGTGATTTGGAAAGTGGAAAATCTGTGTGACAAAATTAAAGTTATTTCCTAATTTACATTCCTAATACACTTTCCTAGTTTTCATGTGATTTATTCACTGTTATTCATGTTATTCTAATACAGGGTTTCCAGGACTGGGGTTCACAAGGGAACTGCAGGGAGTTTAAGAGTTGATGGAAAGCTAAAAATGAATTAAATTATAAAAATGTAACATTAAAATATGTACATGAAATAAAAAGTACCAAAATAAAACATATGACAAACATAAAACAAACAAAAAAATGAAATATTTATTTGTTAACATGCATGTCATATGACCATTATCAGAGATCCGTGAACGAATGTGTTCTTAAATTATTAGTATTTATTTAGACTGGGTAAACCCAGCACCTTGCATGCTATTGGCGGGTTTAACACAATGACGGATAAAGAAAGAAATGGACCGATGCCCGTTGATCACACCTCTTGTGGTCTGATTGGTTGAAGGACTATCCAATTGCGTACGGAGTCATTTGAATTATGCTCGTTGATCACGCCTCTTGTGCAGTAGAAAATACACAGCAGAATCCCCAGACCGATGTTCAGTTTTAAAAGATTTAGCTTGGTCTGGTGATAGCCAGACAATTCATTATTAGTACTTTAAGTAAATATTTTAGTTAAAAGGAGTCCAAAAGGCTACACTTTACACACAATGAGTGGAAGGATCATTTTAGAATCAGTCAATTATGACTCTTTACTCAACAACAGCATTTCTACGTCATTGCACATGCTCAGTAATTTTCGCATTTCGGGTTTTTATCTAATTAAGTGTTTACATGATTCGATTGGAAAATGTTTAAACCACCCCTTACAATCCGAATGAAATTTTTATCCGATTTGGCCAATTCATTCTGATTGACGTGGTTACATGTGGCTTTTTTTATTCCGACTGTGTGATTACAATCAGATTATATGGGACCAAGGGTCCATAAACGCTTGTGATGTTGCGTCACATTCATCCTCAATGCTGAGTCTTTCGTCTGATGCACAGTTGCTTCTTTGTCTAAATGCCAGCTGTTTGCGTGTGTGTGTGTGACCCCTTTGAAAGACTGTAGAGTGAGTGTTTACAAAGCTGTCTGTCGATTTACCACCACTATCACTCCAGTGCCAAGTCTTATTCACACACAAATACAGACAAAGAGATAGAGCCTCTCTCTTTCACTAGTTTGCTTTGTTCATTCATCCTTATTTATTAGCTTGAGATTTGCTCATCATTTTTGTTTCATTCTCTCAATGACCTTAAAATTCAATTGAACTTTTTCTAGCACTATCTATGCTTCCATCCACCTATTTTTTATCTGCATTTCGGGATATTATATAAAAAAAAGTCTGGATGGAAACTGCAAGATGCGCATAAATTCTCTAAAAATGCGGTAAAAAAATGTATGCGCTCAATTAAGGAGGATACGCACAGAATATGCGCATAAACTACGACGGAAACACATTTACAGAGTAAATTCCAAAGAGGTCACGTGACTGCGTGATGGGACGGCATAACTGGGCTAACAAGTGGACCGATCTTGTTGCACAGCATCTGAAATGTTTTGGTCATTCAGAAATGCCTTAGCCAGTCTGTCACCAAAGTGGTTCGGTATAACACCTCCCAGAACTGTCTTACACGACTGCGTTCCCAAATAGCAAGCACCCGCCTCCGAAAGCAAGATAACTTGACCGTTTTTCTTCCCCTCGTCTCGCTGCTTTATCTGCAAATGTTTTATGTGATATTCCAAAACATATTTATTTTTACTTATGAGTTTAAATTGCTGTTGGAATACATTATTGGTACCGAATCAGTTATTTATTTATTGTATCAGAGAGTCAGTGTTTATATTTAATTGCGAATGCTCATTTCCCCCAATTTTACATTTAGATTTTACATTTAGACCTTTGCTGTCATCTAACACTTAAAATTAATATAAGAAACACTAATAGTGTAATAACATCCTTAAATATAATAATAATGAATATCCATTTTTATGCTGTACAGAATGTTGTGATGCCTAAATTCACTTGTAGCATTTAAAACAATTAATGTTAAAAAAATTTAATGTTTTATTTATATATATTTATATTTATTTAAGTCAAAATAGTATAGAATTTGAATAAATCAGTCCTGAAAGATTTAATCTAGGCGAGGTAGAAAGATCATGAACATCATAAGTGACTATTTTTGTCTGACTGACTGCTTATTAGTTTAGTGTTTTAGAAAAGAATGCATTTAAAGTGTTCAGCCTAGTGTTGCACGATATACCGTTACTAGAAAAGTATTGCGATACCCTGCTATTACAAATGGTACGATATGGAATTTTATTAGTACCGGTACTTTAAGGAGGATCGCACGTTAATAAGAGCTGTATTTATTTGTGTCGATGTGTGACAGCAGGAGTCACTAAACATTGGAAGCAGAAGAGTTAAATATATACGCGCAGCGCATGACAAAGAAAGCAACAGAAACATGCGCGCATGAGAAAATATAGCGCGGCGCGGGATGTGCTCGCGCTGCCGGACTCTGACCTGAAGCGCGAGCACACGCCTTTCAGACAACATGCGATCGCGATTCAGTTCTATTGGATTATGGGTTTCAGTGGTTAAAAATATGTAAAATTGCACATCCTGTGAGTATTCAGGTAAACACAGTCGGGGGTGTCTTTAGTGAACAGTTGAGGTAATTGGATCCGTGTTAAGCCGGATCTAATATTCTGTGTGATTGATTAATGTTAATCAAACAACAATGAAAAATAGAAAACCACCCCATGACTGGCTAAATCATTTTAATATATTGATTATGAATCAGTGTATAGTTAATTTATTGAGTGAGTACGAAGCAGTTTTTTTTTAAATTTGATTATTTAATTTCTATTTAATCTGCTAATGTTAAATAGACCCACTGTAGCTGAAACATAAAGCACTGTTTTTGTCATATTGTTTGTAATTTGCATTTTTAGCTTATTTTTAAAAACAAAGATAAAATAAAACAATTGCAATAAGAAGAAATGGTCAAAAACCAGGGCAGGAACATCCTATGAATAAATAGTTCTGTTGTCATATTCAATTACTTTTACTGGGTGTTTTTTTGACTGTGGTATCGATTTAGTATCGGTATCGAGGTATTTTAGTCTGGTATCATCATAATTTTGGTATCAACACTAGTTCAGCCTGAAGCCAAGATAAACATGCAATCCTTGAGTAAACATGATTGGATTCAGCTGATTTCTGTTGAACAGATCTTTGTTGGATGTTACAAACAACAAATTAATTATTCTTTGATTTTACATTTTAAAGGGTCCATTAAAAGTTTGAACAGACTTGTTGTTTCCAGTGTAAGCCTATGTTTTGCACCTGTTTTTAAGGTGAGTGCCAGCAACTCGTCTTCCTTCTCCTGCCAGGTCAACAAGTGATCTTTACACTAATCTGTCTTAGTCACCTGCTCACCTCCCAGCAGGACCATATGTCTGCTTGTTTCTGTATTACTGAATGCACTCTGTGTGCCAGTGGGACATGAAGGAGAGTGTCCTTCAATCTCGGCTTCTGATCACAGGAAAATGCAGCCGTGACATTGTTAAAAATAACTACAGATACATCTGTAAGAATGTAAGTGAACATATTTCATAATTAAGTTACTCAAATTGTAATTGTTAAATGCAAGTTACAGATGTCCTCTTTTTCATTAAAGCCATTTTTCGCCATTAGAAGTTGCTTATTCAAAACAGAGCTTTTATAATGCTGCAGACGACCGCTTCCGGTTCTTCCAGTCATGCGGATGTAGGGTAAAGCAGCGCTGTTTTTTTTCCATATTAGATCAATTTGAGTGTGTTGAAAGTTATGTTATAATGCTACTCTATGCGTTTACTCAGCGGCTACCATGAGACACTTGTTGCACACTGCAGTGAGCTTGATCGCTATTAGACATTGTACTTGCGATAAATCCAAAAAATTATGTTTAAACAATAAGACTAACTGTGTTGAGCTATAAAACAATGATTGGTTTTCTGTCAATGAATATATCCAAACAATTGCTCACCTGTCTAATGAAACACATACTATATTAAAGCGTCTCTGGTGTTTCCATGGTTTCTACAAAATAAAACCGGAAATTTAAGGTAACACGGGTATGATGTCATTGATAGGCGACGCACGGACACGGCCCGTGTCCTGGTTAAAATTTCTTATTTCTCTGGATTTAAACATTCTTGGAAACATTTTAGATAATGTAAGTAGCACAAGTCAACAAAATATACATCATTGTTCTAGTGTTTTTAAATATATTTAATCTAAAAGTGTACATATTGTGCCTTTAAATGCTCGTAAGCATAATGCCAATGTCTTTCCATACATTATTTGCCAGTTGAGCTACAGATTCTTTTGAAGATGATTTTGGTCCCTGTTTCTGCACTAATTCCTAAAAATGGGTGGGGTGTAAGTTCTGCTTCAACCTGCCTGGGTTATCATGTTAAAGAAGTTATTTAAAAAAAAAAACAGGACTCCCTAATTTCTGTCTCTTTTCTTTAGATGTTTAGGGGGCATTCTGTACTGCCTGTTAGTTATGAAAGTGTTGAGCAAGAGGAGTAACATGTCAAGTTTACAGTTTACTAAATGTGTTAAATAAAGGGTCGTTGATGCTTCTGTTATCCACTCATCTGTACAGACATTACCATTAAGTTGCAGAGGAACTGAGTCACAAAACTGGAAGAAAACAAGAAGCAGCACATTCCTTCTATATATACACTGCCTTTCCAAGTATTACCACATTTTCTTAATATACTGGAATGGTGCATAAATATACAAATACTAAATTTTATTCTGCAGTTATAATATTTGAAATAATATTTTATTATAATATTTTATAATCAGTATACTGTATTTAAAAAAACTGTTTATAATAGCTTAGGGCCTGCCAGTTCTCTGCCTGGTGTTAATGGCTGCGTCTGGAAAATGTTGCCTTCGGAGGACACATTTCAAGGTAGGAAGGCACCAAGGTACGTCCGAATCCAGTGTTAGCTTCACTTCCTGCCTCTTGAGATACCTTCATCTGATTGAGTTTTGAAGGCAGCGTAGATATATCCTTCCCTTCCTTTGATATCCCACAATCCTATGCCTTCCATTCAGTGACAGTTGATCTAGGAAAAGAAAGATGCTGCCTGAAAGTTGCTGTTGCTGGTCAGTTTGTTTGTGTAAATGTACATTTTTGACCAACGTTTTCCACTTCTGATGTCATTTCCAGTGAGAAATTACTACTGTAGTATTAAATATTTGTTTAGTTCTCACCAAAGCTCACTTTATTTTGCTGTAGATCATTAAACTGTTACGCGGCCTCAGAAGTCTGTCAAAATCAGTTTTGTGAGGTGCCTTCATGCACTTTGCGTACCTGAAAAGGTAGCGAGGCAACAAGTCACTGCCTAGGTTTTCTGATGCAGCCAATGACTCACATGAACTGAACTGACTCGTCAGCTGGAAATATCCAGCACTCAAATAAAAATCTTGCACTGGGATCTCCCAATTACCCCCCACCCTCACATACACGTACACAACCAGTTTCTGTGGCTTAGCCCTCGTGTCTGAACATGTTCATGTTGGTTCATGTTGGCTGCAACTTATTTAGCCCGCTTAGTATTGCGCAAAGAATGTGGCGATTACTGGAATCCATATCTCAGTCAACAAGTCTCAAATTTTCCATTGTTTCAGAAGGGTTTCCCCATGTGTTGATCAGAACTGCAGAGCAGGACAATGAGGATAAATTGCAAAATGCCTGAAATCATTTCACCCTATTAGTGTTCTGGTTTCACTTATTTTTTCTCGTGAAAGAAACAAGTAATTTGAATCTTCTAAAGAAAGAATGCATGTATGTGTGATCCAACAGGTCTTAGGTGAGTTATATGGTTATTTGAACACCCTCAGTGATGTTAAGGGTATATATACGTTTTCTCTCTCTCTCGTGAGGCTTAAAGCTTTGATACTCCCTCAAATTCATGAGTTACTTCAGCGCATTCTTTCTGTAACTGACACACATTGGCTGTGTCCAAAATCAAAAGCAGCTGCCTCTCTTCCCATTCCATCAGTGACTTAACAGGCAGTATTATAGTAGGAAGGCACCTTTTAAAGTTTCAGACTCACATTTAATGAGCTTTACAGAACTACGTTTTTTTATTTTATTTACTACTTTTATCTAGGGATGATGAAAAATATCCCTAATATCGTCTGATAACCAGTATGGTATTGAAATATCATGATCAGATGAGGGATTTTAAAAATATATTTAACATGTAGACCTTATTCAGAGCAGCACCATGACCGGTATGAAAGTGAGGCTGTGAGGGATAGATTTTTTTTAAAAACTGACCCCAAACTTTGAACAGTAGCATACATTTACAATGATTGAAGGTTTTACTTTTTTTTAATTATTTGATAAAAAAATAGAATAGAATTGTATTAGTATCACACAACTTTAACATGTTTTTAAAATAACTTAAAATTGGCTTTAGTTAGCCTCAATAGAGGAACTAAGCAATTGCGCATTATTAAATATCTAATATCGGATGATTCATCTACAATGTCAATCAATACAAATATATAAAAAAAGTAATATCTGCTGATAACTGATATGATATTGATATATTATGCATCCCTACTTCCTACTTTTGAATACTGTCTTCACTGGCACAGCAACTGACACATTACTGTGGATTTGACAGAGTGCAGGAGCAAAAGGTGTCTGTGTTGCTGCCTGAATAAAAACGTCCCCAAAATTCCTTGCAGATGTTTCTGAGTGGATTTGTACAAGTGGAGTCACTTGTATGACTCAAAACATCATGAATACTCTGCTCCGCCACAGGGGAAGAAGAGTGTTGTGGGTTAACACTAGGGTCATTCCGTGTCAAACTCGACCAGAGGTCCATGGCTAAACATCTTTTTTTAACTTTTGAAATAAATAAATAAATGAAGATTAAGTATTAGCTTAGCTGTGTGCAAAGTGAACCACATTTGGGTTTTAACCATCAAAAAAACATCAATTTGAACATGGAGCCGCATTGAGATCACCATATCTCTGGGATTTAACCATATAGGCCATTGAAAATGATGATACCAAAATAAATGTTTGTTAAAAACCAGAATCTAAAATCATATTGAGATATCTTTAATACTTTTTGAGTGACAGGCAAGCAATGGGATTGAACCATATGGGACCTTTTAAAATTATGATACCAAAAGAAATGTTTGTTAAAAGCCAAAGTATAAAAGGATATTAAGATATATTTAATACAAAAAATACTATTAAACCAATAGACCTAACAATCTTAGTTTAAAAATAAAATAATGATGTTGCCATCTTTCTAAAGTAACCTTTAGCCCCCTGTAATTTGGCTCCAAATCTCAGGTGAAAATGGTTATTTTGAGCCTCTCTAGATTACAAAACAGTGGATTACTCAAATGTTTCAAATGTTGGCTTTCATCACTATATATGTTTGTCTTTCTTCAGAAAAAAATATTAGCAAAATCAAAAATTTGAAGTTTCCGAATTTTATTTTATTTGACACGGAATGACGCACTAGGCTTTTCATTTTAGATTTGAGTTTCTTTAAGGCTGTAATATTTTGTATTTTGTCAAGAGAAGCCCTTCAACTTGTTCGCCACACCAGCCTAACTCAAACATAATCACCTATGCATAAGGACAAAATGTCACTTTCAGACACAGCCTTTCACCTGGCTAGTACACAACTCTTGGTGTGACCCTTGTCACCTCCCAGTCGGGTCACCTGTTGCCCCTGAACCCGACACTTGAGAGGTCCCGAGAGAGAGACTCTCTCTCACACACACAGCAAACAGAGAGCTCTTTGAGCTTCTTAAACATGTGCGTTTCAGCTCTCATTTCCTCCCTTTATCATTCTGTCTGTCTCTTATTCACACTCTCACAGTGGTACTTAATTCTCCATTCAGTTGGGATTGGCTTCATTAGTGGGCGAGATCAATCTCTGTTTGTTTGTCACGGAGGAGGACTGTCACTACCTAGTTTCCCATTCCAGCAGAAACATGCACTCTTTTAAATATTTTCATATGCTCAGGCAAGTTCATATTGTTTCATAGTCACAAACATGTGTATACTTCATTTCATGCACACAGAACTTTATGACTCATCATTCTCTATTAACTTTGGACTGCACAGTGTCCCGCTCAAGGCCTCCACCCCATTATTGCTCTCATGTGAATGACTTGATGTGTTTTAGAGGTCGTATAAACACATTTGAGCTTGTTGAATAGATGTCGGCCAGAGAGAGGTGAAATCAGTCTCCTTGTTTCTTCAGTGTCTAAATTATACGTTTATTTAGTCAATCTCCTCAGGGCTTAACGATGAGAATAGCTCAGTGCCAATGTGAAAGAGGTTTGAGCCATTTATCAGAACTAATACTTGTACTAAATTTTTGCCATCTGTCTGTTCTGTTTGTGTGCGCATGGAGATGCTATTAAACGAGCAGATGTGCAAAAGAGTTAGGGGTTGTAAACATCCACCCACTCCTTTTTTTAAAATCCCTATAAATAATAAGCAGTGTCTCAAAACAAGCCGTTTGCAGATTCCTGGAAATGTGATGTCACATTTCACAGGCCCCGCCCACAAGTATTGATTGACACTGCCGTATTAGCATAGACCCCGCCCTCAGAGAGCAGTACAAAGTCTGAGATGTTTATCTCCTCGCCAGAGCATAACAGCAGCAGTCAAGTAAGAAATGTGTTCTAAATAAAGCTACTAAAGTAATTTAGTCCAGAGCGGTGAGTGATTTTCTGTTTATCTTTTGTTGTTTGATTCATATTAACAGCAGATATAGTAGTAGGTACTGTATATTACAATGCTTTCACTTTAGTGACGTTACACAGATCTAATGTACACCACACATGATTTCTGTACTTGCTGCATAATTGCACAGACCTAACAAAAAATGTTCATGTGAACTTTGTGTGTTTCTGACATAACCTTGTGTGCATTTGACAGTTTAATCGCAATAACATATGAAAGTGAACTAGTCTAGTTTAATAGCCTAACTTACTCACGGACACACCGACATCCAGCTCTCTGTGCGCATGTGACGGGTGTGTGTGTGCTCAAGTTATGAGTGAGAAGACTTTAAAGATGTATCATGTTTCAGTTTTCATTCGCATGTTCACTGGTACACACGAGCTATGAAGGCTCTGCCCTCTGGTGCCGGGAGCAGCTGCTCATTTGCATTTAAAGGAGACACACAGAAAACAGCTCTTTTTTCTCAAACCCAAAAATCGCCATTTTCAAAATGGTATATTAAATGATCTGTCAGAAATTTTGATCTGAAACTTCACAGATAGACACCGTTTTCTATTTTAAAATATTTAAATATATTTAAAATAGGTCACACTTTAATTTGATTCTTCTCTGTTCTCTGTTTGTGATGCTCAGGTGATGAGTGAACATGGAGGCTGGATCTGTGGTGCGTGCTGTGTTTGAGTTCCTCCCCAGCGTCTCTGAAGAACTCCCTCTTTTCACCGGAGATGTCATTGAAGTGCTCAGTGTTGTTGATGAATTTTGGCTGCTCGGAATCAAAGATGGCGTCACAGGTAAAGTCACGGTAAAGGAATCCACATGCATGTAGTCTTCTGCCTTTTACACCGGTGTTGATATATTTCCATTCTTTCTGCCCTCAGGCCAGTTTCCAAGCACTTTTGTGGAACCTGTTATAATCCCAAGCACCAAGACAGGAGATAATCTGTATGTGTGCATCAATGACTTCAACTCTGTGGAAGCTGGAAACTTGCCACTAAAGAGAGGTACATACATGTTTCTCCTAGTTAAACATGCATGCATTTGATTCAAGTTTAATGAGGTTAACATGAGGGTAATTTTAAAATACATTTATTTTGATGGCATTCTGAATATAGTACATCACTACAAGGTGAAAATGCTAAAAATTGCGAATTATGCTGATGCTTAATGCACATTTAAAGGCATAATTTTCTCACCCTCATGTCGTTTCAAACCTGTATGACTTTCTTTATTCATGGTAAAATTCAAAGACATAATGGAGTCACAATCATGGATCTTCAATCAAACAAACAAAAGAAAAAAAACAGAGCAAAATCATTCTCTCACAAAAAGCTATCATTTGGTTTCAGAAGACAGAAGATAAGCAGGTTTAGAATAACATGAGGGTGAAATTAAAAAAATAAATGTTTTTATAATGACAGAATTTTCATCTTTCATAATATTGCTTTAACAAAGAAGTGTAATCCATACATGGATTGATTTACCATTACAATTTTAGGAAGCTGACTCCTGAAGTTAAATCCCTTTGTACTTCTATTTTCTCTTTCCTTCAGCATAAGTCCTGCTTACTCAGTGGCATAATGTCATATATGAGAGGTACATTTTCTTTTTTGTAGTAGATAGCAGAGCCCTAGATTGTACATCACCTCTAGAGTAGCCGCAGAACACACCAACTGCTATAAGTGGATTTAGAGATTGAATTGCTCTCTTTGCTGTCTGTCTGTTGTGAATAGAAAATGGAGGCTCTGAATCATAAATCTTCTTTATTCCTGATGTATCCATTTTATGGTCTATTTTTAAGCTTATATCATCAGAGTTTCCAGATTTTGAGCACTATTCAATTGAAAATGCCATTTTCAAGAAGTGTTTGTCTGAGTTCAACACTAGATGTCACTAGCTGTGTGTTTATAGTTGTGTAGAGAAAAAGATACTTGTATATAAAAAAATCATATTTATGTACCTCTGTTATTTCAATCAGTTTCTTCTTGTCATTGCTTGCTTTGGACAATTTTTGTGTGGTGTTTTGCATAATACACTGTTAATGTTGTATATTGCTTTAGATGTTTGTAGTAGTTATTACTGATCTAATGTGGAAACTGTGATGCGTCCAGTGCACACTTCCTTTATTTTCATTTGAAAAACAGTTTTAGTTTCCCCTATCATGTCAGTGGGGATCATATATACTCTGTTCTAATTGATGAGTTAAACACAATGGGAGGCGGAGCGTGTCTGTGTGGAATGTGACCCCTGTGACTCCAATGGACATTCTGGTTCCTGTTGATGTCTATGTGTGTGTATTTGCAGACTAAAACTGACCACACCAGTGAATTTACTGACATGCAAACTGACTTGAGGTCAGAGGTGACTTTCACTCAGTTCTAATGCTATTAACAAGAACAGCATAAAGAAATAAAGTATGTCTTTTACCCTGACTGCAAATATAAGTCTAAATACAATTAGACAGCTAAAGTTACATTTTCATTTACTATTAAAGGGATAGTTCACCCAAAAATGAAAATTTGCCCATGATTTACTCACCCTCAAGCCATCCTAGATATATATGACATTCTTCTTTAAGACGAATACAATCAGAGTTATATAAAAAAATATCCTGGCTCTTCCAAGCTTTATAATGGCAGCGAATGGCAGCCCAAAATTTGAAGATTAAAAAAGTGCATCCATCCATTATAAAAGTAATCCACACTGCTCTGGGGGGTTAATAAAGGTCTTCTGAAGCGAAGAGATGGGTTTGTGTAAACTTTATAAAGTAAAATATCTAGCTACCGGCAGACCACTTAGGAAGAAAGTGACAAAGTGTAATACCTCTCGCAGTTCAAAATGCTTACGCGATGTCTGACGGCAGTTACGCTTTTTTCGTAGTGATAAATAGAATCTTAATAAATATATTCAAGATACAGTCTATAAAGACTTATCTCATCAAGGGAATTTGCCTTGGTTTTTTTTGTTTGTTTTTTATATTTCTACTGAAAAAAAATTATTTAAACATTCATTAAGAATTCATGCAAGAAATATGACAGTACAACCTAAGTATCAGCAGGAATGCTGGAATGCTGTATTCTGATCAAGCTGTAGAGGTTTCAGATATAATGGGAATTTTATTTATTTCCATTATTCTTGTTCAGGTTATCACTTCGTGATATCTCTATATCTAACTTTTTTTATTCAGATGCTTATCTTCTATTCTCTCTCTGTCTCTCTCTCTCTCTCTCTCTCTCGCTCTCTCTCTCCTGCTGTAGGTGATGTAGTTGCTTCTGAAGGCAGTGTGGATGCTGTGTGGATGCGAGGGCATAATGCATGGGGCTCACGTGGGCTCTTCCCTATGTCTTGCGTTGAAGAGCTGAAGCTTTCTGGTCGTTCCAGGCAGCTCTCAGAGCGCAGTGCAGCCGCCCAGGCCTCTGAGCTCCCTCCACATGCGCTGGGCCAGGCCCGTGCCCTCATGAGCCTTCACGCCCAGCTGGACGAGGAGCTAGACTTTCGCGAGGGTGATGTCATCACCATCATAGGCCTGCCAGAACCTGGATGGTTCCAGGGAGAGTTGGCCGGCAGGACTGGAGTTTTCCCTGAGGGCTTTGTGGAGGTGCTTGGACACCTGCGCTCACCTCTGGAGGAGCCTGAACCTCAGACTCTGGAACAGTATCCTGCTTACAGCATGGAAGAAGAAGAGAAGAGAGAGGAGGAAGAGATGGATGAGGAAAATCCAGAAATGGAGATACAGCAAGAAGAAGAAGAGGAGGAGGAAGAAGAGGGAGCTGTATATGGTATTGCGCTTTATGAATTCCGGGCCCTTGAGCCAGGCGAGCTGGACTTTGATGTTGGTGACAGAATTCGTATCCTCGCTACGCTGGAGGATGGGTGGTTGGAGGGGCAAATACGTGGCAGAAGAGGAGTTTTTCCCCATCGATTTGTCAAGATGGAAGG
Source organism: Gobiocypris rarus (assembly GCA_023029165.1). NCBI lineage: Eukaryota > Metazoa > Chordata > Actinopteri > Cypriniformes > Gobionidae > Gobiocypris > Gobiocypris rarus. The sequence continues at coordinate 24,830,074 of CM040920.1, forward strand.
GCAGCTGCAAATTGTCCCACAAACTGAGACTTTAATTAGTGAAATTAGTGTGCCTGAAAGAGAAGAAGAATGTTACACTCCTGATTATACCTCAGTTCAACAAGATCGCTCAGTTCCAGAATATGGGCAAGAGTGGACTACCCAGGAAGACCACACAGTGTGGGACCTGGATTACTTTGAGCGACGGGAGGAGGGAAGAAAGGATGACCATGTGGGCTACATGCACTCCGATCGAAGTTCTCAAGAGAGAGGAATGACTCCAAGTCAGTCACAAGTTCATTCACAAGTAAGAAATCGAGAAAGACCCCCACCCCCTCACACGCAACCCCTCAGAGCGAGTAGCTCAGCTCATAGAGGAGTCCAAAGCACCAGAATGGGCAGCCCCAATCTGGGTAGACCCCAGCTGCCTCCCAGGCCAAGTCTTCACGCTCTTAGCAACCGGCAGTACAGCAACGGTTCTCACACCAGCTTACGAGAACCTCCCCCAGCACCCATCACGAGGAACCGAAGTCTTAATCCTCCTTCCAGAACCTCCCCTTGTTCTACCTGGACAAGAAACAATGGTAGCTATGCCTCTCATGACAGCAGAAACCCCTTCAGCAGTAAAACCTCTGGTGAGAAGAACAGGCAGAAAAAGCTGACACGACACGCAAGTGTCAATGATGCGGACCTAATATCCGGTGGCCATAGCGACCACTGGACATGGTCTCAAGGACAGGATTCAAATGGGTTACCGACATCTCAGACGATGGGAATTTTGGGTGTGCCAGCTGGGGATCTTGAAGCCAAGCTTTCTCAGCAACTGATAGAGTTCGAAAGGAGCTTGCCAGGTCATGACAACGGAGCCACGGAACAGAGCCGATGGGAGGAGTTTAGTGGCGGATGGGGCAACAAAGTTTCCCGTCACTTCTCCATTATGGACTACAGCAATGAGAATGACATAATCCGTGGCTCTTCCCAGTCTTTGATGGAACGTCTGTTTCCCGCCACTACCTCTCCCTCTGGCTCTGCCTCCTCCTCTCTGGAGAGACGGAAAACGTTACGCCCACCTCCTCCCCGACCCCGGGTCCTTAGGCCACCAGCACCTACAAACTCGCATTGTCCTCAGAGTAATGGTCGTATTGCTCCACAGCCTTACAGACCCGCACGTCCGGCACCACGCCCACCTCCTCCGTGGCCACGCACCAATGCTGTGACACCCCGCCCCCCTCCTTCCACTTCCAATCAATTCTATAGCTCGCCAGAAGAAGAAGAGACTATTGAAGAGGTGGAAGAGGCAGAGGATGCTCTGGAGACAGAGAAAGAGATGGAAAGAGAAAGAGAGAGGGAGCAGGAGCAATACAGGTTGCTCCTCAGGTTGGAGGAGGTGGAAAGAGACATTGATATGTATTCTCACACAGCCCAGGAGCTGCAGGCCATGTTGGAAGAGGAGCAGGATGAGACTTCGAGACAACAGGCTCTGGAGAATCTGGAATTCTGCACCTACACCATGGAGACACTGGCCCTGGAACAGCAGCAGCTGCAAGGTAGTCCTTCATTTTTCTCTTTATTCTCACATCAGTAAATTGTGTTTTTACAACCAATACAGATATTATTTTATCTGATATTTATTCATTTATTTAGTATTCCTTCATTAAAAAAAGTAGGAAACATGCAGCAATAATAATAGTTGTTGAAGTTTATATTTTATTATAGAACTGCATGTTTCTCACTAACTTTTTTCTCACTAAATTTTTTCCCCTCCTTCTTGACAATAATAATAATAGTAACTAAAACAATTATAATTTAGTGACACACAAATAATAATAACAGTAATAATAATAATCATAATTATATATTTTTTGATTATTAAAATGCTATGTGTTTTTCACTTGTGAATGTATGGCTGTCATATACCTTGTACCTGTGTACATTATTGTTTCCTGTTAACACAATGGCACAATGACACACCAATGGCATTTATTACTAGAAAAAAAATATATAGGTTGAACTGATTATTAGTCTATTGTCTATTTCTGTAAAACACTAAAATGTATGTAGTAGCATGAAACAAGGCCATTACCATGTCTTGAACATTGGGAGGGACCAAAGTTTATTTGAATTAAATTTAAATAATTAAAGTATTTAAAGGGATTCATTAGAATAAAGAAGAAATAAGAACAGTAAAAGAAGTTAACTATGAAGTAATCTCTTTGCAAATATATTTTATTTAAAAAAATGCACGCATTCACTCTTGTTTGTATGTCTAATAGGTCAAAAATGTAACAAACATTTTTTGTCTTGTAACATTCAGTTATGAATGACATCATTTAAATTATATTTTCAATTCAAAGTTCAAAGTAGTTGCGTCACTGTATGTGTTACTGCGGGTTGTTAAACGTATCCATCGTAAAACTGTTGTCAAATATTAAATGTTTAGCTACTTATGTCTTACCACATGCGCACACTTTCACTGGATAAGCTAAAAGCGTGGCGTTGGAGTTCACACTCGCCTTCAGTGAACATTAAGCCCCGCCCACTTTGATCTGATTGGCCATCATTTTGAAACTGATGAGCGCTGTAGACCGCTGAGGCAGACCAGCCTAAAAATTTTATTTTTTTAAATGTCTGCCATCCTAACAACAAACAGACTGGTGCGAAATGGAGAGCTGCATCAAATTTCCAATTATTGGGGAGGACTTGTCTCCCTCAATGCCTATGGTGGTTACTGCCCTGGCATGAAGTTAGACTGTGTCAGTGAGTTCTTCAACTTCCCTGAGAATTAGTGTTTCCTCAATCCATATAAGCCACTCTTATTTATTTAATGCTGGACACACTTTCTGACAAAAGAGAACAGCAGCGCATACTGTAACAATTCTAGAAAACAACCTGTCAGCTGGCCAGTGTGTTCAGCTATGCATTAGATTTATTCGAATACGTAGATTTCCCTAGCAGCATTCTTGCTTATGCCAGCACTCAGATTTAAAATATCAGTATCCCCAATAATCATCCAATCATGTCGCCTTTGTCTTGGCTCGCTCAGTTGGGGACACAAAATTTTCAACTAAATATCCAAATAAATTAAATTACTTAACTAAATTAACTATATCAACTAAATTACTGATCTGCTCACATTGTCGCTATATGACAATTGAAATGAGCAAGATTATATCACTGTTTTCTCCAGAGCAGCTGTACAGCCGAATCAAAATCTGTTGCATTATTTTCCTGTTTAACACTGTGAAGCTGCTTTAAAACAATCAGCATTGTAAAAAGCACTATATAAATAAAGTTGACTTGACTTGACTATCTTCTTTTGAGGTCAAATTACATCTTACGTTACAGGTGTTCCTGATGAAAGCTTTCGATATGCTTTTGAAACCGTCATGTGAGACAAAGTTCACTATACTGGGTGTGTTGATACACACAGCTTATGTTAATTTATGTTCAACATAAATTATTTCCTATGAAATCCATCTATATCGATATGCATTGGCTGGTTTGCCAACATCTTGTTGTTAACTATACTACGATCTGAAAGAGGAATTTATAAGCCTCTGTCCTTCTAACCCTCTCCCAACACTGTTATGTTATATTCAGCAGTTTTTTATAGATGGTCTTTGCTTGACCTTTACACTTAACCAGGGAGTACAACACGCCAGGGCATCGGGCTGAGCCAATGATAGGCAGACCTAATTTATTGGATAGAAACCAGCTTTTTTTCTCAAAATTGGGAGGAAATCCATAGACAGTGGCACTGGGAATCATGTCATGTCTTTTACAAAAATTGCTAAAGTCTGATGTGAGATATTGTGGACATGATTCACTGTACAGTAGAACAAATTGTGAGCTCTATGAGCCAGATCTTGTGTGTAGTTATAATTTATATTATAATTGCATTAACATCGATATATTACCTATGTGTGGAATGCTGGTCCTGTTGGCTACATTTTTCCCACATACATATGAAATACAATCAGAACCTATAGTAAGAGAGAGTGCTGACCTCTTTGCACCCTTGTTTCTCTCTCTTTCTCTTGCGCTCTATCTCTGTGCATGTCCATTTACCCTCACAATCACAGTCTCAGTTCTGTTCCTGGTTTTTTTGGTGAAGTAGTGGACATATTATAGCAGTTGGGGTGCTTTGGAGATAATGGGCAGCAGTAGTTTCAGAGCCAGACTCTGGAGCTCTCTGGTGCAGCCTGTGGTGCGTCTCACAACAATGTTTGGCCATGTTTTTAGAACCAGAACCACACATGCACCAGGTAAGACTTGAGCTGAGATGGAGGGGGTTGTGATATCTCTTAGTGTGTGGTATTAAAGAGTTTTAAAAGGAATTTATGTTCCTTTTCATATGATGGAGAATGCTTATGCTTTAGTAATTAGTCTCTATATCATAGCCAAAGCTTTGCATGTTCTTTGTGTTTTGTGTTCACAGCACGTGACACAATTATGTGTGTCATATACTATGTTTGCACACAGCTGTGTACACATCTTGCTTGAGAAGTGTAAACTGACACAGCCATTTATTTTCAAGTATAAGGGATAAGGAATTCCTTTTAAAAATTGGATCAGGTTTTGGATTTGATGTTCAATTTTAAAGCAAAGGAGTTTCATGGCTCTCCAGAAGTGATTATCAGGCACAGGGATGCATGGCTTTGGTTTGGAGCCCTGACCAAGCCTTGGTGAATACCACTTGTTTTCTGTAACGCCTATATGTCTTGGAAAAACTGCAGTTGATCTGAGAACTCTTCTTCTTGCCTCTGTCTCTTTTCTGTTTTCATTTTTATTTAATTTTTTACAAAATTTAAAAGATTTCCCCTAACTAATCAATATAATTGTTTGTCTGTTTAAATATTGCGTGTGTGTTTGTGCGTGTGTATTTACAGTACACTGTACTAATTAGTTTGATAATTAGTTTATCCCAACTTAATTATTTTGGTGTAGTATGGCATTAATTTATTGTGTGTCATAATAATAGGTAGCCTCATTTCCTCACCAGTTTTTCTTTCTCCATTTAAGTAGGTGTGTTTGTGCGTATCCACATTCATTTATCATAACAGGGTGTGTTTCTCGACAGGGAGGGTAGAAACAATGGTTATTTATTGTTACAGTGCAGGGAGTCAGTCAAGAGCCGATCAGCTATGGAGCCTTGCTTACTGAACAGTGGTTTTTACAAGAGGGAGGAGACTCGCTCCTTTTATTACATCATCTCTTCTGGAATGGAACAAAACACAAGACTAAATATGTGGAGTGAGATTTAATTAGAAGTTATTTAAGACTATATTGGAATAGAAAAAAAGAATAATACTTTTTCTTATCAGACTCACAGGTTCTCATATTTCTCATGTATTATTGTCTTTCTGGGAACAGTACTTTCCATAGTCACGAGTTGTGGTTTTGGTTCTGGCAGGCCCATTTATATGTGTATCTGTGAGTAGCTTTTTTTCTCCGTCCACAGCCTTTGTTCTAATTGGGATCTGTTTGGGTGCTCATAAAAAGCATCAAGAGCTCATTTGTGTACTGGATCTAATCTCCAGCTCCCAGCTTTTCTGTCCCTGTCTCATGCATGAAAGGCTATTCAGGTTTACAGAAGGCTCTTTTAAGGAGCTACATGATCCCATCGCCTGCTGGAAAGGCTGTGAGAGATTGGATGGAGGGCTATTATAATAACAGAGATGAAAGGAGTGGTATGCAAGACCTGTGTCCTCACCTTTGTCACGAGCATCAATCTGAATTCTTTGCAATCGCTGCTGTAATTACTTTTTTGGGTCCTGTTGTGTTCTCTGATAGATTTAGACTAATCAAAATGTATGAAACAAGCCACAAGCTTGTCCATGCCTTTCATACATTTTTCCCCTCTATCCTTGGACATTAAGAACCTCCCTCTTAACTCCCTAAGGACCTAATTTTTCTGTCACACTTTGTGTCTTCTGATTGGTTCTCTTTTATTTTATATATTAGCCCACAATATTTAACAGTTTGTTTGGCAGATTTGAGATATACATTTATTTAAACCTGTTTTTTTTTGACGCAAGGCACCAGGTGCACCATGTTTGAATGTAAGTTCAGTGCCGTTTCAAAGGATTGTACTTGTGTAAACAAAGTAAAACAACTCCATTAAACAAGAGGAATGTCGCTTCTAATGTCCCTGGAGTGAAAAAAACATTCACACAGTTTCGGTCTGCCCCATGTAAAGAAATGTGAGATCTTAACCACTGATTATGAAAATACCAGGGTTAATAAAGAACAGAGAACAAGCAATCAAGCCTGCGAAATCTTTTATTCTCACTTTCTTTTCAGTTTTAGCTTGTGCGATATTGTGCATTTTAATCCAATAAATACTTGTAGCAAAACACCTTAAGCCAAAGCCACTTTCTTGTTATTTATTTACCATGTTTTCACATTACTAGGGTTTGTGTTTAATGGCACATTCTCAGTTCTGTGTGCAGTAGGAAATTAGAGTACTGTGTACTGTTTTGTCTTTTTTTGTAGAGGGGGAGTGATATACTATACTTCTTCACATGAAAAGATGCCCTAGCCTGTGAAACCAGGGGCGGCCTTTAACAATGGCTCATTGTGAGGTATGCAGGCAGTGCAGCGCACAGTGCTCTCTGGATTAATCGGCCTGTGTCCAACTTCCATCTTGTTGAAACATGAAAGTAGAAGATTATGAAATTCATGGGAACTTGCTCCGAATGCACGAATGATGAGCGAGATAGAAGTTTTGATCCGGCTTTTGACAGAACATTATATGTGTCAGGTTGTTTTTGCAAGCTAAAAAAATACTAGACTTAAAAAAAAAAACAGATTTGTCAGATTTGTACAGCTTCAGTATAACTTCAGTCCTCAAGAGCCAGATACAGCTTTGCTTGTGAGTAATGCCAAGTTTAAAAACATCTCAAAGAAGTTTGTGGAATGAAAGAGGATAATGCTCCCTCCTCTTCTGTGAAGTCCAGCCTGTGTTTTCATGCAAACAGAGACTCCGGCCAATCACAGCCTCCCTGTAATCCATTCATGTGACTACGTTCAATGATTAACCCTAAATGCCTCCCCTTTTCCTAGTCTATGTTGTTGCTTCTTCCCTCCCCCACCTCCTTCCCTCTCTTCCTCCTATTGGCTGGGTAGGCGGAGAGAGAATCAGAGAGGGAGAGAGAGAGAGAGACTGAGTTTCTCAGGTCTGAACCAGACAGTCCTGTTCAGTCAGCCGTCAGAGAAAGAGAGTTAGAACGAGAAGAGTTTGAGCATGCCTGACAGGTGGAGTCCTCTACATCTGGACCTGGAATGTGAAATCTGGGGAAGCTAATATAGCTTACCCTGTTTGTGGACTCTCACAGCCATTATGAAGGGACAGGTGGCCCTAGGACACCTTATGCCATTTGCCCCAGTGCCCTGGGACTTCAACAGGCCTCCCCCCAAGAGAGGTAAGAGCGTTGAAGAGTTGGTGAGTGAAGGCTGGGAGAAGGAGAGATGCATGCAAATGCTGCATTTTCAGCAACAGCAACAACAACTTCAGCAGCAGCCAATCATGTGTCCACAGGACTTCAGACCTGTACCGGGACACTGGGAGCAGCAGGCCTACCTCGGACAAGCTAATGGGTACCGTCATCAATGCTGGGAATACGAGGACTCGGACAAGATTCCTTACCAAGAAGTTCCTCCTCAACAATTCTTCTATCAGTCACCAGAAGCAGTGTACCAGGAGCCAAGGATGCCACAGGAATGGACCGGCAATCACTGTTTCTATCAACATCAAGAAGAACTGGATTACACTGAACACAGAGACTTTGCACAGAGCCCAAGGAGTAAGGAACGTCCTGATCATGTGACTCGGTACCACTCTTGGGAATCAGATGAGTACTATGAGAGTCGAGAGCCTTATAGTCGCAGAGATCGGTATGCGTACAGTTTAGACCGTGAAAACCGGGACTACTATGATAAGGAGCTAGATAAATACAGAGATGGGGACCGCAGAGGCCGGGATTACTATGACCAGAAAGAGCTGGATAAGTATGACCGTTATAACCGCAGAGACAAGCACTATGACAGTAATCATCAAGAACACTACAACACCAGGGAAAATGACCGGTACAGATATAGAGAAGCAGAGCACTATGACTCCAGAGACAATTACCATTATGAGCGCTATGATCGTAGAGAGAAAGACCAGAGTGATGACAGAAAGGGGGACCGCTATGACCGTAGTCACTGTGATGAAGGCCGTAAGAGAGGCGACGGCTACCAGCATAAAGAAAGGGGCTCACTTGATCGAAGAGACTATGAGCGGTATGTGCAAAGGAAAGGAGATTACTGTGACTACAAAGAAAAGAAGATCCGCAGTGACTTTAGGAAAGATGACTACTGTGACCGTAGAGAAAGGACAGTAGAAAGAGAACTCCCTAAACTAAATGACAAGGAGTTGTACGAACGTAGAAAAGATAACCACTATGACCTCAAACCAAGAGACCGGTATGATTACAGAGAAAATAGCAAGTCTGAGCAGAGGGATCGCTATGAACCTAAGGAAAGAGACTCTTATCAATACAGAGAGGGAGATCAACATGATTGCAGAGTAAAGGAAGATCGAATCTTTTGGAAAGATGAACGTTATGATAGTGGTGTTAAAGACTGCTATGAAGACAAGGGTTGTGAAAGTGATCAGAATGACCAGAAAAGTAGGGAGCGTTACAGAGATAAAAGGTCAAATTCAGTAGAACAGAAACAAGACGGTTACAGTACTGACCACAGCAGTGGACGACGCTGCAAGGAATGGGAAAATGATGTTTATCACAAGCAGACATTGAAGGAGAGAAGCTCATACGAGGATCCTGTTAAACTCACTTACGACCGGTACAGCGATTACCCGGGTTCAGAAAAACTGAATGTGGAAGGTCATGGCCAGACACGGAAGCCTGTTTATGTGGGTTCACTGGACAGGAACAGCTTCTATAGAAAGACAGCACCCAGCTCTCTCAGGAAGTCAGAATTTGCCACCAACAGGAAAAAGAAACAAGGTAACGCACATCAGTACAATGACAATAAATCTGTGAGGTCAGTGTAGGGGCAAAACACACTTTTAGGTGGCTGTGGGTGTTCTTTACATAACAGAATGAGTACAATTTCTGTCCACATGGAGCCCATGTTTATAACTAGCTTTTGACCTTGTCCAAGAGCTCTGCTTTAGGACATCCCCAAATCAATTCAGGAAATGCCAAAAGTGCTGATTGTGTTGTCACCATCTTAATGCATAGTATGCAAGTCTATGAGACTGCCTATTGAAGCTGTCAGTGTGGAGCAGAGTTTCACATGTCTTTTTTTTCCTCAGAGGTGAACTTGGAAACTTAAAGGGAGGGGGGAACTTGTCCAACGGGTTTGATTACTTTTCAGAGTTTTTGTTGTCGGTCTCTTCACCCCCTTGTTCTTTGCGTCGCTCTATAGCTCTCTCTCCCGCCCTCCTCTCTCCAGACTTCTTTTCTTTTGTTTGACAACCGCTAGTGTTAAATGACTCTGAGACTTCAGACAAATATTAAAGAAAGCACAAAAATGTAAGCATCAGATTTTACATTCCCTTTTGCCATGAGCTTTACATTGGCCCCAAAACAAAATGCATTTGGACAATTAAGCTGCATTTGTCTGTAATATTTATGTGTATTTTTCATATCTAACTTTTCAAGCATAATATTTCCAAAAAGATTGTCAACATTCAGCTTTTTTGCTAGTCATATTTAGTTTAGCATGTCTATAGTTAAAAAAATAAAAATAACAAACCAAATGGCATCCACAAACAGATGATGTTAAACTTTTCCTTAACTACTGACTTAGAAACAGGTACCAAGGCAGAATAACTAGTTCATGGAATCAATGCAGTGATATTCATGGGGAACTGTATATCTACAGTTTAAAATGTGTCTACTCTTTCACTCTTTTACTCTTTATTAATAGTCAAGAATAGATGTTCCTCAGTTATAGTAGCCTCATCAGTGTAATTACCGGTAGATTTTTAGCTTGAGGTGTCATTGTTTGTTATTGTTGTCAGTTGTTGGTGATGGGTGCTTGCAGTGGGAGTCTCAGTGGGAGATTCGTCTGGTTTGTTTCATGTCTGACTCAGAGCAGGTGGTCAGTTCAGCCCAGGGTAATCCTCTATAACCTAGTTCTCCAGTCAGCACCTCAGTGGGGAGGAGGAGGAAAAGAGACTCCAGGGGAAATCTCTGGGGCTAGGATGTGCTTGGTACCAGATCCCTCCCCCCAATCCATATAGCCTTCAAAGGCCTCTTTCTATTGAGTTTGGGGCACTGTGAGAAGGAGGCCCAGGCTGACCCTGCCTGACTAATAATCTAAGGTTATCTTTTTCAAGCTTGACTGAATTGTACTCCTACTCTGTTTTGGCTCATATTCACTTTTTTCTTATTTTGTAAATGTTGCTGTCCAACTGCAATTCCTAGAGAGCGTCATTCTTATTAGCAGAGTTTGGGAAGTAACTAAGACATTTACTACACTTCACTTACTAATTCTTTCTCTAAAAAGTATAATAATAATATTATCTTTAATACTTCATTAATCATTATTACTGTTATTTATTTTTAAAAAAATCTGTCAATGCCTAGCTCTAAAATATCAAATTTACTATGAATTTTAGAGGTCATTTTGTATTAACATTTTACCAGCATAATGATCTTATACACACACACAAACAAGCTTATTTGTAAATTATCAGCAGTGTATGTTGGTATGCCTTTATTTTTTGAGTCGTCTGTTGCTGGTCTTTGTAATCCCAGTGCAGATGCCCATGCCAGTGGGCTAGAAGGGGATTAGGTGGAAACCTTCAACCAACCCTCACACAACGTTTGTACAACATTAAGTCAAGGGCCAGCTTGGCAGACAAAAGCCTCAAGTCACAGACTGAGGAGGGAATTAGCTAGTTAATATAGGTCAGGAGCTCTCACACATATCCTGAAAAACAAATGCTACGTTACAGCTCATTGCCACGCACTTGCCTTTGCCCTTGACTTACTGAAATTTTTTAATCGAGACTGAATATTTACCCATGTGTTCAGAGTAATTTTTCCTCCAAGTGCTGAAAGTGCTTATTTTATTAGTTTATCAGCACTAAGACACTGACACATCTGTGCATTTCCAGATAAGAAGGGTCTATGACAGTGAGCATGAGGATCTATGATAGCAGTAAAGCTCTTCTTTGTGTAACAGAAGAGGGAAATGCTTTCGGGTGGAGTCAGATATCTCACATCTTTATTTTGTGCATAAACATAGTGCTTTGTCCCAGTAGGCCCACTGATAAAAGACCCGGAGTGTTAGGATGCATGCAATTACCCAATATCTCTGTAATGCTAATCTCAACCTGTTAACGGGATTATATACGACTAAATGACTTGGACTACGCCAATATGCACATTGAGTCCTGAGCGTGATTTTATCACATTCTGTGAATCAGGAGTTCTGTGGAAAAGAGGTGGTATTGTGAACCTGATATTCAAGCATAACACCAAGGTTTCATTGGTTAATATGGTGAGATTTTACGAAGTTATCGGTCTAGACATGTTGTGCAGGTGTTTTTTTTTATTAAACGTGAAAGAGAAGACAATGAGTCAGAGTAATCAAACTAACTGCCAGGTGCTCGATAAACAGGGCAACCAAATGGTTTCACAAGGTGAAAATATGTCTGGTTTCAGCTGTCAGGCTCACTCAAGAAGGAATATTCATTAACACATTTCAATGGCAGTTGTTCAGCTAGCACAAGAACACCCAGAAGTATGTGATTCCAACTCAGTCATCTTTGCTCATGTGTGCACAATAGTCAGTTTTTGAGCTTGTCACCTTAGCCGTACATTTTCTGACTCAAGACAGGCACACTGTCCAGCCCTTTAGTGAAGAGCTTTGATCAAATGTATTTAATAATCAACAGAAATACAACTGTTGTATTGAAGCATTTAAATGCCACCAGTAGAAAACATGGCTTTATTGAACTTGAGTATCGATTTCTCTGCAATAAAGGATTGCTTCAGAAAGAGTCTAAATCTCTTCAATAGAATCCCACTTGACATTCCTGTTCATTACTTTGTAGATACGTTAGAAATGATACTAGCAAGACCACGGAATTTCATTTGTTCAGGCTCCTGTTAGCAAACAATGCCAGTCTTTATTTACTTTTCCAAGTAAGGTTAGGATGTTTTGAAACAAGCATGAGTCTGAGAGGATGTGGAGGGGTTAATGGAATGCTTACTCACGTTTATTACGGGTGTGTCACATCCCACACAAATCAGACACTGACTACGGCACATAGAACTGGAATGTGAACCTGCAGCCTTTTGAACTAAACAAAAAGCTGGTTCAATGACGCAGATTTATGTGGTGTAGCTCAAATACTGTTCTTATGCAATGTTTTTAAAATAATTTTTCTTCAATTTCACATATGCAGAATTTGCCAGTACTTGTAAGCCTTGTAAGATTTGAGGACGACATGCTTTAATTTTCCAAACCATGTTTACTTCGTCCTTAATTCTGACTAGTGCTGTAAATCTGTCAAAATGAACTGGATATTTGTGGCTTGCAACAACACGCAGCTTTCACTTACATACTATGCGTGTCTCGCTCCCACACTTACTCTCATGTCAGTTTGTGAAAGGTGTCCATGGTAACTGGGCGGTCTTATGTGAACTTTGTGTTGAATACACAGTCCTGATAATTCATGTGACCTTAGACTATAGAAAGGGACAAAAACAGCTCTGCAGTCAGACCATAAAACAGCCTTGAGTTTCACACAAATAAAAATGTTATCAATTCATTTTTAGAGTAATAAAATAGTTTGCTTTCTCTGTACCACATTTGTTCTTGAAAAATGACCTAATTGTTTGACCTTGTAGAATAATATATCAGACAGGCCACTTTAAATGTATATATTTGCTGATTTTTGACTTTTTCAGAATACATACATCCACAATATGTGTGATCTCCCATTTGGAAGTCTGTACCAACAATATATTATGAATGTTGTACGAATAAAATATGTTCATGGTATCTATATAATATACAGTATAGGTATAATTAATTATAAACAAGTAAATAAATATCAACTGATCATTTTTGAAGTACGATACACATCAAATAAAATGGGCGCCCACCTGCTTCCCTGGTACACCTGAACAAAGACTCCCACTTTAAACAGAAACAGATTAAGAGTGCTGAAAGGGAAAGAGGCCTTGGCATTGAGAGATCCTCAAGATCTTGATGGAATTCAGGCTCAATGAGGTGGGGCCTTGCCCCAAATAGCCGGTCACTCCAAAAATGTGGAGTAGACCTCCCTAATTGAAAAGTGTAAGTGCAGTTTTTTTAACAGCATCAAAATCCAGCTCCAGGCTTTAGTGTGAGAGTAACTGTCTGTGCTTGCTCAGTTGTGTGTAATGGTGCCGGTTCCCATGCATTCAGATGGTAATGCGGGGACAGAGTGGAGTTTGTGTCTTCCAGAGAGAGTCGTCCCTGTTGATACAGTGGGACGGAGCAATTCCACTCAGCTTTAGAGGAATGCAACGCCTGTGACCTCTGGTGTGTGTATGTGTGTGGCATTGAAGAGGAGGAGTTTGGGGGGTGACAGGTGGGTGACGTCTTAGAGGCCCTGTCCTTTCTTTGAATGCTGCTGTGTTCCCGACACAGAAATGCATGGATATAGAAAGTATTTGCTGCATAGATGAATTGTTCAATATGATTGGCAAATCACTGTCAGGTTCATGGGGTAAAGGTGTTTATGAGAGAGTGTTGTGTGGTTGTGTACACTAGTTTTCACCTCTTTTTTTAACGTGCGTATAATTTTTAGTTTGATTGTCCATGATTGTACTGAGGCCTTTTTAAGTGGTTTCTAACACTAGTGGTTTTTGGAGCATGAATATTGATGGATTTACAATAATATAGTGTGTAGTGCTGGGCGGTTTACCGGCCCATACCAAATACCGGTATTTGTTTTTGTTATGATATTAATTTTGATTATACCGCAATACCGCGTATATGTCGCTTAAACAACGTTCGGAACGCGGCACAGCACGACACTGTTTGATAGGGTGTTGAGAGCATAGCAGACATCGCATTTCAGCCCAATCCAAAATCGCCCCATAATAGTAGTAGGAAGTTTGGATCATTTTACTGACTCAGATCTTTGAATCTCGTTCAGCAAAATGAACAAATCTTTTTTCAAAACATTTTGTTCATTTCAACAGAATCTAATTAAAATGTTACTTGTTTAATTTCCCAACACATTTAGTACTTATATAATAAACTAAACTAACTAAATAAACTAATTTAATGCAGCCATGGCCAAACTTTGAGAAAGAAATTAATTAATTGCTTAGCTTGCTTCAGGCTATGTATGAAGTCTGTTAGTTCACCTCACCTCCCGATCCAAATCGTTCTTTTTTTTGTCACTTCTCCAGTTCACATTTAATCATGTCTGTTCCCTGGAAAGATTAGTTCACCTCTCGTGTCTCCGGGTTCGAGACGTTAGTTCTGACATAATGTCTGTTCTGGGCCGTGACAGCCTCATATGCAATGCATGCAGCCCGGAAACTGAAAAGATTAGTTAATCTCTCGAGTCTTTGGGTTCGAGTCATTCGTTCATGAAGTCCCAACCCCATAGACAAGGCAATGCAGTCACTGGAAACAGAAAAGATTACTTCATCTTTCAAGTCTTCGGGTACGAGTCTTGTTCTTTTGTCACGTGACCGCTTGCCGGTTCAGTCTCTCACAACATATACAACATTACAGTCATATTATTGAATGCATGTTGTAATATAGTTATTATCATAAAATCATCAGAAGATATGTGCAATAAACATGTATGCTATGCCTATCCATTCTGTCCAACCCAATATGTCCAGTCTTCGTAGGAAAATCAACTATTATACTAGCTAAAAAAACTGAAAAATTTTTTATAATTAAAAAAACGATACGCACTTGTTTGTAAGGAAGGTTGTGAATTAACTAATTTCTGTATCCAAAACCGCTGTCACGTCACGTGACAAAAGAATGAGATTCGGACCCAAAGATTATAATTATTATGTATATATAAATACTCACTTGCATGTATGAAATATTTGCATGTATATACTGTATATATCATTTATCTTTTATCAAATCTTTTATAAAAATGTAAAATATTTTTCTTAAATATATGCATGCATGTGTGTGTATTTATATATACATAATAATTATACACAGTACACACACATATATTATGTAACCACAAACTTTTATTTTGGATGCGATTAATCACGATAAATATTTTTTCCAGCTCTAATATATATCAATGATTTTGTCACATTTTGTCATAAGTCAATTTCCTTTGCAATTTATGTTGAAAAGCAAAGTTCAGAATTGTTTAAGATACAGTATTTTTATTCAGAGTTCAATTTTAAACAAGCCTCCCCTTTTTTGCCATCCTTGGGTCTACATTTGTGGGAACTATGTGAGCAACACATGGATTGCACTGGCTGTAGCACGGCCCTGGAAGCAGACCAAACATAATGTCAAGATCAATTATGTTCACAGAAACAGAAAGAGAAGCCATTGTGTATGTGTGTGCTGGGTCGAGATTACCCTCTGCCATTCACCAGACCATGGCACACATACAGAAGTCTATGAGCTCTGGCATACAGTCTTAAATTAACCCATAGTTCTAGCACACCTCACCACAAATGCTGTACTGAATTTACTAAAGCTTCTTCCTGCTCTGTTTCGTGTTCTCTCCTACTTTTTGTGCTTCACACATTTATGGACGTTTTGACTTTTGCACTCTCAGCATTTACTTGTAAAGCACCTTATGCAAACACAGACCTGTTTCATTTTGAGTTTTGGTTATATTTATAGGAAACCATGAACAACAAACATCAAAAGGTTTCCTTATAAATTGAGCAACAACTAGTTAACATTCATAAAGGGTATAGGTTTTGTTTCAGAACAGTGATGGATATTTTTGTTTCAGAATTATAGAGAGAGTAAAATAAATCTTTCACATATACTCATAACTGACTACATTTTCTTGCCTGCTCTTGCAAGGAAAGAACTACCATAGATCTGCAATATTTATAATAGATATTGAACGATGTTCACGATGACTGATTCTTACATTCAGGATTAAATTTGAAAAATAAGTCCTTGATCAAAAAGTGTTGTTTTAGACTGTCTGAGCGCGTATATTTAAGCTCCATCTGAATGAACATATTGTGAGAGAATTTGCTCTTTGAAGATTATTTTGTTCAGAACAATGAATAGGCCTATTAACTAGATGTGGGTCATAACATGTTGCAATGTAGCGGCAATATGTGTGTATGTAAAGTAGAACAATTAGTACATGGATGAATGATGCTGTAAAGACAAACTTTTTTTTTCATCTTTGGTTAGTATGGGCTGCACACGTTGTACAAAGACGTGGAAAATAATTGTAAATGACCTCATTTATTGTTCATTTAGTTGTACAATGTTATAGAGGGATAGAATAGTGCATGCTTGTTGTTAACAAGGTTGACCATACGGAGGCCTAGTTCTATAGAGAGATAACATTAATAGTAGTAGTTATTAATTGTTTTTATTTAATTAAAAATAACTGTACAAATCCCCTGGTTGTATTGTGCATGATCCGTCATCAATTTAGTTAAAGCTGCAGTATTTGTCCTGTCGGCTGAAGGGAATAGAAACCCAGATCTGTAATTGATAAATGGAGGTGATTTAATTATATTAATAATATATTATTGATAGTAAAAACATTTTTTTCCAGTGGCTTCATAGCCAATTTGACTCATCCAGTCAAATTGTGTTGTGTCATCATAGTTTTGTAGTTTAGCAAAAACAACAGGTCGCATCCAAGGGTTCTTGTTGCTATCTAATGTAAATTCTGTATTGTAGGGACCAAATGTAAGAATCAATCATTGAATGTGCATATTGTGTCAACTACTACTATGATCATTGGTGCATGTGGTCAGAATAGAGGCTCTGAAGATTTCATGTATGGATCGTTATTATGCTGTGACATTTCAGAGGTCAAATGTGTGTATGGAATTACAACGCCATTTGGGTTGCGCTCAAATCTCTTGTCAGCCTTTACCAAATCAGCAACATTAAAGATTTACTGTAGCGTGATGTCAGAATGAATCACCACATCAGATGGCTAAGAACTCCTAAGCCAGAGACAAGCTAAATGAATCTCTCTATTTACGTTTTGACTGTAAAACGAGAAAGAAACTCTCTCACTCACACAACGCACAACATCGTATTCATCCATAATTTTATTCATTCTTCCTTTTGAAACTTGAAGTCATCGTAGCTTTCACAGTCTTATGCATAGTCCCAGGCCCCACCTCAGACGCCTCCCCCTGCCTCCTGAGAGGGTCCATGTCTCACTGCGTGCTTTGACAGTCCTTTGTACCTCCATAAAGCAACATCTCGGGCAGGATTGTGGGGAGGCACCGATGCATGAGAGCAGATCTCCCTCCCACACTCTCATGCCCCAGACCCATTTGAGTGCCAGATCTGACCGAAAAGATCAAAGAGCAGTCAAACTCAACTCCAAGCCATGACATCCTCTGGACGGCCAATGGCAACACGCAGGGCAAACTGCCGTCTCATTCCCGTTTTTCCTGGCAGCTCAATTAATGTGTCCCATGTTCTTCTTTCATGTTTTATAAACGAGTGTTATTCATTCAGACCAGTGTGAAATCTTTTATTATGTCAGTACTGGCAAAACTAATCTGTTTGACATAATGTCTATTGATATCTGTCGTTCTATCTATTTCTCTAGCTATCTATCAATCTAGTTCTATATCGTTCCATCTGTCATTCTATCTATCTGTGTTTTATCATTCTATCTATCGATATCTATTGATATCTGTCATTCTATCTATAGCTGTTGTTCTATCTGTCTAGTTATCAATCTAGTTCTATATCATATCTATCGTTCTATCATCCTACCTATTCTATCTGTTCTATCGTTCGATCTATTGATGTATATTGTTTTGTCTGTGATCTATCATTCTATCTATCGATATCTATTGAAATCTGTCATTCTATCTATCGTTCTATATATAGCTGTCGTTCTATCTGTCTAGCTATCAATCTAGTTCTATGTCATTCTATCGTTCTATCATTCTACCTATTGTTCTATCTGTTCTATCATTCTATCTATCGATATCTGTCATTCTATCTATCTGTTCTATCATTCTATCTATCAATATATATTGATATCTGTCATTCATCTATCATTTATCTGTCTAGCTATCTATCAATCTAGTTCTGTATCATTTTATCGTTCTATCATTCTACCTATTGTTCTATCTATGTTCTATCATTCTATCTATCGATATCTATTGATATGTGTCATTCTATCTATCGATATCTATTGATATGTGTCATTCTATCTATTGTTCTATCAATAAATCTTGTTCTATCTATCGTTCTATTATTCGATCTATGTTCTATCGTTCTATCTATCAATAGCTGACGTTCTATCTATTGATGTTCTATTGTTCAATCTATCAATATCTATTGATCTATCATTCTATCTATCGTTCTGTTTTTCTATTTATCATTTTGTCGTGTAGTCTATAATTTGGTTGTTCAATCTGTCATACTGTAGTGTAGTGGACGTTTTAAAACTGAAAGGCTAAATAATAATTTTCACCCAGTAGTCATAATTTTGATTTCAGCAGCCATAAAGTTGTTTTATACATTCTGCTACAATTGTTTCACACTGTTTTATCAAAACAAAGCTTTAAAAATATAATATTTTTTTAGCAGAATTGATTTCTGGTTGACAAGGGCATTCTCTCTCTCTCTCTCTCTCTCTCTCTCTCTCTCATCAGAGATGACCCTGCTTGCCTCCCAGCCAAAGTCTCTGGAATCATCCCCGGCATCAGCGGCCACCGCAGAAGACCCCGAACAAAGGATGCTAGAGAAAAGATTAAAGGTCATAGAGGAGCTTCTGCAGACAGAACATGACTACATCAAGGATCTTCAGATGTGTGTAAAAGAGATCATTCAGCCTTTGCAGAAGAAACAGGTCCGTAAATTGACCGCAGTCAACAAGCATGAATGGTTTATTTTATGTGATAAGATCCATTCAATCTTAAATGTCCACGTCTTATAGGTCCAGAATATTGACTTTGATGGTCTCTTTGGAAACATCAGCTCTGTTATTGACCTTTCCCGTCGACTCTTTAAGACCCTTCAGGACACTGATACAACAGGTAAGAGCAAAAAAATCCCTGAACTCACATAATAGTTTCCGATCAGTCTCCATATTGCTATTTCACTGTATACATTTTATGTTCATTCAGGTCAAGTGTTCCTGGATTACAAAGGTGAGTTGGAGGATGTTTACAAGATCTATTGCCAAAATCATGACGACGCCATCTCTTTACTGGAGACCTACGAGAAGGACGAGAACATCCAGAAGCATGTATTGGAATGTCTAGAGAAGCTCAGGTAATTTTAAGGACAGTCGTTGTTCTTCATGAATCAGATACCTTCAGCTCATTGCATGGTGTGGTTACCACTACCAACGCATGTCTAGATCCGGTTGAGCATGTTAATGCTAGTCAAGATGTTTAACAGTGTGTATGATAAAAAGATGTGTAGGACACTAATTGTGTTATTTAACATTACACATGATCTGTCATTTTTAATGGTATCTGGGATTGTCTGTCATGTGGTGTTGACAGAATTGTATAGTAATACAGCATCAAGACAATGCTACAAGGTGTGCTGGCTTACTCGTGTCATCTCTGAGATACGCCTCAGTGTCTTAGGATCTTGAGGAACCGGTCCATTTTTATTCACTTCTACTTGGAATGCACTCATCTGATTAGACATAGGATGACTAGAGGTATCTGTGGAATTCCACAACAGGAAACATCTTTGCATTTCTTGTTGTCTGGTTTTGAAGTTAATACGTCAGATGCTGCATTGAGTACTTGGTGTAAGAGAAATGGGATGTTCCTTATTTTATATGCAAGTACACTATCGTTCAAAAGTTTTGGATCTTTAAATTTTCAGCAAGGATGTATTAAATTGACATGAAAGCTTTGCCATCACAGGAATACATTTCAATTAAAAATATATTAGTTAAATGGTGATAATATTCTACAATATTACTGTTTTTATTGTATTTTTGATCGAGTAAATGCAGCCTTGGTGTGCATAAGAGACTTCTTTTGAATACATTGAAAAACCTTACCGACCCCACACTTTTGAATGGTAGTCTATTTTGCATAACACAGAAGCTTTATGTCTCTCAGTTTTCAGATCTTTGTTATTGTGGATTAGTAATGCATGGCGGAGAGGAATGCACCTCACCTAGTTTCACCACTTTGTTGGTTTCACTGGGTTTCATCTATCGCTACCAGCATGTTCCTTTAGCTTTATATATTTAAAAGGCTTTATTTGAACTTAAACACAATTTGCCTGTGGCAACATTTCTTGTCTAGTTTCTTAATGTAAAATGTGTCCTGCCTCCTACGTCTTTTAAGATAGGTCACTTCCTGTTAGTGCAGCGTTAAGTTTATTCTTGCTATGTGCTGTATGTTTTACCAGAACAAACAGAGAGTACAAGGAAATATTCACCAGATTCTCTCAAAAGTCCCAGAAATGTTGTAGTAGGGAGGAACATTGAGTTGTTTTTCCCAAGAATCAAGGCATTTGCGAAATGTGTGCGCACTTTGCCAAGACTACAGCTTAGCTTTATTCTAAATTACTCTGAATCCACTGGAGAAATTGCTAGCATTTTGATTCTGTGGCAGGATGTTACTGTAATGAAGCTAGCCATAAAAAAAGAGAAATAAATCCTCTAAAAGGTCCTTAAAAATGTCTGGAGTCTTAGCTTCCACACTTAAGTGCACTAGTCTCTGACTGACATTTGATTTTGGCTCTCAGTGGGAGATCAGAAAGGGGCCAGTGGAGGCCCCACACAGGGTTACTGTTCGCCTGAAGCGGGTCACCCATGGCATGAGTTGCCCTGGCAACAAGCAGCTTATTAATCGAGTGCAAAAATTGTTTTTCAGTCTTGTTTGTCTTGCCCTTGTGCCCGCTGTATTCATGTTCATTGCAGCATAATGGCAAAACATGACTTTTATTTTAGAAATACGCTGTGTGAAACAAGATCATTGTGTTAAGCTCATTAGCTTCTTTCTAATAAGAGATAGAGGTGGTTTAAAACAACACTGTGTTTTGTTCCCTTTCTCTCCTCTCTCTCCTTCTTCCTCTCCCCTGACAGAGGGATATACCGTGAGTGGTAAGTTTAACGCAACTGCATGTGATGCGCCTGACTGCATGCTGAACATTTATTAACCTGCGTAACCCTTTTCTCCTTGTGCTCTTGCGTGACCAGGGTGCCTTGTATGTTCTATGTGTGTGCTTTGTGGTAATTTCCTTGTCAATTCTGAGTCATATTCTGACTTAAATGTGCACAAATGAGTAGGGCTAGGTATTTACAGGGATTTCTAGGTTTGATTCTGATTCATTTGAGTATATAATACCATTGTGCTTACGAAACCTGCCTCTGCTAAGGCTGTAAATTGTCCAGGGAAGTGTTTCAGACTGATCTTTTTTTAATTAAAACTATTTCTTAAATGAACCAGTTCTTAAAGGGTTAGTTCTGCCAAAAATAAAAATTCTGACATACTCACCCTCGTGTCGTTCCAAATCCGTAAGACCTTCAATCATCTTCAGAACATATTTCAGAAGATATTTTTGATGAAATCGGCGAGCTCTCTGACCCCTCCATAGACTAGTTAAAATAGTCCATGTGACAATAGTGATTCAAGCTTGGAACGACATGAGTGTGAATAATTAAAGGTGCACTATGTAGGATTTTTGCAGTAAAATATCCAAAAACCACCAGACCAGTGTTAAATATTTTGTTCAAATGAGTACTTACAATATCCCAAATGTTAACTATTTGTAAATCGTGAGGTAATTACTATTTGAACCAAGGAACCGGGACGTGTGAGGGAGTCGCCTGTCAATGGCGTCATATCTGCGTTACCCTCAGTTTCTGGTTTTATTTAGCAGAAACGCTTCACTCTTACTGCAGTGTGAACAAGTGTCATATAGCAGCCACCGAGCGAGCGCACAGAATAACGTCATAACATAATTTTAAACACACTTAAATGTATCTAATATGATAAACAGAGCTGCGTTACCTCATACTCATGAACGGAAAAGCGGAAATGGCGCCGGCGACTGTGTCCCGTCATAATAAAAGTCCCGCTGTTCGTGAGCCGTGTGTTGTGTAACAATCGCTCCGGTGACCTTGCTCCGCTCCCACAACACTCGGTCCTGCTCTGCTTCATACAGTAACGTTAATAAACGCATCCATGAACATGATTTCTGCCCGAGTCCTGTCCCGATTCTTTTCCACCAGGTGTGAGGTGAAAACCACATGTCCCAAGATTCCGCACTCAAACTTGGCGTCATCAAGCTACACCTTTAAATAGGCGACCTCTAGCGGACGGAAAATGTACATAGTGCACCTTTTAATAGCAGAATTTTCATTTGTTTGTGAATCAGACTACTTTTGATTCAAGAACCGGTTCTTTTGATTAAGTCATTTATATCAGACTACGATGATTGGTTGTATGTTTAAAAAATTGGAATAGTTAAAAAGATGATTCTGATTAATATGAATATTTTTTTCATTTTGTTCAGCTTTACAAATTAGATAGAAGTTGTGCAAAAAAATACTTTTGAGTCAGAATATGACCCCAGTGGAAAAATATTTTTTTAAACATATTTTAAAACATTTTCTTTTGGTTTATTTGTTTCTCTTGCAATTGATTTAATGCTTTTTGGTGGCATGTAAAACAGTTATTAACAATCTATGAGCTCATGGTGTGGTACTTTAAAAAAAAGTGGTGTAATTTGTCAAAGAGAAAAAATTTAATTGCAGTGATGTAATTGCTTCGTGATGTTAAATCCAAATGATTTTTCCATAACATCCAAATCATGCCTCGTCTCTGGATTTGGATCTCCTCTGTTTTCATCCCATCATTCAGAAAGTGTGCTCTCTTTGTTAGAATGTCTTAGTAGCCTACTGTGTCTACTGTAACCCTTTTTAAAGAGGTTGACAGTGAGCCAGTGGATCATTGATGGATGAAAACAATGTGTGTGTTCAGTGACCCCAGTCTTTGTCAGAGGAGGATGAAGAATGTTACCTAGATGAGCATATAAATCACTCTTTTTCACTTTATCTCCCTCTCTCACCCTTTTGTTCTGTCCCAGGGGAAAGACAAACTACATTAATCTGGGTTCCTTCTTGATAAAGCCAGTGCAGAGAGTGATGCGTTACCCCCTGCTCCTGATGGAACTGCTCAACACCACTCCTGAGTCACATCACGACAGGAAGCAGCTCGCCGAGGCAGTGATGTCCATTAAAGAGATCAACGTCAATATCAATGAATACAAAAGAAGAAAGGATCTTGGTATATCTATCTATCTATCTATCTATCTATCTATCTATCTATCTATCTATCTATCTATCTATCTATCTATCTATCTATCTATCTATCTGTCTATCTGTCTGTCTGTCTGTCTGTCTGTCTGTCTGACTGTCTGACTGTCGTTCTATCTATCATTCCATCTTACTTTGTATCGTTCCATCTATATCTGTCTGTCCTTCTTTCTATCGCTATATAGTTCTATCTAGGTCTATCAATATATCTATCTATTGTTCTATTTCTTTATCACTCTATCATTCAGTGTCTATGGGACAGAATGTCTGTGTGTATGCTCTGAGTGTGATCCATAACTCAACAGCACCATCTGTTGTCTATAGTGGTGAAGTACCGCAAGGTCGATGAAGACAGGCTCATTGACAAGATCTCAAAGCTGAGTATGCACTCCATCATCAAGAAGTCAAACAGAGTGAGCAGCCATTTAAAGCACTTGACTGGGATCTCATCTCAGGTACATTGGCGCTGTTATTATGACTCCATTACTGGACTGAGAGATTTAGTTGATAATTGGTGTTAACCAAACTGCGTTTCCTTCTTAGATCAAAGATGAAGCTTTTGATGATGCAGAGAAAAGATTCAGACTTCAGGAGCGACTCATCAAATCCTTCATCAGGAACATCTCCCTTTATCTGCAGCATATAAGGGTATAAACTTAAAACTTCCCATGTTTCCATTCAGTTAGTCCGTGTTTTTTTGTGCGGTGATTAATCACTTCACAATTTAGTAAATAAAGTAATTTTCCTGACTTTTTAAAATCCAATAGGAGTCAGCCTCAGTAAAGGTGCTGGCAGCCATCAGTTTCTGTGACATCTACACAGAGCGGCAACAGCAAATGGATCCTGAACGTTTCCAAAGAGCGCATCGATGCATCAGCGACACACAGTTCACAGAGTTTGTGAGTAATAATTAATTGTGAAACCCTATTTTAGAAACACAATTTTTTTGTGATTTTCCTTTCGATATTTGTTTTCCTCCATTATGCATTGATTTGAATGAAGCCTGTATTATGTCATGATATTGTTATGAACCATATCTTGACTCATTCTAAATGAATGCATGTCTGTCTGTCTTTGAGCAGAAGGAGAGGACAGAAGTCCTAGTCATCACTCCCCTCACCCAGCTGCTCAATATGTTCGCCGGTCCCCACAAACTGATCCAGAAACGTAGAGACAAGCTGCTGGACTACGACAACTGTAAGGAGCGTGCAGAGAGGCTGAAGGACAAGCGTGTGCAGGAGGAGCTACAGGCAGCGAGGAATAACTACGAAGCTCTGAACGCCCAGCTGCTGGACGAGCTGCCCAAGTTTCACCGTGCTGCCGAAGATCTGTTCACCAGCTGTGTGAGGGGCTTCGCTCAAGCCCAGAGAGATTTCGTTTCACTCACGCTGGGAGAACTCACACCACTGCTGCAGGTGAGGACATTGTTTCATCCATATTTACATAATCAACATCATCCATAATTGGTGATCCAGTGATTTTTCGTCCTTTTTAATTCTTTTAAACTTATTATGTTTTATTGCATTTTACTTATTGTTTACATCCCTGCAGCTATCTGGTTTGGGTGGTACAGAAGGAAATCTGGTATCCTTGTTCCAAGAAGAGCACACACGAGTGTTGGATTTACTTCAGAGCTTCAGTTTCTTTCCTGATAATCTTCCCACTACTATACGCAAACCTTTTGAGAAGAAGACTCTGGAGAAGCAGAACTCAAAGAAGCAAGGCCCTGTGAGTTTTCCCTAATGCCAACAGGTCTTCTTATATAAAATTAAATAAAAAACAAACTAAAAATCTTTTTCAGTAATATAAATAAAGCTAAAATAGAATATTAATATTAGATGGAGCACTTAAACTTAACAAAATTTAAATGTAAATTAAATGTGAAATGTTGCCAATTAACGAAAATAATTAGTTGATAAAATAAATAAAAAACTAAATTTCCTAAACTGAAATAAAATAATAGTAAATAATATAATAATACTAATAGACATGGACGTCGGAAGCAAATAAAATGTGGGTGGGTCCTCTCTCAGAATTTTTGTTACTAGAGTAATGTTAGATGCCATTTACATTAAATACAAATATACTGCCATTTAGCTACTAAACGATTGATTGGGCCGGACAAAATGATGGAAATCACAGAGTTATTCACCGTGGCAATAGTGTAGGGGTAAGACG
This sequence comes from Gobiocypris rarus, assembly GCA_023029165.1. NCBI lineage: Eukaryota > Metazoa > Chordata > Actinopteri > Cypriniformes > Gobionidae > Gobiocypris > Gobiocypris rarus. The sequence goes on from CM040920.1 coordinate 24,855,728, forward strand.
CATGGTATCAAGTTTTGACGCAAATCGATCGGAGGTTTGAATCCACCTTTTGCAGAACTCGCTATATATATATATAAAATAATACATTTACTATAATAATAATACATTTTAAGCACAAAAGCAAACAATTACTACAACTTAAAATTTAATTGAAAACTGAAAACATATAAATAAAATTACAAAATTATTCAGATTTATTTTAATAATATTAATATTAAAAAACACTATAACATAATATAGATAATACTACAATTACTGTTTAAGTTAATTCGTTTTAAATATCTTCCTTAACTCTTTCCCTTTTAGTTTTTATAAAAATGTTCCCAGCCACCACCAGCATTTTTGATACTTTTCACAAATTTTGTATTGCCCCAGAATATTTGAATGTATCTGTACATGCAATACATCAAAAGTAAGAACAGAGCCTCTGCTTTAAAAAAATAAAAAAACATTTCTAGCTTCATGCATTTTATTTTATAAACACTTGAATGTGGATAAATTTAATAAAAATAAAAAATTCCAGGTTTTGATCCAGAGATTCTCTACTCTTTCAGAAGATGTGTAATAATTAAAATACCATATAACAGCGAAAACAGGAAGCCAGAAAATTCCGTCAATGGCGGGAAAGAGTTCATCTTAAAAGTTCAAGATTAAAAACAGCTTTAACCAAGGTGGTAAACTGGTCAGACTTGACTGGTTGGACAGTTATTGAGGTGTTTTCAACGCTTTTTAGCCTGTCAGTCTGGTAGACAAACAAACCAGACAAACAAACCAGCTTAAGCTGGTTTAAACGTATTGTTTAACTTAAAAACATTATTTTTCAGCAGCACAGCCAAACGCCATGAAGAAAGACATTATTCAGGCAGTATTCTGTCTATTATTCACTGGCCACTCTTTTTATATGTTCCTCTTTTTCTGTCTGACATTGCAGCCAAACTATGTGCTACAGACGGATGAGCACCGAGCAGCACTTCTGGCAAGATACGGGCCAGAGAAACTCTACCAGGCTGAAAGAAATTTTAACGCGGCACAGGACCTGGACGTGTCCGTACTGGAGGGAGACATGGTGGGTGTCATCAAGCAGCAAGACCCCATGGGCAGCCAGAACCGCTGGCTAATAGACAATGGAGGTTTGTATTGAATTATCTATGTATGATTCACGTGTCTGCATTTCCTAAAAGGCATTTGGCTTGAACAACCTCTTCTTCTGTTTTTCTTTAGTTACGAAGGGCTTTGTATATAGCTCCTTCTTAAAGCCCTACAATCCACGCAGGAGTCAATCGGATGTTTCCATTGAGAGCCAGTCATCAAATGAGTCGGGCTACGGTGGCTCTTCTCCCATGTTCTCACGGCAGAATAGTAACAGCACTCTGACTTTCAACCAGGAGACATCGACTGTCAGCTTCTCATCAGCACACACTCGCCCTAATCTGGAGACCACCCCAAGGAAAAACAGAGAGGCTTCTTCAACCAGCTACTCTTCTGCCAATCAGAGGGATTCCCTTGACCCCACCTTCAGAAACTCGCCCAATCTCAAAGAATCGTCAGAGACAGCCTGTCGAAATAACAGGGAAAACTCAGACCCTTCATACCGAAATCCCACCAATCACAGAGACTCTTTAGACTCTGATCAAACCACTCCAACCAATAACAGAGACCCTCCAGACTTCCCTGAGACAGATTGTTCCTCCATTAAGAACTCCAGGTATGAAGCATCTTCGAGGTATCACGACTCGCGCGGCTCACAGCAAAGACAAAATGGAGACTCTTCGGTACTACAGACAAGGCCAGAGTACCATCCGGAGGAGTATGTGGATCCAGAGCCTGAACCTGAGATTGATGGACACCAGGTATGTCGTGTTGTAAACACAACTTAATCACTCCAGAATTCAGCAATTGCTTACTTTCAAGTAAACATAAAATTACATTTACTTCCATAATGTGACATATTTCAGAGTGAAACAAGATATTAAATGAGAATATAACTTGATCGACAATATTCAAATAAATGCATTATGGTGACAATTTATTTTAGGGTCCAGTTCCCACTATTAACTAGTTATAGATATTGGCTGTTTATTAGTTCTTATGAAGCACATATTAGTGCCTCATTCTGCATAACCATATTCTGCATCGGCGCACCACTTTTTCGTAAGTAATGTCCAAAACTTGGTATTTAAGGTACTTTTTTGCGTTTCTTCACCTCTTCATGACTGATCGCTTCCTGTTCTCCTCAGTTGTAAGTCACTTTGGATAAAAGCGTCCGCTAAGTGCATAAATGAAAATGTAAGTTGGATACAAAAGGTGGTCCGTCAGAAGCTCGATATTTTACTTTATAAAATGTTAAATATGAATGTTTTTCTTACACAAACCCATCGATTTGCTTCAGAAGGCCTTGTATAATGTATGGATGCACTTTTTTGGGGATTCAAATTTTGGGCTGCCATTTCAAAGCTTGGATTAGCCATGACATTTTTTAATATAACACTGATTGTATTTGTCTGAAAGAAGAATGTCATGTACACCTAGATTGGCATGAGGGTGAGTAAATCATGGGCTAATTTTCATTTTTGGGTCAACTATCCCTTTAATCCTACCCAATACCTAAATTTAACAACTTCCTTGCTAACTATTAATAATCAATAATTAGGATTATTAATAATAATCTGACTTTTGCCTTTATTGAGGCACAAGTCGTAGTTAATAGTTAGTTATTCCATTTTTTAAATATTAAATAAATACAAAAATAGTTTGTTTTATAATGTCATGTATACAGTATTAAACCGTATTACCTGCATAAACTGTATTACGTAACATCTTTGATTTTATATATTAATTATTAAAATTTTGTCTTCATGTTAAATTGAAAATCTTCATTATACCATTTGATCTTCCAAAATATTGTGTGCAAGTTAACAATTTTACTTTATAGTAATTACATTTTTTTTTATAATGATTTTTCTCATATTAATTGGTTCAATTTTGATTTCATGTTGACTTTAAAACCTTCTATAGATATATTTGATGGCCATCAACAGTTTTGTATATACATTAGAAAAAAATGAAATAATTAATCATATAATTATAAAAATACCAAATAAATAAAATAAAAAGCATGCAATGTATAATAAAATGATTAAACAGGTTTTTACATGTCTTTTTCTTCATATTTATTTTCCTACTTTGTTCCCCCCCCCCAGATATATTACGCTCTTTACTCCTTCAGTGCACGGTGTGCAAATGAGCTCAGCATTTCAGCCAATCAGCGGGTCCGAATCCTTGAGTTCCAGGACATGAATGGCAACCAGGAGTGGTGGCTGGGGGAGGCAGGAGGACGCAGGGGTTACGTCCCATCCAACTACATTCGCAAATCTGAGTACACATGAGTTGCACATTTGTACGAGGGAAATCTCCCAACTACCCCAGGCCACTACAGGCCAACTCATTAAAGGGGAAAACGCTACAAAAGGACATTATTGTGCCTTAACTATAGAGGAGATGCACTGACGTGGTGAACTGGACATTGCTACTGATGGGGATAAAAATACCCTCCGTATTGATTTCAGTCAATGTAGTCCACAAATGAATGTAACTCCTGGGCGCCGCCTAGTGCTCATAGAGCATGGTGCATGTGGAACTTGAAATAATGGAGTGAATTTTTTCTTCTTCTGAGAAGCAGTTTGATGTCGTATTCAATGGTCTGGCATGTTCTCAGAAATTCCATTTATAGTGTTAGCGCTTAAGTGCTCCGTAGAGAGCATAGATCTCATTTGATGTGTAGGAGTGGAGTGGAGGACTTGTATTTGGCATGTGTGATTCACACTGGAAGGAGAATGATGGATTTATATTTCTGGACTGGCATGATAGTGAGGATAGTAATGCTCGTGAGTATTTGCCAGTAAGAAATACATTTGTTTGAGTGTGTGGTGTGTTTTGAGAAGTTGCCTCCCTTCATCTGACAATCATAGTGCACCTAAAAGAGAGAAAAACGATTCTGTTTGGTATTAATGAATGCAAACAAAACCATTTATGTGAAGTGTTTTGATTTACTCCCTATTTTGGCTCCCAGATGATAACATTATTACCACTGGTGACCATATCATATTCCTGAAAATATGAATGAAATGCAAGAGACACTTTTTTTATGGTACAGTGTTTTTTTTATTTACCTTTTTACTTTTTGATAGCATTGTTAACTTTGCCACTTGCACTTGAATGCATTTACAAGTTAATACTGACATGTTTTGAGCAGTGACATGTGAGTGAGCTCATTTGATGTGATGCACCAACAGATGATCTCTGAATATTTATCTCTCATGCTGTATATACTGAGAATGAACTTCTGCACTCCAGTATCAACTGATCCGTTTCTCCTCTTTTAAATAAAAATCAGTTGAAAAACAATGGTTTGAGTGTTACGTCTATATTTTAGCACCTTTAAAAAAAGTACAAAATCTTTTTTTATTGTTGTATTATTCATTGTTGTATTATTCATTTTTGAATATTAATGGATTGAAATTCTACAAAACAGACAAAAAAAAAAAAATTAAATGACTAAATCCTGTAGGCTTGTGTAGGCTTAAATCTAAAACCAACAAAAATTCAACTTGATATACAATAAACGTTACATGAAATAAAATATTTTAAAAATGTAACTTATTTATTTCAGCTAGTTTCCAAGGCAACATTCCTCGTTTTTATTTTACCTTAATTTACTAAAATCATTTAAAACAATAATGACATAAAATAAAAGCTATATAGACATAATAAAATAGTAATAGACATAATAATAGTAATAAATAGTAATAGACATTAAAGGAAAAGGATAAAAGTAAAGGATAAAAGCTAAAGCTGGTGTGTGTGTGTGTGTGTGTGTGTGTGTGTGTGTGTGTGTGTGTGTGTGTGTGTGTGTGTGTGTGTGTGTGTGTGTGTGTGTGTGTGTGTGTGTGTGTGTGTGTGTGTGTGTGTGTGTGTGTGTGTGTGTGTGTGTGTGTGTGTGTGTGTGTGTGTGTGTGTCCTCACGAGGAAATGTTTTTCATACGTTTTTTGTTTATTTAAAATGACACATCTGGTATAATTTTTATATTAAATGTGTTATTTAACAGTTGAGCTAGTTCTTTAATGCTGATCTAACCAGCAGAAGACACAGGCCACGGCGTAAATCCCAGTTGAGCAGATGGGGTGCCATTAAATTTGGTGGGAAATTCAATTCCTTAAATCACTGTTAATCAATGTACAAATACTACACACAAATCTTTTAAAGATGTTTTCTTTTTTAGAGGCAAAAATTGGAGAATTCATTAAGCTATGAATGAAGTGTTAAGTAATATTTGATGTTGGTAGGCTAGTGTATTTATTATTGGTAACACTTTATTTTACGGTGTCATACACGTTACATGTAGTTACTGTAGTAATAACTATAATCATGCATAATTACATGCAACTAACCATAATCCAAACCCTATAAGTAGGCCTACATGTATAGTTAATTATGATTACTCAGTACTTAAATGTATAATTACACCATAAACTAAAACTTATTTTATTGAATTGCTGCACTGACAGGCATGTGAATTTCCTTTTATTGTAATTCTGTTAGACTGCAAATTTACCACAAGAATTGTTTTAATGCATATTTGTGGTTCACTGGCCATAACACAGGAAATCAATCATTAGGTAATGATTGCTAGACTGAAAGGGATCCAGGGAACATCCACATACAGGTCAACATATTTACTTCCCACATATAAGACCAGTGACTTTGCGTTTGTGGATTTTGCATTACTCCTGGAATCATGTCTCCAGTGATTCTGCTTCTGATAGGCCTGTCTGGCCTCGCTTTACCAGGTCAAGCAGCGCCGGTATGTAACCATATGAAAATGCTTTGTGAAATAAACTTGTGTTTAATGTAGGTGATATGACACTGCTATCTGACTGAATTCATGTCAACTGTTTCAGAGTCTTTTGGATGACATTTTCACAATAACTTCTGAACTTGATGGTGAGAAATATTACATTGTCTGCCTAGCAAACACAAAACGTTTTTACAACATTGCTGTGTTTGCTGGGTGGTCATTTATGTATTTCCCAAGGTTGTTAGCATACTCATACTCACATCATTATTATTTCTCTCTCGCCCCTGTGACAGATACATATGATTACTCTAATGACACAGAGGAACTATCAACTGAAATTCATGATATCATTGATTGGATTTATTCCTTCTTTGATGAACCAGGCAAGAACATGCATACATTGACTTTGCAAATGTATTAAAGGGGTTCAGTATGGTGCTCACAAACATGTATGCTGATCATGTCCATGTTCTGTAGAAGTGTGTGATCCAAATCCTTGCCAGAACAATGGAGTATGTGAGCTAGAGAATGACAGTTTCAAATGCATCTGTCCAGAGCCTTACATTGGCAAGCATTGTCAGAATGGTGAGCTCTTCATATACTGCACCCAATAATAATAATAATAATAAACAGTAAGAATGTGTATTATTCTTGAGTCTTTATGTTGGGATCTTCCAGTGAGGAGCGTGTGTAAGAAAGTTAATTGCGGTAATGGCGATTGTGTCCGAACTCGAGAAGCCCCGTTTTATGAATGCAAGTGCAGGCCGCCCTATCTGGGCTCTAACTGCAAGAAAGGTGAGTGTCTCTGTCTTCGATTTCTGAAGTCAAACATGACTTTCAAAGTATTTCTTTCAGCAGTAAAGATGAGAGTTTAGCTATTGTTTATGAATGAATTCACTAACGTAATTTTTATGAAGTCATATTGTAATGAATTGCTACTTGTTTTCTGTCCTCCTGAAATGATAATTCAGTTTTTTTTCTTATTGAATGCTTTTATGCTTCTTATGTTTGCAATATTAGCCTTTGCGTGTAACCCGAGTCCATGCCTGAATGGAGGAAAGTGTTTTAAAGGCCGCACGAGAGCCAGTTTTAAATGCAGATGTCCTGATGTTTACAGTGGGCGCTTCTGCCAAGTTGGTAATAGACTTGCTAAATCTTTTTATATTATTTTATTCACCTTACTTTTTAAAGCCAAAAGCAGGCACGGCCATTTTGAATCGAAATGTCTGGATTCCAGTAATTTTACCTGCACAAAACATGTTCATTATACTGTTTTATATTGCAAACTGGTATTATCATAATCATAAACACACTGGTTTGTAGCACAAACAGTTTTAACGTTTACTGCACTTTGTTGTCCTTCTAATTATTTACTTATAGCAGCAAATTAATCAGAAGTCTTGCAAATTCACAGAAAATAGCTTACTTCTGCATTGAATAATAAGGTGGATATTTTATGCCAAATCTATATACTTTACATAAAAGTTCTATATTGCCAAACTGTTTCAACAATTGCTATGCTAATTCTATCAAAGCATTGTGTTGCCATAAAAATATATAAATTGAGATTACATAAGAATTTTAAGTTAAATGAATTAGCTATTTCAAGTTAAGAGCAATTACAGTATGAGTACGCAGTTCTGCTTTGCTTTAACATTACTTTTCTACACTTTTAACTGATTGCCTCAGTTTTTGTTTTGTTTTATTCAGTGTAGGTGTAGTAACGCCAGATGTTATATGTCATTTTGTATTCAGGTCCAAATGATTGCTATGAAGGGAATGGGGTTTCATACAGAGGTTTTGTCAGTGAGACAGTGGAAGGAATAGAATGTTTACCCTGGAACTACTATAGTATTTCCTCAGAGTACTTTGAAGGCAATGATAGCATTGGAGCCCACAATTACTGCAGGTAAGAATTCACCTAGAAAATCTCCAAATTAATTTTGATATCATGTCATCTTAAGCATTATCTTTGTCACTTAAGAAATCCAGATGGAGAACGGGAACCCTGGTGCTTTGTGAAAGAGAAGGGAAAACTTGTGTGGGATTACTGTAAAGTCAAGCCGTGTTCTGAACCAGGCATAGATTTTCTTTCTACGTTCTCTCTCTCTTATACACAGATTCATTCTTCTACCTGCTCACCACTATACTTATTTATCAAACTCTCACAGAACCAGTAAAGCCCTCCACAACCGGTGCAAAACTGGAATTTTCTGACTGTGGAAAGATTCAGACTAGTATGATATCCCCAAGGATATTTGGTGGGAGGAAGTCCTTGCCTGATGCACATCCCTGGCAGGTCTCATTTCAGGTCCGGCCCAAGGGCTCTAATGCACCCTTCAGCCACGACTGTGGAGGAACCCTCATTGACTCCTGCTGGGTCCTAACGGCTGCTCATTGTATGTAAGTTTGGCATCTGAGGTTGTTGTTGCATAAGGTCTTTGCAATGTTCAATCACAAATAACAGTCGCCCTAGATTTTATGGTGTCTTATTATTGATAGTGATTGTTAAGGATCACTTTTCACATTATTTTAGTCTTTTAAAGTTCATATGCAAATATCAATTTGATAAACTATGTTTGCATGGTTTTCATGATGGTGGCAGTGATGAGAACAAAGAGGTAAGGTTGGAGATCGGTGGTATGAACCTGGAGAAAAGTAACCCTGCAAAACAATTTCTGGAAGTGGAGAAAATCATTGTTCACGAGAACTATACAGATGCTCCTGAAGCCCTGTATAATGATATAGGTCAGTGATTCACTCTTTGTAAATGCCTCTCTATCTATCTGTCTGTCTGTCTATGTATCTATATTTACCAGTTATGATAAAAGAAAAACAACCAACTTTCATTTAAAAATCCTGTGTATTCAAGTTTTCGAGTTCATTCATACACCGATCAGGCGTAACATTATGACCACTGACAGGTGAAGTGAATAACTGATTATCTCTTCATCACAGCACCTGTTAGTGGGTGGGATATATTAGGCTGCACGTGAACATTTTGTCTTCAATGCTAATGTGTTAGAAGCTGGAACAATTGGCAAAATTGAGCAATTAAGGCCATTTCGCAATTTCAATCATCATAAAGTAGCCTAGCTAATATGCAGCAAGAAGTCATGTCATGTGCTCTTGGGGGCAACCATGGTAGCCAAGTGCCGCTTAGCTTACTAATGCCTTAGGCCTTCCATCCATGTGGATGTTACTTTGACACATACCACCTACCTAAACAGATCACGTACAACCTTTCATGGAAATGGTTAACTTTCAGCAGGATAATGCACCCTGCCACAAAGCAAAAATGGTTCAGGAATGGTTTGAGGAGCATGAGTTTGAAGTGTTGACTTGGCCTCCAAATTCCCCAGATCTCAATCCAGTTGAGCATCTGTGGGATGTGCAAAACAAACAAGTCATATCCATGGAGGCCCCACCTCGCCACTTACAGGACTTAAAGGATCTGCTGCTAATATTGTGGTGCACCACAGCACACCTTCAGGGGTCTATTGGAGTCCATGCCTCAACGGAGTGGGATCAACACAACAGTCATAAGGCTATGCCTGATCGGTGTATATCCCATTTTGCTGTCATTTCTAGTGAGAAGTTACTATTGTAAGCTACTAACTGAATCTTTTTTTTCTAACCAATTATGTCCACTTGACTTGACAGTGTTTTTGTTTCTCATCTATGCCAGCCCTGCTGAAACTAAAGGCAATAAATGGACGGTGCGCCAATGAGACCAGGTCTGTTAAGGCAGCATGTCTCCCCACTGAATCATTTCCTGATGAAACACAATGCACCATTTCAGGCTATGGAACCACTGAGAAAGGTGTGTCTGGATACATTTTTCACTGTCAACATTCACCATAGCAAGACTACTGAGACTATTACTATGTCTCATCTATACCCTTTCTTCTAGCAGAAGCTGTCTCTCCTCAGCTGCTTGATGCCAAAGTTCTCCTGATCTCTCAGAAACGCTGTATGTCTCGTAATGCCTATGAGAACAGATTGGATGATTCCATGATTTGTGCTGGGTATTTACAAGGAAAGACTGACTCTTGTCAGGTGTGTTCCAGTCCCAAGTTTGTTTGTAGTCTTTTAGGGAAATCAAACACAAAATCTGATAATTTTACTACTAACTCTTTTGTTGTTGTTGTACTTTTTATAGGGTGATTCTGGTGGACCCTTAGTTTGTCAGAAGAATGGGACTCATTACATCTATGGTGTGGTGAGTTGGGGTGACAGCTGTGGCAAGAAGAACAAGCCAGGTGTCTATGCCCGTGTCACCAAATTCATTGATTGGATCAATCAAAAGATGCAATCATCTTAGGATGGATACTTAAGAGATAAGTGGTCCAATATCTGAAAGAGGAACATGCAGTAATCTTACGATTACTTAATTCAGAAAATGTAATCCAATCCAAATTTGTTTGAAGAACCAAACTAGCCCGAGATCAGTTATCACGATTAAAAGATCTGGGATCAAATCATCTCAGGTGTATTAAGCGAGGTTCAAAGAACAGACAGAGTTGTTTCATGTTTACTCACACTGAAAAGTTTTTGGGGTGATAAACCATTCAATAAAGCCACGTTTGTTGCGATGAAACAGTAGTAACAGATCTCTTTCTGCATTGTGACATGCATTTGAGTGCAAGAAGAAAATCAAGGGCAGGGACTTGATTCTATGCATCGGTTGTTTATTGGATTTTAAAATGTGGGTGTTGCACTCAAAAGTTGAGGAAGATGAGTGTGAAAGTGCAGAGTTTAAGCAGACTAAGGCCTTGTCCCAAATGGCACATGTGTACTTGCAGTCTTACAATGGCTGCTCCGTTCACATGTCCATTAAGTCCACAAAACCAGTGTCCCGTGTGTCATTTTAGATTAAAGGAGAGTGCGTGTCCACTTTACAGCCAACAGGCACACTGTCACCAAGTCCACACTGAAGCACCATAACACCAAAAAAGTGCAGACTCCACTGCAAGTTTTGGGTGCCATTTGGGACAGGGCTTAAATTATCGAGGAAGTGTCTCTTCAGTGGAATGTCTAGTTATAAAAGGACTAAATTTATTTAATGATATACAGATTAATTGTGTTATAAAATCTGTATGGATTAAAAAAGGGTTGATTTTCACTTCATTAGCTCACTAGTGATTTAATTTTGACTTAAATTTAAAATCAAAGAGTGGTTTATATGTACATATCTAAGTAAACATTGTGGTTTTGCCATTTACCCTGTAGAATAAAACTTAATTTAGTCTGAATCCATGAATTAGATCACAGGAGTAACAATACTTTTTGTATCAGCAATTTATTTTCAGTATTGGAGGGTTTCATTTGCTCATTTACACCAAACAGACCAGTAAAGAATAAGCTATGCACAAAAATGCAGTCATGCTCAAAGAAAGAAAACCTTTATTACCATTCACAGATATGACCAATTGAGCATGTCACAAATGATAGAGCTCTTCCGGAGATGTGAAATAAGCTTAGAAATCTGCCTTAAAATGGGTTTCACAAAAGGACTAGCACAGGATCTTTCTGCAAAAAGAAAAACGCTGCAGCCAAATTTAAACAAAAAGTCAAATCAAGGTGTTACACAGGAGCAATCAGGAGAATACTGGAAACAGCCAAGCACTCTGCACCGCAACACGCCACCTTAACAGCTAACCAGCAAAACTCAACTGCTACGCAACTGCGCCTAGTGCATAGAAAATACACAAGAGAGAATATTAGAATCATGTTGTGAAATTTCCCATTTAAACCATAACATCTGCTTGGTTAGCAATTAGGTCATGGTTTTACATAGCAAGATTTCTTATGGGGCCCAAATTACAGTCTGTACCCAGTCCTTTAGGGTCAAAGAAATATGCACAACATCCAAAATTGTCCATTAATGTTTATTAAGAACAAAACCAGATTAAAATGAACTTACTTTGTGGTCTGGGAGTTTCAATAACATGAAGTAAAAAGAAAAGAAAAACTACCAAAAAATGAAGAGAAATGATTTCAACTAGTAGCCCCATTTAGGCATATAGACCATTTAATAAATCACATGGAATTCAAATGTATGATACAAAACAATTGTGGGCAAAAGAAACAAGTCATTTAAAAGATTTAGACCAAATTACAATAACCTTTCGGTCTGATATATGGATAATTTGAGTATCCTCAGACGGACATCTGTTTGATGCGATCCTCGAAGAGTCAACCAGTTGACATCTAGAAGAAAAGAATAATAAAGTTAGTTTCAAAGAACATTAAAGCAGAGGAGGTTCTACAATAAAGTCGCCATAAAACGAACCATTGCATATTACGCAATGCTCGACTTTGGTCATCAGTTACACAGAACAAACAGGCACTTTCCACACATAAATAACTAACCATATTTACATGAATCTATGGACCTGGTTTGTTCTGCAAGAAACCTTGTTTACCTGATATTTGTTCTGCGAGAAACCTCAAGGGAAAAGAGCCAACAAACCTGAGGGTGAAATATGAACTTCTCAAAGCCACTTTAAGTTTTGGCAAGCTGAGGTATAGTTTACTTCCAGTTAGAATAGTATTAAACGATGGCCAAATAAATTAGGCCAATATCAGACACCCAACAGCCTGACAGCTTAAACTGGCTCCGAGAACACACCCGTATCCATCCCACTTTTGCCTATGCCACGATAGACATGAGTTTGTGACAAGGATGATGGAAAGGTCTCAGTCCATTGTCCTGCAGACGTACCTCAACACCACCTCAACACTCAATGAGACCGACCTGCTCCATAGCAACCGCCAATCAGCAGCAGGCAGCCAATGGTCGGATCACACACTAACTGTCCTCAAACTGCCCCAAACTCCTTTTGCAAACAGGAATCAGCAGCTTGGAGGAAAGAATTCCACATTTAGATGAAAATCAATGGATTTTGGCTGGTACACGTTTCAAAACAAACAAATACTTACGGTACTGTACCCACGACAGCTCCAAAACAAATATCCATGTGAGGTTTAGGGTGTGTATTAAAAATAAACCTTTAAAAGTCATGCAGATTCGGAGATTCCAGACAGTTGCTGTGAAAAACAGCTACTAATCAGACTAAACTTGGGTAAAACCCAATACCTCCATTGGGTAATGTATCTACCGTTCAACTACATCTGCTGATGTCTTGAAGGACTTGATGACAGAGGAAAATAGAGAGAAGCGAAACAATGCATCTCTCATTTTAAAGCAGCCATCTTAAGTTATTAATGCATGCCTTTACCTTCCCCACTTCAGGCATGAGTTATAAGAGGTTCATAAGCTTTTCTATTTAGGATTATTTGCCAGTTGTAATAAAATTAGTAATCTACTTTCATTACAAAGCATTAGACTCACCTACATTTCACGATTCCACGGTGGCTCCAGTATCCTCTGGAGACTTGGGTCTGCTTCTCGATCTGGATCTTGATTTGGATCCTTTATTTGATCTGGGAGTTGGACTCCTGGAGCGAGACTTGGACTTAGACCTTGAGCGGGATCTGGAAGCCGATTTGGACTTGCTTCTGCGTGGTGTGCGAGTTTTGGAGCGGGAACGGGACCGGGAGTAGGACCTTGACCTGGATCGGCTGTAGCGAGATCTGCTACGGGAACGGGACCGGCTCCTGCTCCTGGACCTGCTGTGCCTCCTGCGCCGAGGACTACGGCTAAAAACAAAAATCAACAAAAATTACAAGTTAATACAAAAGTTATTTCACAGAGGTTATTCACTGCTAACCACAATAAAACCTTCATAAGAAACAGATCAGTAATCTTGGCCCACAAACATTTAAACAAACGTACATCCATAATTCTTAAAGGTTTATGGTACAAAACCAGCCACTCAAGAATAATTACCACAGGGGAAAATTCGTACCATGGTAATGGAGAGTTCGCATCATTTCCATAAATCGGTTCTTTCGAATCGTTCATTTTAAAAACGTTACTTTACAAAAAAAAATGTGTTATCACGTGGTCCATGGCTACTTTTTGTCGAGTATTTTATAAGGACGAGCGTGTTTTAATACAAGTAATGCTTTTTAATAACGATTCACTAAAAAAGATACGGCACAAAAGAACAATTCGTTCGCGAATAGGGCCGTTCACTAATGAGTCGAGCCTTTGTTTGCCACTACGCCATAGTTACAACGCAAAAATACATGGTTATAATTGATAACCATACAAACAAAAGCAACAAATTAAAAAAGACATTTAAAAACAGAACTTATAAGTAATAAGGAATATACCACGTGTTGTTTTCAGTACCTTGAGGCCTAAAGGCCTCAAATGTGAACTTCGAACCCGTAGTAACTTATTTATTGCTTAACGTTACACTAGTTAAAATGGGGATATTAAAATGGGAAAGATTAAGAAGGACCTACCTGCGGCTTCTCCGTCCATGTCCACCGTACCTCCTCGGCGGGGCTCCACGGCGGCTGTAGTGCGAATCTGGCGGGCGCCCGTATCGCGCCATTTGCACGCGCAGCTCGCGCCCATCCAGAAGCGCGCCGTCCATGGCGTCCATTGCGTCCTCCGCGTCCCGCTTATCATGGAAACGGACGAAGGCGAACCCACGGCTCTCTTTCGTGTACCGGTCTCTCGGGATGTAGACGTCCCCGACCCGGCCGTACTTCTCGAAAACCCGCCGCAGCGTTTCAGGGGACGTGCGGTAAGTCAGATTGTCGACTTTTAAAGATGTCATGCCCTCGACGTCGGGCGGAGGTCTGCCGTAGCTCATCTTGAACCACTAACTCTACTGCAGTATGTTATGCAAAATAGAATCGTTTTCTAGCGAGTTTTTGAGGAAAAATAACGAACCATTCGGGAGAGTCGAAAGAAACACGCCGCGCGGATAATATCACTCTAAAATGGCGGTAACCGGATTTCCTGGGTTTGTGGAGTTTGGCTTTTATTTCCTTCGCAAGGTGATACAATACTGCCACCTCTGGCATCTGAGTGACACTACACGTTACCTGCTCGTAAAAGTAATTTATTGTGAGTGCGGGAACACAAATTTATTGTGAGTGAAGAAACACAACACGTAAACAAGATCATTTAAATTTTATGTGACATCGCCGTGCATTTACCTCATTCAATCCACACATATATATATATATATATATATATATATATATATATATATATATATATATATATATATATATATATATATATATATATATATATATATATATTTTTTTTTTTTTTGACAGTTGCTACTGAAGCAGATCCTCCACTCTGGTCTAAAACTGAAAGTAAGAAGCAACAATGTCATATAATGGATATGATTTATAGGGCCTATAAGACAAAGTAACTCTTAAAATTTTATATAAAATTTAAAAGCACAATATGTAATATTTTTGGCGCTAGAGTTCGCTTATTCAAAACAAAGGCGTAGCTTGATGATACTTTAATTAAGCGGTGCTTTTATAATTTCAAACAATGTGTACGAAGCGCTTTTATCATATTAGATACATTTCAGTGTGTTGAAAGTTATGTTATATGATACTGTGCGTTCGCTCACTATGAGACACTTTTGCACATTGCTGTGAGCTAGATCGATATTAGGCATGGTAAAACATGGTACTCGCTGTAAATCAAGAAAACAAGATTTAAACAATAAGACTAACTGTGTGTTGATCTATATAACAATGATTTGTTTTCTGTCGATGAATATATCCAAACAGTTGATTACTTGTCTAATAAAACACACATATTAAAGCGTCTTTGGTGTTTCCATGGTTACTACAAAATAAAACCAGACATCCAGGCTAACCTGGGTATGATGTCATTGATAAGCGAAAATCCTGGTCAAAATTGCTTATTTCTCTGGATTTAAACATTATTGGAAACATTTGGGAAACTGTAGACAAGTACACAAGCCAAAAAATATATAATATTGTTCTAGAGTTTTTTGGATATTTTAATCCAAAAGCCTTACATATTGTGCCTTTAAATATTATGTGTTTTACATGCTTTTTGCACTCTCTTATTATCTGCTTATTGTCATATTTCATTCCCTTGGCGAATAATATCTTCCTTTTCGTAACTCGAAAACAATACATTTGAATTAAAACAGGGCTCAGTGACACAAGGTCTACTACTAATTGAACGCCAGTTACCCTATATTGCCCTGACTGCACTGCAGCGAATCACTTCCAAAATTCGAGGAAGGTCAGGTTTGGCGAGGCAGGAAGGTTGTGTTTGTACTGCGCAAAACCTCAAGTCTGGATTTAAGCCTGACGTCAGGGGATGCCAATAGCGCTTCTGAGGACAGCACTGATCATCGAGCAGCAATTCTTGCTAACGAGACGGTTTTCTGTTGAGACAAAATGGGTTCTTCCAGCAGGGGGCGCCTGTCGGCTCCATTGAGTTGCATTAAAATCTCAGGACGTTTTTTGTTCTACTTGACAGATACACTGTAAATAAATTCAAGACTTCGTGACTTTGATGTTAACAAACTTCCCATTCAGTTATCTATTTTTTTTTATGTTAGCTTCTTATATAGCTTCAAACACAATTAACATGGGACATTTTTGGGGTTAAAAGTTGGGTTAAAAAGATATTCTAATGCTTTCACAATTGATAAATGCTGAGGGATATTTATTTAAATAGCGTATTACATTTAGAAATGGATCTCATTAATATGTAGGCTATGTTTTATATAGACTACAATGTACGCTATTCCAGCTATGTTTAATAAAATGTTGTACGTTATAGCATATAGGCTACGATGAAAGAACATTTCTCTTGTTATGTTTTTACTTGTTAATGTGCAAATAATCAACATCCGGTCCTCTAAACTCCGCCCATTTAGACGCTTGGCTCGTGCCCACTGCCGTTCTACCCTCTTGTTCTGTCTCTACATCACTGATACGCATCTGCATCCCATCGCTCAAGCGCTCGGAGAACAGAGGATACAGGGGATGATGGTAATAAACATACCGAGAAACTGTGTCATAAAGAGAGCATCTCACTCCGCTTTTTAATTTGGCCAAGGATGCCGACCACGGAGACAGAGACAGCCTTATAATAGGGCTTCAGGCTGCAGGACGCAAAAAGCAGCTTGTGTCTGCAGACAAAACAACGAGGCACACTGTACGGAGCTTACAGGGCATTAAGAGCACCAACTAATCCGGTCCATGGCCAAAAATATAAAAACGAAGGGCAAAATTACGGGCTTTTGCATAAAGAAGGAGATGCTCGGACCACAGAAGACGCTGCAGCAGTAGGATTGCAATCATTCAGTATTTTTTTTATTTTTTTTTTATTTTGGCTATTTGAAATGGGAGCTTTGACAAGTCGTCAGAATGCAGGAGTCGAAGAGGTCGATATACCATCCAGTTCTGTTTACAGATACCCACCAAAATCCGGTGAGAAAATAATACTTTTTATATCTTAAACAAATATTGTATTAGGCTTTATTGTATTATATTAATATTATTATTATAATGAAATACTGTTCTTATTACTCATATTATATTAGGCTATTAACAAAAAATACTGTTATAAGCCCAATAGAGAACCCCAGTCTTGTTCAGATTTTATAGGCCTATGTGTTTATAGGTGCTTAATATGTGCTTAATATTGGAAAATTGTAGGCCTATATAGAAAAATAGCAGTTAAGATAAAATTAGCTTGTTGAATTAAGTTAAATATTTTTCTTGCAATAGAAATGCGAGAGCCCATTTTAACTCCTAGAGGACAGGGCCACCACCCACTGTTTCTTGGTCAGCAAGTCTGTATCTGAGTAGCACAGTAGGCCCATAGATGCTTGCCTTTATATTGATATGGGGCTCGTCATTCCCAATGGTGCTGTGTGTACTGAAATACACCACAATTAGAGCAAATGTCTTAATGATTTCTCAGCTTTAAACCCGAATCTGAAACACAGCACTGTAGGTAAAAGGAATTTATTGTGATGTGGTTTAGCTTCTGCTAACCTAATACATTAACTTACTATGTTCATTTTCAGATGATTTTCCTGTACGAAAATGCAGCACTTATCAAGCTAGTTTTATGACAATTGTTGTATAAATCTTTTGATATTTGAGAAGATGAATGTTGGCGTGTTAACCTAGTAACCAGATACACTATACATGCAGCCTGGGACTTGTGCCTGATTCTTGCTACCTTCTGCTCCAGTTTCAAGCTTGTTCATATATCTACCCTTGTGTCTTCCCATGGCGGTTGCCTATATCCTCTGTCTGCCCTTGAGCTTGTCTTTCTTTAATCTATTGGTTCTCCAGTCTACTATATCTGTCTTGATTTATAAACCTTTCAATTGTCTTGTGTCCAGACATCACTCTGAGGGAATGGAGGGTTTATTATCTATTTATCGTTTTCTACATTATTTAGTGGTCTACATGTTGCATTTAAACATTTTTAACTTAAAGAGCCATTTCAAGCTAAAATGACTTGGTGTTAGTGTAATACAATGTAGTCAGATTAATTCAGTCAAATAATGAAATTGTATAACCAGTTCATTTGTTACCACGCAATGTTACCATAAATAAATTTTTTAATGTTTTAAATAAACCATTTTTACAGCGCTGAGACTGTGGATTGGTGAGGCACATCAAGTTGAAATTAAATGATGAACTCTTTGGAACACTCTACATTTGACTATATGTGTTATTGTGTGTGACAAATGCACATTATTTAAATGATCAATATCTGTAACATTTAATTTGTTCGTTGTCATGCAGGTAATTATTTTGCTAGCCATTTTATTATGGGAGGAGAGAAATTTGACTCAACACATCCTGAAGGCTACCTCTTTGGAGAAAACACTGACCTCAACTTCCTAGGCAACAGACCAGTAGTGGTAAGATTACATTTCAATTCCTGTTAACATATAGATTAGATGCAGTTATTTTTGACAGATCAGGTCATGTAACCACTGACTCTGTTCTATTCATTGATCTTACCTTGTGAGATCTCATTTCCAGAAATGACCAAAAACAGAATGCCTCATGACTTATTTTATTACATTACATATAAAAAACAGATATTTTAAAAATAATTATTACAAATATTATTTTATTGTTTTAAAATATCTTCATCTTACATTAATATAATATGAATTAATAGTGCATCATTCATAAATTTGCTAAATGTAAAATATGTACTTCGTATGTGTCTTTTAATATATATATTTTCCTTATGACTCATATTTGAGCTGTTATGACATCTGCTTAGAACTGTTACTTTAATTGGATATTCACTCTAGTTTAATCATGTAAATTGTTATATGTTGGTGGAAGCTTCTATAATTCACAGGATTATATGTGTCTAAGTGTATATCTGGCCCAGTGTCTCATGTAATTGTTTAGCTGCCCTTGTAGTATATTGCTTTGCTTCATCCAGAGCATTATCCTGATATGTATGTGTGCTCTACTTTAGCTTGCTTCATGAATGCATACATGTATTTCTGTATGCTGAGGGTCTTTTATTTACACTATGCACATTAGCTGCTGGGCCCGTCTCTAAGCAGACAGGCTAGTGATGCTGTGGATTTAAGCAACAGCTTACCGCAAGTAATACAGAGAGCCACATTCAGTCTGAACTCCTGGGAGGGGGGAAGGCAACAGGCTCACCCAGTGTAGACCCAAACACGTACACACAGCGATGCCTCTCTGGCACGTGGGCATGCCTGTGTAAAAAAAATTTCAGAGGAAATGCACACACAAGTGCATTGACAGAACAGCTTGTTTGGAGTTCAGTGTATGTCATCTTCATTGTAATGTGGATTTGTTAAGTTATTTTCTAATTTTGTAAAAGTTCATATGTTAGTATCAGATAAGTGAGCTGATAAAACAGGGCAAATGCTTAGTGTTTATTGTGTTGTGATTGTAGTTCCCATACAATGCTCCCCCTCCTCAAGAGCCGGTCAAGACCCTCCGCAGCCTCATCAACATCCGTAAAGACACTCTGCGGCTTGTCCGGTGAGATTTTCATTGATCACGTGTGCAGTTTTCTTTCCTGTACTGACGTATTTTATGGATCATAAAAGCAGGTTTTAGTTATGTTTACAGCCTCAAACCTTGATTCTCAGCATGCTTTGTGGTTGCAGGATGAGCCATCAGTTTTACTAGATGAGATAAATAGTACATTTTAAATGCATGTTTCAACTTAATTCTGTAATTGTTTTGGTGCATAGTAGAATTTCAAAGCTACAAGGCATGGGCCAAAACCACAAAAACACTCATGGGCCTTTAATTTCATTGGCCTTTAAGATACAGATTAGATATTAACACATTTTACAGTTAATTGTAAGCAAAATTGAATATTTTAAATATATTATATCTTCCTGTGTATTACTGTTGTGAAACATTGGATATCTAGTATGTATGTAATTTTGACTGCAGATGTAGTGAAGACATGAAGCTTCCTGGACAGGAAGTTGGGAAAAGCCACAGCTGCTACAACATTGAGTTTACCTTTGATGCCGACACGCAAGTTGCCATCACTATATACTACCAAGCCATTGAAGAGTTTCACAACGGTGTGCCAATGTAAGTTAAACATCACACACTCTGAATATTCCTTTATTTTTATTTATTAATAAAACACTTCAAGGTCAGCCTTTACCAGTTGATCGAAGAGCAGCAAGTTGGGAAATGACATCAAAGCTTGGGTTTTATTGCTCTGTTCATTGTGTGTTGTTGACAGATACTTGCCGCAGGACAGCTCTCTGCAGTCAGAGACAGTGCATTTCAAACGCGGCGTCTGCCAACAGTTCTGCCTGCCCTCTCATTACATCAACTTATCAGAATGGGCAGATGAGGAGGTAACACATCTGCTAGCCATGTCCTTTTGTGTCCTTATGTGTTTTTGCATTTTTTTGGAGAACGGTAAAATAGGTCAGATTGAATTAGTCCTAATCCATCTAGTTAAAGAAATCATTGAGCAATTCATAATGCATGTCCTTACAGCACTTTGGTTTTGTGTGGTTTATTGTTACACAGCTTTTGTTTGACATGGATAAAGACATCTACCCCATGGTTGTACAAGCAGTAGTGGATGAGGGAGATGGTGAGTTGGATGTAATTGGATGTAATATATTATGTATGTATAAATATAAATGTATATATGTAAATATTTTTGACCATGTTTGTTGTTGTGCAGAACACTTAGGACACTCCCATGTTCTTCTTGCATCTTTTGAGAAGGTATGTTTTTTTGTGTAACAAATATAAAATTATGTTTTTGTATATTTTTTTATTAAAATGTATTTTAAATGTTACACTACCATTCAAAAGTTTGGGGTCGTTAAGATGTTTTAATGTTTTGGAAAGAAGATCAACAAGGCTGCTTTTATTTGATATTATTACAAAAATAACTGCTTTATATTTGAATACATAAACTGTAATTTATTCCTGTGAATTTTTATAGCTACTCCAGTCTTCAGTGTCACATGATTCTTTAGAAATCATTTAAATAGTTTGTGCTTTATTTGAACAGTCGAACTGCGTAATATATTTGTAGAAACCGTGAAACATTTTTTCAGCATTTTTTGATAAATGAAAAAAGTGATACATTTTTGATCAATTTAATGCATCCTTGACTAAAGTAACACAGTTAAAGCATGCAGTTGTAATTTTTTTTACCTGATTTAACCCTTAAAATGATTGATTCAGTCATATAAGATTACTTGAGCGTAATTAAAATCAGTTTAGTTTGTCTGACAAAAATAAATGTACTCTGACGACTAGTGATTATATAATAAATATTGCTGTCTTTTTCTCCTAGCATATGGATGGAAGTTATTGTGTGAAACCTCTGAAACAGAAACAAGTGGTAAGGAACCTCTTACTATTTATGTAAAAAAAGAAAAAGAACCGTGAAATCAGAGGGTCAGCCCATTAAATGGCTTTTGTAATATAAAGATCTTTTTTGGCGTTTCTAATTGGCAAATTTTCAATAAACCTCTTAAGCTTATCATAATTTTATCATAGGTGGATGGTGTCAGT
Organism: Gobiocypris rarus; assembly: GCA_023029165.1. NCBI lineage: Eukaryota > Metazoa > Chordata > Actinopteri > Cypriniformes > Gobionidae > Gobiocypris > Gobiocypris rarus. Next base: position 24,877,555 of record CM040920.1, read on the forward strand.
TACCTGCTGCAGGAGATCTACGGCATAGAGAACAAATACAACAGTCAAGAATCAAAGGTACCTTATCATCCACTTCACAAAAAACAGACTCAAAGACAGTGGAATGATTGATATAACCAAAATGATTAATGTAGTAACTCAATAAAACATTTGTTTTATTAAACTTCATTTATACTTTCCAGTAGTTTTTCCTCCCTGTAGTTGTTACTACTCTTAATAGAAATCTCCTCATCAATTTAAACTGACGACATCTGTCACATTTAAGCTTTCATTCATTAATTGGTATCAAATTGTAAAAAATGGCACACTCACATTTACAGGTGGCTGAAGATGAGATTAGCGACAACAGCGCTGAATGTGTGGTGTGTTTGTCAGACGTGCGGGACACACTTATCCTGCCCTGCAGACACCTGTGCCTGTGCAACGCCTGTGCAGACACACTGCGTTACCAGGCCAACTGTTGCCCCATCTGTCGACTACGTAAGCAGCAACCCCTGTACCGGACTCATTCAGCAGGACTCTCTGATTCAGATTATTATATTTATGAAAATATAATATTGCTTAGATGATATTTATGTTTATATTGTCTCATACATGAATGTTTTGGTTGATATTTCATTGAATGAAATACTGGACTTAAGGTGCGTTTACACTAAGAACAATAGCTATAAAGATAGCTATATCGATAATTATATTAGCATCCACACCAATGCATTATAACATTCTGTTTATTGTAAGCATGCACTGCAGTTATGTCATCTCCCGCTTTAAATGCTCTTAAAGCAGGATGGATTCTGATAGGCTGTCATTCATCTGCTGGAATTTTTTTTTAAGAGATTCCAACAATATTATTCCTCTGTTTTTATCGTTATAGGTGTGGTGTGGACTCTGCTATTCTTTTAAATTTAGAATGATTTTTTAAACGATCTGTATCGTTAACATCATAGCCATCCTTGGTGTAAACGGGCCTGTATTCATGCTAGTTGATGCTATTTTTTTAACAAAAGACATTTATTCATGATGTTTATCTATGTTTGTATTGTTTCCTGATAAAATATTTAACTCGTTTAAAATTGTAGCATTTCGTGCCCTGCTTCAAATACGAGCGATGAGGAAAAAACTGAGCCCGCTCACACCTACTGGATTCAACCCTGTCATCACCTCGCAGACATCAGATTCAGAGGAGCACTCGGTAACTCTACATTTGGTTCACAGTGTTCTTACACATTCATATATTCAAATATATTTATAGATAAATAAATGCAGCCAGGGATTTGAATCGACTTTATTTAGACTCATCGATTATGTCAAAAACTGAAAATAGCTGATCAAGGGTCCAAAATAAATATATTCCCAGATCTAAGTACAGATGGCTGTGGCGAGTACATAAAACTTTGTTAAGAGTATTAACTTCAGTGGTTTTAAGTAGTCAGTCTATCTCTGATGTAAGTTAGGTGCACATTTTGAGGTGCCTCTATTATGCTATATTAAAGGATTTAATTTTAATTAGAATTTTTACATTCACCCAAGGTCAAAAAACACATTTTCTTATAATATACATTGCACGTCACCACATTTCTCAAAAAATCTGAAAATGGTTTGTCCGTAGATTCAACCTCTTCAAACCCCTCCTTTCTAGCAGCTTACTCTGCTGTGATTGGTCACAGTGGATTTGCAGCACTGAAAACAGCGTTCTCGACTTGTCGTTTGGGGAACGAATGAAGAGCCATATGCAAATTTGTTGATTCTTTCTATTAGGAGACAAAAACTTTATTTGTTGTGCACTGTGATCTTTAAAACTTTGCAGACATTTTACATTCACAAACAGCTATATTACATACTGCATGAAAGGTAATATTCGAAAAAGCATAATTGGGGCACTTTAATGCAAAAACATACAAGCCATCTATATGCACCGTCTATTCATACTAAAGGTGAAAATGTTGTTATGCTTCCAAACTGTACTGCTGTTCATGGCCACATGCATATTTACTACAGGCATCAGAGCACATCCCACCAGGCTATGAAGCTGTGTCCCTGTTAGAGGCCTTGAATGGGCCCCTGAACCCGTCGCCATCTGCTCCTCCACTTCAGGGCCTCACCAGGGGCCATGTTTCTGGATCTGCGCCCACATATGGCAGTGATAGCCACCACACGCCCGTGCGCTCCCTCTCTCCACTAGAACACTCTGTCAACTCCAGCCAGAATGGGAAACACAAGAAGAGTGGCTCCAAGTGAGTGAGCCCTAAGTGAAGGTTGAATGGAGTAGTATTTTGGTATTACTGTAAAAATGGTTTAATGAATGTCTAGAAAACCTTTTCTGGGTACATACAGCTTTTCTTGAAGGTTAAATTATGGGCTGAAGAACCAGGCAGAGAAGCATGTCCTTGCTAATCATGTATTCTGGGAACTCTCTAGATCCCTCTCCCAGAATTCTTCAGTGCTGCCTGAGGAGGAGGATGAGAAGTCATGCAGTGAGTCTGAAGTGCAAACGTGCAGGAGAAAACTGCATGTAGAACAGCAAGAGGTACAAGCATCTCTAACATTTATACGTTTATTTTATTAATATTATTTTATGCACTTTTTGTTTTATTGTTATACTGTTTATTATATATAATTTGACAACTATGTTATGAAAGATTATATAATACTTGCTGTATTATAGCATTTGCATTTATTACACAGTGTAATCATATCAATCTGATTATAATTATGTTTGTATTGTCCTGCAGTCTGGAGTGACTCCTGAAAGTGACAACCTCACTCTGTCATCCTCGGGGGCCATAGATCAGTCCTCCTGCAATGGCACCCCTCTCTCCTCCACAATCACCTCCCCAGAGGGTACAGCTTTTCAATGAACTAAATCTAACTCACTGAAAAACACACGTCAGATCTGAGCTCACTCATTTACATTTGTTTGTCTTCCTCTTCCTTCTCTCTTTAGACCCAGTAAGCAGCAGCCTGGCCCAGTCTGTGATGTCAATGGCGTCCTCTCATAGCCAGCACTCTCAGATTAGCACCGACACACTCTCTTCAATGTCCGGATCTTACATGGCTGGGGCCGAGGGAGAGGAGGCAACTGAGACCCCAGCAGAGAGCCGAGCCCCTTCCCAACATGAGGGTGAGGTAAGTAGGTTAGAAGGCATGGAAGCAGGACAGTTCTTTTGTTTAATATTTTTAGATGCTTTAGTTGATGCTGCTATTATAGTTTTTACCACCTGAGCAGTAGTGGTGTAGCCTAGTGGTTAATATCCAGGTTTCCAGGCTAATGAAAAATCTAAATATATCTGATAATTTTAAAATTGGGATTTCCAGGCCTGGAAGAATTATGGAAATTAATAAAATGAAAAAGGACAGCTATAGAAAGGAGTTCAGCACTCACTCTACAAATATAAATGTAACTATTTCTTTAAAATCAATGACGTTCGAAAAATCATTGTTTTTAAAGTAAAGTTACATTTATATTTGTGCAGTGTTGAGTGTTGCACTCTAGAGTTGGATTTGTTTTTATATATATATTTTCTATAGTTTGTTGGGCACCTGCATTTCAATGGTTTAAAATTGAAAAGTATAAAGGCAATTTCTATTTATTATTTAATGATTATTTTTAAACCCTTATTTTAAAACCTTTTTATGTAAAACACTATTGTGGATGAAATGTGCTATATAAATAAACAAGGCAGAGGGACCGTAAAAACGGCGCGAGGCCGTTGGCATGATTGTTAATGAGCGCCAGCTGCGCGCCACAGCGGTCTCGTATCTGCGGCAGTCGTCCGTGAGGGGCTGTGCCGTTCTCATGGTCCCTCTGTCTCGTCCTGCTTGCCACACTCTATTAAACAGTTTTTAAAAATTACTAACGAATGCAAAAATGTAAACATTTATATGCCAAGAGATGTTTGTGCAAATAATTTTGTGTGTCTTACAGAGACCATATTTACATGTGTCCGCAGGAAATCCCCAATGAGGCAAAAGGGCATAACTTTGTGGCTGCCATTCTTGAAGAACAGGATTCAGAGGTAAAACATTCAAACAGCCAAACATCTAAAACCCAGCTATTTGTTTTATATTCATTATTTATTCAACCGTGTATTTTCTTCTTCAGGGAAATGATGTGACTGAGGAAGATTGTGCATCACCCACCAAAGAACATGGTAATTGTAACCTCAGCTATTAGCTATACTTATCACAACACTGTACACTAGATTTAGGAGAAAAAGCACTGCAATGTAGGTGGTACTTCTACCACAAGACAAGAGCTTCAAATCTGCCCACACACCTGCTTGATGAACTTGTGTTTGCAGGTGGGCCAAAGGTCGCTCACTACAAATATAAATATCACATGACTCATTTAAGGCGAATGTAGTTCGGTTTTCATGTTTTGGTTAATCAGCCCACATACAAGCACATTTGGCATCTGAATTTTAAAGACATATTCAGAATCAATATTTCATTTATTTTAATGTTTGTGAGTGTGCATTTGTACTAATGCTATACATTTTTCAAACAAATTCATATAAGGGGTTTTGCTTTTAGAGTTTTCTTTTTATTGTAACTAATTCCCTTTTTGCATATACATTTTTCATCTGTTCCTTATTTAATGTGTTGAATGCTTACTAATGTGAGGAAATGAGCGTCACAGTGTTCGTCAGTTGTGTTCTCGTGCACGCGCCGATCGCATCCGCTCTGCTTCCACATGAGTATGTGTGCATCCATCAACCACAGCCATCACAAAATGGCTGCAGAGTAGCATCCTGCACCCCATTGCTCTGACCCTTCACCTCTATTCTCCACTCGGCTGCTCTGCCCTGCCTCGGCTGCTCTTGTTTGACCTCTGACCTCGCTTGCAGGTGGGCGCAGGAGGAGCGAGGTGCCTTGTCCAGAGTTTGACAATAACAATCAGGGGCAGTCTGACACCCACTGTATGACAGGCCTGGACAATGAGCAGCCTCCTGATGGCCGATTCGCTGGTGAGTGGCAACCTCTCGAACATGGACTTTCTGATTGGAAGGGATTGGGTGAGGCGGTTTCAAGGTGTCCCTTTTAAAACAGCAACTGGCTCTAAAACACTATTGGCTTTCTCTGCTCATGCACGCCCTTTATTTGACCCTGCTGTAATTTTGTGTAGCATTAATTGGTACAGTGGCCATGCCCTTTATTCCCCCTTTTGTGTGTGTTTATGTGTATGTGTGAGTTTATATAATGTATGACTTGTTTCTATCTCTCTGGGTCATACTAATAGCTAAGTTCATGTTCAGTGTCTGCCAGCTCAAAGTAGCTTTGCGTCTCCTTTCATTTCTATGTTCATCACTTCATTTATCTGCTCATCCTCCCTCTTTTGCCAGCATATACAAATCCCCAACTCTTGGTTACTGTCATCCAGAGAAAGCATTCTCTCTGGAAGGACACCGATGAAGCTTTTCACATGAGCTGTGTGATAGTAAAATGTGATTCTTACACAATATTAATCATCAGCATCATCATATTTTTAGTTGCCATGACTACTACATAGTCCAAAATATAAAATTGCCCTGAAAAGTATTAGGACGCGTAAGCCACACTTAATTGCATTAATATAATGATCCCTTGCAAAGGACTCTCTTTATGAAATATATAGGCAACTGTGTATTTTTGTGTAAAAAGAGGCATTTATATTGTACATAATTTTAACAGTATATTTACTGGTATTTTCTATTAAGTTCACAATTTTTTCAATAGAATAAATTGTGATTAATCGAATGATTGGCAAATTAATGTAAAGGTCAAAATCAGTACATTGAAACTTTATTTATTAATTTATTTATATATTATCTATTTGTAATATAATATATAATGTATACATTTATTTATTTATCTTTTTACATGTTTTTACAAATTTTCACTGAATTTCATCCCCCTCCCCCCTATGTCATGTGGTTTGATATTTTGTGTACTGCAATGAAATTTATACATTTTTAAGTGCTACTTAAGTGTCCATATACTGTTTGTGGGCATTATCAAGTCCTGCTTGTAGGGCTTGAAATTAAAATCACTTTTGGCTTGAACCTCCTGTTGATTAAACATAAAAGTTTCCTGTGAAAGTGTTTTTTTCTTCTTCTCAAAAAGACTCCCATCAGCTTCTCTCATTATCTCTAAGCATCGAGTTTCTCCTCTGTCTCAATCCAACTCTCATTTTCTGTGGATGGCTGGTTGATTCTCTTGATGTGCTGTAAATGTGCTGTGTTCTCTCTCTTTTCTGTCTGTTTTTCCTTCCATCATCTCCCATCTCTCTTTCTCTCTATCTTCCTGGATGTCTGTGGAATGGACAGATGAGGACTCGTGTCCTGTTCACATTGAGGAATAGGTATGGAGCAAGTTAAAAGGCAATGCACAGAGGTCATGGATTCACAAAGAAGTTTCTGCCTTTTTGCCATTCACTTTATCATCAGTGAGATTCTTTATGGATTTGCCTTTTGACCTCTTTGGGTTAAAAGAGCCTTTTCATCATTTACTCAGGATGCATGGTGAATATTCAATGCAAGACATTTCAGTTCATAGAAATCTTGGAGAACAATGGATAAAAGTGTATTGGTTTACATGATGGACATTTTGACCAACCGTCTTTTGAAAATAGCAAAAGGTTTGAAGCAAAAGCTGTCTGTTCCTGGAGAAACTTTTTCACATTGATCTCCAAGAGATGCTCCAATTTGGGAGAAAAGGTCTAGTGAGGTTCTTTTAGTTCCTTTACTTTTCCACAATCCCATTATTTTTACCCCTCACAACTTCCTTCATGCTCTCTTTATTTGTCTTCTTTATTTCAACCTGCTCTCATCTGTTTCTTCTCATGTGGACTCTCTCTGTTAGGTCTGTTATACCTTGATGTCTATCGTCATGGGCAGGATCCTTTGACTCACCATGCGTCCACCAGCAACATCAACCTGGACGAGAAAGGGGTCACTAATGAGGCAGCGAACTCCAAGAACAAATCTCATCGTGGACCCCTGGCTGTGTGAAATCCTCAATCCACCCAGGCACAGACCTACTCCAATCCTGAGAGGGATGTTTTTCTCTTTCTTCATCCAACCTCTGCCTAAACTCATGCCCACACCAATTATTCATGGATCAAATCCTAAATGCAAACCGGGGAGGATTGACTGTGTGGTTTCCCTTCTCATTTGTGATAGATGTCATGTTTTTAGCACTCTTTTGGTGTTGATACTTGTGTAAGGCACCACGTTTACACCAACGCTCCACCCACTCATGTGTACAAATAAAGGGATGACTCAAGCAAGCTCTCCTGATGAAAGACTGGAAAATGAGGACATGATAAAGACTCCAAACCTCTGATCCAAGCAGTGTTTTTCTCTTAGAGAGCAGTCAAATTTCATGTCAAGGCTGTGCGACTGTACTTTTTAAACTATGTTATAATTTCAGCAAGCACTTTTATCTCCCATGAATACACAATCAGATCCTGCTGATTTGAATCAACATCCCTTGGGATTTTCCTCAGTAATGTCACTGAACATTTGTATGAATATTTCAACTTGTACTCCTGGAGATCTGCCCACAATACCCAAGATAGACAAGAAAATGATGGAAAACAGACAGATGAATTTTTAGAATTGACATCAAATTTCAATTATAAGCTCAATCAATCCTTCACAAGATTTACTTCAGAGCAATAACACATATTTGCTCACGTTTCTGCCCTTGTCAGTTTGCTGCAGCTCACTTTGAGCTCTATGTACAGCCCTGCATGTTACAAAGACACAAAGCTACTGAGCTGCCTAACCGGCGTTACACATGGGAAAACTTGCCTGTGACGTCATCAGATTACTACTGTTGATGGTATGTTAAATGTCACAAAGCTACTTTCAAGCTTTTTGTGTTTTGTTTAACAAAATATGTGTTCATTCATGTCTAAGGTACAATCTAGCATATGCCTATATGCTACAGTTAGTCAATTTGACTTGAAGCAAAGCTGAAGTAGCTCTTCAGATGTCGCGGACTCATATGGATTACTATTTCAGGTACTTTAGTATAGAAGTTCCTTTAAAAGTTCCTTTTAATTCCTTTCCTATAGAGATCCTTGAAAGTGTTTACTTAGCAGTCATTATACAGTGAGAATGAAGGAAAGGCTTTGAAAAGTGTGCCACTAACATGAAAAACAATCAACAACTTTAAGTTTTTTGACAGTTCTGCCAAACCGAATTCAGTGTTTAAACTTGCTCTTTGTTGCACCAGTGGTTCGTTAGCGGTTATTTTACTTAAAGGGATAGTTCACTTTGAAATTAAATTTTGATATGTTTTAGCTTACCTCATGGGCATCCGAGATGTAGGAGTATTTGTTTCCCCAGTAGTTTGAATTTTGATCATTTTAGGTCAAACCGTTCTTATCTGTGCCTCACATAATGCAGGTCCATGGTCACCACCTCAAAGAGCATATAATACAATATAAATACTGTTCGTTTTCTCACACAAACCGCTCGTTTCGTGTCTTAGGCCATCAGTGTGTACTTACGATGGGGGATTGTTTAATTTGGACTTCTCTGTGTATGCTCTTTGATGTGGTGACCATAGACCTGCATTATGTGAGGCACAGACAAGAACGGTTTGACCTAAAATGATCAAAATTGAAACTACTTTCAAAGTGAACTATCCCTTTAAAGGAAATCTTCGGCTCTCTTTTCAGATCCTTAAAAGGGATAGTTTACCTAAAAGTGAAAATTCTGAAAGTTAATTTTCTCAAAACGACATTGGCCTATTGACTTACATTTTTATGGACAATTAAATCATTTTCAAATGATCTTCTTTTATGTTCCACAGAAGAAAAAAGGTCACAGGTTTGGAACGACATGAGGGTGAGTAAATGAAAAGAGTTTTATATTTTTGGGTGAACTATCCCTTTACAATTATTCCTACAATTCCTTAATCTAAGCCAGTTTCTTTGATTCATTAGCACTTGTCTGGACTATCTGAAATAAAAAAAGGATTCACAGTACAATCAAATAGTGATTTATCTCTCTCTCAAAATGTCTATTGTACTTTGAGAACCAACAATGCTTTTCCTTTGTGTGGAAAATGTTACTTTTTTATTTTTTATGTTAGCCTAGTTCTTGTTATCGTTGTAAGAGTCTGTTCAATGTGTTGTTTACTGTAGTATATATGAACGGTGTGAAATTTCTCCAAATGGGATTGTATACATTAAACATGCACTATTAGATATTCCCTTGACAGCAGATATACAGTGCATGTGGTAAGCGCATGGTAGTTGCAGTCAGAAAATAGAAATCCTCCACCTTTACATTTGCACTATACATCTAGCCCTTCCACACTGAGCTTACACTTTGTGTAAGCAACAGGTACTGAGTCACAAGACAAGCAATACAGCCGCATGCGGCATGATAGCACGTTGTTGTCTGGAGGCAATACAGATAAACATAGCCATGCATTGAATGTTTTACAGCAGAATGTCACATTTACATGCAGAGAGAAACTACTGTCGTGTAACATGCACCGAGCATGGACGTATTCAAAGGGGTTTTCTCCAGTTTTGCTATCTGTATTGCTTTTGTGATTCTGTTCTGTCCTCTTTTTGCACCTGGAGGAGTGAGTGTAACTAAACCTACATGAGGAATGGGTTGCATCAATTCACTTTTGTAGAATGAAGATTACAAAATGTTGAAAACTTAATAAACTTTTTCTTAAAAATAAGATTTGTTTGGAGCATTGCAAAAGAAAATGCCTTTCCCTTTTTTGCAATTTACTGTTGAAGTGTGGTTACAGAGCATGACATGGACAAAAATATATATATATTGTTGCCATAAATTAAGAATTTGTTACCTCATTTTAGTAAATTGTGGCTATGTTTACTAATTTGTTCCCTCATTTTGATTTTACTAAAACAAGGGAATGATTTATTACAACGTGGCACCATTTAGTAAAACGAGGGAACCTCGTGGCCACTTTTATTTTTTATTCAAAAAAATATTCTAATTTTTATTCTATTATTAAATAATTTATTATTTACAACAGGATCTGCATTTTCATGGGTTTAACGAGTTAACCCGCACCGGTTCGTGGGCGGGGGGGTTGACGTAAGTGGGCGTGTCTCTAATTTTATTCACTTTTGTTTTATACAAACTATTTAATCAACCATCACAAACTATGCATCATTTGAAAGCTAAAACACTCGAGATTCATGTTCTGAACTCGTTTTTGCAATAAATACACCAGAGAGGAAATGGTTAAATGAAACGCTGAAGCACTAGCTATTTAAACATTAGCATAATGAACGCAGTACTCATCTTTCATCTCCTATAGTGCAGATCAGATCGGACCAATCCAAAAAACAACCGCATACATGTCCGTGTAAGAGTCCACTCTTCCAAATGCATCCCACTTTTAATCCAAAACAACGAAAAATAAGGAAAAAACTAAAAATACTCCTTTGTTTGCTTGGGCGTTTTGAGTTAGAGTAATCAATCGTGTCCATTTTCAATGAAATAGTGATTCAAATACGTTTCTGACGATCTCCCCCGTGCTGTGGACTCTTCCTGTCACGTTAAACCCTCCCAGGTCTCTGCTTCAATCACAGGCTCTCTGAGGAGTCATTACACAGAGTTGCCGCATTACTCGCTCCGCCAGCTGTCAATCAAAGCGCGCATGGTTTTCGTTGGATGAAGGCAATCAATGCCTAGCCAATGCCTTGCCAGCAAAGGTTTGATTGACGGACGTAGTAACTAATCACAAGGCATTATCTTACGTTGTGTTTGTAAGCATTATTGGTGAATATGCCTCTAGTCACAATCTCCATAGCAGCCAAGCGCCTGCCAGTCAGATTGCGCAACACTGCAGTGGAGCACGCAGGCTCTATGACAGACTGTTTTATCAACTAAATGAGTTTTTACACTTTAAAAATTCTGTAAATAGTTCATTTAGTTTTTCAGTAACTGTAAATTAATCATAATCAGCAGTTTATTGCAGATTTATTTGAATAAAAAAACTACTCTTTGCAATTACAAATGTTCTAAAATAAAAGCCCTTTTGGAAAGGACGCCTAGTCTTTTCTTGATATAAAAGCTTACAGAAGCTACATTTTTGAGAGAATCATCCTCAAATTTGAATCAAAACATGATCAGACATTCAGTTTTATATTATGCTTATTTTCAGGACCTTAACATTAAAATCTCATAATTTTTCCCTAAGTGAATAATAAAAATAAAAACGCAGTCACTTACATGTATATTTACATGTATATTACTCTGTTCATATACAACTTTGAGCTATTATGACTCTTGGGTAACACTATTTGAAGTGTCTAGTTTAAAATAAGACCAGATTTATGAATATAGACCATAGGGTTTAAGAGCTGCAGACATTTTCATTTGGGAATGTCGTTTTCAGAAAATTTCAAAAATTGGGGCGCTGGTTAACAGGTTAAATAAAATATTTTTGTTATAAGAGATTATAAAAACAACGTTGTGCATCAAATGTCACGGTTGTAGATCTGCAGTCTCGTTCTGTGGTCTGTGTGTATGTGGTGATGTCATGTTAATTGTCACGTGGGCGTCGCCGCTGATCACTGATCAGCGGCAGCTGTGTTCTATCAGGGACTGCCTATTTATTCCCTTGTCTTTCGTCTCATGTTTGTCAGATCGTTGTTTGGAGTTCCCTGTGTGTGTTCCGGTTCCCTTCGTGTGTGCATCGTCTTGGAGTTTGTTTCATCGTGTCTTGTCTCTGGATTCTGTTTCTTCGTTGGCTTCTTCACCTTTGATCATCTCTTCCACGGACTTCACCACGATCATCTCTTCCCCGGACGTCACCACGATCATCTCTTCCACGGACTTCACCACGATCATCACCACGGCCCACCAAAGTCCCTGTGTCGCCGCTCTCCTGCTGTCTGTGTGTGTGTAGTGTATCCTGACCAGAGACATTAAATTGAGATTTGACTTGCACTTGCATCCTTCTTTATTTTCCCGTGACATCAAAACCATTATACATTTGCAACAGCTGAACAATACATTTTTCCAAAATTACACAGATAAGCAGAGATTCTGTTGAATGAACACATTTTTGCATAAATGTTGTTCTTCGACCATTCATGTGCGTGCCTTGATTATAGAGTTTTTATTTTAAATACATCTGAAAGGTCATTAAAAGTAAAAAAAAAAAACAATTCCCGACTAAAGTCATTCCAGTAAATCTCAGCCATTTCCAGCCATGTATGTGTAATAAAAACAAGTATGGAGTGCTGAGTGTATCTACAATGAAATGCATCCAACAAGTAATACTTGATATTACTCTGTGATCAAAATTGTCAAATAAAAGCACATCTTCCAGGATCTTAGCATGTGTCCATCATCCACTCAGCACAAAATCAATCAAAGATATCCTCCACCACAAACCAATAACAGCAGAATAAATGTCACATTTGCAAGGAAAAATTGCCTTCATTATACCATCAAAAAGTTTTATGGTGCTCAGGGGAATGGTGTTCTCCATTATTATATATAATATCCCATCCATTTTGATCTTGCACTGTTATATAAACGCAGGCCGTGGCTGGGACCAGTTGCCAGTCCTCTTACACTGAAGTGGATACACTGAATGTTGGATATGAGTTCTTTTCTTGTCTGCGTTACCTGTCTACTTTTTCTAATAGGTGAGTAAAACTTCAAATCTTTTTTTAGTGCACAGACACTGACCAGTTGTTCTAAATATAAGCACCCTGTGTGCAATGGCTAAATTGTATCGTTATGGGGCTTCTATGTCGGTTATTTAAAACAGTTATATATTTACTGGCTTGCAGACGGAGTGTCCCTTAAACGAGTATGCAGTAAGCAAGATGTGCTGGAATATTTAAATCTTACCAAAGGCAATGAGAAATTCACAACTTGCCGTCCTGCACTGGACTGGACATACCCCACCATAATCTATGTTGATATTTACCTCTACGGAATCCTTTCTATGGTATGACTGCAAACAACCTACAAATGTTCTGTGTAAAATGTCAAGTTTTAAGTTTTTACGTTTTATTTATTATGTTTTATTTAGTATATTTCATTTATTTTTTGCAGATTGAAAAATCTCAAATCTTTGTACCTCTTTTATGGATGTCTGTGGTAAGTGTTAAACAAGTGTCAAGCAAATCTTCTAATTCTTTGATTATATGGCATAATTGAAAAAAAGAAGAAATATAAATACTGGTTAAAATAATTTAGCCGCTTAAAGGATATTCATTATCTATATTTATTTAATTACATTTTGCTCACTTAGAGCTGGAACAATGACCGAATCTCTTGGGATCCTAATGATTTCTGTGGCATTAAAAATGTGATTTTACCAAAAGAGATGCTTTGGAAACCAGACCTCTATGTTCTTGAGACGTGAGTATATACAACTGATATATTTCTTAATTGATATAATACACACATTATATGATTGATTGATGATTTTGAAAAAAAAGTACCTTGTTTATTAACCGTATAACATTGAGAGGAATTATTATATGTGTTGGAAAATTTAAACTGAATTATGTATACAGGTAGATTTGCTTTGACAAACTCATTTTACCTGCCATGTAGAACAAATGTAATTTATCAACATGTTTCAGTGCAGAAAAGGAAGATGGACCACTGAACCCATTTTTGTATATTACTCATGATGGAAATGTGACGATGGAGGATGACCATAAAATTGTCAGCACCTGCACAATGAATGTGCACAAATTTCCTTTTGATACTCAAACCTGCCACATAACAGTATCTTCAATTAATTACTCAGGTAAGTGCACACTTAAAAGTAATAAAAATATGGATGCAGATATTAAAATCTGGCTTATAAGTTGATAATTATTTTCCTGTTGGCAGATAATCGATAAATGAGTAATATTAAAATCTATACGATATTGTCTAAATAAAAATAAAACACTAATAAATAAAATCTATTTTTAATGCTACATGTTAATTTAGGCAACACAATATCATGTACAGTATGAAAAATTGATTTTCTGAAGATTACATTTAACAGGTTCCAACAAGTGTTTTAAACTTCTATATCTAAATGTAAAAACAGGGGAAATAAGCATGCACAATTAAATAGTAATACCAATACTTGTGTGTGTGTATATATATATATATATATTTTTTTTTTTGTATTGACCAATACAGATCAATTAAAAAATCTTTATTGTGTGTACGGTACCAATATATTGGTATATATTGTTCACACAATTGTTCTACACATTGCTCTTTGCAATTGCTCTGAATAAACAAAGGCCATTTGTTGACTTCCTTATTGACAGTTTTAGTGCATAGACCTTTTTCAGAGCAGTGCCATGACAGGTATGAAAGTGTGGCTGTGAGGGATAGACTGTTTTCAGTGGCATTCACTATTGTTACATGCTTAAAGATGTAAAAGGGATGATATCGCAACATTTAAAGGGATAGTTCACCCCAAAATGAAAATTGTGACCCTGGACCACTAAATATATATATATATATATATATATATATATATATATATATATATATATATATATATATATATATATATATATATATATATATATATATATATATATATATATATATATATATAAATATGTGGCAATAGCCAACAATACATTGCATGGGTAAAAATCATACTTTTTCTTCCTTTCTCTGGTCTTTGAAAGTGGTAAATAAATTGCTGTCTATGGAGGGGCCAGAAAGCTCTCTGATTTTTGTTCCGAAGATGAACGCAGATCTTACGGGTTTTGAAAAACATTTAATTAAATGTAATTAATGACAGAATTTTAATTTTTGGGTGAACTAACCCATTAAGTGAGATATACGTAATTGCCGCGGTGCGTCCAGGTAGCAGAGACAACCAACAAATGAAGTACAGCTAACATTAAGGTCATTTATTAGAAAGAAGTGCAATGAGATTACAAAACAAATATTAGAAAAATGAAAATATGAAAAGACAAAAAAAACAAAAAAAAACAGAACAATGAAAACCAAGAGTGACGCCCAAATCAATGAAATAATCAAAACAAAATCATAATCAAAACCTGCTGGCATGCCAGCGGATTGGTCGAATGCCAGAGGACGTCATGGATATGATGGACAGCCGTATTAGTCCAATGATCACAACCTATAAGAGTAAATATATTTTTGCAGTTTTTCGACAGCAGAACAATCCAAAAATACATTAAATTACAATACAACCCACTGAAGAGGTGTATGTCCATCCCTCAGCTTCCCTTACATCCCCAATAAAAATCAACGATGGTACTGCTTTGAATAGGGTCTTTATAGGGTGAATTCAGGTTGATTGGGACACATTTTTCCAGTCATCTCAATGGCAAAAAGTGTCCCAACTAATGCATCCCAAATCCATCTTCGAAAAAATCCCTACAAGTATTCATTGTCACTCTGAACCAAGATGCTTTCCCTTATGTGAAACAGATAAAGAAATAAAGCTTGTTCCTGCCTCCAATTCATCAAAGGCGACACAGGTAGCTCGGGAAAGCATATTAACCCAAGGAGAATGGGAATTCTTGAACATATCCGTTTCGATGGAGAAAGACAGTTATGAGGGCCAAACATTTGACAGGATAAAGTACACGGTACAAATACTAATTTTGACAGTTCAGCATATTTCTTCTTCCATTCCAGAGATTATAGTCTCAGATGTTTCACCTCTCTATTGTCTCTTCCCTCTTTAGATTTCAGTCAGAAGGATGCCCCTGATGCATTTTATCAATTTTCAACTACCTATATTGTTTTTCCTAATTTTGGACCTAGCTTCTTTTTTCATACCAGATAGAGGGGAGAAACTATGCTTCAAAGTGACTGTGCTACTGGGGATCTCAGTACTTTTGCTCATCCTAAATGACATCCTGCCATCCAAATCTCACAGATGTCCTCTGATTGGTAATGAAATTCTCAGAAATCTTCCTTAATACAGAAGTGTCTTTTCATATATCATAGATACGTTTAGATTGTCTTTGTAGTTTAATATACACTCCCTCTTTTGTTCTGTGCAGCTACGTATGTCATTGTCATCTTTTCCTTCATGTTGTTGAGTCTTCTGGAGACAATTCTGGTGATATATTTAATAAATATGAGCTCTGAACAAGACACTAAGTGGGTTCAGAGATCTGAAGATCTCAACTCTCAAACAGGTATGCACATCTTTCACAGGACACTGCATTGACTTTACTGTCATAGCCATAGGACTGTGTTTTTCTTTCAGATAAATGCAAAGGAGGCAGCAGTGATCACATCTGTTATTCTGAAGTGGAGGCTCCTCTAGAGTCTCTGATGTTGAAGGAAATATACAGCAAAGAAAACATGATTGACATGCCCTTATTGCAGCAGATCCTGGAAGAGCTTCAGACTATCAAACAGACTCTTGTTCCCCATACTTCAAAAGCCCTAACTGGTCAGAAATACTGGTTAGGAGTGGTCAAATGCATTAACAGGCTTTTCTTCGTGGTTTATCTCATATCTATTTCTCTCTTTCTTGGTTTCATGTTTCGAGAGTGGAAAGTTGAGTAATTTCAGACTCTAAGCTTGTGCATATAATATATATTGTCTTCCTGTTAAAAGTAGCCTACTGTTATTCTAGCTGCAACATACTTCAAATTATGTTGTGGTACTTTTTATCTCCTGTACCTTGCAATATGCTTGGCTTTGTAAACTGTGTTTATTATGTGAAATAAAGCACGCAGAATCCCCAGAATATTTTAACAAAACCGGACACAAAATGAATGAATGCATTCTCTGACAGAACCAAAATCATGTTTAACATGGTAAATGTTGGTAACAACAAAATGTATTTATAAAGCACAACACAAAATTTATCCAAAGTGCTGTACAAAGCAGATTGATATACTCAAAAATAATTACAGGTTTCCAAACGCTAAAGAATAAAAATATGATTTAAAAAAACCTTACATGATACAGGAGAACATTTCAAAGCTTGGGCCCAGCCACAGAAAAGGTCACCTTTTGATTTATAGCGACACCAAGGCACAGTTAAGAGCAAGTGAGTAGAAGATCTAAGTGCCCTAGCGAGACAGTATGGCATAAGAAGATCCCTTATATACCTTGGTGCACGGCCAGATAGCGCCTTATATACAAACATAAGGATTTTAAAATCAACTTACAATTTAATGGGAAGCCATTGAAGAGATGCTAAAATAGGGGAGGCTCTTTTTAGACCCAGTCAGAAGTCTTGCAGACGCATTTTGAACAACATACAATCGGGATAATGAAGACTGAGGGAGACCAGAATAAAGAGAGTTGTAATTTTCTAATTGTGATTACAAGAGCATGAACCACAACTTCTAAATCTTTGCTTGAAAGATGATGCTTCAATTTTGCAATAGATCTTAAATGGAAATAGGTTCCTCTAATAACAGCACTTATTTGTTTATCAAAAAATAGTGAAGAGTCAAAGATCACCTATATCAAACCCCCTGTTTTATCCTCATTTAGCTGCAAAAATTAAATAAAAAATTTGCCATCCACCTCTTGATATCATTTACACATTTCAATAACACATCAGATGAACCAGTGGTGTCCAGCCTTACTGGTAGGTAAAACTGCGTAACAGTGATATGAAATGTATTTCTGAAAAATGAGGGCCAAGGGAAGCGTATAAAGGAAAAACAATGAAGGTCCCAAAACGGATCCCTGGAGCACACCACACAAAACAGGTGCAGATGATGAGGAAAAGTTACCTACATTTACAGAAAAGTCCTATTTAGGAGGTAAGAAGCAAACCATTGTAATACAGTGCCTTTGACACCTACCATACATTCTAGTCGTTCAAGAAGAATGTATGGTAATGGTGTGCATTCATGTAAACTGCCAAGGGGATGTGGTTACTGGTTACATTATGACATCACTTGATGCCAACCAAGTATAATTTATAAACTCTACAGTTTAGGTTTCCCAGTCTATCTGTGTGCTTCTCAATCCCATGTTGGAGATAAATTAATTGAAATTAGGGATCAGTTAGACCAAGGGTTTTCAACCGGGGGTCTGCCAATTAAAGGTGCTCTAAGCGATGTCAAGCATTTTTAGCCCAATTTAAGCGGAACTGTCAAAATTAGTATTTGTACCGTGTACTTTATCCTGCCAATTTTTTTTTGTCCCATTCAGCAAACATCTCCTCACTATCCGCTAGCTGCCTGTCCCCTGAACACACTGTAAAAAAAAACGCGGTCTCTGTAGTCCGCATAAACTCAACAAACTGCAACCAAAACACACTGGTGCAGTCTGGACCACGAAGCATAACAAACTTCCACCCCCAAATCATTCTTTTCGTACGGAAGCCCTACACACATTTTAAATTGTAATTATATTTAACAATATTAGCCTACTGTTTACTGTGTTTTTTGATCAGATAAACGCAGCCTTATGAGCATGTTTCAAAAACATTAAAGCATTGAATTATTCCAAAGTTTTGACCGCTAGTTTTCATCCTTTCCCGTAGTTTTCCCATTCTCCAAAAATACAAATAGGCTTACAAACAAGCGCGGGTGTCAATGACCTCCAGACGCTAGATGGCGCTCACGGCGGGCGCTGATCCAGAGAGACACGCAGTCAGCTGGGCTGCGCCTCCTGGCACGCGCGAGCAATGACGTGGATTTTAATTTCATCCATTGCAGTGCGAAATCTTTGCGAATTCACTGAATTCAACTACACCACTGCAGGGAGTCTGGGCAGTTTCTCACCGTTTGTAACAAGGTAATAACTTTCATTCATTACAATAAGACATAATATCAGAACGCTGCTGTTTTACGTCAACTTTAACAATGAAAACTCTTATTTTGCCCTTACCATCTAGCTGTCAAAACTTGCTTTCATGTGAGTGCGTTAGTGGCATTGGTTGCTGATCATACGTATATTTTTATTCAGTGTCCAGTAAGGAGCAGCACACCAACATGATTAAATCCAAAGTTGAAAACATTAAAGACAAAATTGATGGCAATGAGCTTGATATGAGTCTCAGTAACCTTACAGAAGTGCCAGTCAAGGAGTTGGTAAGTAGTAACTTTCCAATTATCTTGCGTGTACTATCTTTATCGTGTTTTATTATTATTTGTTTTGTTATTATTAGAAAGGTTTAGCTTTATTGTATTAATTTATCCTTAAAATGTGTAAAATCATTGAAAACTGAAATCATTGGTTTCTGTGCAGGCTGCCTTTCCGAAGGCAACGTTTTTGGATCTGTCCTGTAATAATCTAACGACCCTGACTGTAAGTAACAACTGTAAATAAGTAATAATAATAAAAAAACAAGTGTAAGTTTTTAATTTTATTTTATGACATGTGCTGTTTTTGTTATTTCACCAGCCTGAATTCTGTAGCTTGACTCACCTTATCAAAATTGACCTGAGCAAGAATCAGCTCATCTGCTTACCAGAAGAAATCGGACAACTCCTTAATCTCCAGCACCTGGATTTATACAACAATAAACTGAAACAGCTTCCCGTCAGCTTCTCTCAACTCAAGGTGCGTTCAGGATGTCATGGTTGCAAACGTTTTCTGCAATATTAGATAATGCCATTTGAGGTCTTATATTATAATTATCAGTATCATTTGGTAATGGAGGAACTTGGTTTTAGAGTCTGAAATGGCTGGATCTGAAGGATAACCCCCTGGAGCTGACACTGGCCAAGGCTGCAGGTGATTGCTTGGATGAGAAGCAATGCAAACAGTGTGCGTCCAGGGTAAGTGAAGTGCTCAGATGCGAAAATGTTACAGATGAGTGTTTTACAGTATAAAATAAGCTAATATATCATCATAGTCAAAGTTTTGCAACAATTCCACATGAACAAATTATTACGCATTACTACTATATTCACAAATTATGTGTTTTTTGTCCATGTCCAGGTTCTCCAGCACATGAAGGTACTGCAGGAGGAAGCAGACAAGGAACGAGAACGCAAATTGTTAAAAGAGAGAGGTAGGGAGTCAGTCCAATACATCTGTAAATTTAAATTGTGCTGTCAAAATCGATTAATCGCATCCAAAATAAAAGTTTGTGTTTACATAATATATGTGTGTGTACTGTGAATAATTATGTATATATGTGTATTATATTATATATTACATATATTATACATAATGTGTGTGTACTGTGAATATATATATATATATATATATATATATATATATATATATATATATATATATATATATATATATATATATATATATAATACAAATTCTTAAATATATACATGCATGTGTGTGTATTTATACATACATAATAATTATACACATATTATGTAAACAAACTTTTATTTTTGATGTGATTAATCGATTTGACAGCACCAATTTAAATGCATTTTGTAGTCTTTTTTTCTTCTTCTCAGTTTTAATACGTTCCTCCTAATCATTCTAATTTGAGCACACCATTAATTCGCCATGAAATCAAAATTGACTTCTTCTTTTTTTTAAATGGTATATTACAGCATTTAATTATAAATTATTTATCCATGCACATCATAATTTTTTTCCTAATTCATGTGCTCTCATAATCTTTAATCAAAATAACTTGGTAACATTTTACAATAAGGTTCATTAGTTCATGTAACTAATATGAACTAACCATGAGTGATACATGTGTTACTGTATTTGTTCATCTTTGTTAACGTTAGTTAATAAAAATACAGCTGTTCATGTTAGTTCACAGTGCATTGTTAACAAGATTTTAATAACAAAATTGTTGAAATTAACATTAAGAAAGATAAATGAATTCTTTATAAGTGCATTAATAGTTCATGTTAACTAATTAACCTTATTGTAAATTGTTACCATTGATCTCTTCTCTTCTCTAATGACGTCTTAACTGGCATGAGGGCGTTTTATTAATGATGAAAATTATCTATTAGGTTTATAATTAGTTTTATTCCCTTACAGAACAAGAAAAGAAAAAAGAAGCTAAACAGAGGGAAAAGGAGGCCAGGAAAGAGAAGCACAGAAAAAGAAAAAAGCTGAAGAGAAAGAGAAGAAGAGAAAGGAGTATCAAGCTCAGATGGCTGCTCTTGCGGCACAAGAACAACAGAAAAAGAAGAAAGAGGAGAAGAAAAAGAAAGCTGCTCAAAATCAAGGTACAATTAATCTTACATGACCTGAGACTCCATTACTTACGCCATAAACTCATTACTTCATGTTCATAAAATGTATGATCAACATTTTTTTTTAAATATTACAATCACAAAAAGTTATATTAATATATGTTAAAATGTAAATTATTAACATGCTTATTATTATTAATGTTGAAAACTGTTGCGGCTTCATATTTTTGTGGAAGCCATGATACATTTGTCAGAATGAATTATTTTAAATAACAAAATGAAACATTATTTTAAATATACTTTTTTGACTTGTTTAAACAATAATACTAATTTCTTAAAAAAAAAAAAATACTAACCCCAATTATTTGAATGGTAGTGTATGCACAGAGATGTTAATAAAATGTGTGTTTGATGCTTTGATTGTAAGCTATACACTACCTTCACTACAGGTAAAAGACAACGTCAGAGTCCGTGCCCAAAGTCAAGCGCTCCATCTGCTCCCTGTTCTTCTCTCTGCTCCTAAAACTCCTTCTCCTGCTAATTGTGGGAGTATCAAGTGTATTAGCAGTTTGCCAGTTGACTGAACTGAGGAAAGAGGCGTTCTGTGTTCCACTCAACGTTCATTTTGAGGAGACTGTGAGGTGGGCACAGGGTCTGGAGGTTGTGCAGCAGGTCATTCAGAAAATGTCTGATCTCAGAACATAAGACCGTCTCTGATACTGATCCATCTTGCTGCGGATCTGAGCCTTTCAGGCAATGCAATGGGACCAAGTCACAGACCTGTCTGCAGAAATTCCTATGGAATTGTTTTTTTTCCCATTACTGCATCTTTTTAAAAACTGTAATAATCCATGTGATAACTATGGACCAGTCTGTGAATGGAAATCCTGCTTGTATGTCTTTAAACTGCCAAAACAGCAAAGGAATAAATGGAGTTAAGGACTTCAAGAAACAGTTGATGAATAATGTGCAACCTTTGGAGTTTTATGTAATACTGTTTCAAAACATCTTATAATAAAAGAGTTGATCGATTTTGATTAGCGCACACGTTTGCTGCCCCTGTGCTACAGGTAGTAAAAGCAGCTCTCTATATTTAGGTACGTTTTATCTAAAACAGACTAAATGTGCTAGCTTGCCAGGACATTAGAATCATTTTGAAATCAGCTTTTTAATGAAAACATATCATTGAGGTCATATAACCAGCATCACTATTTATTGTTAGCATTAAATGGACCACAAACTTGTTTTCAAGACTGTATTTTTTGTTGCAAGGATGATAAATGCGATAAATTTACTACAACACAAATAACTGACTTAAGACACTGATTCATGAGTATCTTGTATATACTCACAAACTACAATAGTATTATAAGCAACAAAAATATAACAAATATAATTTACATCTTTTTTCTACATCAATTATTTTTTTAAACAACATGCGGTATGCAAATAATATGCAGATTTAAAGGTTTAGATTTGAGTGTTTACAGTATGGTTTCTTGATTTCCATGCCATAAGAGGTTAAAATCACAATACAATAATAACAATTACAATGATACAGTATTGAATGTCTGGTTGTGCTGACTTGAGTCATCACATGTAATTCTGAATTAAAACTAATTCAGAAATATTTTGCCACACATACAGTATAAGAATGCGATAAACATTAAAAGATGTCACCTACTAGTGGTACTTCAGCTTTCTTTGACACAATGAGTGATTAATATTTCATATTGAGATCCACCATAGGGATTTTTTTTCTTTACATAGAGCCTTCTAGAAATCTTTAACCATATTTCTATTTCAAGGCTGTTTATTCACAGAGATAATGGTGTGAATGTTGCCTGTCTACTGTCCCGGGCCTTCCCATACTCCCTCTGCAGCATGAAGTCCATGTTTCCAAACACATGCTTCTGTAAAGCCTCGTTCACAGTGACCCCAAGAGTGACCTCCTGAAAGACTTCACTGATGGAGAGCTGCAGAGAGAAAAAATATATATGCACACACATTAGAGAATTAGTTAAATGGAAAGTTCACCCAAAAAATGGAAATTCTGTCATTTATTCACCCTCAAGTTGTTCCAAACCTGTATGAATTTCTTTGTTCCGCTGAACACAAAAGAAGATATTTGGAAGAATGTTTGTCACCAAGCAGATCTTGGCAGCCATTGATTTCCATAGCGGGGAAAAAAAATAAAATGGTGGTCAATGGCTGCTGAGATCTGCTTGGTTACAAACCTTCTTCTAAATATCTTCCTTTGTGTTCAGCAGAACAAAGAAATGTATACAGGCTTGGAACAACTTGAGCATGACTAAAGGATGACAGAATTTTCATTTTTGGGTGAACTCTCCCTTTAAGGTCCAAAAATCCTAAACAGTTAAAAAAAGTGAAAAAGTGAATGTGTGTGTCCTTGTTTATATTACATTGTGTATCCTTTATGTCCCCATAAGGATAGTAAAACCTGAGATCGCTTACATTGTGGGGACCAGCCAGCGATCCCCACTTTTCAAAAGGCTTATAAATCACACAGGATGAGTTTTTTTGAGAAAGTAAAAATGCAGAATGTTTCCTGTGATGGGTAGGTTTAGGGGGAGGAGCGGTGTAGGGGGATAGAATGTACAGTTTGTACGGTATAAAAACCATTACGTCTATGGATTACCATTACGAAAGATAGTGAATCAGACGTGTGTGTGTGTGTGTGTGTGTGTGTGTGTGTGTGTGTGTGTGTGTGTGTGTGTGTGTGTGTGAGAGAGAGAGAGATTCACATTCTCAGTTGGGAGTCAAAACAACTCATCTATTCATTCTCACCTCTCGGAAGTGGAATTTCTTGAACATGGCAATGCTTATTTTGTTATCCAAACCAATCTTGACTTCAAACTTTCGAATTCCAAGTTTATGAATACCTGTTGAGGTAAATCAGCAAAAACAATATACATATTTAGAGTAGTTAGGACAACCGCTACTACTAATAATAGATTTTCATCAGCTTCATCTTACCATAGCACATCATCATGCGTGTCACTTCTTTGCCAAGTCCCTTTCCTCTGTAGCTGGGCACTAAAAACGACTTAATGTTACCGACAGACCACAGTCAATCTGAATGTATTCAAATCACTTCAACCTATATTACCTGCAATCATAATCTCCAGTTCAGCCAGGGAAGGATCGCTGGGGTCAGTGAGGAAAATGTTGACATCTCCCACCATGCACTCTTGCTCCGGTATACTCGGATCTGCCCATTTCTGCTTATCCAAGATGATGAAGGTGCACTCTGTGAGGGGAAAAATCGCATTTGAACGAAAAACGGAAACAGATCAGGGGTAATGCTGGACATGTACTTGAATGTCAACAGGACACTAACGGGACAAATGTGCATGTGTAAGGTGGAAGCTCACTGTCATCATCTTCTCTCCAGCTACTTTGCATGTCATATTCCTGCTCCAGTGTCAGAGGCTCTGATGCGGTCAGCTTCTGCAGTTCAGGAGAGCACATCCATTGATGATACCTGAAAATACGGGTAAGATTAGGTTAAAATGAACTGAGACACGAGATAACATCCTGGATCCACTCATTAATACCTGGGAACATGATCTGCATTGTAAGGTACCAATACAACCTTCTCCCCCTCCAGTAATGTATCTTCATTTATCCTCATTATAAGCAGCCTGTAACATAAAGTGTTTTAAGGCACATAACTTAGTATTCTATATAGCAGTTTAGCATTTTTGTCACCGTCATACCTCAGATTCAAACTCGAATACAGAATGGTCGCTCAAATAATGTCCATCTGTTTAATTTACGTACATATTCAACGAGCCATAATAGACTAAAAAAATCGTATCACAATCTTACGAGTTTCAATGAAGTCAACTCACATAAACAGCGGCGCATATGAACTACGTCATCAGCATGCGTAGAAACTGTTGCGCGGTTTTATTCTGAAACACGAGAGGGCGCAAGATCACAGCTTTTCGTGCAATGTGTAATTACATAAATATGTTATACTTAATTTTTAGTTATTTTTTTGGGGGGAAACGCAGTAATGGGAACTATGATAGCCTTAAAAATGCCCTCTCAATGTAACCACAAGGTAGGCTATTAATAAAAGTCAATGGATAATTTATTAATGTGCACAGAAATTGTAATGATTTTAAATGTTTATTTCTGTGTCCTCAGGATGACTTGTTCCATCTTTGTGGAACTGTATATCCCTTTAACTAACAAAATGTAGTTCCTAACGACATTACTATCCATGAATGACATTATTTTTCGGGAAACAGAATAGGCCTATAATTTAATGCATTTTGTTCTGTTTTGTGCTTTTCGTTGGTTTGTCTAACATGATCTCATCCTGAGAAAATCACAGAAATTGGATGATATCAGAATTTCAAACGATTTTTACAGATGTATCTCCCAATCAACATATGGAAAATAAATACATGTTTTATTTTGACACAGGGACATTCAATTAAAATTTGATTCGAGCAAAATTTATTCAAATGACAGATGTATATCTGTATGCACTACAGTTCCAGCTTATCATACATGCTCCCGGACTCTCTTTTGAGAGTTTTTTGACCAAACTGTGTAGCTCTACACAAAAATGAAAGTTCTGTCATTGTTTTCTCTCCCTGGTGTTGCTCTCATGTTTTTTGTTCATCTATGAAACACACAAGTTATTATTTTGCTGCCGTTTTTTTGTTTTTTAAAGTGTGCTATTTTTCACATTCTCTGAAGTTGATTGTGGAAGATGATTGTTTTTAGATCTCATATTCAGATGAGACCCAATTAAGTTTGTGCACATTTTCTTCTTCTATGATGTGGTGCAAACAGCCCTTCTGATTATTGTAAACTGAAGAAGTTTTTACCATATTATAGACATCATTTGTTCTTGCGTGTAGCAAAAAGCTATGACTTTGTTTGGAATATAATGTATTGTAGGTGGCACTTTTATGGCAGCTCAAAAAAAGAGCAGTGGTGGTGTCAAACTCTCCTGGTCTTCAGATTACATGTAATCAGACTTGACATTTTTACCCTCGTCCTGTTCACAGAATTATTTATTCTGCTTAATTTCCATTGGGATCTTTTTATGGTATTCAAATAAGGCTCCAAGGCGAGTGTTACAGGCCCCGTGCAGAGGGCCGTGCTGGCAGATTAGAAAACTCCTGTGAAAACAGGAAGAGAAATGAGGAGACAGGAGCGAATGCGTGTATGTCGCACATAATCCCCAGCAATTGTTTATTCAATGTTTTTTTCTACATTGTAAACCAATAAAACTTTTCCAATAAAATATATTTCCTTTTTTTTTCCTTAATGCACAAATGTCATTATTTTTTTCCTCTGTCAAAACAATGCACATTTCACATTTACCCTTTTTTTTCTACAAACATACTTTTGAGATTTTCACTTTGCTTCTTTAAATCTACTCAAACAATTCAAGAGGCATTTAATGCATAAACAATCATCACATGACTGGAAATGTAAGTCAAATGTTTGTAATCCAAACATGTTTAACATCTGAGTTACTGATTTTGATAATCACATTTGCTACCATGTTACTGTAACATAAATTTTCCTTTCTGCATTAGCAGGAGATATTTGTATAACATTCGTTGCACTGAAATGTCCTTTTAAAACATTTAACTGGAGAATTGCATTGACATTTGTGTCACACATGAACTCTAATTAACCAAACACAAATATAATAGGGATAAACAAATAGTGAACATATAAACCTGGTAACTGGAACCTGTAAATTAAATACATTTCACAAGCACATGCAAGCTTTCACAAAATGGCGGATGGTCTACGCACTTTAAATATATTCACACATCAGAACACTTACGCATAAATATATTTGCAACATAAGCATACACATAGCAATTAAGTGACTTGTGCATATAGTTTCGTTGTAATGAAAGTGATACCTGTGAAAACAGGAAGAGAAATGAGGAGACCGGAGCGAATGCGTGTATGTCACATAATCCCCAGCAATTGTGAGGGCGCTGCGCGCAATGCTCCTCTGCGCGAGTCCTCCGTTCACTTTCAAAATAAGAGTCCCGATCTCATTAAGCAAAAAAAATATGAGTTCTACTTGACAGTTTACATATAATATATAAACAAAATTTTAAAATAGTATATGGAACATAGACTTTTCTTCCAAAATCACAATACCCAAAATGTGTACATACTTTAGGTGTCACATCCTCCTGACAAAATTAAACAGGCTCCAGTTACAGAAACTCACAATCCCTTTTATTTAACACATCACTTTTCAATATACTGGAATTGTAGATGTGAAAGGTCTAAATGTGTTAATATCAGTGAAAGGTGTAATCTGAAAGGGATGTGATGCATGATAAGGTGTTGCCCACACAGGTAAGTATGGTAGTGTATAAGCTGCTACACTGTTGAGTGTGGTTTGAGGTTGTATTGAGGGTTGACCCAGTGACTCATATGTGAACATTCTCTTGGGTGGTCTTTCCTGCAGATCGTCTTAGTATAACCGGACCTTCTTCCTCAGGGTATTCTCTTGCATCACTCATCCGAAGACTCTCGATTTCACAGTCTTCTTCACTCATTGGTGAGGATATGAAGCAGTGAACAGGTTCGTACACTGACTGATAACTGCTTTGGGTATCTCTCCCTTGTAGCGACACGCGTCTTTGATCTTGCTCTCCACTTGCAGGTGCTGGTGGTGCCACATCTACCAGAGGATTCTCCTGACTTGGTTCTGAACTTGACAGGTAAGTATTCTCTCTTCTAGGTTCGGCCCAACTTGAAGGGATCCTCAGCCAATACTCTCCAGTGTCATCCTCATCCGAATCAGCCTCTTCTCCTCCGTGGTAAGCCAGCTCCTTGATCTGTGTCTCTCTGTCCCTTTGTCCGTTTTGCTTCTGTTTCACAGGTTTCCCAGGATCCGATGGAGTTTCCACAGGTAAGTCATTTACCAACAACAGCAGGTTTCGATGTAGAGTGCGTGTTCCCTTCTTACCTCCGTTCTCAGGGCTCACCCTATACACCGGGTTGTCAGCCACTTGCTCTTTGACCACATAGATGCTTTTCTCCCAGTATGGTCTGAGTTTCCCTGGACCTCCACGTTCACTGAGATTTCTGACTAATACCCTGTCTCCGGGTCTTAGCACTACACCTTTAACTTTAAGGTCGTACTGGGCTTTACCTCGTGCACTTGCCTGCTTGCTGTTCTCACTCGCTATTTGGTATGCCTCACCCATTCTCCTAGCCCACTGTTCAGCAAATCCTCTGGGTGTTTGCCCCTCATCTTCATCAACTAGTCCGAATATCAAGTCAATAGGAAGGTGAGGATGTCGTCCAAACAGCAGGTAGAATGGGGAATATCCAGTTGACTCGTGACGGGTGCAATTGTAGGCGTGTACAATCTGGGGCAGGTGATCTTTCCACTTTGCTTTTTCTTTCTCAGCCATTGTTCGGAGCATCTGCAGGAGAGTCCGGTTAAATCTCTCAGCTGGGTTCCCTTGAGGGTGGTATGGAGATGTTCTCGAGTGACGCCACTCCAGCCAGTTGTCGAAGATTTCGGAAAAGCTCATTCTCAAACTCTCTGCCCTGGTCATGATGTAGCCTTCCTGGGTAGCCAAAGCGAGGGATGAAGTCGTTGAACAACCGCTCAGCCGCTGTCCGTCCGGACTTGTTTCTCGTAGGGTAAGCTTGAGCGAATCGTGTGAAATGATCAATGACAACTAGTATGTACTCATATCCTCCCCTGACTCTGCTCCAGGTGCAGATAATCGATGCAGACAAGTTCCAATGGCGAGCTGGAAGTTATACTCCCCATGGGTGCTCGGACATGAGTCACTGGTTTTGCTTTGATGCAAGGGCACCTTCTGGTGATGTATTCCTCTACTTCTCTCATATGCGGCCAGTAGAACCTCTCCTCATTAAGTGGATTACTCTTTCTTGGCCTACATGTCCCATCCTATCATGCAGTTGCTCCAGAGCAAGTTGTCTATACTTGGTTGGCAAGACCAGCTGTTTCCTTCCAGCCACACGCCTATACAGGCATCCATCTTCCAAAGACAGCTTGCTCCACTCTCGCAAGAGTTTCCTGGCTGGACCAATCACTCTTCTCCTACTGTCTTCATCCGGCACCTCATTGATCTCTTTCATCTCCATTATCTTAGAGGTCACTGGATCATCCCTTTGAGCTTTAGCGAGTTCGACCCTGCTTATGGGTGGCAACAAGGGGGCAGAAGACGATTGGTTTATGTCTTCGTTGGTCATTCTGAGTGCTGCAACCCAAGCCACATCCTTTTTCCTAGCAGCATGAGTCCCGTCCCAGACCGCTCGTACCACCTCTGGTGACAGGTCCTCTGTGCACTCTTTGACATATTTCCCCATGTCAAGAGGAAGGCGTGATAGCGTGTCTGCGTCAATGTTCGCTTTGCCAGGTCGATGCTTAATATCAAAGCGAAAATCTGACAGTTCTCCCACCCAACGATGGCCTACCGCATTCAGTTTTGCAGTGCTCATAACATATGTCAAGGGATTATTGTCAGTGTAAATGGTAAAGTGAGGGGCGTAGAACAAATAGTCTCTAAACTTCTCGCATACCGCCCACTTTAACGCCAGAAACTCCAGCTTTCCACTATGCAGACGGTAGTTCTTTTCAGCTGGAGAAAGGGTCCTGGAGCCGTATGCAATGACCCGTAAACCTCCATCCTGGTGCTGGTAAAGGATAGCCCCGAGGCCCTTTTCTGATGCATCAGTGTGTAGCACGAATGGGAGGTTAAAGTCTGGGTAAGCCAAGACCGGGGGATTCACCAGCATATCAATAAGCAGGTTGAGTGTTTTCTGGTGTTCACTGGTCCATTCCACTGGCGTTCGAGAGGGCATCTGGGGCCCTTTCTCTTCCTTTGACTGTGCTGATTCGTTGTTGCCCCTGGCTGAGTCTGGAGTAATTCATAGATTGGTTTAGCCACACGTGAAAAATCTTGTAAGAATGGGCGATAGTATCCAAGGAATCCAAGGAGTCTCCGCACCTCCCCTACTGTCTGGGGTCTGTTGCTCTTGAGTGCCATCACTGCTTCAAGGTCGTGAGGATCTATTCTCACTCCTTTGGCCGACACTAGGCGACCCACATACCGGACTTCTTGGTGGAAGAGTTCACACTTCTCAGGCCTAAGTTTTACTCCATAGCGTCCTAAGGGTCTGAAGAACTTTTCGGATTACTCCTACATGCTCCTCAAATGACCGAGCATAACACAACACATCATCAAGATATGGGGCACAGCACTCATCTCTAAGGTCATCCAGCATCTCCTCCATGCTGCGCTGGAACGCCGCAGGTGCATTGGACAGGCCAAAGGGAATCCTCACCCACTCATATAGCCCCACGGAGTGATAAAGGCGGTCATGTGTCTCGACCCCTCGGCTATGAAGCCCTGGTGGTAAGCTTTTCCCTGGTCGAGGATGCTAAACCAAGAATACCCTCCCAGGGTGTCAATCAGGTCTTGAATCCTCGGCAAGGGGTGCCTGTCTGGTACAGTCTTCCGATTGAGGAGCCGATAGTCCACACACAAGCGCAGTGAGCCATCCTTCTTCCGAACACAGACTACTGGGGCAGAGTAAGGGGACTTAGATTTTACAATCCACCCTTTTGCCAGAAGGTCTTGGATATAGTCTTTGACCTCTTTGAACAGTGGCTTGGGTATTGAGGAATAGGCACGTTGTACTGGTATGTCATCTTTAAGATGGATGGACATTTGGAGACTCGGGATGCAGCCAACATCATTTCCATCCCGGGCAAAGGATGTAGACTCGCACAGCATTTGCCTCACCACTGCTTGCTGATCCCCTTCAGATGGTTGAGACTGACAGGTGGGTGCCACAAGGTTGGGCTTTCATCCATTGCTGCCACAGACGCACCATGAACCTTCCAACTAGCCGTTGTTTCCTTAGACCTATTCGCCCAACACCATTTCAACAGGATGGACGTACCCTAGGATTGTGTTACGAGGCAGGGTAATGTCGCACGTAGAGTGATTGCCGATAGGGACACCAACGTAGGAGCCCTTTAATTCCAAAACTCCTTCACCAATATCCAACTGTTCCAGCTGAACATTGTCCTCATCTGGCTCAAACAGAGCTACTTTGCAAGACTGATCCATTTTTGGAGGTACCTTGCACTTCACCCATGCTACCTGACCTGCCGGTATCGAAACACTGTCTCGGTTTACCCTCAAACGCCCCACTGTCCGCTGTGCTCGGGAGTCTGTACAAAACTTACCAGGGTCTGGGCTTCCTCACTTGATACTGCTATTGTACTGGAGAGCAATGAAACTAAGGTTGGAACTAACCGCTCTGGTTGGCCCTGAATTAGCTCTTCCACCACATTAAAACCGAGCAGTGGCCTCTCGATTGGCATGTGGCTTACCAGAAAAGGAACATTAATTGAGAGGTCGGGGTTGTCGTTTCCTTGTAAGTTGACGGTAATGACAGCCCACCCATCAAAGGGTATTAGATCTCCATTGATGGCATAAACTTCTAACTTTTCTGTCATTCCCATTAGTTCCACAAGAGGCCTTACTTCTATAGTGGGTAAGTATTTGTCTTTCCAGACTCGATCGATCATGCTTACTTGAGCCCCGGTATCAAGTAAAGTGGTCACGGCAAGGCCATTGAGATTACACTGGGCCAGTGCTTTCTTCCCTATCAATTTAACAATAGTTTCTTTTTTTGTTGTGGGTGGCGATGGGCGGTCAATTTGCTGATACATTCCTGTGTCACTGTGGGTCTGGTTATTACAGCGAGGAGGTGCTCTTGTGGATTTATAGCTCACAAAATCAGATTTGACTGCCGAAATGGAGTCCTCAGAGTTTTGGGACATAGGAGACTCGGTCACTGATTGTCCCTTGGCAGTGGCCGTTTTCTCGCTTCCCTGCGGTCTTTGCCTCCGGAGACATCCTTGAGCCCGTGGCCCTCTTCGCCACAGAGAAAACAATGAGTGCAGTTCTGATGTCCGGCTTCGACACATTTGGGGCAACCCCGAGTTTTGCTCCTCGCTGTGGAGGGTGACCTCTCACGAAACATTGACAGGTATG
The DNA here is from genome assembly GCA_023029165.1 of Gobiocypris rarus. Taxonomy (NCBI): domain Eukaryota; kingdom Metazoa; phylum Chordata; class Actinopteri; order Cypriniformes; family Gobionidae; genus Gobiocypris; species Gobiocypris rarus. The sequence goes on from CM040920.1 coordinate 24,909,697, forward strand.
TTCAGGTTGTTGCCTTAGTGTTGACTGGCGCATGGAATCTACCACACCGGCCAGTGCGTCGATGCGAGCAGTGAGTTGAGATATTGGGTCGTTTTTAATTTTCTGACCAGACACCTCTTTTACTCCTCTGTCAGGTTCACTTTCAAGTTGGGCAGAACTTGCATTGCTTTGCTTGGGACGAGTTACTGGACCCAACCTTCTCACTCGCTCATTTTCATCATTAGTGATTTTCATCACATTTCTCACGATTGCTTCATCTGTGATACTGTGGTCAGCCAGCAGAGGTTTAAGCTCACTTCTGACATCTTTATACTTGTGTCCCAGGCCCTGATATACAGAATGAAGGAACACGTCTTGGATTGTGGCTGGGCTGTACCTCACATCTGTGTTAGACTGTTTAATAGCAAAGAGTATTTTCTGCTTAAGGCCTATTACCCTGTACAGGAACTGTTGAGGAGTTTCAGTCTCCATCTGTTTTGCACACATTAGTTCCTGGAATAACTCTGTGCTGCTTTTGTCCCCTAGGTGTGACTGAAGGAATCTCTTTAGCTCTTCCACGGTCATATCTTCCTTATTCATAATCATTTCTTTGAAATGACCTGGTTTGATTGCACGTAATATGCCCTGACCAGTTCAGCTTCACTGAATTTCTCTTTGACTCACGTCAATCTGTCGGCACACATTGGCGTATGTGATGTCAGATGCATAGTCACCAATCTGTCCCCTTGTATCTTAAATTCACGACGTTGCAGGCAGGAGAGGTCTCGTAACGAGACAAATTTTTCAGTGGTTCCCTGTGAGGTACGTTCCACATTATTACTATTCAATGGTGTGTCACTGTTGTGTATCATGGGTGGGCTAGTGGTGGAGTACTGTGTATGTGGTGTAAGGTACTGAATGAGTTTCCTGCTCAGCTCTTCGAAATCTGAATATCTGTCAGTAGGACTGATGCTGGGATCTGTATCTAACCCTCTAGCTTTCCCCAAGTCAGATGCAGTTTTAAGTGATTCTACATGTACAGTGTCTGTAGTGATCATGTGACCTGTAGAGGTGCATTTATATGAAGTAGGAACAGGGCATACATCAACAGCAACATCAACATTACTCTCAATCTCACCATGACGATGACAAGGTGCTGCAGCACCATGCTCTTGTACGACAGCCTCCACAGTCCCTTGTAAAACCAAAAGTTCAGTCATACCTCTGTCCTCTGATTCTAGCAGGTGAGTGCTGTACATGAAAGCATTGATGTATTCAAGACAGCCCTCTTGGTCTTCACCGTCAAGTTCGGAGAAGTCCCTCTCTGGTATTGGACCGATGCTTTTGGCGACTTGGAACAGTTCAACAGCGGACAGGTTGAGTAGCCTTATCCTGATGTCCCAGACCAGGCTTTTGCGAACTCGATCAGCCATGATGACGTTTCCACAGTCCCTCAAGCCACTCGCACAGTCACCAGCTTTCCGGACCCCTCTCCTCACTGACGTTCTTGTCTAATGGATCACTGCATCAGCGTCCACACTCTGTTGGTCCTCAGGATCAGTTTTATGGATCGACTTCCGTTGGCATCAGGAGCCGATCCCGGACGAGCCCCCACAAATCTGTTACAGGCCCCGTGCAGAGGGCCGTGCTGGCAGATTAGAAAACTCCTGTGAAAACAGGAAGAGAAATGAGGAGACAGGAGCGAATGCGTGTATGTCGCACATAATCCCCAGCAATTGTTTATTCAATGTTTTTTTCTACATTGTAAACCAATAAAACTTTTCCAATAAAATATATTTCCTTTTTTTTTCCTTAATGCACAAATGTCATTATTTTTTTCCTCTGTCAAAACAATGCACATTTCACATTTACCCTTTTTTTTTCTACAAACATACTTTTGAGATTTTCACTTTGCTTCTTTAAATCTACTCAAACAATTCAAGAGGCATTTAATGCATAAACAATCATCACATGACTGGAAATGTAAGTCAAATGTTTGTAATCCAAACATGTTTAACATCTGAGTTACTGATTTTGATAATCACATTTGCTACCATGTTACTGTAACATAAATTTTCCTTTCTGCATTAGCAGGAGATATTTGTATAACATTCGTTTGCACTGAAATGTCCTTTTAAAACATTTAACTGGAGAATTGCATTGACATTTGTGTCACACATGAACTCTAATTAACCAAACACAAATATAATAGGGATAAACAAATAGTGAACATATAAACCTGGTAACTGGAACCTGTAAATTAAATACATTTCACAAGCACATGCAAGCTTTCACAAAATGGCGGATGGTCTACGCACTTTAAATATATTCACACATCAGAACACTTACGTACAATATATTTGCAACATAAGCATACACATAGCAATTAAGTGACTTGTGCATATAGTTTCGTTGTAATGAAAGTGATACCTGTGAAAACAGGAAGAGAAATGAGGAGACCGGAGCGAATGCGTGTATGTCGCACATAATCCCCAGCAATTGTGAGGGCGCTGCGCGCAATGCTCCTCTGCGCGAGTCCTCCGTTCACTTTCAAAATAAGAGTCCCGATCTCATTAAGCAAAAAAAATATGAGTTCTACTTGACAGTTTACATATAATATATAAACAAAATTTTAAAATAGTATATGGAACATAGACTTTTTCTTCCAAAATCACAATACCCAAAATGTGTACATACTTTAGGGTGTCACACGAGCAGTGTTGGAGGCTAACTTCATTTTGAAAAGGGCAGTTTGTCATGTATCCGAGTGAGCAGGGAAGGTCTGTTCTTAAAGTGACCAGCTCATCATATGTTTTTCCCTTCACCCCTGTCTTAAGTGACACTCTTTATGGACAAATGGCTCCTTCGCCACTGTGTTTCTGTCATTGCCCTTGTGCCAGTCATCCACGTCGTGACGGTGACGAGCCATCACTCAGTGCTAATGAAAGGGATTCATTCAGCTTGCTCACTAGGAAAGCATCTATCTTTACTCTTCTCTAAAATTAGTCTAATAGAGTCCCCTCAGTCTGCCTTCCTCTGCGGTAATGAATTAAGTGACAGTGAAGAGGCCATAAGTATGTGGGGTCCTGCGGGAGCCGCCTGTGAGATAGACGCTCAAGCGGACAGGGCGGTCTCTCTCTCATCGCTCTCCATCCTGTTGATGTGCCTGTAGATACAAATAAACACAGAGCAAGTTGACAGGTAGACAGACGGGTTTAGTAGGGGGAGCTATGGGAAAGATTTATTTTATTGACATACTTTTTTTCCCTCAAAAAACTAGCATGAGGAGATTGTTTTTGTAATTAATATTTCCCAACTTAATGATCCTTCCTGATATGCCCTGTTACCCTGCAGGAAATACACAGGAGAAATCAACAGAATATTTAAATGGAGAGTCATGATTGATGACTGTCCTCTCTTGTAATTTCAGAAATGCTGACGGTGTGTCATTTATTGTGACGGCTTTATAAGCAATAATACATGGAGCATCTGTGATAGGCAATAACAGCAGGCAAAAGATGTCAGATTCCCACAGACTCTATCATTACCTGCTAAGTAGGGTGTCACGTCAACTAAAATGGGGTGAAACATACAGGCGGGTTGTATTGTATTGTTGTCACATAGAAATCAGTATTAGGAGTACAGGGCCTGTTGTCATACATAAAAGGGCCATATCTTAGTAAAAGTCTGTTTTCTAGCAATGTTATTGTATATTGGTTTCAACCACCTTATTCAAACCCCTCGTAATTAGGGTCTATTAAAATGGCAATACATTTCTGATATAATGAGCACAATCATGGGCGTCACTAGCAAACTTTTAAACAATAGTGTAGATTTGAACCAAAACCATATTTGCAGTTTAATAAAACATTTCATGTTTTCTCAATTTGATATGTGACGCTTTGTTTTTTACATTCTCTCTTAATTGGTTTTCTATTTAATTTTAGCTGACAAACCAACAAATGTAACACCTTCCGATGTGACAACTTACCCCACACTGTGCTCGAGTGTTACAAGTGTGAATGTGTGTTCAGTGTTTTTTCATATGTAAAATGTTTCAGTAACTTTTTTCTGTAGGTAAGACTTTAAGGTACATCCCTGTCCATAAATTGAATTTCAGAATTATGAATTTTCTAATTTCCCTGAGAAATATTCATTAAAAAGTCTGAAAACTAGCATCTTAAGACACTCCTTAACCATATAAGAAAATGAGACCTACACTGAATAATATAACAATTACTATTATTTCATATATCCTTCATAAGCCCCGTTGCTGGGACAGTGCCTTATGCAAAATCTTGACTTGAAATGTCCCCTCAGTTTATTCCATCAGGAGATGAATGTAAATGTTAACATTCTCAGACTATGATGTGAATTGTAATTTTCTCATTTCTTGTTGTTCTTATTTGCATCATGCAAAAAATGCAGTACTCAGTCTTTGCCCTGAAACCGTATAAAGGAATAAATGTAAGGTAAATTGGTGTGAAATGTGGTCTGCTACCTTTTGGAAGTTATTATGTTTATGAAAAGCTGCTGTTGTAATTTCAGGATTTTTTTCTGCAATTCTGATGCATAAATTCAACACATCCTGCTTTAGCATGGTTGAGTTTTAGACGTGGACCGCTGTTCCAGTGGCTGCTTTGAACTTTGTGTGTCTAAATCCTGTCCGAAGGTGGAAGCAAAACCATTGCAAGGACTAGAGACAGTTCAGCGCTTTTGTGACATCTATCACTTCTACAAAAGCAGCCCACTCCATTCTTTGTGGGAAATACTCTATGACAGTCACAATCCAGAACAAGCACAAAACTACAGCAAGAAATCAGGCATGATTTACAAGTGAAATATAAGGCTTCTGCTATTAATTAATTTCTCTCCTGATATGTTCAACAGCAGAATATAATGCACGCGCTTGGCTTCTGTTTTTAACTTAGTTCAGAGTGTTAAAATAGAGGACAGGGGGCTTGACTTAGTTCAAACAGACACTATTCACTTTTGCTCTGCATTTGTCCTTGAGATATGAAAGTACTTGTTTAAATATTAATTACTGAGCATGACATTTGATTGCATGGTCACTTTAATTAAAGAATCTCGGTGTCAGTTTTACTATCTGTCATTCTTTAAACTCTGCTGATTCACCTCCACAAGTTTATGCTCTGATATTTTTCATATCGTCATTTATGTTACCTCTAATGAGATACTTATGGGAAATACTCAATGACAGTCACAATCCAGAACTGAGTGCTGGAGCTTCATGCACTATAGCAAAACCACAGCAAGGAATCAGGCATGATTTACAAGTTAAATAAAATGCTTGATTTCTCTACCGATATGTTCCCTTATTATGTTTAATTTAAGCTGGAAAATGTTATTTTATATCACAACATTCATTTAAAAGCCAAATGAAACTTTGTGGAATATTTAATATTTTTTTATCTGTTGATACAAATGCAAATGAATCCATTAAAGTTTAATAGCCTAAAACTATTCCAAACCTTCTCAGAGAACAACTGAGCATAATTACACTTGTGTTTTATTATTGCATATCTGATGTTTGTCGCAATAATTTCCATAACTCTGATGGCATGAGTTTGTTTTTTCCCCCTACATAAAATGAAGCTCAACGCATTAGAGTACAAAATTTGTCATACGTGTTATACAATTTCTAGGCTTTGAATGTTCCACAAAATATATTAGCATTTATTTAAATATGTTCCACATTCAACTGTTTGGCATCATAATTAAATTTACAGACAAAACATCAAAGTTTTATTTTCTTTGTGTAATCAAAAAAGCCATTAAGTCTTAAACTTCTGTCATATTTTATTAACAGTGTTAATCCCTTAATATACAGTATGCTATTATGAACTTAATTAAATTTCTGGGGAAGGTGCTCATCGGAAATAGATAATACATTTGGAGATAAATTAAGAACACTTTACAATATATTAACAATCTTAATATATTAAACATGTACTGAACATGCTGTTACAACATCAGATGGTGGTTCGGGTTTATTTAATTTAATTCCATCAACTTTAAGAAGTACAGTACAAAAGGGTTTTGAGCCATGGAATGCGATCACATGACTTTGAATCTATATATAACCTTTATTCTCAGCAGCAGAATATAATGCACGCGCTTGGCTTCTGTTTTTAATTCAGTTCAGAGTGTTAAAATAGAGGACAGGGGACTTGACTTGTTAGTTCAAACAGACAATATTCACTTTTGCTCTGCATTTGTCCTTGAGATATGGAGGTAGTTGTTTAAATATTAATTACTGAGATTGCATGGTCACTTTAATTAAAGAATCTCTGTGTCAGTTTTACTATAGGAGTATCTGTCATTCTTTTTACTCTGCTGATTCACCTCCACAAGTTTATGCTCTGATATTTTTCATATCGTTATTTATGTTACCTCTAATGAGATACATGTTTTAGCATGGCTGAGTATCCTGCATTTAGGAGGTGTTTTTGAGGTATTGAGGCATTGTAATGGCGTAGTGGGAATGCAGCAGGATGACGTGGCAGATGGTTTATTAGAGCTGATCTCAGCTGGAAGGCTTGAATTACTGAGGGGACAGTGACACTCTCACAGCCTGTTGCGAGACACACGCACACACACACCATGGACACAACTTGGCCACTCACTGATCCCATAGAGCGTTCCCAGATCACACAGTGATCTCAATGACCACATATGCTGGACACATATTCATCACGCACAAATATGATAACCACTGTCCATTCACGAAAAGTTATGGAACATCTCTGAACTTTTCTTGCAAAGGTGAATATTGGCAAAGTTTTAGTTTTACACTTTTTATCTGCAAATTTTCACTGTTTCACTATATATGAACTATAGCGTCCAGCAGTTTGGGGTCAGGAAGATTTTTAAAAATGTTTTAAAGAAGTCTGTTATGCTCACAAAGCTGCATTTATTTGATCAAATATACAGTAAACAGTAATATTTTGAAATAGTATTACAATTGACAGTAACTTTTTAAAGTATATATTAAAATGTCTTCATCATCTCCATCATCTTCAGTGTCACATGATCCTTCAGAAATCATTCTAACATGCTGATTTGATGCTCAAGAAACATTTCAATAACACTTTAGTATGGGGAACATTCAGGACATCCACTATTAACTCCTAATTTACTGCTTATTAATAGTTTAAGTATTGAGTAGGATTAAAGGTTGTAGAATAAGGTCATGAAGAATAAGGTATTAATATGTGCTTTATACTGTAAGTACTAATAAACAGCCAATATCCTAGTGATAAACATGCTAAGCAGCAATTAGTTAATAAGGAGAACTGAACACTAAAATAAAGTGTTACCAACATTTCTCAATTACTTCTTGTGGCCTGTGTATTTACAACTAATACAAATAGCAATGCAGATTAAGACTAGGCGATTTCCTAGGCAGATATTAACTTGGGACTATATTATGGGGAAGTACAGGCAAAGCACTGCTACTTGAGCGCAGAGATATCATGCAACACATGAAATCCCACAACTTCTGTCAACATACATTTCATGTGTTGCGTGATATCTCTGCGCCCAATTAGCAGTGTGTGTGTGTGTGTGTGGGGGTGTCACTTTACTCGGGACATGCTAGCTGGCAACATAGGATTCCTTTCATTATGCTAAGCTAAGCTAGCAGCAACCCTGCCAAACTAAAACAATGCATGCCCTGAGACAAAAATCCATTTGCCCACATATCTAAATGTAGGAAAGATGTTGAATAAACCCTATTTCTAAAAACTGTGGAGTGTTCCTTTAATATTAAACATGTCTACTGAACCTGCTGTTACAATGTTAGATGGTGGTTCAGCTTTAAAATATATAATTTGATATATAATCTTATTTGATCAACTTTAAGAAGTGCAGTACAAAAAGGTATATGAGCCATGGAGTGTATTATCATCAATGTTGAAATATTGTTGTACTGCTCAATATTTGTGTGGAAATTGTCATCATTTTTTTTCAGGATGCTTTTGAGAGTTGAAATATAAATATTTTTATTATTACATATTTCTTTACATTATAAATGTCACTTTAGATCAATTTAATGCATGCATACTGGCCCAAAATTTTAAATGGTAATATCAATATAAGTTAACCATTTGTAGGTTGATTCCCTTGAAAAGTGTAAACATTGTGGCTCAGTTTGTTTGGAACATTGGCTTAACCAATGCTGTGTGTTTGGGGTGGGACTATTTGCTTGTTCAACCAGTGGCAGACAAGGGTAATGTTAAGGAAACACATTTGAATTATTATTTAGCTGTTTCTTTAGTTAAACTATTGGCACAGAAATTGGTAACTTCAGCTTTAAGTCTATAGCCATAAGGATTAGCCACTGATTGCGTTATACACTGGTCTCCAATGCCAACCACTTACAGTGAGTATGATGGGATGACCTCTGAGAGAAAGGACAGATGGTGGTGAGGGAGAGGGGTCTTAGTGATCACACTGTTCACCTAGGATCACCATATCAATGGTGGGCCGTAGCCTCATTCAGGATGATATGGCATGCAGGCGTAGTTTGTCTTTGGTTGTCTGACGTGTCTTTTAGAGGACACACTCCACAAACACAGGTAATTAGAGATAATAAAGACTCACACATCAGCTAGAAAAACTCACTTGTGAAAATGGCCTCACGCTGCGTACAATATTGCAGTTCATGTAAAAAAGCTGTCTCTGTCACCAAGGGCAGGTGGAGCGGACAACCTGACCACAACTGTTCATTCATATATTCTTGCTGTAGTTTAATGCCACGTACCAACCGGAATGAGTTATATTCCACCTACACTTTCAGACCATTCCAGTTAATCATACATCTGTGCTGTGAAAATACTTCATAGTTGGTTTTTAACCTCAACATAACCAAGCTCCATCTTAATTGGGCATGTTATTCACAGCCATTTACACTGGCAGTGAATTTAATTAATGATGAAGAAAACTGAATTAAAAGTTATACTCAGAAAAATCAAGTATAGAACAACAGAAATGTTTGTGACAAGTTGGATAGAAACAAGTTTTTATACTATAATGATGAAAACATTTTTACACTGTGGGGTTTTTAGGTTTCCTTCTTGTAATCATTTTTTCCACCATTTCACTTACAAAACCAAAAGCATACGATATTGACACAATAAAGAAAAAACTTTTTTGTGAACCGACTAAAATTGTGAATTATTCATGCATGGTTCATCATAAGGGATTGTCAATAGAGGACTAATCTCTAACTGAGGCTTAGTTACGGGGAAATGAGGTCCATTTAATGAGATATGTAAAAGATAATTATGATTATGACCCCGAGATGCTGAATTCTCTGCATAATTGAAGATAAAATTGCAGGAGGAGACATTGTAGCCCAGAGGCTAGACAACAAAAGACCAATGAGGAGAAAAGCTTATTAGATGGGTGGTTACAGAACAGTGACTCTGCATTTTTCAGGGAGTGTCGTTTTTGTCACAGTTAATGCTGTTAAATTATTTAACAGTTATGCTCAGTGGGTCTTAGGGAAATACGTTATAGATGTATAAGTTAAGAAGAATGCAATAAAATGATGAAATATCTATCTAAACATGACTTAAATACAACTTACTTTTTTTGCTTCTTCCTTCTTTCTTTTTTGTTTGTTTTGTTTAAGAGAATGCGCACAGTGGAGCATTAGTGTTTTTTGCATGCAGCAGACTATTAAAATTAATATCAGATTCATCAGATTCTGATGAATGTGAATGGATAATGTCATAAAGCTGAATATCGCCTTAGACATATAGTCCTCATTAACTATACAGAGAAACCCAGCAAAGATTTCAAATTAGGCATGGATGTATGTAAATGTATTTTGAAAAAGCATTTGTGAATGAAATATGTTTATGATTAAGAACCAGTAAATGGAACTTGAGAACTGAATCAGTTTTATCTGCTCATCTTTTTGTGAACCGGATCATTCAGTTCTTTGTAATTAACCGAGTGTGAACACGTTTTTCTTTGGAGTCAGATCCTTTCAGTGAATCGTAATTCATAAATTGGTCAAATGATCCGTTCGTGAAACAGATCCGGTTCTTAATTTATCCTCATTTCTTGAGATATCCTTTTCAGTTCCATGGAAGACAGACAATCACATATGTTTTAAACTGCATGGGGTGAGATAGTAATTACAAAATTTTAATTTTTGGTGAACTATCCCTTTAATCAAACCAATTTTCCCATGTGAGATGAAAGAATGTTGTAAGTCCTTTTCCTGTTTCCGCCAGGAAGCTGAGCCATACTGACAGAACTGACAGTCCATGTCTTGGACAACAATTACCTACAACCTGACATGGACCAGCTTCTGAATATGAGGTGCAACCTTTCCTCCTGATGAGTGCCATCTGATGGACATCAAAGGGGAGGAAGAGGACAGTGTATGCAGGCCATTTATGGTCACAGGATGTAAGGCTGATGCTTTTTGACAATGCCAATCCCTTTTGTTCCTCATTTGATGGACTGACTGAATAATTTATTTATGCAGTATATATAGGTGTGAGTGTGTCCTAAAGCTACACTCTTAAAAATTGGCATTGATGGGTCCATGAAGAACCTTTAACAACCATGCAACTTTTTCATTCCACAAAAGGTTCTTATAGTGGAAAAAGGTTATTTAGATTTATTAAATGTGATCTTTTTAGAACTGATGTTCTAGAAAGGCTCTTAAGGGAACCAAAATGGTTCTTTAATGGCACTGTTGCGGAAAACCCCTTTTCGAACTTTTATTTTTATGATTGCAGTGTGCTGCCTGTCAAAGAGGCATATTAAGTCATTGTTGTTGTTAAAGCATCATGATGAAACTAACACTTCCAAAATGTCTACCTTTACGTGCACATGAACTTTGATGACATCCCATTCTTAATCCGTAGGGTTTAATATGGAGTTGGCCCACCCTTTGTAGCTATAACAGCTTCAACTCATCTAGGATGGCTTTCCACAAGGTTTAGGCATGTGTTTATGGGAATTTTTGACCATTGTTCTAGAAGCGCATTTGTGAGGTCAGGCACGGATGTTGGACGAGAAGGCCTGGCTCACAGTCTCCGCTCTTATTTATCTCAAAGGTGTTGTATCGGGTTGAGGTCAGGACTCAGGCCAGTCAAGTTCCTCCACACCAAACTCACTAATCCATGTTTTTATGGACCTTGCTTTGTGCACTGGTGTGCAGTCATGTTGGAAAAGGAAGGGGCCATCCCCAAACTGTTCCCACAAAGTTGGAAGCATGAAATTGTCCAAAATATCTTGGTATGCTGAAGCATTAAGAGTTCCTTTCACTGGAACTAAGGGGCCAAGCCCAACCCCTGAAAAACAACCCCACACCATAATCACACCACCAAACTTTACACTTGGCACAATGCGGTCAGGCAAGTACCGTTCTCCTGGCATCTGCCAAACCCAGACTTGTCCATCGGATTGCCAGACAGAGAAGCATGATTGGTCACTCCAGAGAACATGTCTCCACTGCTCTAGAGTCCAGTGGCGGCTTGCTTTACACCACTACATCCTATGCTTTGCAACCTATCACGATACCACGCTTGACCCATTCTTTCACAAATGAAGCAGTCTGCATGCTTGATTTTATACACCTTTGGCCATGGAAGTGATTGGAACACCCGAATTAAATGATTTGGAGGTGTGTGCCAATACTTTTGGCAATATAGTGTAGGAAACTTAAAATACTAAATATATTCTGTAAATCCTTGACAAAGATTTTTTTTATTAACAATTAACATATTATACATAAACAGCACAAAGCTTTCATAAATATTATTTCATAAATACTATTTTCATTAATTAAAAAATATATATTTCACTCACTATATGTGTGTGCCATATGTTTTAAACGTATTACCATATTTCTGTTATAACTTGATTGGAATCAAGTCTTCTGAACTCTTCACCGATTTTATGCACACAGTTGCTACCTATGTAAAGTTACTTATGTGGTTCCATAGGAAGCTGTCTTAGAAGGCAGCTGCCTATTTAAGCAGCTCACTAGTTTTTAAAACAGAGTTTTTTGTGTCAGTTCTGAAAGAAGGATTCAGAGTGTAAAACCTGTCTCATGATTTAATAATTCAGTAGATACTGCTCTGTATATCCTTACTTGACTGGATAAGATTATAGTCCCAACCATATCTGCCACTCCGCCAAGTGTTCAAGCACCATGACAGCCTCATAAACATGTTCATTAAAACCAGGTCAGAGGCAAATATAGTCATGAAGTTTAACGACTCTCATTTCTTCATTAATGGCGGCACGATTTTGAAACGGGGGGCCCTGGAAGCGGAAAAGGAATATTTTGCACTTGTGCATCAATTTCTGCTCTAATTAATTTAGCTTCTTAATTATGCTGGTTTGATTGTAATGTATTCAGTTGATTAATGATGCTAAAGGAAAGTTTCACTCTCAACTGGAGAGCAATTATCAGCGCACCCGAGCTCTATTGCACCTGTCAAGCTCTAAACTGAACTCTCTTATAGTCTTCTTCTGTCAGATTGCTTTTGGATACACTTTGGATTTTTTGATACACTATGATCTATTATTTTGCGGAAGATAGAGATGGGGTAAAACTTAACTTTCTTTCAGCCAAGTCTTTATTGATTGTATGAAACCCAATTAAAGCAGGATGTAGACTATAAATATGTTTAACTAATAATGATGTATATTTGATCCACTCAGTCACCAGCAGTGAATGTTATCCTCTCTTGAGTCTTTATTTGTGATGTGCTTTTACAGTCAATTTGAAACCCGGCAGAAATAACAATCTAAGTAACTTGTATAGCCTTCTAATTTGTTATTAAAAAATCTAATGGTCGTTTTGTCTACATGCTGAATTGAGGATGGTTGTTTGTCTGGGTGGTTTACAAAAATAGATGTTAAATGTATATGGGATGAAAGAGCAAACACGATGAAAGAGACTCGTCACCACTTTTTTTTTCTATTGTGTGCTGACACACTTGCTCTTCAAACACCCTTCAATCCACTGAACTACAGTAAGTGACAGCAACTAAAGACAGGCAGACTCTGTTGGAAAATGTAATTATGTGGCAATACTTTCATGTTCAAAACCTGTACTCAAAAACAAGTACTTTCATTGTTGTTAGTTGCACTCAAATCATACTTGTTCACATTACTTAAAAACTAATGTAACTACATGAACTTAAATTTACTGAGTTGTTTCTACTAATAATGAGTATTGACAGCTTCACTTAATAAGTGTTTGTTCGGTCAACCTAACATTGCTGAGTGAAACGAACAGACTGAGCAGTGGATCTGTAGTTCCCAGCATGCTTTGCAAGGAACTGCATGCATTAGGAGAGTAAATTTAGGGATTAAATAGTTATTTTATGTGTTTTTCAGTAAAGGGAAAGATGTTGTTAGTTTATGTTAGTGTTTAATATTATGTTGGACATTTAGAGGAGTTTCTGTGAATTTGTGGTTACCATTATGCAGAAGAGTGGTGCCTGTGTTTAGGCCGTTGGCACTCCTATACACGTATTTGTTAGATGGAATTCCTGCCCTCAATTAAATTGGGTTTGTCCAATGGGTTATTTTTGCATTTTGTTTCTAAAACATGCTTGTTGTTATTTAATATATTTCCACTTAAACTTGTAGATCAAATAGTTAATTTAATAAGGTAAATTATCCTAACATAATAAACCTTTATAAATGTAACATAACATTATTAAGTAAACTGCACATATAAATATTATGTAACAGTGTGTTGTCTTGTGTGTAGGACTAATTTCTTATGCATCTAATCCCAAAACTTTTATAACTAGTTCTAGTATAACTAAATTTTAGAACTAGTTACAGAGGCTTGAGCCATTGATAGCAGACTATAAGACGCTGCGTTTTTGGAATGTTGTGTTATACGCGATGTGGGATTACAAATGTAAGGATCTGTTTAAAACTAAGGAAAGTACATTGTATTTCGCATTTTAGGTAAAGACAATGCTATCAGATGAATTATTCTGTTAAGCAAAGTTTTAAGAGTTTTCTGCTCGTTCCTGTTCTCTTTATTGTAAATCAAATTAGCCAGATTACTGAGAATCTCCCTTTTTGTCTTTAATGGCTCTTGGAGCCTCTGTCACATTTTTGAATAGTTATGCTGATAGGATTAGGACTGATGACACTCTAGAGTCCGGGGCAAGTTCCTATACCTGGATACTTAATTTGCATGCTTTGTTTAAGGTCGTCGCGTATTTGCTTAGTCTCCCCTGCCCCCTAAAATCTATATAAACTACAATGTATACTGCCTTTTGGACTTGATGGACTGCAGCTACCGACAGCACGTGTTCTCAGTGAAGAATCTGCTGAAGACACATCCAAGTCTCCTGGTCTTCGCTTCTGAGATTTCCAACAACAAGATGCTGCAAAAGACGTGAGATGTGAGCGCTACGGTTAAAGATGTCCATCTAGTATGTACATTGAAAAACTATGGAAAAGAATGCGTTCTGTGTGAAGAGCCTCTAATGCAGTTATTAATGCAGTAAATAGAGTGTGTGTGTGAGAGAGAGAGAGATTAAGCATGTGTGAATTGCCTTAATCTGTGTGTCTCTAAAAGCGAAACTGTAAGTCTATTAGCTTCAAGAACAGCACCGTTATTACTTTCCTAGTGAGAAATGAAGCTTTAGCATCCTGAAGAGGGTGATGTGACTCTTACCTGGCTCCATGGTTCCTGTGAGGATGTGGCTGGAGATGCGTGAGGAGGCATTGCATCCCCGAAATGCAAACTCCTGCGCTGTGGAGAAAGAAGAGGGGGATGAGAGTGAGGAAGCATAGCATGACCCAGAGATTGAGGAAACTGCTCATTTGTTGAAAAGAGGGGGAACAGAAATAAACTCTTTTATTAAACAGGATTCTCCACCTGGCCCTGCGCCGTGGGACGAAGCAGCGCATTCACCATCTCCTGAAGAGCAGCTCCCTCCATCTCTGTGTCGCCCATCTCAGGGATGGTGTTTCACTGACCACTTTGAGGTTTTAGCAGCGGATGAGACGGTCTGGTCTGGTGATATGTGTTTGAAACATGATGTGTTTGATCGCCTCCATTTGCTTCTTTACTGCCAAGAACTTCTGGGCAACGTCCTCAACAGTGTCACCGAAAATGTTGGCCTGAGAGATGGGGAAGTCGAGAAAGCAGACTTTGCCAGCTTCCTTCTTCTCAGACAGTTTCAGCCAGCGATTACTTTCTTGGACTGCCAAGGTGGACATTGTCTGGCTGAGGGTCCACGCAGTGCCCTGAGCGCAATCCTTGGATGGGAGGCACAGGTGATTCCTTCAGGTGGCGGCAGGTTGTAGGCATAAATCCACTGCAATTACTCCACCAGAGGAATCTCCATGTAACGTAACCCTTGGCTGCCCCACCATCAAGGGTAGTGAAAGTGGAGGAAGCAGTGAAGCGGCTTCTGGCTCTAACACTGCATTCACAAGGGCCGTCTCCGTTAACGCTTCTCATTTACTTTGAATGGGTGACATCATGTGTTGCTGAACTGAATTGTGGGTTACATTGCATTGGATCACTGGCTTGCTCATGGCAATCAGATCACCTGTGCAAATACCCTTGTGCAGACGCTAGGCAATTGTGCTCATGCAACACTGGAAAAGTAATGTGATTGGCTGTTGTCACTATGACAGTGGTGCCAGCACCAGCTTTAGACAGGTCCACCACTAAGCATCAACGACCTGTGAGAATGCAGTATATATATACGGGGAGTGACTTTTACAAAACTATTGTGCAAATTTTAATAAAGTGGTAATAAAGTCATCTGGACTATATTTATGTTAGTTTATAACAGTTGTTGTTATAAACTGTTGTTTTATGAACAAATTATTTTGTGTGAATAGTGGGGGGAAAATAACACGTTTAGAATAACATAAGGGGAAAAAATTACATATATTTTTTATTTTCGTCATGTTGTTTTTCTAAAAATGACATCATATCGGTGTTGCAACAGTGTGGTTTAAGAAACTGTTACGTGACTCATGTGCATGTATGCCTGATGGGCAGTGTGTAACTCTGCAGGCTCTCTCCTTCCTTGTGGCGTGCAGATGTAATCAGGGCGTCTCTCCGCAGGGGCGTGATGAGCTCATTAAGATGGATCAATCTGAGGAAGCAGCGCCTGCTGAACTGATAACGCCACATCCATGTCTGATACCTGTTCCTGCCTTCCTGGCTCCCCATCGACCAGACATCAGGACACACTGACATCCAGAGCTTTTCAGCTTTACAGCTCCCCTGGAGGGATCGTAGGAGTCTTTCATCTGATGTCGATGGAACAGCTCTTTGATCAGTGTTATTATTTAGTTGATTCATCATTTTGATGTGTGGTTTACTATATACCTCTCACACATGTTGGCAGTTTTCCTCAGGGTAAATAGTCCCTCTGAGGAAACTGCAAAGTCCGATCATAATATCCGAGATCAATGGTATCTGTTCGATCCATATTTTTAAGTGTCAACTCCATGGTTTGGTTTAAAATTGTAAGTGACACGAACAACAGCATATGTCAGACGCATGCAGAGACGCTATTCGTAAGTGAAAAAATGGACTCGGTTTCAGAAGGAGAAGGAGGGAGAAAAAAAGAAATAACATGTTAGCAGATGTATTAATTCCTCCACAGCTGTGGCTATTTTTGAGCCACATTTAAACGTTTCATCCTACACATTGTGACAGATCGATGGGAAAATAAATAAATAAATGGGATAGACATAGCCAACGAAACCTATCTGTGGGTATTGGTGTCTGTTGTGAGTTAATAGGATGTCAGTGAAGATTGATGGCCATGCCGTTGGGGGAAAAGAGGCTTGGAGCTGTGTGCATTTATGAAAATGGGCCGAAAGGACGAGAGGTGGCCATTATTCTCAAACGTCAGAGTGTTGGATATGATGTGGGTGCTTGGAGCTTCATTTATTCGTGCTAACTAAAGTTTGTTTGTATTTGCACTTTTGTAAGGTGGACGCTGGACTTGGGGGCAAAGAATACATTTTTATAACAAGTTTATTGAAAATATGCAAATGTGTAGCTCAAAATCCAAATTCAAATCGATTGACAAAAGGGTACAAACAGGAAAGAAATCAGTAATATAACTGCCAAACCAAGAACAAGACCCAAACACTCAAAAATGCCCTCAGAAAATTGTAAAAAATGTTGTAGCTTCTTACCATAAAACAACAGTTAATAGTGACCACATTTGTCAGACTCCAGAAATACCATAAAAGTAGTAGATATCACTATAGTCCATTTCAAGGCCAAAATATAAAAATATTTTCTTCAAAATCTTGGCCCTAAAATCATGTTCAGTAAATCTGGCAATGTTTTATTGTGTTGGTTATTGTACGTATCATGGCATTTGAAAAAGAAAAAGCATTTGAAAATGACCAACTACACTAAAGCCAGGGCCTTCTACAGGTCTTGAGCTTTATTTGCAAGTGCAATACTATACCAGATGAGCTATGAGTAAGTTTACTACATCAGAAAATCCAAACAAATGTAACTACAAAAAGTATTAGCTAAGATCATAACACAGTGTTGTGCAAGGAGTCTATTAATCAATAATCAATAATCTACCCCTGTTATCATAATTTGTATAAAAAGGAATACAAGTAGTTTTACTCCTACTAGTGTTCATTTTACCTGAATACCGCAGTGAATTGTATGTATAGGTATGTTTTTGCAAAAATGTATATAGAATTTATGTAGGGTTTTCCAATGAGCCAATGTTGTGATTTTCAGTAAATAATGACTTGCATTTCATGCTGTTCCTCACACAAAGCTTTCATATGGCATCAGTAGACTTGAAATATCGCTCACAAGTGAACTTTTATGGTATTTTTATGGTGTTTTTGTCTATTTAGGAGCTTGACAGATCACCATGAACTGTCATTGCATGGAAATTAACTGCATACAAATTCTACAACCACAGTATAACAGCATACGGGTTTGGAATGACATGAGGGTGAGTAAGTAATATACATTTTTGGATGAATTATTCCTTTCCAGTGTTCTACATTGCATCTGAAAGTTGTTTCTGAAACAGACTTTGTGTATCTGTGTGATCCATAGCGCAGTCTCAAATGTCTCTATAGTGATTTAAAGCGCTGTTTACCTGAGACTGAGTGTTGAATGTGACCCTTAGGTGAGGTGCAGTTTTTTTTTTTTTTTACATAAACCTGACATGTTATCTCCAGGGCTTCCACACCATCTCAGTTTTCTTAGATTAGCTTCTCTCCCAGGATCTGTCAACTGTTGAGACCGAATCTAATTTTGCTCACACTGGTAGTGCAGTCTCTATCTCTCTCCTTGCCTCTGTATTTTTCTTTCTCCTTGTCCTTTACTGGTTTTGCTTAAGAAAAACCCACGGAGACTCTCTGTCGTTTTGAATCTCGCATCCATCAGTCAGCCACTCGAGCGGAGTGTTGTGAGCGAGGGTATATGGATGAGATGAGTAGTGTGTGTGTGTGTTGATACCTCAGACTGCGGTCCCTGGGCAGTCTCTCACACACATCAGAAAAGGAGCCATCTGCTCTCTTCTGAGGATTTGCTTCAGGTCAAGCTCAAACCCGAATGTATGAGATGCCTCTGGAAAGCACAATGAACCTGGTTTAATTCCACTATAAAAACAAACAGCTCTTGTCGCCGTGTGTGTTTCGATAGACGTCTGCTGTATCAAAAGCTCCAGAGAGGAGCGTTTTTGAAGATTGGAGGTTGTTAGGCTCCTCTCAAGACACAGACGATTGTGTTTCATATATCTAACCTGCCTTTCACTCATTTAGTCAGTCAGTCCATCAGTCACATGTCTGACTTGATCTCCCATCCCAATCTCCCCTCATCCTTCAGCCTGACAGCCATGACAGCCAATCCCATTCTTGATTGGGCTGACACTCAAAAGGAAACAGACGAATGGAGACCATCACCCTCTCTAGGGCTAAGACACACTATCTGTAAATCAAGACACCCATTCCACCTTCAAAACCTGCTGGACAGACAGAGACAGATCCGTAACAAAAAGTCAAAGCAACATCAAACGAAAGATTTACAGTTCCGCACAACTGCTTCCCCGTCCCGGTAAATACTATGTGCACTTAAACCTTCAAATGTGTGGGAATTTATTCAGGATGTTCACAAGAACAATCCTCTTCTTTATAAAAATGATGTAAGAAGAAACATATTTACCTCATAGACACTCTGAAACTTTTTAAAATGAAACATTTTAGAAAGTAATTTCCATTAAAAAAATTTGATCTACAAAAAAAGATTTTGAATTCACTTTTATCTTTATATTTTTATTGCATTTTTCATTTATTTATTTCAATATTTATTTGTATTTAGCATTTCATTAAAATCATATAAATGTATATATTTATTATATTATAATTATATTTTTAATTATAATTATGTACATGTACAAGTGTTACTTGATATACTATACAGCAAATAATAATAATGGATATTATATATACATTTATAGTTATGTATAGTTTATGTCAAATATTATTAAACATTACAAAAACATATAAAAAAATGAGGACCCTCAACTTGGAAAGCAGACCCTTGTATCATGGATATCAAAAGTTTGGAAACCATAAGATTTTCTGCTTTTGGGATTTTGATGAATGTGATTCTGGGCTGAAAATAGAAAATTGTTCAGTGTTGTGGCCAAAAGCCCCCCAAACTGGTTGACATCCAGCACGGTCAACATGACTGCGTGCAAAGATACCAGATGTCACCTTGCTGCCTCTGCTGTTAGCTGGAGAGTAGCGCAACGAAAAGTAAACTCTTTCTGTGTATTTGTTTGATGGCGTGACAATGATTTTGGCTGCTTTAATCACAAGGTAAAAAGCAGATGAAGGTTAAACGATCTGTATTATTACAAAGAGACCTTTGAACTGGAATATTCTGCTATCACTTCTGTCTCCCAGCCTTTAGCGTCTGCTATGCATCTCTATGGCATTTTAAATTGGATTGAAATTGTATTTGCTTATAATCATTTGTTGTTCTTATGATGTTAATGAACAACACACCATTTTAGCCAGCGATACGAGATTGATCGCAAGAAGAAAGAGCAAATCAATTATCAAATCAGCTTCAGAAGCAGGCCAGCGTAGTGTCATAACACAGATTGTTAATGATTCACATCATCTGGGGCCCAGTAGTGAGTCAACAGCCATAATTATGATCCCACTGTGAGCTTTGCTATTGACTCTAAAAAGTGTCGAGATTTACTGTGATATTCCCTAGATGATGAGAGAAAGTCTAATTAAACACAGTAACTGGGGGGATTAAAGGACCTCGATGGGTTTGCTACCTGTGGCACAGTGATTGAATATCAGCAGAACTAATGACAAGCTCAGAGTGAACGCTGTGTTTGGGTTTAGTGGTCCATTCATGACCTTGCGCATCAGATATATAAAAGACGACATCATCCCTGTGAAAAAAAAAATCATATGTATGCATATGTTAACCATAAAAGCAAGATGATTGCATATTAGTCATATGTTTGGGTTTGGGTCTCCTGAGAAATAGTTTACAAGCAGGATGTGACCTTTAACCTCACATGTGTGAAGACCACAGACCTGGTACAAATGCGAAGACAGATTATCTCTGGATTAATCCCTGATTAAATCATCAAGTCCAGCTGATACCTGTCGCTTGCCAGGTCAGTGTATTTATATGGCTGGGATGACTGCCTGAAGCCCTCACTGCTGCTTTCAGAACCCTCCAGAACAGATTTTTGAGAGGACATTCCAATTAAAAGCAGCTTTGGCTATACACATGGTCCAAAATGTCTGAGACCACTAGTGATATACATACAGCAATGATTAATTATTTAATGAATAAAATAAATGACCAGCTGTACAATTTGGGTGAAAAGTTTCAATTGAAAAAATGAAAATGAATATCTGAAAAATTTCAGAACAGCTTAGTATTTTTGTTTATTCTCTTTTGCTTTAGTGACAGCTGCACTTAAACTGTATGAACTCCACTAGTTTGTTTAAAACCTGATTATCATGTGATCCAATATGAATATGATCGAAAGAGCATTTTTTGGTTAAGTGGAAGAACATCATTAGAGTCAAATCTTGCCAATGTCACACACACACACACACACACACACACACACACACACACACACACACACACACACACACACACACACACACACACACTATATATATATATATATATATATATATATATATATATATATATATATATACACACTCACCTAAAGGATTATTAGGATACTAATACTGTGTTTGACCCCCTTTCGCCTTCAGAACTGCCTTAATTCTACGTGGCATTGATTCAACAAGGTGCTGAAAGCATTCTTTAGAAATGTTGGCCCATATTGATAGGATAGCATCTTGCAGTTGATGGAGATTTGTAGGATGCACATCCAGGGCACGAAGCTCCCGTTCCACCACATCCTATAGATGCTCTATTGGGTTGAGATCTGGTGACTGTGGGGGCCATTTTAGTACAGTGAACTCATTGTCATGTTCAAGAAACCAATTTGAAATGATTCAAGCTTTGTGACATAGTGCATTATCCTGCTGGAAGTAGCCATCAGAGGATGGGTACATGTTGGTCATAAAGGGATGGACATGGTCAGAAACAATGCTCAGGTAGGACGTGGCATTTAAACAATGCCCAATTGGCCCTAAGGGGCCTAAAAAACATCCCCCACACCATTACATCACCACCACCAGCCTGCACAGTGGTAACAAAGCATGATGGATCCATGTTCTCATTCTGTTTATGCCAAATTCTGACTCTACCATCTGAATGTCTCTACAGAAATTGAGACTCATCAGACCAGGCAACATTTTTCCAGTCTTCAACTGTCCAATTTTGGTGAGCTTGTGCAAATTGTAGCCTCTTTTTCCTATTTGTAGTGGAGATGAGTGGTACCCAGTGGGGTCTTCTGCTGTTGTAGCCATTCCGCCTCAAGGTTGTGCGTGTTGTGGCCTCACAATTGCTTTGCTGCATACCTCGGTTGTAACGAGTGCTTATTTCAGTCAAAGTTGCTATCAGCTTGAATCAGTCGGCCCATTCTCCTCTGACCTCTAGCATCAACAAGGCATTTTCGCCCACAGGACTGCCGCATATTGGATGATTTTCCCTTTTTACACCATTGTTTGAAAACCCTAGAAATGGTTGTGCGTGAAAATCCCAGTAACTGAGCAGATTGTG
Source organism: Gobiocypris rarus (assembly GCA_023029165.1). NCBI lineage: Eukaryota > Metazoa > Chordata > Actinopteri > Cypriniformes > Gobionidae > Gobiocypris > Gobiocypris rarus. The sequence goes on from CM040920.1 coordinate 24,931,910, forward strand.
AAATACTCAGACCGGCCCGTCTGTTACCAACAACCATGCCACGCTCAAAATTTCTTAAATCACCTTTCTTTCCCATTCTGACATTCAGTTTGGAGTTCAGGAGATTGTCTTGACCAGGACCACACCCCTAAATGCATTGAAGCAACTGCCATGTGATTGGTTGATTAGATAATTGCATTAATAAGAAATTCTTATAATCTAATAATCCTTTAGGTGAGTGTATATATATTATCAGTTTGGTGGAAAGTTACTTTGAAAAGTAATATATTACAATATTGCATTATTAAGTAACTAAATGCGTTACTTATTCGCTTTTTTAAGAAAAGTAAAGCATTGCGTTACTTTTGTGTTACTATTTCTCACCTGTGCTGGTTTTATTTTATTAGATGTTCTATTTTTGGGTAAATGTAAAGGCCATTTCACATCAAGGGCCCTATTTTAACTCTCTGAGCACATGGTCTGAAGCACATGCACTTTTGCTAGTTTAACGATGGAAAATGGCACCCCAGACACATGGTCTAAAAGGGTTGTACCAGTCTCTTAATGAGTCATGGGTGTGTTTTGGGCGTAGCGTACAATAAACCAATCAGAGTCTCATCTCCCATTCCCTTTAAAAGCAAGTTTTGCTGGCGGATTCGCTATTTACATGGCGGAATTTGCGAGTGGAACAAGCAGTGTACACACGTTGTGCACCCGCTTAAAGGTGCAAAGATACTGTGCTATTTACTTTAGACCAGGTTTTTTGTTGATCAAGGGCACAGTCTATTTCAGTTGCCTCAAAATAGCAACGCGCCAACAATGCATCTGAACACACCTCGTTTTTAGACCAGCACGGCCCTGGGCAAACAGATAGGCATGAGTGCATTTGCTATCGGGACACTGACAGTTAAGACCTGTTTATCTAGTAGTATATTTGACTTTTACGTTCTGGACATTTATCATATTCATAGACATGCATAACATCTGTTTCAACTGAAATAAATAATTTGCATTGTGTTGCTCTGTTATATTTGTGAGTTCACTTTGTCCATGTGTGACACAATGAGAGTTGCTGTGATGGGTACCTGAGTGCTGGCCTGTCAGCCTGAGCTGTGTGTGATTCAAACAAAAGTATATCCTTAGTGTCTCTTAATCATCAGAGACAAGAGGAAACTCCTTTTGACAAATATGCCCTGTCACATCTTTTCCCCTAACAGAAGTGCAGCCTCCATTCAGGAGTTTGACGTTGATGCTGGTAATACTGCGGACTGCCCTCTGGATTAAAGCATATTAGTATTAGTGATGCTTGCAAGGTACCTCACTTACAATGCTTTTGGGGATATTTTTCTGATGTATGCCTATGAATTTAAAAATGAATCTATGAATTCATTAAAAATGATAATAAGGCTCATTTAGAAATCGTGAATTCACAGCTGCCAAAAGGAAGCCTGTAGGAAGATTGCAGTGAAATAAAATGCCCTGGAGGTTGCAATGACAAGTTGAGAAAAAATGACAAGTGGCATACGGCAAATCTTCAGGGCTCCAATGAGGTGGGGCTCTGTCCACAAATGATGATGTCATACACGAGTATTTATATCAGGTGTTTGTAATTTAGCCCTCTCTTGATTCTTTTACCTTTACACATTGGTCACATTTGGGTAATTTAATTTAAAGATAATTTATTGAGAAATCAACTTTTTATTCAGCCTTTGATCGATAAAAGTTCATTGTGATATAAGAATATCCTGTAAGTTTTGGAGCTGAAAACTTCCTTGGTAGTCAAAGAAAAGCTTTTATTTACACCAGGTCCAGCAAATGCTCGATCTCAGAATGTGCCAACCCTTGATGTCATATTGTGGTGAAACACCGCCTTAACCCGAAGAAGACAAACGCCTGATTCTGTAGCCCTGTCCACCGATTTGTACATGGCATGTCATAGATAAATAACTGTGGCGAGGTGGACAGGTGAGAGACGTGGGAGGAGCGAGCGATACCGGTGCGTGATTGAGAATGAGCATCACCTGCGAGGCACTCGGGATCAGAGTCGGACATGTATGGACCAGGGCTTGCAATCCCCAACATCCTGGGGCTATGTGTTTTCCAGACAGGCTACCAAAACGCATCACCGGCCTGCCTATCTTAAATAGTGAAATAACATTCCTTTCTTGATGTGTGTTGTTCACTCTCTTGACTTGATATTTGAAGGAAAAATACAATCGCGGAAGTTTTGATCATGATGATTTGTCTGACTCTGCAGTGAGGCTTGTGTGTGTGTTGTGTGTGTTGTGTGTGTGTGTGTGTGTGTGTGTGTGTGTGTGTGTGTGTGTGTTTCCCACACGCTTTCAAAACAATTCCTCACGTGTACTCCCGGGGTGGCCGAAACTCATTATAACATGCAAAGCTTATTCAATCATAACAGTGGGCGTTTACTTCCAACCACGCGAACGTTATAAGTTGACCTCAGACAACAGTATAAAATCTTTTTTTAAATGTGTTGTGTTTCTATGTTTTTTTGTAGTTTGCCTTTTTGTGTAGTGATCATGACCCTGTTGTCTTGGTCTGGAGGTAACAAAAAGCATTATTAAGAGCAATGCATGTACTACTGCATCATGGATGAGTGAATTCGTTTTGATCATGGACTCACTCACACTGAAACTGCTCCATGTCTGTCAGTGACAGACAACTTCCAAATGTCCAAACTAGAGAAACTGGCTATAATTTTATTGTCATAGACACCCACTTGTGTGAAAAGTCAAGATTTTCAAAAGAGTTTTACTATGTTAAAATCACGATGAAACAATACAGAAAAATAATGCTTGGCCTCTTATGCAAATTTAATCGTAATATAATATAATATAGCATGGCTCATAAAGCTGTAAGGAGGCCCGTGCATAGTGTCGGGGTGTCGCATTCGCCGCCGTAATGACCTTTGTTAACCAAATGCACTTTCAACAAGATCATCACCCATCTTTGAACAATTGAAACCTCCATATGAACCTGTAATACTAATGTGTGTAAGAATCCATGAACATTCAATGCCATTTTTCTTCATATCATGAGATCTAAAGCATCATACAAGCAATCATGAGGCTCTGGTTGGGAGAAGTGATGCCTTTGCTTTATAGGGGAGGATGAGCGATGTGTGAAATGGATTTTTGTGCTCTGCTGTGCTCCTTTCACACTCTGGGCTATCATAAGCTCCGCTAATTCAGCTGCATTGCCTCAGCCCACGTTAATTATAGACTCATTGACAACAGCTCTTACTTCTGTGCAATCTACCCACCGCGCCGGCTTATTGAGGGTCGACTGAAATGAGTTGGAGTTTTATGAAAGCCCCCAGAAACTGCAGCAATGGCCTAAAGCAATGCTGATGATAATTAGATCCTGTGGCAGAGCTGGAAAATTAAGTTAATGCTTTACTTGAACCCTATAGCCATGAGACATGCCAAGGATGTCAACTTTCTCTTGTCACAACATCGTAATATAAATGTCTGCTATGACAGAGCAGAGCATGACAGAGCAGCTTGTGGAATAATATGACTAGTGACAGGCCTTATAAATGCTTTTTTACGTCACAAGTGCATGAACATTTAAACAAAGGTATACTAAGGCACACTGGAGTTTTAATAGGGGTAGAAAGAAATACATTATTTCTGTTTTCTATTTCTGTAACCGGCAAATTCTGTTACATTTGCATGGCATGTTTTATCACCCTTTCAATTTTTTCTAATGTGCTATTTACTTAAAGAAATTACGGTCAAGTCAACTTTATAGCGCTTTTTACAATGTCGATTGTTTCAAAGCAGCTTCACAGTGTTAAACAGGAAAATAATGCAACAGATTTTGATTCGGCTGTACAGCTGCTCTGGAGAAAACAGTGATGTAATCTAGCTCATTTCAATTGTCATAGTTAATTTAGTTTGTAATTCAATTTATTTGGATGTTTAGTTGAAAATTGTGTCCCCAACTGAGCGAGTTAAACCAAAGGCGACAGTGGCAAGGAACCAAAACTCCATCAGGTGGCATAATGGAGAAAAATAAACCTTGAAACCAGGCTCAGTTGGGGTGCCAGTTCTCCTCAGGCCGATTAACAAACAGTGTATGATTATTATTCTGGCAACCTTCAGAGTCATATTAGATCTGAATATTCGAAAGATCGGAGGCATCATGCCAGAGACGGGTTTATTGAAGATGACGTGTCGATTAAACAATTATTAAATAGGAATATTCGAAGGATCGGAGTCATCACGCCGGAGACGGGTTTATTGAGGATGCTGAGGTAACAATATGGAAACAATATTACACATAATATTTTGAGACATTTTTAAGGCTTGTTTTTAATGGCATCTGCCTGAATAAATAATGTAAAATAACCTTAATTATTTAGTCTACAATTAATTTTATATTTTAAAAAAGTATAAATTAGAGTGAATGGAAATGACCTGTTAGTATTTGAGTTACATTATAATTAATAGAATGTATGCCTCTAGCACAGCGCAAGCAGAAACAAACTTGTTACTGCACTGGCATTAGCAAAGGTAATGCTCTCTGAACTAAGCAACATGCATTTTACTATTAGTATAAATGCAGTTATCCACAACCTAACCATAAGATCTACTCTACAGAACTTTAACATAAAGAAAGTCTTTCAAATGTCAAACATAACTGAACATTAAACATTAACTCAAACATTACCCTTCATTCAAAAACACATAAAATAACACTTAATTTCCAAATTTACTCTCCATTTCCAGCCATATGCAAAGCATGCTGGGAACTATCAATTGAGCTTATTCTCTTAAAATAAACAGGTAGCCTTTTCCCCCTTAATTTGATCAGCTTAATCAGTTCCTCAATTCAAGCCTCAACATTTTTTACATTTCCTTAAAAAAATGTGGAAAATGTATCTTTTGGTTTTATTAGTGAAATGTTCTCAATATTTTCTATACAACACTGAACCACAATTGTTTTAAGACAATACACACACTTTATTTTGTGAAGACCCATGATTCACTTTTAAGTTATTGATATGTATGTTTTGCATAAACAACATGGTCAACATGTTGTAACCTAGGTTAAACCATATTTTACGAGGTGGCTAATTCGTACGAATTTGTACGACCTCACTCGTACGAATTCATATGATTTTTACTAAATCGTACATATTTGACGAGTTGGCAAATTCTTCATACGAATGACCTACCTCAACCCCGCCCCTAAACCTACCCATCACTGGGGTTTAGGCAAAACGTACGAATTCGTACGAGTGAGGTCGTACAAATTTGTACGAAATAGCCACCTCGTAAAATATGTACGAATTGGTCGTGAGATAGCGTTGGTTAAACTTGCATAAGTTACTTTAAATGTAAACTATCCTTACCCTCCTTCAAATGTTTTAAAGTTGTACTTTTAAAAGGATTGAAATCATGTACACTCATATGAGATCACATAACCTGCTAAATATTGCTCATTTTGTCTTGGTAGGGTCCCTGTAGATACGTTTGCTCGCGGATAAAATAAAAAAAAGAAAAAGAAAAAAATCATGGCTGACTGTGAAAAATAACTAATAACTAACTGTATATCGTTCAAAAGTTTGAGGTCGGGAGGGACCAGTGAGATTCTTTAAGATTTAGTAAGATTCAACACTTCTTCATTTATTTGATAAAAATATAGCAAAAACAGTAATGTTGTGAAAGTTGTGCAACTTAATATTTTGTGGAACCATGAAAATGTGGAACATTTTAGGATTCTTTGATTAATTTTTTACCCTTAAACGCATACCTCGGGTCATTAGTGACCCGGGACATCATTCACTAACCTCATCCTCAATTATTTATTAAAGTTAGACATCATCAACCTTCTTAGTATTCCTCAATCAAGTAATTATAAACAATATAACGCTAAAATTATCAAAATACGTTTTCCCATTTATTTATTTTTTGTATAATGTCGCATTGTGTAAGTATATTTTTTCTGCACAACAATAATTAAATCTTTGATGACTGAATAAGTGCAATTCACAATTATTCCACAAGGTGGCAATGTCTGATAGACAATGATGAAGTGACTGAAGTTACAGGCAGAAAACAAAAGAATAAGACGCGTCATCAGCTAAACTTGAAATGCCTTTGGCTAGCGATTTACTGCAGCAGAACAAGAACTGAACGCAATCCAATATTAGTCACAGTCACTTGATGTGGTGGATGTCAGCAATCACAATTGTGATTTTGAAGATGTTTAGAGTATGTTTGAGGCTGCGAATATGAGCCAGATGCAGACTGTACTGGGAAATGAGCTCTGACGAGGACAGTGATGATGGTATAAAACATCTGGTCAAACTGAACCCTCCAAAAGGTAACAAAATATGCGTTATTTTATTTTTTCTGTAATTGTTACACTAATATATGGAGAGTTTTATCGTGACAGGTAAACAGACTTCAGCTTTTTGAAAACAAACTCATGTATATGCTTTGGTCTAGTAGAGAAGTAAGCAAGCCATTTCATTCACTCAGTCAGTTGTCTCAAAGCAGAACATAAGCTGTATGTTTTCTTTGGGTGCGAGAATCACATCAAAACACTGGGGAGTGTGAGTGAAATGTAGCACTCTGATACAATATAAAGTATCAATCATTTCATGTCGGCCTTTGGGATCAAAGTAAAGGTGTCCAATATTTGAGAGGCAATGTATTACACTTATCTTTTGGCATATTGATTCTTAGCTGGAAAGCCAAACTCATGTTTCCTGAGGTGTGCTTTGCTTCAGTCACATTTGTCTTCATCCATGTCAGGGGCTGACCAAATGAGAACATAGCAAGCAAACATATCTGCCAGATTTATATTCTTGCTAAAGGAATTTGCCTTAGTTTTCAAAAGTCTGTGACAGAAATAAACAGGCATGTCATGGCCTCAAAATCACTTAAGCAAGTTAACGGAAGTTTCGTTGTTTATAGCTAAGTTTCTTAATCTAGCTTTGGTGAGCAATAGTGAATGTCCACAGAGAAGTTCCTGTCTGCTGTTTTAAAGTCTTTTCTTCCAAGGATGAGTTGATCCAACAGCTCTGTGATCAGAGTCCTTGGTGTGTCCGTCATGGTTGATGAGAAGCCTCTGGCTTATGAAGGACCATCCAGTGAGGTCTCTCTTTAATTAACTCAATGACCAGGACCAGAGGAGCAGCTATCCTCATCAGAATCCTTAATAAAATAACAGAGGAATGACAAAACAGCTGCATAGATAATTATGTTCTGACAACCAGCCCACATAGGGGTTATAAGCACAGAAGGGTCTTTCTGTGTAATATAGAGATATTTGGCCAGGATTCTGAGATGTTTTGTCTTTTCTTCTCTTTCCGAAATAGGAAGACAGTGGCTAAGTGTCCCTTTGTGGTTGTTCTCTTTTTTTAGCAAATAGCCTGATGTCTGAGGATGCTTCACTTTCTCTCTGGATTTAAGGTTGAGCTTGTCTAACCCTAGTGACGTGCTTCTTTTGTCTGGAGGTAAGCTTTAAAGATGTATGACTTCAAAGCAAAGCCATTGTCTTTTTTGCAGCCATCTGCAACATACTATAAAATATAATAACATATATAAATGTTATGAAACAGCATAAAATCAAAAACAGTCATTTTCATATTCCTGGAACCTATTGCAAACAATTGGCATTATTCCAAAGAAAAAAATAATCTTAGTAATCCTTTATTTCTGCCTCTGAAATTACCAAATTATCTTCAATAAACAAGAGGCTATTGAATAACTTACATATTACATATAGCCAATACAGTTTTGTAAAATGTTTTCTTGTAAGATCAAATTTGTAAATGTTGTAAAAATTGTATTTCACTATATAAAAATAATCTTACTTATTACTTATATATTACTTATTTAATTTTTTTAAATGTTAATTTTAGAATAATTGAACTTAATAGTTTTGGACAAAATTAACTAAATGGCATTGAATTAACCTTATGAAAAAAAAGTTTAGTTAAATAAACAATGTTTTTTTTGCTGTTCACACTTGTTTAGTATGATCCGGCTCCAATTGGATATGCACATACATTGGAATTTGGCCAGTATAAGAATTCAGTGTGAACAGAGAAGGAAAAAGCGTGCAGCACATATGATCAGTGTTTAACCATCACTCTCATCAGTGTGGGCGATGTCGGATGTTCACTATATACTATACAGTATATCGCTGCTCACATATTTCGATCGTTGTTTTTACCCCTAAACAAAGAACAAAAATAACTTCTCTGTGAGTATATCTGGGCTTAAGCGATTAAACTATTAACTTTTTTTTTGTTCATTTAAATGAAGCTAAAATCACATATAAATATTACATGAAAAACTTATATGAAAATGTGAAATGTTGCTTTTACAACTAACTGAAATCAAATAAGTTTAAGTTTAACTAAAATGGTTAAAACTTAAATAAAATCAATTAAAGCTAATAGCTTTAAAAGTTTATTCTAAAATAGCACTGTTCTACGTATGATGTAATGTGGCGGCTGAATATCGGTGTATATGGGTCAAATGTGTCCTTCTCTGACAGTGTGGCTGCTATATTCTCTCTAGTCAGGACAGTATAGCAATACCATGTACCTTAGTTGGACCACAGAGAGAATCTGAGCTATAAGACAGACTGCTTATTTCAAATCCCAGGGTCTTATGATTATCAGCATAAAATGCACTCCATTGTCAGCTGGTGGCTTAGGTCTGCAAGCGTGATATCGACCGGCACAGTGTGACTTTGGTGTGATGCTTAAACTTTTATCTCTTCTGCTTTTTTGATGAGTTAAAGGCTCAGTCTCACCTATGAGTGAGAGGAGAGGATGAGACACAGAGAATGGAGTAGTCTGCTCTTTATCCTTCTCTCATCAGTGAGTATCTGTTCTTCAGTGAAGTACTTCACTTTTGTGGTGTTAAAACTGGCTTCATTCTAGACATGCACACTCTGTCTTTCTGGCTGTTTCTTATGCCAGGCGTACAATATGTTTTGGCTGTCTGGACCTCTGCCCAATCAGTTTTCTGCTGCTAGCTTTTTCATTTTTAACATTTTGGTGAAAATGAGCAATGCACTCGGACATTTGGTGCTGCTAAAATCCATAGATTCCAGAATAACATTCCTTGGTGTCCATCTGCCCTGAAGGTGACCCTGCATAATGTGCATATACTGTACGTAGTGGCCTACTGGGCAAATCCAGCCAGTTAATGATTGTTTTACAGCCCTTGGACTGACAAAATCGACACAATGTCTGATACACTGAGTTTCAATGTACTCTGTGATCTTCAATTAACATAGTGATTCTCAAATGGTTTTGCTATAAGACCCAGATTTTATATTGGACATGAATTTGCAACCCAATGCTGCACCAAATTTTTGTATCATACAAAAGTACATTTATATTTTAGTAAAAAGTATAGTTTATGAAAACTTTTTTGTTACTCGAGGCTATGAAGTCATGATAGTTCTACAGCCTGATGTTAATCATTTTATATATATATATATATATATATATATATATATATATATATATATATATATATATATATATATATATATATATATATATATATATATATATATATATATATATATATATATATATATATATATAAAGGATCAGACTTGTTTGTTTAGCACATCCCACAGATGCTCGATTGGATTGAGATCTGGGGAATTTGGAGGTCAAATCAACACCTAAAATTCTTTGTTGTGCTCCTCGAAACTTTGATGAACCATTTTTGCTTTGTTGCAAGACGCATTATCCTGCTGAAAGAGGCCACAGCCACCAGGGAATACTGTTTTCATGAAAGGGTATGGTCTTAGGTTGGTGGTACGTGTCAAAGTAACATCTACATGGATGGCAAGACCCAAGGCTTCCCAGCAGAACATTGCCCAAATGGTCCAAACAGGCCAGCCTTTGCTCCCCATGAGCATTAATGAGCCTTGGCCGCCCCTTACCCTGTTGCCGATTCACCACTGCCTCCTTTGGACAACTTTTCATAGATACTGACCAATGCAGTATTGGTCAGTATCTATGCAAGAGCTGCAGTTTTGGAGATGCTCTGACCCATTCGTCTAGCCATCACAGTTTGGCCCTTGTCAAACTCGCTCAAATCCTTACACTTGACTATTTTTCCTGCTTCATAACACATCAACTTCGAGGTCAAAATGTTCACTTGCTGCCTAATATATCCCACCCACAAACAGGTGCTGTGATGAAGAGATAATCATTCACTTCACCGATCATAATGCTATGCCTGATCAGTAGGGGTGTAATGATATATCGCGATATAAAATGTGACGATATGTATCGTTGATGGAAACGATATGATCCGCGATATATATATATATATATATAGTTGTTTTATCTGAGGCTCAACTTGCTGTTGTAGGCCTATTTATAAGGTATAATTCACTCAAACACAAATTAATAAAATGTACCACAAACATAAATTCTGTCATCATGTACTCACCATCAAGTCGTTTTTCGTTTAACTTCCAAATACAAATGAAGATTTTCTTTATGAAACCTGAGGGATTTATGTCCCTCCATTTTAAAGTCCATTCCTCAAAAGATGCAAAAAATGTCATAAAGGCATCGTAATAACAACTAATTAAGTGGTCTAATTCAAAGTCTTAAGTCTTCAAGTCTTCTGAAGAGGCACAATGGCTTTATAATATGATTTAACACGACGAGCAGTAAACATGTTCTAATGACTGAGTGACGCGCGAAAACAACATGAGAGGGAATAAATGCAGATAGTTTGTGGATAGTTCATGTTCTCACTGCGGGAACATGACTATCGCGGAGCTTAGATCGAGACTCGCCTACCTTCGGGAAGGTGGGGTCCCCCTCCGCATACCTCGATCTAGTGCTATTCCTGCCCAACAAACATTATTTAAAGCGGCCTCCAAGTCAAAGCGCAAACATCATTTAAATCACTATATCACATTTAGTTTTAGTGGTAAGATTATTCAAAGCAATTTAGATGGTTCATTCATACATACTGTATTAATAGAGAGATAGGCGGGACATGGCGAGCACGGGAGAGTTGCGAGCATGGGGTGAGAATGCTGCCTGCATTGAAAGCGCTAGTTATACGTGAGGGGAAAAAAATAAAGTTTACAGAGTTTCAGTGACATTATTACATTAATAATCTTTTACATAGAATCATACAACGACTATACATAATGTTAATATAATATAATAATGCATAGGGAGAATATTTGCTGGATCTGGTAATAATGTACAAATAATACAATTATTATTTTAATCATAATACAAAATAGTGTGTATGTATATATATATATATTAGCAAAATATAAAAAAAGTAAAAAAAACAACAACTTTATTTTGGCTTAAAATATTGTGATACATAACGTATCGTGAGTTCAGTATCGAGATACATATCGAATCGTGACATGAGTGTATCGTTACACCCCTACTGATCAGTGTATATATTTCAGAGAGGCAAATTATAAAGTGAAGACAGTTTTCGCTACAAACATTTTTTATGATTCTGCTAATAAAGTAATACTATAAAATAATACAAATGATAATGTAGAGATAACTGAATAACTGAATGTGACTGACACCTGAAGCCTTGCGTTTAAAAGGTTGTTAAATACACTGATTTCTGTTTTTGGTTTAAATAAAATGTATTCTCTGTTCAGTAGGGGTACAATACGCTTATGTCACAATTCGATACATATTACGATACTGAACTCACAATACGTATGATATTATTGTGATACTCCAAGACATGGTAAAAGTAACAAAAAATGCTAAATTTTGTATTACATTGGGGTAGAAATGAACAGGGTTGGACTTGGTGCTGGTAACCCACAGTCACCAGATCTCAACCCAATAGAGCATCTTTGGGATGTGGTGGAACGGGAGCTTCGTGCCCTGGATGTGCATCCCACAAATCTCCATCAACTGCAAGATGCTATCCTATCAATATGGGCAAACATTTCTAAAGAATGCTTTCAGTACCTTGTTGAACCAATGCCATGTAGAATTAAGGCAGTTCTGAAGGCGGAAGGGGATCAAACACAGTATTAGTATCCTAATAATCCTTTAGGTGAGTGTGTGTATATGTTAGGCTGAAAAAAGTGTGCTCTCAAGTTCCTATTTGAAACCTAAAGTGAAAAATGAGTCACCTTGCGGTCTTGTGGACTTCACCCATGTGTGTAAATGAAGGCCGTGAGACTGCAGTTCCAGACATCAAGTGTGCCATTTGGGACAGTACATGTATAATCACTCCACTTAAAGTCCTGTCAGCATTTACTCATCCTCATTTTGCTCTAAGCCTGTATGTCCTTCTTTCCTCTGTGGAACACAGAAGAAATATATTATGAAGAATGTTGGTAGCCTAAAGGTTTTTGTTCCTGTTCACCTCCATTGTATGGACAAAATACAATGATCAACGGGAACTGAAACTGCATGTAGGGTGACCAAGGTTCTTCAAGATATCTTTGTTTGTGTTCAACAAATAAGAAAAAAAAGGCATTTCATTTTGGGGTGGACTGTCCCTTTAATAGAGCTCCACCACAAAAGTACTGTCGGGATGGAAAAATGCCTTCAATACTGATAATATATTGATAATGCTTCTCAATAGGTGCGTTATATCAAATATAATGTGAATAATGTAAAGGTTGGATCACTGAAAAAAGCTCTAATCAAAATGTATTATGCTGTCTCATTCCTCAATATATTTAGTGTGCATCCCCAACCTGTGGAAGTTGCCTCATTATGCTGTAATGTTACTTTAATTGGTCTTTAATTTGGTTCTGAGGCATAGCCAGCAGACGTGGCCGGCTTGGGGCAGTGCAGCCCTCTCACAGTTTCTCAGGTGGCAGTGTTTATTGCGCCCACCTATTTGCTTTCAATCTGTCAGCAGCAGGGCAGAGCGCAAAAGAGAGGAGCGGCATTTGGCAAGCCATCTTTCACATGACACCCAAACAGTGTGTCCCATCTGCCAGACAGGCGTCCAGGCCGGGACCAGCATTTGGCAGAGTCCTGTCTGAGACACCCCCCCACCTCCATCTCTCTTTCTTTCCCCTTTGAGGAATGATTAAATTGTTCCTTTTCGGGAGAATATGTAGAGATGAGGTCATGTGCTTGTTGCATGGCTGAATGAACCTCTGGGTTTTATCTATTTTCAGCTCCGCTGAACTCCCAGGGTTTGCTTTTTTTTTCAGAGAAGGACACCTCTTTCTTTTTAAACAGTGTGAGTGGTTGTAAATGGTATAGTTCAGTGGTTCATAGATTTATCTTTCCTTTTGGGGAAGAAAAGAGCAAACACAAAATTAACCCAAAGCGACAAGAGAACTTCTGTAAAATAAACTTCAAGGTTTAATTTAACCACGAGGGCTGAAGGGGACTCAATTAGTTATCATTTTTGCCTGTCACAACACTAAACACAGCCCTGCCTGAGCCCCCGCAGGCTGGTGGATGGAAACGTCCTAATTGGAGGGTGATTATCAGGTTGTCACCTGTCCTTATTAGAGGTGCGAGAGGCCTGCCTACCTACCACAGCTTTCCTGACTCACCCGCAGTCAGTGGGCCTCTCTGCCTGGGGCAGGATTATTTTCAACTGTCTGCACCTTAGGCTGCGTTTCACATCTTTCCTTTGAACAACCTCATTTGTGATGTGATAAGGCAGACAGGCATTTTTCTATGGATAGCTTGCGCTTTTAGGTATATGTGCCCGGGTACCCTAAAAAGCAATATTTTGGAGTTGTGGTGACACATGATCAACCATGACACAATGTTTGTCAAACTCATCCCTAAATGCATCTTTAAATGGTCAATTATTATTAATGTCAGCAGTCCCTATGTACCACTTGTGGAAGTTAAACTCCTTGTTTTTTAAAAATGGAAAGAACAAGAAAAAAGTGCACACATATACTGGACCCAATGTGCAAAAACTGTACCTTTAGGGATACAACAGCTTGTCACTGGGGCAGTACCCTTAAAAGGACATTTTTGAACCTTTTTTTAACCCTAAAAGGTTCATAGTAGTACCTTAAGGTACATATTGTTACTCTAAGGTACTAATACGCACATTTTAAGGGTGAAAAAGGTACAAAGATGTCCTTTTAAGGGTACTGCCCCAGTGACAAGCTGTTGTACCCCTAAAGGTACAGTTTTTGCTATATTTTTCTGAGAATGTTGGTAAATAGATAGAATCAGGGACCCACTGATGCATATGCTATTGTTGCATTTTACTTCTGTATTCTATAATAACGTGTTTTATTATTATAATTTTAATAATGAATTTGACATTTTTATCATTTAAAATTTCCCCCCTATGTGAATTGTGTATAACAATAATTTGTGGACCTTGCTTGAGAAGATAACAATTACTTCCTGAAATTGATTTGTTTATTTAAGAGTAAACCTTTCTACCAGTTTTAAACAGTTTTTTTCCAGTCTTGTGTTTTATGCAGTTTTACCTAACATCTTCCTTTACACTCTCCAGAGTCCAGGGCTTTCTTTCTCTCTCTCTCTCTCTCTCTCTCTCTCTCTCTCTCTCTCTCTCTCTCTCTCTCTCTCTCTCTCTCTCTCTCTCTCTCTCTCTCTCTCTCTCTCTCTCTCTCTCTCTCTCTCTCTCTCTCTCTCTCTCTCTCTCTCTCTCTCTCTCTCTCTCTCTCTCTCTCTCTCTCTCTCTCTCTCCTCAGTCTCGCTCTGCTCTGTCCATCTCCTCCTTCATTTCCATTTCCCTTAAATAGGACATTCTCTTTGGCCTTTTCTTCCTTTTTATAATCAAATACTCTCTCTATCCCTCTTTTTTTACGCCCCTTTACAGGGAGAAACTGAAAATCTCAATCAGGGCAGATGAGAAGTCCACCAGACCAATGCCTGGCTCTCCTTTCTGGATGTACTATACCACTTTCACAGTAATGCAGTTTTTCTCTAATTGGGCTTCTTAATTCTTAAATAAATCTGTATTCAAAAATATCTGTAAGGTAACATTTAGCATAGGTATTTGAGTGATATGTCTACCCATCCATCCATCCATCCATGTCTGTAAGCAATATCATTCAAAGGGTACACTGTAATTTACTTGTGCATTAATATTTAACATATGACAAAGCAATCCTGTGGCACTAAAGCGACTGTGCACAAAATTAAATAAGCTATAATAACCTTCTTCCTGATGAAGATTTGCACCTGCCCATCCATTACAGTCTGTTCCCTGTTCACTGGTCTGATCCGAAGGGACTCTAGGCCAAACAATCCTGAGCAACTCATAAAATATGGATGTCTGGTAACATGTGAAAACCACTTAATCAAAACATCAGCCTGTCTAATAAATGAAAGCGATATAGAAATATAGGGAAAACTTTAGTCCGTATAAAATCTTCTCTTACCAAATTGATAGTAATGTCCCTGATATTACAGACGTGAACTTTATCATAGATTGCATATGACCTTGGATTGGAAGCTGTGTTGCATTTGTTGTCTTCTGTATATTCTGCATTTATGCAATGGGCAAAATGATGTCTGTCTTATGCATACCTGTAAAATGTATAATTTTGCACCTGCGGCTGTTCTGTAAGTGGCCCTATCGGACATGAAAAACAGGATTTGTTTGGGTTATGCTACTTACCAGCACACTTCTTCATAAGCTCTTTAATTCAGTTTGCTATCAGATTCCCTGTGGACTGCTCATCTGTTTTAATGACACATCATAAAATGTCCAAGGAACAAAGTTGGGCGAATTAGGTGATGTGTATTTGGACTGTCTCCCCCTTGGGCTCCCATCTGGTGAAGCTCCAGAGTGAGTTGTTCGATATGGTAGAGCACAATGAACTGAGAGTCTTTAGATAGATAGGGGGAATAGTGGGGGGTCGGACAGCTCACGGCACTGTGGAGCTTTTGCCACTCGTGTTCTGAATACAGAGTGCCACTTGACTTGATGATGATATTAAATGACAGGGATGGCATATGAGTGATGGAGACAGATACAGTGAGTGGGTATGAATGGGGTTCTTAGGGAAAATTAAGCTTTACGGGTTGTTGATGAATTTGAATTCCTTATTTAAATAATTTGTGCTCGCTGGCTGCTCATATGCTTCATATTATGTTGACATTTAATGTGAAGTATGGAAAATAAAAAAAAATAAAAAATGTAAATGTGAACATTATTTACTCACCCTCATGTTGTTCCATACAAATAAGGGCAAATGCTCCTAAATGACAAAAAATGATAAAACTTTCACGTTTGAGTTTTAGTCTTGTTTAGGGTTTGTTTGTGATCTGTTAATTGACTGATTCTGTTCAGGTGTGTGTCATCTTTCTTAGATTAGTTCTCTGTATATTTAAGCCCTGTGTTTATTCCAGTCTAGTTGTCCGTTATCGTTGGGTTTAAGTGGTTGTTGTGCCTGTGTCCTTGTATCCTAAATTGCAATAAACCCTGAAATACTTTTATTTAGCAAAGTCACATTGAATTCTTCAAAAGTGAAAGCAAAGACTTTTGCATTGTTTCAAAAGTTTTATATTTTAAATAAAAATAAGTTTATAAATGTGGCTCTTTTGAACTGTCTATTCATTAAGGAATCCTGAAAAAAGATTCATCAAAGTATTCTTGAGCAGCAAATCAGCAGAATGATTTCTGAAGTGTCATGTGACACTGAAGACTGGAGTAATGATGCTAAAAATTCAGCTTTTGCATCACAGGAATAAATTACATTCAAATTTATATTAAACTGAAAATAGTTATTTTAAAGGTGCACTATGTAACTTTTCCGTCTGCTAGAGGTCGCCTATTTAAAGGTGTAGCTTGATGACGCCAAGCTTGAGTGCAGAATCTTGGGAAATGTGGTATTCACCTCACAGCTGGTGGAAAAGAATTGGGATAGGACTCGGGCAGAAATCATGTTCATGTGTGCGATTATTAACGTTACTGTATGAAGCAGAGCAGGATCGAGTGTTGTGGGAGCTGAGCAAGGCCACTGAACAGCGGGACTTTTATTATGCCATAGTCGCCGGCACCATTTCCACTTTTCCGGTCATGAGTATGAGGTAACGCAGCTCTGTTTATCATATTAGATACATTTAAGTGTGTTTAAAATTATGTTATGACTATATTCTGTGCGTTCACTCGGCGGCTGCTATATGACACTTGTTCACACTGCAGTAAGAGTGAAGCGTTTCTGCTAAATAAAACCAGAAACCGAGGTTAACGCAGATATGACGCCATTGATAGGCGACTCCCTCACACGTCTGGTTCCTTGGTTCAAATAGTAATTTTCTCACGATTTTCAAATAGTATTCTCAACTGTGCATTTTGTGAAGGATACAACAATATACCTAAAGTAAGATATAATTACAAATATATATATATATATATATATATATATATATATATATATATATATATATATATATATATATATATATATATACATATATATATATATATATATATATTATATTTGTAATTATATCTTACTATAGGTATATTGTTGTATGCTTCACAAAATGCACATTCCAGTTGCAGATACTGCTCAGAACATCAACCACTGTGACACGTGATCCAGTTGAACTTGTCACTGAATGACAAGGCTGTTCAGAGATTCATTGATTTCTCATGTCCCACATATGACAAGCCTTCTTTTCTCTCATTGGTGCACTGGGCACTTGGCTGATGTCACACTCATTGATCTGTGCAGTCTCAATCACATCACTGACAGAGACAGCAGGTCTATTTTTTGCCTGTGCTTTAGGGACTCATACTGTCTGCATACGCTGGCACTTCATATGTCAAATCCGCCTGGATGATCTCAGCTCAGTGGACAAAACCTTCTGAGATGGGCAGTCTTATGCATCTACCTTACAACAGACTCGCTTTTAAATTGATAGTTCACAACAACAACAAAAATCATTTACTCACCCTCATGTCATTACAAAATGTCTTTCAAGTTTAGTCTGAGCTACTATGCAATGAAAATAAAAAGTTGCCAAGTGCTATCAAGTTTCAAAAAGCACCAAAAGCATAATAAAGGTAGTCCATACAAATTTTTTGGTTGTTGTGCAAATGATGGAACAAATGAGGGTCAATATAAGCCAATATTTAAATGGCTTATATTTATTTTACTCTGTTCAAATAACAACATTTTTTTAGTATGACTTGCACTGTATTTGAAGATGAAAAGCTTTGTGTGAGGAAACTTTCATTGTATGGAAAAGAAAAGCTTTGACAACAAATATGAATATGAAACTCCTTTTGTCTTCCATGGAGGATGGAAAGTCATGTGGGATTTGAAGGACATGGGTAAATCATTTGTGAGCGAAAATTCCTTTAAGATAAATTCGCCTCAGAGGGGTATTCGTTCATCTAAACTGATGTGGCATCAATTACTTTAATCTCTTTCACTGCAGTCTCCTTCATGTTAGGCTAGAGGTTAGCAGACTAGTGGACTCTAAGTTCTTGTCTGTCTCTGTCATTCACAATGCTTCCACCATCTTGTTCTCTGTCCTCTTGTGTCAAATTCGAAAATTGATTGCCATCTGATGTTTTCACATTTAATTAGTTCCTGTGTGACACAACCATGTCCACCACACATTGTCCTCCGCGCAAAGATGGCCAAGAGGAGACGCAGAGCTGCCGCAGGACGGGCACCTCTAATTCTTCATAAATATTATAATAGTCCCCTACATCTACAGTCTGCTGTCTGTCTGTCAGGTGTCACGGTCATTGCAGCCTGTTTAGACAGTCTGTGTGTGTGACTGGCATGTAGTTCAGAGGTCCAGCACAAACATTTCCACCTCCTGAGTAACTGGGTTAGAGGGAAATTCAGGTGCTAAAACTAATTTTGCCTTTCATCCTGAAATGGCGAATGTTTGTGGTGTACCTCACCATACATTTTTTGTTTTTGTTTTTTTGGTCCATTTTGTTTCAGTGGAGCTGGATTATTTAAAAAAAAATAGATGTTTTGTCTCTGGGTTATTTTTTATATGAAGGTTACATCATATAAAATGTTCATGCCTTCATCATTTATTTTTAGCTACTTTTCAAATGTCTATTATGTATAGATTTTAATGTTTTATTAGACCCTGATTTTCAATCTTAAAATATGTAAATGCAAATATATTAATTATTTACAAATATAAAAAAAGTTTATTATTGCAAAACATATTCCAAAATGTATATTTTTACTAATTGATTATTTAAGCAAAGTGTAAAATAAATATAAGCCATTGCAGAGTGAAATTGATTTATATACGTTTTTTCAGAAATGATGACAAACCCATATTTTCCCCAACTCCCCTCCACAAATTTGAAAATAATAAAGGTTTTAATGTTAGTGTATTTCCAAGGAGACATGAAACACAATGCAATATATATATATATATTGTTTTCAATATTTTGGTAAAAAAGATCTTATTTGTTAATGCATTACAGTGAGCAATACATTTTTACATAATTTATTAATATTTGTTAATGTTCTAAAAATATTCATGTTAGTTCAAAGTGCATTAACTAATTTAAACAGACACAGATTAACATTAATAAGAGATTAAAGAGATTAATAAATACTGTTGAATTATTGTTTATTGTAAATGCATGTTAATAATGGTGTAACTAATGTGAACAAATGAAAGCTTATTGTAAAGTGTTTTTTATTTTATTTTATTGTGTCATTTCCAATGAAGCTGTTCATGGAAATGTAAAAAATGTGCAAAAGCTAAGACAAAGGTGCCAGACATTTTATTCAGTTTTCCATTATTTATATAATTATTTAATTATTCAATTTCCACCACATAATAAACACTTAAAAATAAAAATGTTCAAGTATAATGGAAATACAGTCAACCAGTGTTGGAATGAATATCAACTATAGTGAGAGTGTGAAAAGTCTGTCGTCATTTAGGCCTACTCACCTTCAAGTTGTTTAACACAAAAGAAGATATTTCGAAGAAACTGGATTTTTTTCCTACTATGGAAGTTAGTGGGGTCCATCAACTGTTTGGTTACCCATATTCTTCAAAATAATTCTGTCTTCAACAGAAAAAAGTAATAATTCATACAGGTTTGGAACAACTTGAGGGCGAATAAATGATGCTAGAATTTTCATTTTGAGTGAACTATCCCTTTAAGTAAGTTTAAGTGAGTCCACAAGGCCAAAAGTGCCCATGCTTGAAGAAACACCCAGCTATTGTTCTTAATGGTCACCGTTTCAATCTCAGCATTTCTGCCCTTTTGACAGTACAGATCAAATACATTTATTGCTACACCATTAGCACTCACTATGTGGCTATCTCCCTTGGTGGCTGGGAAAAGGCTCAGCATGATTTGTCTTGATGTTCAAAGACACAGTTGAGTAAAGCAAGCTCCTTTTAAAAAGAGAGATGTCAGAGGGTAAAGCCAAAAATGCAAAATGAGCTCAGTCAGAATCCAGCCTTTCTTTGGCATGCTCAACAATACTAAGGGAAAAAATAAAATTTTAGTTGCTGAAGGCTTAGAACATGTAGTTTCACCCACCATAGCTTGGGGTAAAACACTAATTTATCGCAGTCTAATCTTTTGACTGTCAGGGTAAGAGCAATTGAGATTTTCACATCAACAAAAACTGATACTTCTCATTTCATTGCATTAATTGAAAGCCCACACTAATCCTCCGGTCTCAGCTACACATTTAAGTAATAAATCTATTCTGTTCATAATGCAATGGCTCATTATTTTACTGAATAAATGAATATCAAGCAAGACATTCTTGGTCCTCCAGCACAATTATGCATAATACACTATTCATTTATAAGAGGACGATTGACTTCTCCTTAGTTAATTTCTAGTGGCTATTTACTAAACTGCTTATATCAGTCATGCTTCACTGTTTCAGACTACAAAGTGCATAAAGCTGTCAGAAATAACTGATTACATGCAGTTGTCATCAATTTAAAGTTCTTTCCAATTAGACAATTAAGACACAGAAGGGTTATGATCATTCTAAACCCTGCTTTATCCCAGGTAGAGACATTTAAAAGCAGTATAACAATGTTAAATTTTAGGCTCAGGGAGGAAGGAGGCAGGAACCGGGAACCGGTAAATGTTAAAGGTTCCCAAGAATGAGTTGAAACAATATTTTAAATTGTTCTCTGATATCTACATAGAAGGTGTGTGGCTTATTTAAGGGCAAAAATGGTCCAGATACTGTTTTACAGGTCCATTTACAACCCTAAAAATTGTCCCTAGAATGAAAAGGTCTGTTTTTGCCTTATTTGGAAGGGTCATGAATAATAATGTTGAGCTCTGCTCTGATTATCTCATTTCAGTAGCTCACACCAGAGCTGTTGAAAAACTTTTTCTATGGCTCTGGCTCACACAAATGCAGTTATTCAGCAAACAGCACAAGCGGCTCGTGAGTCATGACAGAACGCATGCAGACTGAATGACTTAGCAGAACATCTCAAATGGAGATTGCTGAAATGCAGCTTACTTGTTTATTGGTGTTTTCAGATCATCCGCACGCACGAGAGAGAGTTTGCGTGCACATGGTTGCCAGATTGCACATGTTTAAGTAAAACACTGGATAGAATACGTGTTCTTTTAACAGAACAGCTCTGCAACCGCAAGCACAAACACTTGAACCCTAAGTCCCAAGGTCCACATTAATACTGCCTGGCCTTGAACATGGGCTGGTTATATGCAAATTTGGGGAGGCATTAATATTAATGATCATGACGGTTACGTCACAGTCGGTGTTATGTTGCGATTCGCCCATTTTTCATTGGTCTTTTTCAAGCACAAGATTTACATATAAAGAAGGAAACAATGGTGTTTGATGCTCATGGTTTGTTAGTTCCATGTACAGAACTCTTATTATTCAACTATGCCAAGGTAAATACAGTTTTTAAATTTAACTTTTAATGACACAATAAACAAAACGAAAGTAAAGCGGTAGCCCCTAAAACAAAACAACAACATTAAGTCCAGGCCTGGTCCTCTCTGGTCCTTCTCTGTCGTCACTCCTCCTTTTATCCTTGCGCAGCTCCTCCGTGAGACTTTAGACCGGTGTGGCGCGCAGGTCACGCTCATTAGCCCCATTGGCCCCACGCTGCTTGCCCCAGTGGGGTTAGCACATAATCAGTAAAATAAATGGACACAACGACTTCAACAGAGATAAGTGAAGTCAATTATACGCACTCACTTCCTGATGGCTGAGCGTACTGCGCAGCCTCAGACTGAGCTTGACGACGTAGATGTGACCTGAGCAACCTGTCTGACAGGTTAGTTGTGTAAGTCCTCTAGTAGTTGTGCAAAGTGAAATCTGAATCACGTTGTTGAAATATTTTGTCCCGTTGCTTTTGGCTCTCTATGGGCTTCTCCCCATGCTTCTCCCTTGACTTTATCGGACTTTATGCCTCCACGTCCCCCCCACTGCCTCATATACAGTAAAAGGTTGCCTGCGAGCGTCTTCTCCTGTCTATACGTTAATTTCTCTACTGCGCGACAGAGAGTCACGTGCTTATGATGCAATCGTTAGCCTATTATTACAAAAACGGCTTCTACCGGGCGAGATACAAGGTAATGGAGCCTTTTATACATTGCCGTGTTTCTTTAGAAATAAACAATGGACAAATTTATTCGCTGTCAAATTGACGCCAAAATGAATGGGAGTCAATGGGATGCTAACAGCAGGTGATGGCTTGGTTAGCAATGGCTGCCCCTATGGAAGGTACGCTTTCCGATTGCTGAGGTTATGAAACCCTAACTTGTGCAATGTTAAGGGTTGCTTAGCAGCAGACAACCAATAGCATGCCTCATATTCATGTGCTTTGGACAGTCATGCAACATTGTGTGTTGTATAAACAGTAGTTCAAATGGTGACGAAAAACACATCAATTGGAGTGAAGATTACTTTCTTACCTTATAAAAAGCCCATTCATGAAAAACTTGATATCACAGTGGCAATGTATAATATGAGAAACGGGTTTGGTATGTACATTTTTCACTAAGTGAGCATGGCTGCACTGTTTTCTGATTTGCATAGTTCATTTAGTAAATTGGGTTCCTTTTGATAGCATGTGCAAATAAACAACAGTATCAGTGGCCATAATTTCCCTCACATTTAGGGCCAGATTTACTAAAGACACGCAGTGAGAATTTAGGGCTGAAAAGGCATGGACACAGTCAATTTTTTAGGCTTATCTTATTGCATATGTATTTGTAGGGTTTCCTACAACATTTATGGAGTGGAGAGTATTTAAATGAATCACCCAAGGGGATTTATAAAGGTTTGCGCTCGTCAATTTAATGGTGTTTGTGCCATTATTTACCGCCCAAAAAAAGCATGTCTTAAACCCGAGGCTAACTGGTAGATGGCGTTGGTCATTATTGAAATTATCGCCTGTGTAATTTAATTTGCACGTTGTCAGTAGATCACGTGCAGAACTGTCCACTACCTTTGGTGCTTTTATGGAATTAAATAAAATAAATTTTTATGACAAATTTTTAGTAAATCTGGCCCATAGACTACTCTTCATTTCCCTTGCCTTGTATCTCTGGTCCAGTCTCACCTGACCACCTTGCTCTATTTGGGGACAGTATTGCTGATTGAGCCCCCAGATATACATTACCCAGGTCCTCTTTGGGAATGCCTCCTTGCCTCAAATGCAATCTAATATTGTGTTGGCTGCTGCAATTTTCCCTGGGATATATATCCGAATGGCAGGAGTGAATGGATCTTAAGCTGCACAGTCTATTACATAGTGTATTAGGCCTGGCAAGAGCTCAGGCCATCAGAGCCTTGTGCACTTTATCACTATAATGAAAAATCTGCTGAGAGGCTTTGGACCGCACCTTGCTTTTTGCACATCTCCTGAATTTCCCAGAATGGGATAGCACATGGTCCGGCCAGGACAGCCTGTGTTCAGAGCCAGGAGCATGAGTGTGCAGTAAAACAATCTTTATTTAAAGGTGCAGTGTGTAGTATTTATGAGGATCTATTGACAGAAATGCAATCAGTGGTGTATAAATACCTTACATAATGTACCGTTATGTTTTTTTTACCTTAGAATGAGCCATTTTTATCTTCATACACCTCGGGTCCCCTACATTGAAATCGCCATTTTACGCAGTCATATTTCTACAGTAGCCCTTAACTACAACATTAACTAACTGGGTTATAACTAGGTCTAACGCTGAACCTATCCCTAAACCTAACCTTAACCCATGTAGTTACCTTATATTACCAATACTTTCTTGGGTAACAACACTGTAATTAAACATACTGTAAAGTAATGTGTAACCCAGTATTTATTCATCTTTGTTAATGTTAATAAAAATACAGATGTTCATTGTTAGGTCATGTTAGCATGGGTGTATTAAATTATATTAACAGTAACAACTTTTGATTTTAATTATGTAAATGTTGACATGAAAATGATCTATGATTAATAAATGCTTTAGAAATATTTTTCATTGTTAGTTTAATGTAGTAAATTAATATTAGCAAATTGAACCTTATTGTAAAATGTTACCACAAGACATTATCTTTAATAATATTATAATATAATAATAATATTATAAATATATTATTATTATTATTATTTTGATGTTGTTAATATATGTATATGATTGCTAATGTCTTCTATTTTATAGTATGCCTTATCAGAGATAGGCTTAAGTAAACAATGCATTTATTGTCTGAAGCCTCCATTTCTCTGTGCAAAAACAGAGATAAGGTATTTGCATCAGTTAATATGCTTGTTATTGCAGCTCATGTTCCTTTAATTCTCCTGAAGTATTTGCGTCAGGAGAATAAAAATTCCATTAATGCACATATCTTTAAAAACTTGGGAGACAAGTGTTAATAGCCCTTTGTGCCTTTTTAGAGCGCTGAAATGAATTTAAACACTTTCAAATGGACCTGCCTCAGGCTGCCAGTGTGCACACTTATATTCTGGACTGGGCTGCAGAGTCAAGCTGTTCTTGCATTTAACATACAGCTGGAAACACTGCTTTCTAATGATTATGAAGCATAAAACGGATATTTTATGATACCACCCAGACACTATTCTTTAAAATATCCAGAGAGCAAGGGAATATTAATTGCATGCTTTACATTTGTCATGTAGCTCAACCAGTGTATGATGCTAGTAGTGCCACGGTCATGGATTTGATTTTCAGGGAATGCATGGACTGATAAAATAGATAAAAGTTCTTTATCTTTAGATAAAATGCATAAATGGACATTAGGATATAACTTTTTGTCGGTTACACTTCTGCAAAATCTACACTATCAATGGACCTTATTTTAACGATCTAAGCGCATGACACAAGTGCACTTAGGGTGTGTCTGAAGCCACTTTTGCTAGTTTAACAACGAAAAATATGGTCGGTGCATGGTCCAAAAGGGACCCAGTCTCTTAATGAGTCATGGGTGTGTTTTGGGGCGTAAAATTGAATAAACCAATCAGAGTGTCATCTCCCATTCCCTTTAAAAGACAGTTGCACTTGCACCATGGCGGATTGCTATTTACATGGCGGAATATAGACACCCTCAACCTGACGAGTTAAATACATTGCCACGATTGGTCAAGTGATTAGCCAATTTAATTTGTCAATAGCTACTTAAAATAGCAAATTCTGATACATGCAATGACTATCCATTATGACACGTAGGCATACAATAATTCACAATAATAATCTTTTACATTATAATGCTTTTATTTTTTAATATTTTGCATGTTTGTGTGCTGCGCATCCCTGTGTGTTTAATAAGTGTACGCGCGTTGTGCACCCGCCTATAGGCTAATATTACTAACGTGCCCTTTAAATAATTTAAAGAATACTGAGTCATTGACTTTAGACCAGGTTTTTGTTGGTCAATGATGCAGTCGTTTTCAGTTGCTTCAAAATAGCAACTCGATATTTTTGCGAGGTGTGTTGTGTTCAGGTGTGCCACGAGTGCATTTGTTATTTAAACAAATTGGGCGTTGGACATGAAAATTATAACTACGTAGGGCTGAAACCAGCAAAAACACGTGCGTTGCGCATGGCATTGCATTGTGCCGGGTGTATGATAGGACCCATAATCACTGTGCAAGTGTTAAAGGAATAGTTCACCCAAAAATGAAAATGTTGTCATAGTTGTTCTAAACCTGTATGAGTTTCTTTCTTCTGCTGAACACAAAATATATTTTAAATAATGTCAATAACCAGACAGTTGACAGCACCAATTGAGTAGGAAAAAAATACTACGGAAGTCAGTGGGGTCCATCAACTGTCTGGTTATTGATATTCTTTAAAATATCTTCTTTTGTGTTCAGCAGTAGAAAGAAACTCATACAGGTTTGGAACAACATGAGGGTACATGATGATACATTGTTCCTTTTTGGGCAAACTATCTCTTTAGATAACTGTTCCTGAATTTTTCTTTACCAACTCCAAACAATCACTGACATATATCTGTATTGTATGAGCCTACTTTAATCCACCTATCCCTACATGCATTTCTGTCAGTGATCAGGTGGAATTGTTTTCTCTCATGACCTGGGATTGTTCATCTACATTTAGTTCCTCAGGGTTTTACAGCGCCTGAAAATGGGTCAGATTTGTGGAGCATGACTGGATCAAAATTGTTCCTGCACTCTATATTATCATTTATGACTGCTGCAGGCAAACAGTGCAGGTTGGGCTGTCTCTGTGGCCATATACGTAATTATTCAGTACATTCAGGAAAACAGTGTACTTATGTGTTTTAAGGCACTGAGAGAGGACCAGACGTCTGTGCATTTGGACTTGGACTTGAAAATGTGAATATTTTATTGGCAAAGAAAATATCATCCTGAAATTGCCTTTTTCATTTCAGACAGAGTTGTACTGTTGCAGCGCAAAAAGTGATTTAATTAGAGAGAATTGCACAGCATTCATCACATCTCTATAATTGCTCTTTTTAAAATGTTAATAAGAAGAAGAGCAGTTGTGGAATCACAAAATAAATCAAATTCTTTGATAACATCATAATTAATGAAACTATTGTAAAAAAAAAGTCTTAGACTGTCTTAGACTGGAGCACACTGACAGAAACGCAAACCATGGTACAATAGCGAGAGTAATGTAACAGTTCTTAAACCAATAGATGACTACATTCATAGAGTTGAATTGTTTGCACAGACTGATTTTACAAAACTGAAGAAGAAAAATGGGACATTAGAAGAGAGAGAGAGAGAGAGAGAGAGAGAGAGAGAGAGAGAGAGAGAGAGAGAGAGAGAGAGAGAGAGAGAGAGAGAGAGAGAGAGAGAGAGAGAGAGAGAGAGAGAGAGAGAGAGAGAGAGAGAGAGAGAGAGAGAGAGAGAGAGAGAGAGAGAGAGAGAGAGAGAGAGAGAGAGAGAGAGAGAGAGAGAGAGAGAGAGAGAGAGAGAGAATGATTAATTGAGCAGATATGAAAAAGTAGCAGAGTGAAATAGTGAATGAAAGTGGGTGAGCGAGAAAGAGAGAGTTCGGGACTGAAAAACGGCTGCTCTGTGTGTATTTTCTGTTCGCCTCCTCCCCTTTCCATCTCTCAGCTGAACACTAATCAAAGGAAATCTATCAATAGCCGGCCAAGATGAATGGAAGCCTCTGAAGTCCACGTCAACACAAAGAGCAAGTTTCATTAACCTTACAGAAATACCACATTAACCCTGATGTACTAGGCCCACAGTGTGAAGATGATTTGCACCATCCTAACTAAGCTGACTGTGAGTTGATATTGGGTTTCTCAGTACCTGAGGGGCCGCTTACACAACAACATTTTCAACTAAAAACTGAAAACTTTTAATTTGTTTTAGCCATTTACACTACAAGTGTTTTGTGGGTTATTTTAATAAATTTTTTAATGATTTTTAACTCAGTTTTTATGCTGATTACTTGTAATGAAAACATTATTATTAACTCTTTCACTGCAAACAGTCATTTTGGTCATTTTCACAAAATTGTCACGGCCCCCCGAATATTTTGTTTTTGAATATCTGAACATGTGTTATGTGTTTTCCAGACAGGCTACCAAAACGTTCACTCTCTTTACTTGATATTTGTAGGAAAAATACAATTGTGGAAGTTTTGATCATGCTGATTTGTCTGACTCTGCAGTGAGCCGTGTGTGTGTTAGTGATGCACAGTTCACGGTTATATCCACTGATCGGGCGGTCAAAATACATTCCAATCAATCGCGGGTAGATGAGAGATAAATCATTGTGTTTGTTTAATAAAGACATTTTGCGAGTCCTGTGGGCGAATCATTCCAGTTGCCATTTTCCGCACACGCTTTCAAAACAATTCCTCACATGTACTCGTGGCAAGCTCCCATAAAAACTGAGCATTCCATGAGAGATGCTCAAAACCAGGGTAGAAAATAGTCTATTACTTATTCATTATGATGTTTTTGAATGTAAAAACCATGCAAACGTCAAACCTTAGACAATAGTATAAAAAAATTAAAAAGCCAGTTCATGACACAATAACATTTTGTTTTTCTTCATGCATTCTTTTTTTTATCAAGACTTGTCTGTGGTTACGTTTCATAAAAAAGCTAAATTTTGAGCAAAAAGCTGAGAAAATCATGTTTTTGTCAAACTGGATCAGATTCAGTATGATGAGAAAAACACAGATGAAGTAGATCAAACACCTTAAAGGGCCGGTCATACTGCACTTTTCATTCCATTGACTTCTATTCAAACGCAAGTGAATGTATCAGACGTGAAACGCAAGCTCATCCGAAAAGTTTCACATTCCACTGCGTTCCAAAGTTCAAACTTTGTGAACTCTGAGCTGCGAATTTGCATCACGTAACGTTGTGTGACCAGTAGAAGATCGATACGTCATGACGTGACCTCTTGGCTGAATTAAAAGAATGATGTATTTGCAGTAAAGTCGAGTAGATTTATATATATTTTTTAACATTTTGTGTTTTTAATAATTGCTATATGTTGAATTCATGTTTATATCATGACCGTTACAGTGTCTGAAGAAATTTTCGCTATGCTTGCACAGTACTAACCCCTTCCTAGGTTGACATTTTACTCTGTAACATTAGGCCGTTTTGCTTTTTGGCTATATGCTGTTTATTGTTAATGATCACATTATTTTTTACACGAGATCACCTGTTTCTGCTTATTTTTACTTGTGTTTTGATCTGGAGATAATGTACTTATTGAGGAGATGCATAATAGCGCTCTACCGTATAACAGTGATAACACAGATAGCTGTAAAAAGAGTTCAAATGGAAAAATGCAACATAGAAGCAATTTTAGACCCTCATTGTATAGAGTGGTGCAGGGATGTTATCAAAACCCGGAAGACTAATTTGCCACTTTTTTCTAAGATTTTCCTATGGGGTTTTATAATTGAGTTTTCAAATAAAATAATAAACATAACTTGACGATACTTTGATTTTTGTTTTACAATGTAAATTACACACACCCATACCAAAAAAAAAAAAACGTTAGAATTTTGAAGCAGATATGTATATTTAAAAAACTAAAATAGTAGTAATAAGTAGTAACTAGATAAGACAGTTTGGGTGTGAGTGTGCTCAGTGTACATTGTAGAACAAAAAATGTAAAAGTATTGTTGAGTTATGTTTACCACAGGCTTTATTTTACTCATCAAAAAATAAAAACCCATAAGAAAATTTTGAAGGAACCAATGGTGATTCTGATGTTATACCTGCACCACTCTGTTAACCCAGCATGCTTCCTTCTACTAGTAATAGAACAGATCAGATTACACGCAATGTCAAACATAAATCCAACTGAACAGAACATGAATATAAGATACTGGGGCCAACATGTGTCATATGGATCCATTCCCCATGGTCTCATTTATTAAGCAGAATGAAATCTCTCTGTTGCAGGACATCTTTGGGGCGATTTTGCATCATAGATTCAATTAAGTGCTCATTCGAGACCTAGTTCATTAGAAACATTCCCTGACCAGCTGATAAGATGGGACAGCGGCAACCCATTTATATGCTTTTAATTATAAATTTAATTTAATTTACAGGAACTGCATGTGTTTCTTAGAGTTTCATCAGACTACAAGATGGTAATTCTTGACAAATTACAGCATTAGAGCGTCATGTATTTTGGTGTAGAGCTTGATGCAGGCACATGTAAACAAATGTAAACAAATCCGTTGATCTATAGCCAGAAACAGTTACAAAATGTTAGTTAAAAATCCTCAACTTTGCTTGGACTTCGAAATAGCGCTATATTTTTTTTGTCCTGAGCTTAATACTTAAGTAAGTGTCAAGATGGAATGCAGTTGCTATGGTGAGGAAATGACCCTACATATATTAATATGACTCATTCAGGCCACAACAGGACATTATATGCAGCACATTTCATTTCAAAAAGCATAGCAAAATCCATTACAGCCTTCTGTTATTGGAGAGATGGATATGTATGGACCAAGGGTTATACTGCCTTTGTTCTGTCAAGGACATGGATGACCTGCCTTGATTTCATAGATAATTTCTACAATAGGCGGTGCTGGACACTATAATGGATCCAGCCTCCAAAACTGATTTCCTTTAGGACAGCCGAGTCGTCTCTGTGACTCTACAAATTAAGATTCTCTCAATAGATGTGCTCTTTGGGTTTCTTGTTCCCACTCTTAGTGTCTCACGTATTATTATTATTTAGTATTTCAGTCACTCATTCCTTCTTCTAGCCACAAGGTTTAAATTAAGTGTGAAAGAAATGTATCCTCATATCCTATTAGACAGGGCTGTCTGGCATTTCTTTTTTTAAATATATAGACATCACTGTTTGTATTGTAAATTAATGGAGGGGAAGATTCTAAGTGAATAATGATTTAAAAATTCTGTTCATGATACAAAAATATGGCGTCAGAAGTTTTGGGATATAATGTATTAACTCTTTCCTCACCAGCGTTTTCTTTTTTTAGGCTTCCAGTCACTGCCGGCATCTTCTATTGCTTATTTCTGCTTCTTTAGGGTATGTTTAGCACACTGCACCGTTTTAGACTGAAAAAGGAAAACTTTTTATGCGTTTTGAACATTCATTTACACAACAATGGCGTTTTGGGGGCCTACATGGAGCCCTATTTTAATGAACTAAGCTAGGGCTGTAGCTATCGATTCTTTTGGTAATCGAGTATTCTACCGTTTATTCCATCGATTAATCGAGTAATCGGATAATGATTACTTTTTTCTTTATTAAAGAGCAATACTAAATATATAAGAGAAAATAAGACAGGTATCTTAAAATTAACATCTAATTTGTTTTCTTTTTAGAAAAATAAA
Source organism: Gobiocypris rarus (assembly GCA_023029165.1). NCBI lineage: Eukaryota > Metazoa > Chordata > Actinopteri > Cypriniformes > Gobionidae > Gobiocypris > Gobiocypris rarus. The sequence goes on from CM040920.1 coordinate 24,963,149, forward strand.
GTTTTATTGCTGAAATTGCATACATAATAAGCCATGTTCACATATTTTCAGTGAAAATAACCCATTTTAATGCATTCAATTGCCACATTATAAAAATCTATTTCAAATTAAAAAAGTTCAGTCTAAAACTAAACCTACAACCAATAAACCAAAATAATATTAATATAAATAGCAATAATGCCTAAACATTGCATGTATGTTTAAAGCTTAACTTTAAAGTTTCAGCTTCAGTTCAGGCATGACAAGCCTTTACTGTCTTCTGAAGGCTGTGTGGCTTTTGTAAGAAGCAAAAAATATTGGACAGGAAGGTAACTTGAAATAAGAACAAGAGAAGGCCTACAGATAGTCATACTAGAGATGCGCGGATAACTTCACCGAATTCGCTGTTAAAAACAAATGTTTTAGGCATATTGTGCAGTAAACCAATCAGAGTCTCATCTCCCATTCCCTTTAAAAGCCAGTTGCACTTGCACCATGGCGGATTCGCTATATACATGGCGGAATATAGACACCCTCGACCTGACGAGTAAGTTTAAATATGTGTATATTGCCACGATTGGTCAAATAAGTAGCCAATTTCATTCGTCATTACTGCAAATAGGCAATTCTGATACATGCAATGACTATCCATTATGACAATTAGCCATGTACACAATAATAATCTTTTACATAAATGTAAAATCCTTTTATTTTTAATATTTGGCATGTTTGTGTGCTGCGGCGCATCCCTGTATGTGTACGAGTGTACGCTCATTGTGCACCCACATATAGGCGCATATTACTAACACACCCTTTAGGTTTTTGCACTTGAACACCTTGTTTTCAAACAGCAGGCCCATGGGGGTACAGATATGCACAAATGCATTTGCTATTCAAACAACGTGGTACAGGATGTGAAAATGATAATTGCTTCGGGCTGAAACTAGCAAAAAACACTGTCTGCGTTGCACACGGCGTCACATTGCGCCAGGTGTATTATAGGGCCCATGGTGTTTCTTGACCAAGCAAAATCTCCAGTTCTTCTTCTTTTGGTTTTATAGTGTGTTGCGAACCGACATCTCCAACTACTGGCCTGACATGAATAGTACAGCCTTTTTAGTCATTTTCGCTGATTTGAGTGAACGGGGATAGTTTTGACACCGTTGTCATTTGTTTTTAGTACATCATTATCGTGTAAACATAGCCTTATTCGCTTGTTTTTGGATCGAGAGATTCTGAACTACTTCAGAAGTTGCCTAATAGCGCCTACTTTTTCCATGGATTGGTGGAAAAACTTGTCAATGGCGGGGAAAGAGTTGTGCATTTATGGTGCCAGGATATTTTATAATATTTATCATTATTTGTCTCACTGAGGAAAGTAAGTCACATGAGATTTGGGACGGCATGAGGGTGAGTGAGCGTTAGCTGCTTAAAGAAAGGCTTTTATTGTAAACTCAGTCGGTGGTTCAAACTCAAGCCCTTCTTAATTAGAAATGAATATGTATCCAAGTGCTCACTGGCAAGCTGCTAAAGTGTAGTCTCACTCAAACCGCGGGGCTATGGCATGGCAACCTAGGGGATGTTAATTTGCTGCCATGTTATAAGCCATGGCCAACTGCTGGGGCTGTCACCTTGGAAGGACAAAATGAACGATGATAAACAATGCAGGATTTATTCAGGTCGGTTTTACTTTAACCTTTTGACAGGAATACACAATGACATTTGTCTGTCATAATTTGAAACAGTTTTTTTTTTTGTTCCTTTTTTTCATTTAGCTGAATACTAAAATAAAAAATATTTATTTTAACACATTTTTAAATATTTTAACAAGTAGAATGGGTTTCACTTTAACACATTTCAAAACATTACTTTTGAGTGTACAATTCTACTTTCATCAGTAAAATGTATGAAGTTTGTGAGGAAAATGAAAAAAGTTTCAGAGTTTGCTGTTCATCCATATGTCCATGTCCAGAGGCAAAAACACAAGTATATCCATTTCTTACATCCTATATTGCTTCAATCTCTGCTGCCCTTATACAGATGATCTATTGCTTATATATGGCCCTAGTCAAGCCGTTCCTGACACAAGGTGAAATTGGTCTTCGCCAACACATTTTGAACTCCATCTAAAGATAGAACCTCTGGCAATTTCAGAATGGTTGCAAACAGTAGAACTGAAATATCATTTTAGTTTTCACCGCTATCAACATTCTCATTTTAAACCACCCTTATGTTGTTAGCATACTGTAGTTAAATAGGTCAATCTAAATCTAAAACTTTTCTATTTTTCTGTGAAGTTAGGTAATCTCAAAGTTTCTGTCCTTTAAAGAGATAGTTGACCCAAAAATTATCCCATGATTTACTCACCCTCAAGCCATCCTAGGTGTATTACTTTCTTCTTTCAGACGAATACAAACGGAGTTATATAAAAAAAAGTCCAGGTTCTTCCAAGCTTTATAATGGCAGTGAATGGGGGTTGATTTTTTGAAGCCTTAAAAAGTGCATCAATGCATCATTAAAAAAAAGTACTCCACATGGCTCCGGCGGGTTAGTAAAGGCCTTCTGTTGCGAAGTGATGAATTTTTGTTAGAAAAATATCCATATTTAAAACTTTTAAAGACTAAAATAACTAGCTTCCGACAGACGGCTGTATGCATCGACTTATGGCGAAAGAATAACCCCAGACCTGATGCGTGGCATATTGATGAATGTGGAAGCACAGAGGATAGAGCAAAACACCAGTCACGAATTAGAAATCTAAAAAGAGAAATGCCGGAGGATTTCGATATAAGAGAAGAGAAGCTTGAGTTTGTTGCCCAGCCCTATTTGTTTGAACCACGAGGCTAGAGGCATCAACGCATATATGTACTCCCACACTGGGTCAGGGGTTACTCTTTTCGACTTGTGCAGACCGTCTGCCGGAACGTAGTTATTTTAGTTGTTAAAAATTGATATTTTTCTTACACAAATGCATCACTTCACTACAGAAGGCCTTTATTAACCCCGCGGAGCATGTGGATATCTTTTATGATGGATGGATGCACTTTTTTGAGGTTTATAATATCATCCTCTAATCACTGCCATTATAAAGCTTGGAAGAGCCAGGATATTATTTAATATATCTCGGATTGTATTTGGCTGAAAGAAGAATGTCATATTCATATACACCTAGGATGGCGTAAATAATTGGGTCATTTTCCTTTTTTGGGTGAACTATCCCTTTAAGATCAGGCACAGTCTGTCTAATTAAGGAGAGACAAAGATAACCACCCTCCAATGACAAGAACATCTCTTTATTATCACAGAGCTGTCGTTTGAAACACCGCTTTTAAATAATTAGACAGTGGCAAGTGCCTTTGATTCGACGGAGCCGTCTCAAATGGGATGGTTAACCAAAGCTAATAACCCCCAAGCTCTCCTGTGAGCCCGGGCTGAAGTCTCAGCACGATTGGGGTGAAAAGGCAGCGAATCAGGTCAGTTAGAAATGAATGTTTTGACCCGCTGTCGTATCATGAGATCCCTTTGAGCAGAGATGAGAGCTAGAACAGATGATAAGTACAAAGGTTGGGAACTATCAATTCATACAGCACAGGGTTCCTTTAATTAAAACAGTGAGCACTAGGTCTCTCCTTGATATGACAGTCAGAAGACAACATGTGTAGAGCTAGACCAATTTAAAATGGACAGATGCAAACTTCTACATGTAACAACGATGTAAACAATGAAATAACCTGCAACCAAATCCCTATTATACTAATGGAACCCATTTCCAAGTAGTGATTCAAATCAATAACAATGTGTATTTTTTTAAATAATTCTCTTTAATGTGCAACGTTTAGTTACAGCTCTTTAATTATAGATTTGATAGATTAGGACAGACCCTGGATTCCTGATATCACTGCTACTCTTCGATGAGATAAAACACACAGTACAGCATAGTACACGTATTACTCATATAGGTTAATTAACATTGTGCTAGCAACTTGATAAAAATCACCTCATTTGATTTGGATACGCTCAGTGCAGACAATGTACTTGTGATTGTGTGGTAACCTACATTAACTTACATCATTCATGTTGTAACCACATTCAATACCGTACCGATAGGTATGCAACAGAACATAGAGTATAAAATGTATATATATTTTCAGTTGTTCATTGTTGTTTGCGGGCCAGGCAGTGAGTTATTCCCGTTTATTAGCCTGTTCAGTTGTTAATTGATGGAATTTCAGACTGCCAGGCTCTCTGTGGTGTCTTTCTCCATCGCCTTTCCCCTCTCCCGCCAGGATGTGAAGCCCTTGGCTCAAGGTGACCAGCAGCATCTGGGACAATTCGCAGCCCTGAATTGACGCTTCAGAGAAATGCAATGATATGAAGGCGTGACACTGGAGGTGTGAGTAATTGTTGTATTGCGAGCATGTCTGTAATTACATGCATTTCCTTTCCTCTTTATGACTAGTCCATTCCATTTCTCTTTCTTTCCATAATGGCACTGTGATAATACACTGTAAAACATGTACAGTAAATAAGACAAAGATTATTGGAGTGTGTTTGCTAGAAAAAACTTCGAAATGTCATGTTTGATTTAATGTTTCTTTGTAATTATTTGTGAAATTTACTAGCATTCTCTGAGTGAAAGTTGTTTGTACACCATTTTCCTTTTCACCATTGAGTCTATGATTAAAAAAATCTTAAAAATACAGCTCTTTTTACCACTTCGCCCTGGGCAATTCCGAGGGCTGAATTGCTAGCAAATCTTTAAAATGGTGAGACAGATTCAAATGAACATGTGAATTATTAATGTTTCGAATACACACGTCTGCCTCGTCATTCCATTGCATCTTTCTCAAAGCTAGAGGAAGACTAGGCCCCCTTGACTTCTAAATGCATTTCATTTTTCACCACAGCTACCTGTGGCGTTGATATATTGCTGCTTATTTCATCCAGAGGACGATACCCAGCCTCCCTTGATGTTTTTATATGCATGTATTGAATCATTTATCAACTCACAAGATCATTCAATAATACGCTTTTCAGAAACACAGAGAAATAAGACTTTGCTGCGGAGATGATGATGATGATGATGACGATGATGGCTTTAGCCTGCCTCTCCTCGTGCCTGTTTTTTTATGAAAATGAAATGTGTGTCGTTCTGCAGCAGGCCTCTTTTTTTTGACGTCAGTCACGGAACTGGCAGAAACATTATGAAAAAAGTACAATTATCCTGTGGTACATAAATCTATCTGTGCACGCTGGCGGTATTGAAGATTAAATCACTGCTGCTGTGCTATGAACTGTAATATGGCAATAACAAAGAAAAGCTTGTGTTGAAAAAATGTGAAGTTTCTCGGTGTTTAGATTCTGAAATGCTCCTCACTCACCGCTTGAAAAGAGGGCTCCTTATCGGGAGATAACAGCCTTACAGCATAATTACCCCAGCCTAGGTCACCTTGGGCGTCGCGAGAACGCCGCGCGGTGGAGACAGCCGACATAATGAAATCCTAGAGTAAAGGACACTTTTTGGTAACACGTCCTCCTGTATAATCACTCCACAGAGTTGCTTTAATGAGACACTCGTGACAACCCCAAATGAGCCTCATGAGCTCATAAACATTCAGATATTGTAGCTTAAATCCCATTTGAAGGAAGTGTGGTTTCTCATTTCCTAGTTTCTTTTCTTTTCCATCCGTTGCACCATCCTTCTCTCGCTCTTTCACACTCTGGAGCATCACAAGTTTATTTTGAGGCACAGACAGATTTCCTCGTGGGTATGTGAGGTTCAGTATGCAGGTCAAACAGACTTGGTAGCAGTCGTCCAATGGCAACCGCAAAATTTCTACCCTAAACCTGATCTTATGGGTGTCGGCAGACATTTTTTTGGAAATTATTAAGGTAATGCTTCTTTCCGTCGTGTCGCAACTGCAAACAGACAATCCCTGTTAAAAGCGGTCTAAAATATGCTGTGGCTCTGCATATAAAAGGCAGTGTTCAAAGAGTTATATCCGTCAGCCATCTAAAGAAGACAGCAGTTACAAAGGACTAACTGATGGTCCTTTGTAATTTATTAAAGTGTGAAGATCCTTGATGATGCTAATATTAGAGTACCATTCAATTTTCTCTTCTTCAAAAGCCCGCTCATAGCAGAGAGAGCGAGAGCGAGAGGAGATTGGACATTAAACGAGAGACAGAAAGGGAATGTTAGAGCCTGAAAACCCCACTTATATAGCCCTGCTGTTTAAAATAAAAAATATCGGACAATATGTCTTAAGTGTTTACAAAATTCAGTATCATAGAGAATTACATAGTGTATAATACCAAATGTACTTCAAAATGAACACTTCGTATAGTTTAGTGTCTCAGTTTGACTTCTCTACTACAATCTTTGAAGAAAAAAATCTTTCGTCCAGTCCAATACATATAGTAATATATTGCATTTTGTGGACTAAAAAGATAAGAGCGGCTAATCATTTACAGTTCTACATGTCCATTAATTCACTCATTCAAAATTTAGGATGGCATTCGACGGCTTCCCTCCATTACATTATTGCACTTAAAAAAATAAAAATATAATTAAATAAAATATTTTTAAATAAATAAATAAAAGAAAATGAAAAGAAATGAAACCCAGTAACATGGTTTGTGTTTCTGCTCGTGTTAAAGGCGTAGTAATTGTGTTGGTCAGTAGAAGCTTGTGGGCCAAATAGTTCATAATTGGCACATGGAAGGACAAGTTCACACCTCTGATTCCAAACTGGAAATTCGGCCCCATGTCATGGGCACAATAGGGCTGCTATGAATCACCCTGCTGCCTGGAACAGGCACTAGATGATTATCCTGTAGGTGTGTGGGTGCCCTATACCCTCCATATACACTGTCACTTGGATGTCCCATACAGGGGAAGATGTTGCATAATTCAGCTGGTCCATATGACAGTGGGCTCTGGTAGACTGGCAGCTCAGGGTAGGAGTAGGGTCTATGCACCAAGCTGGAAGCCCTCCTGACCGCTGCCACGTTTTGGAAAATCGCCTCCTTGTAGGTAGGAAGCCTAGTTGACTGGCTGTGTCTCAGCTTCTGACTTTTCCTGGTGTTTCGCCGGAAGGCGTGAAGGTAGGTGTGATCCATCGGTTGGGCGTAACACATGCTGTTTCTCACCCGTCCGTGTACATCCACACAAGGGAACAGGTCAGGTATAGCTACTCGTGAGGAGGCTGCGGCAGAGGGTCTCTCCCCCGGGAATCGGACTCTGTCGGAGCCCCAAGTGGCTTTCAGGAACGACGGTCTGCGATGAAGCTTCCTTTTCCCTATTAACGGTATGTCATCAAACGCAGGGTCAAAGTACGTTTTGACACAGGAATTACAAGTTGTGTCCGCTGCTACGAAAGGATTTTCGCCGAAGGAAGAGGACAGGTGGTTTTCAGCAAAACTGTTTGCTTGGGTATGACATGTTGAATGGTCTTTATAATCGTGAAGCCCCCTCAGATCCATGGACTCCACCAAAATATTTTGAGGTCTCTTTTTCCTCCTGACGGCATCTGACAAATCATTGTGACAAGACATGTGGTGTTCGGTGTAGATGTCTCTGTATGGAACAAAGGAAGATCTAGGATGGGCCAGGTCAGATTGAGGATCATGCATGGCTAGATGAGGTGTGCTCAGACTGGATACAGGAAGCATACCGTCGTAGAGACCCCTGGTCCTGGTGGGAAGTGTGTAGCGCAGAGGAGTGGGCCGTGTTAAGACTCTGTGGTTTATCATTGGTGGTGGGCTAGTGGTTTTGGTGTGTTGCGTGAAAGGTGGAGTTATGGAACGCTGCATGTGAGGTATGTGGTTCTCCGTGACATTAGTAATATATGAGAAGTGACCTGGGACTTTTTCAGTTGTGGTCACCAGTGGGATACGTGCTGGGAGGCTGCCGCCGTGTCTGCTCCAGTTCTCAATGGTCTTGGTGGCGTTATCCAGTGAGTTCTCCACTTTGGCTGAGGAGACAATGTCCTTGGCTGTCTGCAGCATTTTCAGCATGTTGGCCTGGGCGTAATTGGCGGTGATATCTGGATTTTGTATGCTGGTAGATCTGCCAATGTCTTCGACTCCATTAAAGCAGCTGTATATGCCCTGAAATGTAGAATAGAGAATAGTGATTGTGTATTCCTACAGAGAAATGTTATTTTGTGGGTGTTTCACTGGATTAATCTGCAGTATTTTTCTCCATTACAGTGATTAATGTACCAGGTGATGATTTTTGTAAGAGACAAAGATCAGTTCATTGTTTCATGTCAAAGTTTAATGTGCCTCCTTATGGTGAATTATTTTATTATTTTTTACTTAAATAATATGCCACCCAAATATCCCTTTTAGTAAACAAGTAGCCTAAATACAGCAGACTGTGCATTATAATTTGGGCTGGGAAAAAATATTTGACCAGTGTAAAATGGTATGATACCTATCCCTAATTATCATTGCACTGTCTGAATCTAAAAAAAAGACTTAATTAACAAGGCAATCTTACCCTGCTAATGGCCAGTAGAAAGTCCAAGTGATCAGACTTGTGGACAGAGTGCCTCAATTTCCAATAAAGTAGATGTTCCCAAGCAAAGACCAGCAGGCTGAGGCCCATGGCCACGAGCAACATGTAGAAAACACCTGCCATGTTGTCTATGTCTAGTTTAGAGCTCATGACCTCGTTTTTCTCATTCTGACATATTCCAGACAGCCATACTGTTTCCAGTCTCTGTGTGTCCCCTGCATGAAAGGAAACCAGGTCAGGAACAATGCCAGAAACAGTGGCAGTCAAAGACTACTCAACTATGACAGAAACAAGCAGATACTATACTAAGCGGATAGTACTAACCACAAATGTGCTCTGCTCCAAAACCAAGTAATATGCCTACCTAGACATCATTTTAAGGTATCATTTGTGTGCTCTCGATGTGAAAGCTGTTCCGAAAAGTAACTACTTTGTTTGGGCAATATTGCTTGTATCCTTCAGGTTTACAGTGCCTATAGAAAATCATCATACCTGTGAAAATCTTCGCCTTTTGTCACATTACACCCTGGAAAATAAAATAAATTAAGTTTAACTTTTTTAAGCTGTAGGTACACATTATAACACTCATTATCAAAGTGAAAAAATGTCTTCTTTACTAGCTTAGCACACCAAGATTGGGGAATATTTGCCCATTCTTCCTTGCAGAATTGCTCAGGTTCAGTTAAATTCTGTGGTGAGCAGCAACGGATTGCTCTCTTCAAGTCCATCCACATATTTTCTATCAGATTTAAGCCATGGCCACTCAAGGACATTCACCTTCCTATCCTTAAGCCATTACGTTGTTCCTTTGGCGGTATGTTTACAGTGTTGGGAGTAACTACAAAGTAACGTTACTGTAATTCCACTACTTTTGGCGGTAACGCGCATGTAACTAAATATTTTTTTAATCAAGATACGCATTTACAATTACTGTAAAACGCATTTACAATTACTGTAAAACGCATTTACAATTAGTAGTACAATTACTACTAAATTAGTTCCTTACTCAAGTTACTCTTTTGCAAAAAATGAATGCTTACAGACAAGCTCAAATCTATGCCCTAGCCCGTCCCGTGTTTTTTAAATAATTTTTCCTGTTACACATTGTTGCAGCCATTAAAATAGTTCAGTTTTGTTTTTAATGTCAAAGTAGTTCTATTTTCTTTTTCGTTTCTTTATTAAGTTAATTTAGAAAAATGTTTGAAGCATTTTTTTGTGTGTGTTAAAGTTTTTATTTTTTAAAGTGACGACCAAGCTGCCAGTGGCCAACAGCGAGTTAACCCAACGCTTTAGCCTCTCAAATTAACACTTGACTTGTCTTGCCTATAATAATATCCATAGACATCAAACACTTCAAGATCACAATGTTTGTTTAAACGTTTAGGCAACTATCACCACCACCACCACCACAGTAAAAATGCATTTTTGATAAGTTGAGGTTAGGCTGATCGTAGGCGCTCGCAAACGAAACGGCTACACAATCTAAACAAATATATATATTTTTTAAATAAACATGCCGGTTGTCTTACCTTACACCTCTCCGCAAAATGAATTTAAATTCGATCTTCAGTTCCCATGCTATATGCACATTTAGAGTTCACGTCAACGAAAGCAACAGCTATGAGCTACATTTTGTTCATCAGCTCATTTCAAAATCAAAGGTCAAACAGACGCAATATGAGAAAGAGCAACCTAAGCACTGGTAAGATAATTTAGTCTCAGTAGTTTTAATGAAGATGATTGTGTTTTTGAGCATCTAAGACTTCCTTTCAGTTTCACTTGCAGCCGTTTGCATCTGAAATGCGTGCCGGAACACCTTCTGAATTGGTTCGCTTCTCGAAAGAATTTCGGAAGCCATTTACTTCTGGTCTTTTCACAATTGGATAAATATCTGGTCAGAGAAAACGAAATAAAGTGAGCAGGTTTAAAAAGGCCATAACTCTCCCAGCTGAATCGAAGGAACGCTCGCTGCTGCTGGTGGACACTAAACACTGTACTACTGCTGGATTTGAAGGCCTGTTGCCCTGTTGACTACAATAATTGTTTGTGTTTGAATGTTCAGTACTGTTCATATTTACATTTAAAAAGCAGACATAAAAGTAACTTAGAAGTTACTTTCCATAGTAACTAATTACTTTGGATATATAGTAATTGGTGAAGTAATTAATTACTTTTAAAAGAAGTAACTAGTAACTATAACTATAACTAATTACTAATTTTCAGTAGCTTGTATGTTTAGGATCACAATCGTGTTGGAAGGTGAATAACCTGCCCATGTTTAGCTGTCTAGCAGAGGGACGCAGGTTTTCCTCAAGAATTTGGATGTACTTGGCAACATCCATATTTCTATCAATCCTGACCAATCCGCTGAAGAGAAACACCTCCACAACATCATGCTGCCACCACCATGCCTATGGTAGGTATGGCGTTTCCTTTTTGCCAAACATAGCACTGAAAAAAAGAAGCCTTTCCTGAAAAAGCATCACACTCAGTCTCATTTGCGCTATGCAAAAACACACCTGGGAGACTGGATGCCATCTGGCGAAAGGTGCTATGGTCTGATGAGACCAAAATGGACCTTTTTGACTGAACTCCAAGCTCAAAGTTTGGCGAAAAGCAAGCACAGCACACCACCCACAACACACCATACCTACCTACTGTGAAGCACGGTGGTGGCAGCATGATGTTGTGGGGCTGTTTCTATGTATGCAAAGCTAGTAAAGACATATCCAAAAAGTTTAATGGCTGTAATTAAAGCAAAAGGTGACTCTACAAAGCCTTAAATCAGGGGACTGATGACTTTTTTTAACCCAGGTATTGTAGTTTTTACATTTTTTATAAAACTCCAGAATGTTATTTTCACTTTGAGGATGAGCGTTATGATGTGTACATACAGTTAAAAATGTATAATGTAATGTGATGAAAGGTGAAGATTTTCACAGGTTGTGATGACTTTCTATAGGCACTGTACATTGTGTCAAGCTTAAAAAAAATAAAAAATACATAAATAAAATGCCACAAACCACTAGTGTCTACTTTTCAGTAGAGGTTTTCTTATGCCTGTATTTTGCACTGATATTTCATACCCTCTCAATTCACAGCACATTGAGTTTTTTTATAGTAAGATGGAAATGTTATAGCTTCCACGCTGGGGCAGAGGATATTAAGTGTGGACCAGTTCCGGTCCCCCAAGTGCAATTTACCATCTCCCAGGAACTGGAGGAGAGCCAGGTCTATGGGGCGCTTCCAGCGGGAGTCCTTCTGCAGAGCAATGCCATAACCTGTGGTAGCAAACACCTTCCCACTACCAATGGTGACCAGCTTGCAGCCCTCGTCCTTGCCAGCCATATAATTAAGAACTGCTGCATCATATATGAAGGCATCCAACTTCCTACACAGAGGAGAGAAATGAGCCCAAGGCAAATGGCTTAGTAATTACACGTAATTATGTCAAGTAAATAATTAGCTCTTGTTAATTTATGCTCCCTTTTTTCTTGACAAATGGTGGACGATACATTATTTATGCTTGACTGTTTCCCACCAGTGTCTCATTGACCCTTAGATCTAACAAAATTGCTTCTAAATGATGCATACAATGACCAACAGAGTAAATCTCTACACATTATTAACCAAACATTTCACCAACAGAAATGTATAATTGTTTTGGACATGTACTATGGTAGTACTATAATATTCTTTGAAGCACCTTGAAAATACCACGTAAATTGTACCACCATATTACCTTTTTGGTAGTGTTCAGAGCTCTTCCACATAACCACACACACACAAACATAAAATGTTATTGCTAAATCTCACCCTGTCTTAAGGCTGTTGAGAGCTTCTTCCACACCCTTCTGGTTGTATTTTACCATGTGGGTGTGCATGTCAGGGTAATTGCTTCGAATGTTCCTTTCGGTGCTGCCGTTTGGGACTGTCCCGAAGCGAAAAGGAGGATAATGTTCCTGTGGTTTTTGAAACTGAAACAAAAAGGAATAAATGGCATTTCAATTGTTTAGCTGAGGCAGATTGCGTCTTAACCTTAATAGCGTAGATCAACATATATTACATGGACTTTACACAGAATCAACCTCTGCCCGGGTAGGAGTGACCTTGGAAAAGTAAATTTAAGTACTGATTTTTTTATCCTTACTAATTCTTGCATTTGGAGATTGCAAGAGTTGACACATTTTTTATGCACATAAGGGATAAATTAATTCACTTTGAGTGACGATATTAGACCTAGTCTTCAACCCTAGGCTATTTCATGTTCGATCATAAATATTTTTGTTAAAAATTAAAACGAGTAATTAACATCACAAAGTCAAATTTTAAGCACCCTCGCCTCAAACGAAAGCAAGAGCACCCTTGGTTGATACTGCAATAAAAACATATTGGTGGAACATATTTGGCAAAAGCCTAAGAGCGTATTTGTGTTTGCACTCTGGAGAATGTCAAATATTCCTATTTAAACGGTTTTTGCAGTGGTGAGAAATGTAGCCAAACACTGACATGTTTGTTGATCTCTTGAATGCAATGGCCAATCAGAGGTGTTTTTAGTCAGAATCCACTCACCACTTAAAACGAGTGTTTGTATAAGTGACATATACATATAAATGCGGATTTACTCTCCAAATTGCAGTGATTGGCATAGTGATAACCATAGGACGGGACAAAAATTTGTATTAGTGTTGTCACGATACCAAAATTATGACTTCGATACCAGACTAAAATACCTCGATACTGATACTAAATCGATACCACGGTCAAAATACCACCCAGTAAAAATAATTGAATAATATGACAACAGAACTTACTATTCATTGTCTTATTTAATTTTTTAACTAAAAACTCACTTGGCCAGCATGTTCCTGTCCTGGTTTTTGACCATTTCTTCTAATTGCAATTTTTTTATTTTATCTTTGTTTTAAAAAATAAGCTAAAAATGCAAATTACAAACAATATGACAAAAACAGTGCTTTATTTTTCAGCTATAGGTCTATTTAACAGTATAGCAAGTCAAGAAAGAAATAAAAACAACTGCTCAGTATTCACTCAATAAATTAAATATACACTGATTCTTAATGAATATATTAAAATTATTTAGCCAGTCATGGGCTGGTTTTCTTTTTTTCATTGTTGTTTGATTAACATTAAATCACACAGAATATTAGATCCGGCTTAACACAGATCCAATTACCTCAACTGTACACATTCACTAAAGACACCCCCGACTGTGTTAACCTGAATACTCACAGGATGTGCATTTTTACATATTTTTGACCATTGAAATCCATAATCGCGATCGCATGTTGTCTGAAAGGCGTGTGCTCGCGCTTCAGATCAAAGTCCGCAGCGCGAGCACATCCCGCGTCGCGCCGCGCTATATTTTCTAATGCGCGCATGTTTGTGTTGCTTTCTTTGTCGTGCGCTGCACGTGTATATTTAAATCTTCTGCTTCCAGTGTTTATGGTGGAACGGTGGAAAGCTCACTCATCGACACAAATAAATACAGCTCTTATTAACGAGCGATCCTTCTTAAAGAACCGGTACTAATAAAATTCCATATCGTACCGTTTGTGAAAGCAGGTTATCGCAATACTTTTCTAGTACCGGTATATCGTGCAACACTAATTTGTATAACTCATAATAAGGTTATATAATTCATATAAATATAACTCATAATATGGTTGTTGTTTTTTTATTAAAGGTGCAGTATGTAATATTGACAGCTAGTGGTTGAAATGGGTACTGCAGTCCAAATTCAAAATATTGGAGAGAGTCGTTTCCCCCGCCACCTTCTCTTCAGACTTTTAGGTCGGGGAGAATCTGCGATCTCTGACCCAGGTTGTTTGCTGGCTTCCTTGGCTGCAATACCTTGTATTTTCTGCCAACTGTCAACATACTATTGGGTAAACAGGCGGCGTATGATATCGCACAGACCAAAACAAAAACAGACAATCCTTCATGTAATGCACATTTCAAAGAAGAATAACTGGCTGTAGCATTGTTTTTCAGAGAAACAAGTATATGAACATAGCATGTTTCCTAAATATCTTATGCTTTAGTAGAGTGGAAAAGTGACATTCAGCTCCTTTGATATCGAAGGCTTTATGCTTAATATGAATCTCTGTTTGACACATTTTATATCAGGGGTCCATGCTCCATTTCTCTGTCGCGTTGTGGACCCCTGTATTAGACAGTACTGTTAATTTTCCTCCAAAACATCTGTCAATTTTAAAGTATATGTTCAAGAAAACACAAGTGCATAATCTATAATACTACTTAATTATGTTGCTGCTAGCATATATTAGCATGGCTCCAAGCTATTGTGTTTTTTTTTTTTATTATTTTATTTTATTTTTATCTATGATTAATCTGTTGTTGATCTTTTCTAAGGTCCAATTTCTCATTTTCATAATTTTATGGATTTCTGTTGCTTAGTGTTTTCTTATGATACATAATGAATATATTAGTAAATATTAGTAATCACGAGATTGTCTTTGAAAGGTGCACATTTGCTGATATTTAAATTATACTTTTGTTGTGATGCAGAATTGTCTTTATTCATTGATGAGAAAATAAATCTTGGCCTATTAAAAATATAAAACAATTGCCTAGTACCGGTAAAAAAAAAAAAGAAAATAAATAGTTGACAGATCTTCACAGTATGATATTCCAGGTTTCATTGTTAAATATTCAAGAAGGTTTTAAATTCTAAATATATGCATTGGGTGTGACAAGGCCTTTCATTTCAACTCTCTCCCAGAACTCTTTTTTTCCTGCCATACACAAAGAAAAACACATCAAAAGGTATCCAAATACAGCACCGCTGTCATACAGCTCATTTACAATTAGGTATATAACTCACTTTTTTGTCACTGAGTCCAGACACGGTGTCAATGTACTGCTCTTGGATCATGAAGGCAGCTAAATTGGCTGTGTAGCTGGCAAGGAAGATGACGGCAAAGAAAGCCCAAACCAGGACCATAATTTTGCTGGTTGTGCCTTTGGGGTTTTCAATAGGAACTGAGTTGTTGAAGACGATTCCCCACAGGAGCCAGACAGACTTCCCAATGGTGAAGGTTGGACCCCCAGGGGCTATAAAAGAGATACATTTATATCAAATAAATAAATAATTTAATTCTAATAATTCAAATCAGGTTTGGGAACAGCAAACTTTAATGCAAGCAGGTATTAAATTGATCAAAGCGGATAGTACAAATATATGCTGTTAGATATTTCTGATAAATGCTGTTCTTTTGAACTTTCGATTCATCAAAGAATTCTAAAAAAAAAAAAACTAAATATCACTATTTGCCATTTTGAATGAATTAGTCATAGATTAGTCTACATAGGCAAAGAAATTCTTTTCTAGCTCCACCTTGACATCAGTTCTTAATGTGGTTCTTGTATCTCACACACAGCCACAGAAAAGCCAAGCAATCAATCAAAGTCAAATTAGCAAAGCGACAAACGTTAATTAAACCTCAGAAAAATGACCTTTTACACTAGGAGACAAGTACACACCCTGTCAGCTTGGTTTATGTGGATTGATTAGGCTGGTTCCACAACCATTCTTCCTCTCCTAGCTTTGTGCCTGATAGAGAAAAGACATTTGAAAAACCAAGGCTGACCTTTGGCACTGACAAGACTCCGGTTGTACCCAACAGGGCTGAAGTACTCAAAGACGAACACGGTGACTGCCACAACAGTCAGGCACATTACGAACATCATAACCCACACGGCTGGACTGTAAGGCTCTGCAAGACAGAGAGAAAGACTAAAGCTCAGCTGATTATCTGATTAAGATCTTGCACATAACTTAGTGTTTTTGTTTGTGATGTGAATGCTGTGCAAATTAGCATAAATAATGAACAAATGAAAGTTTAGCAGAATCAAAATGCCTTTGTTTGTGTGGAGAGCTGGTGATTCAGTAGAAAATGTTTATCCTGCCTAGGAGTTATTCTCGATGTAATCCAACAAAGGCATACAATTTTAATCTAATCACATTCTAATCAAAACCGCCACTGGTGGGAAATATTTAACACCGCCTGCAAGCATCTCTCATAGACTATGTAAGAATGTCCCTGGAAATAGATGGATAATGATGACTTCTCACCTAGGAAGGCAGAAGGTGAGACTGTTCCATTGCTTCTGGCCACCATAACACTAATCCCAGTCTCCACAAATGGCACTGAAAAGTCAACAATCTCTGACCGCTCCTCATTGATGGTAAGAGAGCCGATTGCCATATCTGCACGCTTGTAGAAGACCTTGAACAAGGAGAAAGCGAGTGAAAACTTTAGCGCAGTCATCAGAGGCAAAGCAAAATAATGGAGGCCCCAGTGAAACATGAGACGGGACCTGCCCACAAATGAACATCATGCAATTTCAGGGCGAACATTCAAAATTATGTTCTATGCTCAATGAAGAACTTACTTCTATGCCATTTGTAATTTCTATAAGTATGCATGTGTGTAGCATGAATACAATCGTGACATACTATACGCCATGCTGACGTTGTCTTGTGACCTACAGTTTTGCGTTTTCCCGCCATTTACAATTACATCCATTCTACCGTGGCCTTGTGGGATAGGTGTGCTTCAGAATTTCAGCGTAAAGAGTAGGCTATGCGGGTATTTTTTGCATACTGCATATTCATACTTACTACTCATTTGACATACTACTTTTCGCATACTGCATCCTAGAGAAGTAGACCTATTTTGTCACACTTTTTTAGGGTTAAGTATTAACTATGACATCTGTCTCAATAAACTCCTAGTTACTGCTTATTAATAGTTAGTAAGGTAGTAAGTTTAGGTATTGGGTAGGATTAAGGGATGGAGAATAAGGCATCAGTATGCTTTATAAGTACTAATAAACAGCCAATATCCTAGTAATATACATGCTAATAAGCAACTAGTTAATCATGAGAATTGGACAATAAAACTAAAGTGTTACCAGATGGTTAATGCAAACTATAAACCTGACATAGTTTGAACTTTTTTTATTGGATATCACAATTAAGACTGTTGTTATTAGCCTCTGGTTTCCATATTCCAATTTCTTCAAGGAATGGAAATCGCCATGAATCACCAGGTCTCATTATACATCTTTGCAAATCGCTAACATCGCAAATCATTGTTGACAGATTTGTTTTGCCGTCACCCGCAATCAGGCTTATGAATGAAAATTCCTTATATCACACTCATGTCAGCCCGGAATTTCTGTCTTGCTATTATATAATAATTATTTATCTCATTTAATGATCTATTTCTCTCGCAATGTGAAAAGCACTTAAGCCTTGTATGCGGAGCGTGGGTTTGCTATCTTTAAACTCATCAGCGTGTGAGCAGATGCAGGTGATGAGAACCGATGAAGTGATCAGCAGCTGTGGAAGACACTAAACCACCGGATTAAGTGACACTACACACTGCAGGAGGTCACAGGATGGAATGTGTCGAGATCGCTTTTAAAGCCAGTTATGCTCCTATGAATGCTCTTAACAACTTTAGCTGCAATATTTGGAGGTTTAAGGAGATCTTTCAAATACAGAAAGAAAACAGGGTGTGAGTAATGCTAGGAAAAACGCGTTGACACTGTCATAGGAAGCTGATTTATTTTTTTGTATCACGCTGTAAGCTGTTTTATTTTTATATTCTCAGATGTTAATTTAGCTCATTTCCCATGAGCTCTGAACTGTTGACATGTTTGAAGTGTGAGTGCGTTTATGTGAGAAAAAGAGAGAGGGAGAGAGAGAGAATGTGCCATTTCATACCTCTCCAATCATCCCATTCCAGACGCCACGGACCATCTTGCCATGTTTCCCATTGGTGACCAGATAAAGATCGTATGAAAACTTGATGGTGCGTGAGAGTTTCTTTAGGATGTCTATGCAGAAGCCTTTGCAGCAGAGTTTGGTGTAAGGCTCAGTGTGACCAGTTATACTGCACAAAAGATATATATATATATATACACGTTAAACATTTAGTAAAATGTGTAATCTTTCTTTGAACCCCACCCCCAAGATGAAGTAATAGTTCACCCCCAAGTGAAACATTTTTCTAAGCAAGTTGTATGCTATATTTCAAGCATTCAGAAGCCAAACGAGATGCCAGAAGTAATGTCAATTTTTATTTTTATTTTACTACTAGGTTGCTTTTGTGTCCTTTTTAAAGTTTGAATGAAAATCAAAATACCTGCAGAAAAAGATCATATAGGTTTAAATAATGGCAAAACTTTATTTTGGGGTAACTAAATTTCCTTTAACCCATTTAGGAACCATAGTTAAAACTGTTAAGACTGGCTCCCACTGAACATTTGGTGAAGAGGATCAAAGTGCATGGTTCTACGGCAAAACATATGGTGTGACACACATCTGATAGAAAGATTACTGACAGAAAGACTAAATAATTATAAATGGAATAATATAGACACAGAGGTAAAATGGCATCTACAGTAGTGGCCAAAAGGTATATTAGTTTTAAATGACCCTACAAGTTTGATTAAACCATCAAAATAAGAGGACACTTTTTATATTTATGATATTTTAAATATGAGGGAAGAACAAAACATTTAACTTGGTTATGGTATATATCTGACAAAAATATTTGGCAAAAAAAGGCAACTAGCAAAAGGTTAAAAAGAATACATTAACTACAACATAATCAGTTAATAATATTACGGTAATATTCTCTGCATGGGTTCATATTTTTTTGTATGACAGCCAGGTTAAAAATGATGTCCGCGCAATTTGGCATGTTTCTATGTAAAAAAAAAAAAAAAAGACTCTTTGCAATATGCTTACAAAAAGCAAATAAACACTGCTCTCTTCAGCAAACTGCTGTGATTTAAAAACCCATAGCCCAGAATCTAATGTAATGCTTGGTTGTGAGCATTCACAATAAAATGTTCAAAAAAAGCGATGGCCTCCATTAACCGTTAGATGCTGGAGCCACTGAGCAGAGAAACTCTGAGAGCAATAATGATACATCACCTCTAACCTCCCCCAGACCTCCTGCGTAATGAGCTGTATGGGGAGTGGACTTGGGGCGGAGGGCCGGCAATGCAGGGTGTGCGGCACTGGGAGCAACCATAACAAAGAAAGACAAATGAAGTGTTTGGAAAGATGAGAGTCTGCCTCTGCAAGCGATCTGGACATAACATAAACAAGCCTGTCTCTTTTCTAGCCTGTCTCACCACCTGCAATCGGAGCTGGCGGTTTGGGTTAAGTGGGCTGTGAATTGAGGATGAGATGTTTAATCAGTCAAACAAACACAAACACACACGAAGCGCAAGGGACAGAGGGACAAAGTGCATTCGTTTCCTGATATAATGGACAAAGACACCCCTGCTGCCTAGGGAGTGCCAATCAATTATTTTTTCTTTAAACAAAGTTAATTACGGTACATTGAGTCCTATGGATCTTTGTTATCATTGGCCTATTGTGAAACAGCTGGATGAGAGATGTACAGTGGCTTGACCTATCTATTTCAGAAATGGGTGTAGCACATTGATCTGGTTGTGGTAGACTAATGCATTTCATATCCAAACACAGCGCTACATTAGTGCCACAGTCTGCTGACCTTGATATACGTGGCATCATAAATGGCAGTGACTGCTGGTGCTCTGAGATTTAGAAAGAGTATACCATATATAGGGAGACCTAGTTTACACTACACTACCAAGTTTTTTTAAAGAAGTCTCTTATGCTCACCATGGCTATTTTTTTTCTGCTTCAAAAATAAAAGGGAAAAAAAGACCATTTAAAATAATTGTTTTCTATTTTTTAAATGTAAATGTACATTTTATTTTTTAAATATAATTTTTTCCAAAAATGAAGGTAACATTAACTACTGGTTTTGCTACCCTTAATTATGCAGAACTTTAAGGCTTTATATAATGCAAAAAAATTCACCCCCTCACAGTTGTCATGAAAGGCAAAATTAGCTGTATAGACCAAAACCACAATTTTTACCAGGCTATAAACATGTTTTTTTTCTTCTGTAAAGTTGGGCATTTAAACATGTGGCTCAATGAGATTCTGCTCCCTTCTGGAGCCTGTCCCTAGCGACTAGTCGATGAATTACAGTTTAAGTCACTTCCGTATTGGCTTAAAGAGAGACCACAGGAGTTTGCCGCTTGCATTAAACATGCTGTGCGTGTCCCTTTAAATGCAAATAAAAGAAGAGGGCAGAGCTTCAAGAGATCATGCTCCAGTGTCAAGACAATGTCAAAACAGAAACAATAATGCCTACTAAACATAGTTTAGTTTAATTACTGTTATAACTTATTTGTCATCTTGCTTTTATCCACGATTAGTACAAGCATGTTGTAGAGGACCCTGTCCGAATGATGGTCGAAACTTTACTAATGAGTTTTACTGTAATTCACACAAAAGATAAAGCTTATGATGAGGCCTATCATTCTAGAGACTGTAAGCTGGATCACGAACAGTTGGTACAAATCCATCCTTGAGTAACAACTTTTTAGCAAAGCCTGCCTTGTATTGCCCCTCGTATTTCACTCCAGACAAAGCAGTCTGGAGTGAAATGATTTGCACAAACATAAACCTGTTTAGGTATATTTTGGGGTGCATTACCTTCAAAAACAAAAGTAATCCACTGTGTCTTCAGTGGCTCAGTACTGCTATGTTCGTTCTTATATTCAACAACAAAACACCTCAGTCACTTCTTCACCTCATCTCCTCCGGCGTCGAAACAATGGCCGACTGTGTACAGCTCACTCAGGGCGGATCAATGCTGAAACGGCAGTGTCCGTCAACAGTCGTGGGAGGGGCCTGGGCAAAGTGGCATCACTTTGCGCAGAATCTGCCAACAGCTTTTTCTGAGACGTGCTTATGATATATGTGGATTTAAAAAAAAAAAGCACTGGGTGGCTTTTTATCATTATTAGGCTGTTGTGGACACACACTTGTACGTTCAAAAGTGAGTTTTGCATAATAGGTGACCTTTAATGTATGGAAGTGATACATTAAGACAAAATTATGTAAAAATGTATGGAATAGAGTCACCCGAAAATGAAAATTCTGTCATCACCTTTGTGTTTGTGACAATAAACCCTGGTACCCCAACCATATTTTGGTATGCACTTACTTTAAATCCAGAATAATAATTTTCACATTTGTATAAATATCTAATTAACACATTGGTAGACAAGACTTCGGAATCATTGTATAATAAATCCGTAAATTCATTCCAACATAAAATGCACATTGTTAGCTCAGGTCCAATTAAAAGCAGTTGTCACACTTTTCAGAACTTTCTAAACATGGATGCCAATTAGCATGAAGGTGTGTGATGGGCCCAGAGCTGAACGTCACCATTACGGTTATTGATCATTGTTTCCCCTTCAGCCATCACACGCTCCCTAAGGGGTGATTACTCTGCTTTATGATTTATTTACACTATCTCCTCTCAGCATGGAGCCATAATGAGCCTGTCATCTCTCTCTCTCTCTCTTTCTCTCTCGGCATGACACACTCCTCACTCAGCAAGTGTTACCACCAATTCACTGAATCTGCTTTCATTTACCTGGAGGAACCAACTTTTGGAATTACACTATTTTATTGTTCATGTCTAGGAATTCCACCGTAAAAGGAAAGCAAATAACTGTGATCAGGGATCACAAATGGCAAGTTTATGCCTAGAGCAAAGAGGGTTGAGGGATTAATTGCTAGAATGAGCAAAACAATTCCTGATAATAGATTTGGGGTCTTCAATCCATTGAGCTTCTGTTTAAATCATTAAGCCCTCTGCTTAATGAAGATGAGACTTGGTAGCATTCAATGACAGCATGGAAATTTAGTAGCAGAGTTTGGAAGCCTACAAGGTGCTTAAGTTGTGTCTCATTTCCATTTTTAGAAAGACTAAAAAATCCTAGTAAGTAATTATTTTTAACAGTCTTTGCTATAATGGGATGTTCTCATAAACGAGGTAAATAGGACTAAACCATTTTAAGGCCAACATATGTAACTAAGACAGTCTCAACTTGACAGTAAATATTGGATCTCATATGTACATGTGTATGTATATGTATGTATATATATATATAGTATGACACAGGATATATATATATATATATATATATATATATATATATATATATATATATATATATATATATATATATATATATATATATATATATATATATATATATATATATATGTATATATACACACACACATACAGGGCTTGACATTAACACCAGCCAACTCACCATTTGCGGGTGTATTTCAGCTGTGGCATGTAACACAGTCACTCCCACTAACTACTTTGGCGGGTTGAATTTTATTGTAGTCTTCTCAAAACAAAAGGCATCTGTTATTATCGTGTTGCGCATTATAACTAATCACACTTGATTCTGTTGAGCTTATGAATGTAATCTCTAATAATCAGAGTGTTCAGATTAGTCATCGCTGAAACGCCGGAGTTTTGTGCAGAGTGTGCTCTCATTCACTGAAATCTGCAATCTCATCATAAACAACAAAGCAGAGATGTATGAGCGATGTACATGGGAGATTTATTCATCACACAGTGATTGACTGTTTGTGTTCTAGTTCAGCAGCGAAAATAGTTTAAAAAAAGATCACAGCAGAACCATAGCGCATCTGATGTGACTGGCATAAGGTTGGCTTGATGTTGGACGTTCGATATTCGTGAGTTTAGGGACCGTCTCTAAAGTAACATACAACACTGGTATAGCCTACACGTTTCTAACTTCAATAGCATTTGAAGAGAATGACTTAAGCCGGGTACACACTGTGCGATTTTGGCCACGATTTGGCCATCTGAGACAAATTTTGAAAAGATTCCTCTTATCCGAGGCTAAAGTCTGAAGAAATTCTGGCAGTGTCAGAAGATCTGGCGCACAATCCCGCAGTGTGACTTCTCCTACGACGACCGTCAAATTATCTTAATTTTTCAAGAAAACCATGACCAAAATGAGCGCTAGAGATTTCTTTGTAGTCACCATTTAAATCCCACATGTAATGCAGCTCACTGTCACCGAACGCGTCATTCATTGATGATATAAAACTCTGGACAATTTTCTTGCGTTCCGCCTCAACTATCGTACAGTCTGACATTAATGACAACTTAGATCTTACAGTGTGACATGGCTTACAGAGGGGATCATGTTCGTACAGTCTGACAAGAAACAATCTTCGCACAGTGTCTTCCCCGGCTTTACAGACATAAAACCAACTGTAAAGTGTTCATCTAGATGTCAGGTGTGATGCACACCTTTTTTGATTTAATAAAATAAACTGTCAAATCACATGAAAATATGAATATGTATTTCACTAGGCTACTGTATGGGCTCATACACAAAATATGTCAGCTGACAGAACACTGATGAGAATATTGCTTGAGAATAAATTACAGGTGGTCATATATTATTTTGCTAATTACATTCAAAAGGTGAAACTTGTATATTATATTCATTCATTACACACAGATATATTTCAAATGTTTATTTATTTTAATTTAGATGATTATAACTGAACACTAAGGAAAATTCCAAATTCACTATCTTAGAAAATTTTAATATTCTGAAAAGGTTCAATATTGAAGACACCTTGTGCCACATTCTAATCAGCTAATTAACTCAAAACACCTGCAAAGGCCTTTAAATGGTCTCTCAGTCTAGTTCTGTAGGCTACACAATCATGGGGACGTCCAAAAGACGACCATTGACCCCTTGCACAAGGAGGACAAGACACAAAACACAAGACACAAAAGGTCATTGCAAAAGAGGCTGGCTGTTCACAGAGCTATGTGTTCAAGCACATTAATAGAGAAGCCAAGGGAAGGAAAAGATGTGGTAGAAAAAAAGTGTACAAGCAATAGGGATAACCACACCATGGAGAGGATTGTGAAACAAAACCTATTCAAAAATGTGGGGGAGATTCACAAAGAGTGGACTGCAGCTGGGGTCAGTGCTTCAAGAACCACTATGCACAGACGTATACAAGACATGGGTTTCAGCTGTCGCATTCCTTGTGTCAAGCCACTCTTGAACAACAGACAGCGTCAGAAGCATCTCGCCTGGGCTAAAGACAAAAAGGACTGGACTGCTGCTGAGTGGTCCAAAGTTATGTTCTCTGATGAAAGTAAATTTTGCATTTCCTTTGGAAATCAGGGTCCCAGAGTCTAGAGGAAGAGAGGAGAGGCACACAATCCACGTTGCTTGAGGTGCAGTGCAAAGTTTCCACAGTCAGTGATGGTTTGTGGTGCCATGTCATCTGCTGGTGTTGGTCCACTGTGTTTTCTGAGGTCCAAGGTCAACACAGCCGTATACCAGGATGTTTTAGAGCACTTCATGCTTCCTGCTGCTGACCAACTTTATGGAGATGCAGATTTCATTTTCCAGCGGGATTTGGGACATGCACACAGTGCCAAAGTAACCAGTACCTGGTTTAAGCACCGATGTTGTTCTTAATTGGCCAGCAAACTCACCTGACCTTAACCCCGTAGAAAATCTATGGGGTATTGTGAAGAGGAAGATGTGATATGCCAGACCCAACAATGCAGAAGAGCTGAAGGCCACTATCAGAGCAAACTGGGCTCTCATGACACCTGAGCAGTGCCACAGACTGATCGACTCTATGCCACGCCACATTGCTGCAGGAATTCAGGCAAAAGGAACTCCAACTAAGTATTGAGTGCTGTACATGCTTATACTTTTCATTTTCATACTTTTCAGTTGAAATTCTTTCTTTGTATTGGTCTTAAGTAATATTCTAATTTTCTGAGATAATGAATTTGGGATTTCCTTAGTTTTCAGTTATAATCATCAAAATTAAAATAAATAAACATTTTAAATATATCAGTCTGTATGTAATGAATTAATATAATATACAAGTTTCACTTTTTGAATGGAATTAGTAAAATAAATAAACTTCTTGATGATATTATAATTATATGACCAGCACCTGTATATTTGCACCAAAAATCAAAAGTTAGTGTTTCTCTGTCTAGAACAGGGGTGTCCAATCCTGCTCCTGTAGGGCCACTGTCCTGCAGAGTTTAGCTCCAACCCAGTTGAAACATAGCCGAACGAGCTTATCAAGGTCTTACTAGTCATACTAGAAACTTCCAGCTGGTGTGTTGAGGCAAGCTGGAGCAAAACTCTGCAGGACAGTGGCCCTCCAGGACCGAGTTTGGACAGCCCTGGTCTAGAATAAGGAGCTTTACACACATTATCAGAGATTAAATGGACCTATTTGATGACCTGTTATTTCATGTAGACTGGATTTGGGTGTGTACAGTGGTCATTTACATATAGACAACAACAAATTTCCAAACACCACAATTTAGGCCAGTGAAAATGCTGAGTGGCTATTAACTTTGGTAAATCACTAGCCACAGTGGCTGGTGAGCAAAAAAGTGAATGTCAAGCCTTACACACACACGCACACACACACACACACACACACACACAGTCACACACACACACACACACACACACACACACACACACACACACACACACACACACACACACACACACACACACACACACACACACACACACACACATGTTGTGTTTCCATGTTTTATGGGGACATTCCATAGGCGTAATGCATTTTTACTGTACAAACCATATTTTCTATCCCCTACACTGCCCCTGCCCCTAAACCTACCCATCACAGGAGACATGCTGCATTTTTACATTTTCAAAAACATCACTTAGTGTGATTTATAAGATGTTTTCCTCATGGGGACCAAAAATGTCCCCACAAGGACAAAAATTTGGATATTGCCATCTTTGTGGGGACATTTTGTCCCCATACCGTAGGGATTACCAGTCCACACACACACACACACACACACACACACACACACACACACACACACACACACACACACACACACACACACACACACACACACACACACACACACACACACACACACATTTAAATGCTTAACAGTATATCAGTGATATTCTTGCAGTCATAGGTCTCAAAATACGTACTCAATAATTACTCAAACTACTG
This sequence comes from Gobiocypris rarus, assembly GCA_023029165.1. Classification (NCBI taxonomy): domain Eukaryota; kingdom Metazoa; phylum Chordata; class Actinopteri; order Cypriniformes; family Gobionidae; genus Gobiocypris; species Gobiocypris rarus. Next base: position 24,989,677 of record CM040920.1, read on the forward strand.
TTTAATTTCAGCACCTTTCTATTTTACGACAGGGTTTTGTAGGTTCATCAAGCATCTGGGAACACTTCCAAACTCATATGCATTTTTTTATGTGGAACACAAAAGGAAAACATCTGAAGAACCATTGCACTTCTACCATATAACAACGGTTCTATTGCTACAAATATTTTTTTAAAACACACCAAAGAAGGCAAGTCAGAAGTTCAAGAAGAAGTTCAAGTCTTCAGATCTCATTTGATAGCTTTGTATGGAAAATGTATTGTGTTATTCTCTGATAATCTTCACCTCCAGTGAGCCATTAACTTGAGAACTGCTACGACCTGTTCATTAAGTCAAATTTTTCCCTTTTTTGGGTGAACTATCCTTTAAAATAATACTCATTAAGAGACTGTAATTGCATCTCAATAAAGTGTGTAATAGGCTTGCTGGGCTGTAACAAGTTGCATATGCTAAGTGACTCTCATGGCATATTGCTAAATGGGGATGTTTGCCAGGTTTGTGTAGGCTATATTAGACTTTTCTTTTTAATTAGCAGTCTGTTTTTTTTTACCAGCTCTGCCATCTAATATAAAAAAAAGTGGGCAAATATGATATAAAACAGTGTTACGTACTGTAGGTAGAATGTGCTGGAGATTGTCATTTTATTAAACGTTAGACGTTTCCACCTAAAGTTTAGTAAAACTCTTTCTCGGTTTCGAACCATCTTGTTTGTGTTTTGTATGGTGACTCATTCTTGAACGTGAAAAGGTTTCTGCTGCTTTTTTATAATTATTAATGGGTACCTATTATCCCTGTACTAGGTATAATCCATCCAGTGGACACTCTTTATTGCTCGCCTTAATAAGAGACAATTCATTTTAAAGATCAATGTAATCAAATAGTACATTTGCATGTGCAGCAGAGAGAGGATGATGTAATGTGGAGACTGTGCTCTTTATGAAATTTTCTAGATATTGGTCTCGTAAACAACCCCATTTGATGAATACCTTCATAAACAACAGCCACAGATGTTGACCTTTTGAAGTCACATTCACAGGTGTACCTTTCAGTCCGGTTGGACTGCCGACGGCACGGCACAGTATTGCGCACACAAGTGCCTGTGGCAGGATCAACACTCTCCACAATGACGAAAGGCCTCTCCTCCAGCGTGGCCACGGTCAGATGGCGGTTGTCAGACACAGGCTCCAGGAAGCTGCCATAACGGGGCCATACAGGATAACGCACCTGCAGAATCCCTCCCTCGTAGCTGCCTACCTGTGGAGGGTTTCAGAAGAGGCTTAAATATGGATTAAACCTTATGAATTGCAAACGAAGCAAAGGTTAAATGCGCACACACACACACACACACACACACACACACACACACACACACACACACACACACACACACACACACACACACACACACACACACACACACACACACACACACACACACACACACACACACACACACACACTATCTTTGTGGAGACTCTCCATAGAAGTAATGATTGTTATACTGTAGAAACTGTATATTCTATCCCCTAACACAAACACAAACCCTACCCCTTAACCCTTTATAGAAAGCATTTTTACATTTAAAAAAAAACTTCTGTATGATTTATAAGCTTGTTTCCTCATGGGATAGACTGGGATAGAAAAACATGTACACACACACAGACATTTCTTCATTGACTTCTACTATTTTTATATTGATTAACTGATTTTTATACTAAATATATGTTCTATGCCTAAATCCTGAAGCTATCCCTCACATAAATCATTTTGCAATTTTAGATTTCCATTAACTCTAAAACTTGACATATTAAATAATTGTCAGAAACGAAATAAACATTTTTGTTGTTGTTGTGTATCATATTTGATGCATTAGGCTTTTTTGGCTCATATAGTATGACATAGAAGAAACATTTATGGAAGCTTGTTTCGCCACAGAATAAAACATTTTAAAAGGTAATTGCAACTTTTTATCTCACAATTGTGAATTTACATCTTGCATTTAAGTAGCCTGGATGCCAGCCGAATTTAGCCCTGCCCACAAATTATTTTGCTCGGGCACTTCGGTCTGGAATCGCTCCATAGAGGAGTTATTATGCCCGAACAGAAACTGTTCGGACCAATGAAATTGTCAGGGCGGGCTTTAGACGATGATGGACAGATGATTAACAGTAACGTAATCAACCACGTCATCAAAGGCGCTTTGGGGTGAATTTGCTCTTATCCTAAACTGAGAACTTGTTCGTATATGCATTCACCTTCACTATTTCTCTCAGAAACGATGATCGTGTTGGTAAGTACTCTGGCTATCCTTAAATTCTTTTATTACAATAATGGCAAAGATCGTTTACACTCATCTTTTTCTTGTAACGTTACTTAATCCAGCGCGCATGCAGACAGGGTTGCCACGTTTTTTTGCACAATTGCTACTCAAAACTATAGCCCAAAACAATAACTTTCCGGGGTGTTCTCCGGAAAAAAAGGGCGTTTGGTTGGCAAAATATGTTATTTTGGCAAGGCTGCCTGCTAAAATTCGCATTCCTGGGTTTATATAATCACATAATTGGAGTCGCTTCAACCCGCGGACATGGAGAAAAACACGGACTTGACAACACAGTGCAGTTGAGTTCTGTTGACATTTGACAACTAACGTTACGCGTCGCTCCGTTGCTCTGATTGGTTGTGGGTCTATCCAACTGAGGTCTTTCCTGGCTCGGTTGAAACACGCCCCATAATCAAAGTGCAATGGAGCAGCACCAGACTCATATTCTGACTAGATCTAGTCTTTTGTATGGCCACGCCAGGCTAGCATTTCAGACTTTTTTTTCCCTCAAAATTGTGAGATATAAACATGCAATTGTGAGTCATAAAGTCAGATTTGCATGATATAAAGTCAGAATTGCGACTCATAGTTAGAATTGCGAGATATAAAGTCAGAATTGCGAGATATAAAGTCAGAATTGTGTGATATAAAGTCAGAAAAATACATAATGCAATTCAATACAACGATGATTGAGAGATAAACACTCCTCAAAGCTTGATGTATGGTGTATTATATTTGATACATTTTAACATGATTTTATTTCTAAATGATGGATGGATAATAAAGATAACCTATATTATTAACAATATAAAATATATTCCTACATTTACTTAACCTATATAACTAACAATATAAAATATATACTTACATTAAAAAAAAAAAAACAGTAAAGATTTCACAGCGAAAAGACATGTACCACAACCTGAGTGTGGACGTTTTTAGAATTATAAAAGGCCTTTTAGTTACTTAACTTGTGTGCAACAGGTTTTTCAGCAAAACTTTGATCATGATCATTAGAGGCCTTAGAAATGTGCGTAACATAATTATGATAAAGTAGGCTTTATAGGTTTAAGACAATGTTGGTAATTAGGGCCTGAGCACCAAAGGTGTGAGGACCCTATTGGAATTGTTCCGTTTATTTCAGGTTTTATTTTATCCTTGTAGGAATTTTTAGGTAGGCAAAACAACACACACAAACATTCAAACAAATGACAGGAGTGATAAAGGAACATTTTCCAAAGTGCAATTTATGGTGTCTTCCTCACGGGTATGTTGTATTTATCATCCACTGTTCAATACGAGGCATTATTCGTTTGTCGCACCATTATCGTGATGTATAATCAAATATCCCAAAGCTGACTTATGTTATTATGTTATGTTAAATTGCTCTTATTTTTTACGTTTTTCCTCAGAACTTGAAATGAATTTGTAATAATGGTTAGAATTTATCCTACTCCAGTAATGAAGGTGTTGCACAAAGCCGTAAATCTCCCAGGGCTCAGAGGCTCATGGGAAATCTTTACGGAGCCTGTTTGTAGACTGTGGAAAAGCCCTATTATCCAGAGAGAGCTCAAACCACTGGTCCAGCTCAGCTTAAAAGAGACTATGGAGAGTCTGTCTCAGGGCTGCCTCTGCTAAAATTTCCCAGAATCCATGCGTCACACCCAATACCAAGGGGGAAGAAGTACGAACCTACTGTCGACCTCTGTGACCCTCTTTTAAAGTTACATGAGAGAAGAACATACACTCCTCCATCTAAAATCTGCAGTCCATTAGCAGGGGATATTATTACCTGACTGCTTCTTGAAGGTGTGACCCCTGCTACAGATTTTGAGCAAAATTTTTATAAAAATGTAAAAGAGCTAAAGAAGGATGCACTGTTGCATATCCTTTTAAGGCAAAAGACAGGAAAGCTCAGGAAAGTGTTGCCACTAATTGTGCACCAGCTGTTTGACAGCCTTTCCCAAATGCAGCAGAGGCTTTTCAGCTTGGGAATTGTAATCCATGTTTGGTTATGGTATTAGCTGTGAGGGGAAGTGAGCGTGATAAGCTTCAGCAACAGGGATTTATTGAAGAATCATTCATAAACTTCAGCAGAACAAATAGATTCAATCTCAAGACTCCAGGTGTGGATAACATGACAGCCTGGTGGCACATCACATCTGATCATTAGCAATGACTACAAGAGCACTAAAGAACATTTTATTTGCACATTAAATGAGGACTGTGTCATAGAAATTGTTCTTTATGTGTAAAGAATGAATCCAGACAAAGCCCAGCAGTTATTTCTGTCTATACCTGTTTTAGTGAGCACTTTCAGACCAGCCACTGAAATAGACTGTGTAGTGAAAGTGAGAGGTATAGTAATTCAGCAGACTATAATGGCTGTAATAACAGGGTATTCTATTCTCGTTCTGAGGCGCAAACCAGATTTCGGTCGGAGTAGATATCTGTTATTTGGAATAGCCTATTATGTTTTGCTGCCTAGCATATCTGGGATTCTTCAGTTGAGATTTTCAAAAGTCAATGTCTGTCCAAACCACTGATCCATATCTGAATAGATCTGCTACTGCTGTTGCTGTTATTTCTGCTGCTGCGTCTGAGCAAGTACGGCACTTGCTACTACCAATACATACACAACACGCTGCTGTGAGCAAGTAAGACTGCTGCTGTACAAAATAGCATACATGAATTATCCATTGCAGATCTATACAGGTGGAGTTGGGGAAGGTGGAGGGTTTCTCAAAGTGCCCCTATTATGATTTTTGAATATTCCCTTTCATGCTCTGTAAACGTTCTGCAAAGTTGTAAAATCAAAAGTGCACGATCAATAAGGTTATTGTCTCCCAAAACAAAGAATCAACTAAACGAGTTGTTTCTGTTTTCTGTTTCACAATCCCACTGATGGTGCTACGTCACTAGAAAAGTCATTTGTGTAATGCCCGCCTATGTTGTACGCTGTCCGCCAGCGAACATGTAATTTCACTGACGACTGCTTCTCAAATCTCTGACTTCAACATGGGATTCGCAAAACGCTTGCTCTTGAAAGATGGGTCAGTACCCAGTTTATTTGGACCAGCTTGCTCCTCAGAATCACAGCCTGAAAGTATGATTAATTATTGATGTATATATTTTCTACCGGGTGTTCAAAATATGTAGTTTTGTGTTTTATATTGTGTAAGTTTCCGGCTAACCCAAGTTATTACTGTCTTACCGAAATACTACTGCAAATCAGCTGTGTGCCACTATTACCTAAAACTGTGTCTATTTAAGCAGATTGTCAGTCGTTCTTACCACTCTGAGTAAAGGATGGAGCAAGATTTGTTTTACAAACATTTGTTACATCAGTCCTCCACGTTAGTGCTGAGCTATACGTATTCACTGTTATTGATACAGTTCCTGCATGTGCGCCGCAATAAATTAGAAATATACACATCGGTTTGTTGATGGACACTTGTTAATGTTGATGGTGAGGAATTACAGCTGCAACATCTCATAATGTACCTCAAAATGACTAGTGTATCACTGAGAAATGTCCTTCTCATGTCATCCTAGCGATTGAGGTTCGGGTTGAATAACTAATTCTTCCAATGTTTCATCACGCTCAGATTGAAATGGTAAAATCGATGTCATCATTACTGTCTTTACAGTGTGTACAATCGCTGAGGACTGAGGAAGCCTCCTGAGCTGAAGTAGTTATGGTAATGAACGTTTGCTTCAAACAAACGGTAGACTAATCGTAACATACTAGGCCATCTGGTCAATCAGAGCAGAGTAGGCTCACAGAAAGGAGGGATTTATAGAGAACTGATTCATCCAATGTGTTGTTGTCTGTGAATTATTGAACAATGTGGTGATGTTCATGTATATTATGAGAAAATTAAATTGTTTTTACCTTTGATGCATGTAAACCTGTGTTAGGAGACCTCCAAATCAAAATTAGGAAACTTTAGAATAGCATAATAGGGGCACTTTAATAAAGCAACTGCTAGACACAATGGTTACCAGTATTTGGAGGCTGAGCAGCGAGCTCCTTGGCTACAGCAGGAACCAATCAGCCTGCACCATAGAGTTTCATGACAGAACTTTGTATTCGTCAAAGGCGAGTGTTCTATCAAACTCTATATTTGTCAGAAGCTAGCCAAATTAGACAGATTTCTCAGAAGATGCCATTGTTTTGTTTTTTACTTTTGAACAATAAATAAGTTTCATACTGTTTCAGGTCGCCACATGATGTCCAATGCAAAATATCTGGGTCCTGAAGCAAAACCCAATTTCCTTACATTTCCTTCAAAATCACAAACTAATAGCAAGGAACAAGAAATAACAAGGAAGTTTTCCGAAAGCACTGTTTTTCCCAGTCTGATCTGCGTCATTTGGGCTTTGTCTGTCTTTGAGATACCATCATGGTACCAGCAGAGAAAAACAGTCTCTGTGCCGTCAGTATGCCTGCACTTTAAGAAAGGGAAGCAATGATTCATCTCGCTAATGACTTCAGCACACAACATGAGCAGGGTGTGCACAGCATGGGAAAGTGAGGTGGTGCAGAGAGTGTCAATGGGAGCGTGAGAGGGGCTACAGAGCAAGGTGACCAGATATAGATAAACTGTTATGTCACACAGAGGGAGGTCAGGTGAGCCATGAAGGCCAGAGACGGGAGTTAAAACTTAAGACTGAAAAAAAAAAAAATCTAAACTTTTCAAAAACACAATCTCTTTGCGGCTCCTTCACACACACAAATCTACTTGTCATGCACTTGTTGAATTGCTCCCACTAATTGTGCAGTTTATTTGCACACACTGTCTGTATTATTTTAGTGCTTAATTTACTAAAGGAATTATGCAAATCAGCAAATGCACCTGCAAAAACATTATTTGCATGTCATGCTAAATAGAGCAGACTTCAAAATCTATGCTGGAACTGCACAGTATCGCTCCACCAGTGCAATCCAGACACGATTCAGCTATTTAAATGTGCAAAAGCGCATGTCGACACAGTGTGTCTGGATATATGCCCAATTATAATGGTTTAAATGAAATGGTTTATAATGATTTTTGTGAATAAGGCACAAAATGTACAACGAGCCTAATTTACATAGAAAGGAGGCTTGTTTGGACTACCAAATATAAATATTTAATATTTACATTTTTGAAATACCACATACAGGTGGCACAAAACTGTAGTGAATCCAGCCCCTGAAATATACAGAAAACATTTACACCCTACTTACAAAAGCTCTTTCAATTTAGTTGTCATCTACTAGCCATCAACAGTGATTTTTTTAATTTATTGCAGCTTTAGAGTACAACACACATCTTCTAATATCTGTATCCTCTAATCCACCTAGAGAAGGGCGTGATGACCGGATGTAAATTTGGATGTCAGTTTGATCTCTGTTTATTCCTCTAATCTCTTTTTGTAGTCAGGTGGTGTTCACACATTGCCAGGCGGACTACACATGTCCCTATCACAGAGGCCAAAGTGCTGGAGGGCTGGCCATGTGAGGAAGAAAGGGCTGTTTCAGAAAGCCAAGTGTAATTGCATCATGGCCTGGTGTGGACGCTAATAAATGTTCAGTGTTGGAGGAGCCTGTGAGCCAGGCTTTTCTGATTCTTTCTGTATAATACTAAAAGCTAAAAAGTTATTGAAATGGTCCAACCTATTAGTGAAATAGCTGCCAATATCTTATAATAAAAGGCAAAAATTTAATAAAATTATACATAATAAGAATGATATTGCATTAGAATGTTTAAAATTAGAACTGAATTAAACTATATATTTAAGATTTCTGTGGTACTCTAATGACCTGCTGGTTTAGGCCCTATTTACAAAATATTAAATATTATTATGTGGGCTTGACAAAGAGACCTCGGAGAGACTCAAAGACCTCCACCTTGACTCGGATTGCTATATCTTTTCTAACTGATCCGATGTTCGTTAAACATACGATCAAATTAAAAACATGAAAAGTCTCAAACTTTCAATGATAGGGTCACCTTTGTACAATAAGACTTCTAGAGTATTTAAGCTGTCTATCATTAGCAAAGCTTAATGACTATCTTAGGACAACACGCTAATTCATGCTAGCAACATGCTAAAACATGTTAGAAACATGCCAGCAATGTGCAAAAAAAACATGCAAGAAACATGCTTATCATTCTAGCCATGTGCTTAAAACATGTTAATCATGTGCACATGCAACATGAAACAAGTTGAACGCACATGAGCGCCACCACAAATTTCATAATTATGAGTGGGAAGCTCTGGAGTTTTTTTAAGCCTTGATCTTTATGAGTCGGGAGCGTGTCAGTGAGAAACATGGTGGAATACCACAATACTTAAAGGTATTTAGCAGTGATATTGTCAGGCTTTTCTATTACAGCAAAGTAAGGTAATTGCCTGCACAAAATATGATAGCATTATAATATAACAATATAATATGTAAAGATAAAGTTTACAGTGGCTTAAGAACCTTGCTGTATTTTTGTGTAAGTAATTAAGAAAAAAGTACACCACCATCTTACTCAGAAGAAAGTGACTTGAACGCACCTGCTGTAGTAAACACGACTTTCCACCTTGTATACGAACTTCCCAGGACTTGAACACACCATTAATCATGCTAGAAACACGCTAGCAATGTGATAGTTCATGCTAGCAAAATGCTAGAAATGTGCTAAAACATGTTAGCAAACATGTTAAAACATACTAGCAATGAGCTAAATTTTACGAGCAACATGTAAATTCATGCTTGCAATGTGTTAAAACATGCTAGCAATATGCTAATTCATGCAAGCAGAAAAGTAATTCATGTTAACAACATGTTCATTCATGTTAACGACATGCTAATTCATGCTAGCAACCTTTTAAAACATGCTAGCAAAACATGCTAATTCATGCTATCAATGTACTAAAACATGCTAGCAATGTCTCTCTCTTTTCCCTTCACGGCCCCACTTTATATTAGGTGGCCTTAACTACTATGTACTTACATAAAAAAATAAGTACAATGTACTTACTGTGTTCATATTGTGTTGCAAAACACCTTTGCTGATGTTGAGGTGGGATACGGGTAGGGTTAGGGACAGGTGTGGTGGGATGGGTAAGTTTAAGGGTAGGGTTAGGTGAAAGGGAAGTGTCAGCAGTGTAATTACAAATGTAACTACAGAAATTAATTACAGATGTAATTACATGCAGGTATTTTTTAAAATGTAAGTACAATGTAAAAACATGTATGTACACAATAAGTGCAATGTATCAAATGATTAATTAAAATGTTAGTACATAGTAGTTAAGGACACCTAATATAAAGTGGGTCCCACTTCACTAAATTTAGAGCTTAATTGTTAAACTTTCATACGGCATCAAAGTTTGTCCCATTGATCTTTACTCTTCTAGTTTATATTTACGCTACCGCTCAAAGGTTTGGGTTCAGTAAGATTTTTTTGTTTTTGGAAAATAAACGCTCACCAAGGCTGAATTGATTTGATTACAAATACAGAAATCATTATAACATGTTTTCTTGGTGTTCAAGAAACATTTCTTCTTATTAAAGTTGAAAAAGTTATGCATCTCTGAAAAAAGTGTGTATTCCCTGGCATCACTAGAGCTTTGCTGTACCACCCAGTGTCACTACAGTACAGTCACTTTCAAAATTAATTTGTTAATATTATTATTCAGTCTTTATATTATGTGTTGTTACTCTAATTGGTGTTCCAGATATAGAACGATATGACTTCCAACCACTTGCATTTATAAGGAATAGATTAAACCCTTAAGGAAAACTGTATCTCCAGCTCTGTGTGTTCCCTATTCCAGATTTGTGCAATGAACTCTAAAATGTTTCAACATTATTACTGTTATTGTTCCTTCTAATAATAAGACTAACCTTGTCCCAGTGTCTCTCTCGATCCAAAGCAATGATCACCATGGAAGGATTAGTGAGATAGCCATCAGCGTTGAAGGAGAGGTCCTTATGTTCCCATGACACATTTAACATATGCCTGTAGAACAAATTAGTAGTTTTAAATTAGTAAACCAAAAAAAGTAGATTTGAATTTTAAGTGATTGAACAATTGCCTGGATTTTATCCATCTCTGAAATGAGACAGAAGACTATTAGGCAGAGAAAGGAGGACATTTCAAATACAAGCCTATAATTTTTTTCCCACAGAGTCAAATGAATATAAATCAAAGCGTACAGACACTACTAATACATTTACAGTATTCATTCTCTCTCTCTCTTTTAATCCTCTTTGTCTCATAGACCTGAACATTTTACTAAACGAATTGTTCACTTATAGAACCAGCCACTGGTGGAGCAGAACATGAGGCAGGATTTAACAATGTCATTCAATTTTACTTATGCAGAGTGCAGCAGCAGTTATCATTATACAGACATCATTGATAATTCATGATAATGGCTAAAATCATGACATGACTAACAACTATCAATAACAAAATCCTCAGAGGAACTCGAATACACCACTCTATATCCATCTTATCCACCTTCTATGCGATTCATAGCAAAACAAAGCTCATAGAGAACTATTGAATTTCAGTTAGTCAAGAGATTGTATTATATTAGACAAATATGCACAAATTCTGAACATTCTGTTACCATTTATTCACCCTCTTGTCATTTCAAATGACTGTCTGTAAATAAAAACTTCACACATATCTTTCCATACAATGGCAGTGCAAAGTTCACCTGTCTGAAAATATGAAAAGTGACCCCAACATAAAAATAGTCCATAAAACAATGCATGACAGGCAGGTGGAAATTTAAGATTGATCACCAATAATTTTCCTTTCACAACATGAACAGTGATTCTTGATTTAAAACTTACTTGAATTGCCCTTTTTTTGTTGTGTATTGAAAACAACCCAGTGAAGATACATGAAATAACATGAGGGTGAGCAAATATGTATTTTTTTATTCAATCCTCATCCCCATCTTACCTCATCACCTCAGACCATCCTACTAATATAACGTTTTTCCAGGAAGAATACTTTCCTTCTTGCCATGCACCTGATGAATCCTTTGATACTGCCCAACTAGTCACACGTCTGAAAAGCCAGTTCTTTAAAGATTTATAAACTGTCTCACGACAGACGTTTCTTTTTATGCCAGAGAAACGGGCAGACACCTGAACAGCACCGAAGCCTGAGAACATTCCGGATGGAGAACCCAGTCACTCATGTGTCTCTGATACGCTTGATCACAGAAAGCTTGGAGAGGCAATTGGAACACTATTTAATGAGGACGGTGACTCCCAGGTGAACGGCAGATTTAACAAGGAAATCTGGAGAATCTCCCAGTCTCATTACAAGGGAGAGAGACCACAAGAAAAAGCGCAAGAATGAAATATTTTGTCTGGAAAGCTGTTTATGATGAAATCTCCCGTGGCCAGCTAAGCTGTGAGAATTAAAATTGTCAGGATTTTGAGGATTTTTGAATTTGCCACCCACACTTTCCTGTTAAATTTGATGTGATCAACACATTTGACAAAAAAATAGGGCAATGCTGGCCAAGGGAGGACTAAATATATGACAGCTTTATATTACTGGCAGTCAGAGTACTTCAGATATTCCACAGGGATGTCTATGATATAGTATAGTATGTATGTCTATCAATATCATGTATATATAGGACATGATATTGGGAAAGATCAATAAACAACAATTATAGGAGATAATATAATATTAAATAAATAAAGGTCCAAAAGAATACACTTTCTTTTTTTGAACACAATTAAGTACAAAGTGCATGATAAAGTAAAGGACAACTTAAATTTCATTATTAGAAATGTGTAATTACAAATATAGTTAAATACATGTATATATTTAAATTAACATACAAATTTTAGCTCACCATAAATGCTTATCAGTACATTTACTGCTCGGCAGTACACTTTTTTTTACAATGTCCTTGTTACATATGTTATATACCATAGTAATAACAGTAAATTATGCATAACCCTAATCCTACCCTAACCTATAGTATACCTAAAGATACTAAATATTACTCAGTACTTAAATATATAATTACACTGTAAAAATTTTAAATATACCTTAAAATAAAGTGTAACCCCATATTTCAACAGAAGTAATTATGAAATTACAAATAAAGATGTACTTACCGGTAAGTCCTACTTATGTACTTAAGTGGGTCAAAAAAGCACTCTAAAGTCCTTAAACTGCCTTTAAACTAAAATACATTTTCATTTAATTGCAATTGACATGCAATTAAGTATCTAAAACCATTACATTCTGTTCACACACAAGTATGTTATTTTAAAGTATTTCTTTATAATAAGTCAGTTTAATAATAATAAGTTTTCTTTTTATATTCTAAAGTGCACTTATTTTCCACAAAGGAATACATGGGTTTTAAATCCTTTCTTTTAACAAACAATCTAAAGGGGCTTTTTCATTTACTAAACATATCAATCTAAAAACGTCTTACCTGAAGAGAGAATTGTTGGCATGCGATTTGGCAGAACTATTGCAGTCACTGTGGCCCTCAGGAATGAATCCTCTGTACTTGTGGAAACTGTATACCCCTTTTACTATGACCGCTACTCCTTCCCGAACCCTCTGGCGCAGTGTTTTCCTCCAGCGGTCTGTGATAATACTGATGACGCCCACTGGGAAACTGTCAGGAGGGGACGCTTCAGGGTTCCCCACAGCCAGACTGGGGATAACCCAGATGTATCCAGGCCCCAGAAGCCCCACATCAGAGGCCATCCTGAACAAGTACTGCGCCTCCTCGTGGGAACAGTACACTAGATATACCTGCGAGTCCACCTGCTGTAGTAGTCTACGTGTGCGGATGTCATTGGCCCCCACGGACATCTCAAAGCTCAGCACATCCTGCAGCTCCCACAGGAAGTAGCTGGTGTCCGTGAAGGAGCGAATGTAGTCCACAAAGTTCTCATAGCCGGGATACAAACTGGTGATCACCACAAAGTTACCCCAGTTGTACTCCTCCATCACTTTGAACATTGCATTTATTTGCTGCTCTATAGAAGCTCCCATCTGGAGAAAGGTAGAGCCTTCAGCCTGCAGAATCAAGACAGAAGATAAAGGAACTCATTCATGTGGGTACCATAAAGTTATTACTTAAGGACACTAAGACGAAATGGACCTACCAACATAACCAAACCTGAAGACATGTTACAATTAACATGCTAATAACTGAGGTAAAATATAAAACTCTGATAACAATTTAAAGTTAATTTCTCTTAGGTCTTGTCTACTGATGTGCCATTAGCTTAGCTGTTTCCAAAGTGAAACTTTTCAATAACACGCTACTTTTTCCTAAAAAGTGCTTGAGTGTTTTTCTATCCATATTATACGGCTTTAAGCTTTTAATACATCCTCTCTCATATTTATTGTTGGAAAGTTTGATTCATTACAGTGATTCATTTTGAACTAAAAGATTTGATAAAGAATCAGACTTTCCAAAACTACATAGAGAGGACGTTTTAAAGTCAATTTTTAAACTACACTGCAAAAAAAAGTAGCTGTCTTCAATTTTCAAGTACAATTAACTTGGCTGTTTAAGTAATTTCAACTTAAATGACATTAAACTTAAAAAACAATATCAAATAACTTGGCTGAAATAACTAAGCCGTGTGGAACAATTTTATGATGTATAAATGCACTTTTATGGACTTCAAAACAGCTATTCACTGCCATTATACTGCTTGGTAGAGCAAGGACATTTTTATTATTTAACTCCGATTGTATTCGTCTGAAAAAATCCATTTAACTTATTTTGATGAGTTAAAGCAATGTAAAAACACATTTCCATAACTTTTTAATCTTGTAATTCAGTCAGTTCAAATGATTCACCATTTCTCTGAAAGAGCTGTTAAGCCAAGTAAACACAGCTTTAACTGATTTATACAATTAAATATTATACATAATATTATACATATTATAATAATATATCATTATATATTCTACAAGGTATTTTTAAAATGTCATTAAATACACTCAATGTAGTTAGCAACTTTTTTTTCTTCAGATAAACACAGCATTGGTAAGCAAGATACATTTTCAAAAATATAAAAAAATACCTCTAAACTTTTGAACTGTAGAGTATGTATGTTTTAAATTGACCAATGAATGAGCTTCTGATGGGAGCCATAACTCACGCAGCATAATTGTCCTGCATTTCAGCTTTTATAGGTTGTACACACATACAGGAGATCCATAGTAACTCAATCATGGTACATGGGACTTTCTCATACCAATGAAATAACATGTATTACTGAGCAACATTAACCTTGAACACATTCCAAAGTATGAGAAACGAGAATTGGATTTACAACGCAAAGACAATTCACTAGACTATTGATTCTATCTTTACCACAGCCACGCGTATAAGACTTGATTTATTGCCTGACTTTCAACCATTATTCCTCTTTCTGTAATCCTATTGAATAGATTTACACTTGACACCTAATACTCGTTTATCCACGCAGCTGTTCAATATCATGCCGGTGTGATGTGCTCTTCGAAAAGAAAAAAATGCAAAAAAATTACATTTGCCTATAAAAATGTGTGAATCACCAAACATAGCGTCAATATCAAGCCACAGTTGTGCATGTAAAAAAACAAAATTATTTATTAAGTGTGGGTTTAATTTCACTTGCACTTAGTTAACTTCAAACAAGCAACCGTCCTAATGCCCTACACTGCCAACCGCATTTACTTCCACCGCACAGCATGAGATGACTCAAAGGTACCGGAGGAGGTGGTGTCCAATTAAGTTCCAAAGTGAGAAAAATGGGTGTGGAGGTCTGGGAGTGTCAGGAGCCGAGAGACATTCTCCCAAGGCTCCTCTCTGACTAAGAGCTTTCCCCTTCCATGACAGACTGATCCGGTGTCCTTCAAATAACTTCTGTGGGTAAAGTAGGCTACCTCTTGGAGAGAGAAAGGGCTTTCGAATGTCAGGTGCTCTGAGACTCACCGGTCCTCCATCTCTGCAAGTTTTTTTACTTTAAGAAGTTATACAATCACCCAGACTCAGCTCAACTCTCCTGTGATTAGCACTCAAGAGCCTCGGCAACACCATTTCGAAGTTATGCCATAGCAGTCAAAACATGCATTCGATAAAATGGAACGATCCCTCAGGGACTATGGTAATAGGCATTACATGTGCACTGTGGGCATGGACTTAGTCCCAGTCACTTATGCAGACATGACCTTAAACCAGGGATTCTCAACTCTGACCCTCAAGGTCCACTTTCCTGCAGAGTTTTGCTTCAACCTTAATCAAACCTGAACATGCTAATCAAGGTCTTTAGGATTAAAGACCTTGATTAGACTGCTTTAAGGCAACCCTCCATGTTTAGCAAAAAAAAAGGTGCAACTTTGCGGTATGCAAGGAAGGAGACCAGTGTTTTTAAGGAATGGGAATGGAGGACAGGCTTCACTACACTGAATAAACTGCTTTTGCAGGAAAACATTTTGGAATTTAATGATTCGACAGCCAATCAGCAAATTTTCAAAATGTTTGCCATTCAACATTAATTTAACCAGAAAAAAATGCTTTTTTATAAGAAAAGTGACACTTTTGTGACAGGTAGGATTCAGTTTAAGGACCTTCTCATTCATTTCTATGGTATCCGCAAATAGTGAGTGACTGTTGCACAAAAATTAAATGACGCCAAGGTTGTAACGTGACTATTAAGGCACACATGATCCAAATTAGCTGTTACTCATTCTCCAATGGTAGAGCCACAGACCATCATATCTCCCAATAATAATTCCATCTCTGCTAGAAAGTTATTGGTAGGTTAGTTTGATAAAGGTTGGAGATGAACTCTGCAGGTAAGTGGACCTCGAGGGCAAAAGTTGAGTACCACTGCCTTAAAGGTACTTTATTGTTCACTCAAAAATTATGTAATAATTTTTTCCCAATTTTTCTTTCCAAATATGTCTGACTTTCTTCTGTGGAACACAAAAGTCAATATTCTGAAAAATGTCTCAGTATTTTTTGTCCCTTCACTGAAAGTCAGTTCTTCTGAATATCTTCTTTAGCGTTTCATATAGGGTTGGAACGAGTAAATGATGACAAAAATATAATTTTTGGCTGACTTAACCCTTTAAAATATATAATAATATTATTTCATATTTTCTGGGAAAAAATTCTAAATAAATGAATACATTCAATTTCAGGCCATGTTCTTTATCCAATTTTTGGAGCTGGCACCCACTTACCAAAAAGGGAAGCTCCGCCCCAATTGTAAGATCAAGTGCAAAAGTGATATTTTAAGCTCACTTTATTTATTTGACAAGGCACTTGGCCATTGACAGTGTCCAATGCTACTGGGAATCCATGAAAAAAAATCCCATACCAGATGTTTGTGACCTACAGTCCAATCTCTCAAGATTAAAAATAATCAGCAACAGCTTATTCAATTGCATGGGATTTACATGTGCAATATACATTGGTTTGTCTTGCTGTAGCATGACCAGATTCGAACAAAGTAGAACAGGATGTTTCATATCTCTGCCTCCGCCCACCGTATGCCTATACAGGAATTGTATAATCAAATTTATATGATATGATATGCACGCATTTCTCAAAGGAGATTAAACGGCTAATCCACAATCTGGAAATGTGGTATGAAATATGGTTCATTGCATTATGCAAATATTTCTTTGTGTCAATTTTTCTAATTTGATTGATATTTTATATGTTGAACCCTTACTTTGAAGTATATTACTGAATTAATCAGAATTAATCACTTTTTTGTATTATAGCGTGCTGTCCGGAATAATAAATCTTTATTACATGAATGAGAATTGGAAATGATAAATATGAAGGATATAAGAGATTCTTTTTAGGACTTTCCTCAGTGCTCTTTAATAAAAATAAGAACATGGTCATTGGGCTGTTCAAAAGATTTGGCAAATTATTCAGGGTCTTTAGATTTCATTCTCTATGGTTAAACTCCTGAAATATTATTCCCTGCTTCATTTTAATCCAGTTCTTACACAATTATCTGGCATGGGAGAAAAACGCATATTTTTGGCTTTCTGTTCCACTTTTTACATCTTATCAATCTTTTTTTCTGCACACTGTGCTAGTCTGAAAGGCATTTGTAAATGACAGCTGGGCGAGAAGGAGTATAACTGGTATTGAAGATACTCATCTGTCCCATTAAATCAAGGGCTATTGTGTTTCTCATTTAAAGATATACATCTTTTGCCGGTCTGAAAGCGTAATGATTGTTTTACTGTACTTTTTTTCTTTTGTGGATTTCAGATATCAGATGCTACAAAATCCACACAGCGTGCACTAATAGAGAAAAAGCGACACACCTGCACATGCCTTTAGCAATGCTTGTTCAAATTAAAAGATTAGTTAAATGTTAAGCAAAAAAATGAACATTTTGTCATCATTTATCCTCATGTTGTTTCAAAATTGTATGAGTGTATG
Source organism: Gobiocypris rarus (assembly GCA_023029165.1). Classification (NCBI taxonomy): domain Eukaryota; kingdom Metazoa; phylum Chordata; class Actinopteri; order Cypriniformes; family Gobionidae; genus Gobiocypris; species Gobiocypris rarus. The sequence goes on from CM040920.1 coordinate 25,007,453, forward strand.
AATTGGGGTGATGAAGCTTTTTCAAAAGTGAAAACCAAACAATCTATGTGACCGTTTAGACTGCATTGTGTTTTTTTCTTAAACTTTTCCGATAGACAAGACTGTCATTTTTACTTCATTCAAACAAATGCTGCCACTAGAAACTCAATAAATGGACAGAAAATGCCTTCACTGTAAAATGATGTAAAATTACAGTCATCATGAAAGTCTTATACGCAGTTGCCTTAAAATGTGCATTGATTAGCTGTAATTTTATATAATTTCTTGATGTTATTCAGAAGTTTCCACACCTTAGTAATCAGTGGAAAATGGGACACAACTGTTGGGTGCCAGTTATACATCATAACATATATTGATTTTCACACCTCACAAAATCACTTTTCCACGCATCTGTTCAATAGCATATCAGTGCAGGGGGCTCGCTGGAAAATACACACACAAACCACATGCACATGCTAACGTTTGTTGCCCTCACAGCAGTTATTTTAGACTCGCTGTGTCTAATAAGAGCTGTGAGAACAACGTTCCTGAAATGACTTCACAGATACCCCTGATTAAATCTTGATTTGATATTTGAAATAAATATACGTTTTTATTTCATGCTGAGTTTTAACTGTACTCTGAGTAAAGCACAGGGGACTCTGTTGCATTATCATAATTGTAATACATTTCTTGTTTATGTAAATTAATGAATGCTAATATTATTGAGACTTACCACAAGCCAGCATACAACTTAAGCTCAATAAAATTAATGAACTGAACCTAATTCATGAAACACAATCAAAATGTTGATGTTGCACGCATAATTACTGCATTTAATTACATTTTAATTACGTAACAAACACCTTTTGGTGTAAATCATTCAATTTTTTTGGTGCATAAACTGTTGGAATGCAACAACGAATGATTCTGTTTTACAAATGATTTACATAGAAATGTGTTTGTCACAAAGAAAATTCTTTGTACAATTTATCCAATATAAGTTGTTGCACTGTGAAAATCATAAAAAGTTACACAAACATTACTTGTACAATTGAATTGTGGCTGAAAAGTTTTATGAATCATTTTCTGTGTAACAATCACACAATGTTCCATTGCATTCAATTTAATGTGACCATTTTGCTTTGTTTTATTTTTAAAAATCTTTATGAATTATTTGTACAGAAAATTGTTCTGCTTGTGTTTCATGAATACAACCCAATGAACAGACTTTACTGTAGTTGGTTAAATAATAATAATAAAAACTTAAATGTAACCTGTGATCTAAAGGTTCTTTATCTCATTCTTTATAATCCTTACGTCCTAGATTAAGTGTTGAATGGTGATCTCAGGAAATTCACATTTCTTATTAAACCTTTTTCCCTTCAGCTGACAGATCCCTAAGATCTACCACTGCCACCTTTTCAAACACTTACTTTATGTGGGATGACAACGGCAGAACCTCCACTGATGCCTACGATGGGGATGGACGTCTGAGAGGAGACAAAGTCTAAGATTTGTGCCACAGCTTCTGATTCCACGTCATCTTCAAATACCACTCCGTGGAGGCTCTTTGCTGCCATAGTCTGACAGAGACGTGTGAGTAAAGCCCTGGGGTTAGTGTCATTCACCAGCACGGTGATGGGGTTCACTTCCAGGGGCATGTCTAGGAAGTTTTCTGGACTCAGACGGCCCTTGATCTCACTGTGGTGGGCTAAACCACTGAAAACCACAGCCACGTTGACCGAAGGAGGGCCAAAGAATGGACGTCCCCGGCAGGGAGGCATTACATTGAGTAACAGATGAAAGAAGAATAGGAGTTGAAGAGAGGAACCCCAACACCCTTGAGGAGTGGCCATTTCAGCCTCCTAGAGCCTGAGAGACAAGACAGAGAACAAACACTTAGCATTTCAGAAGCGTTACTTGTTTGCCAGTTTGTAAAATGTCAGACTTGTGTTCTCTCTAAGTTTATGTATAATTTAAAATATACACGGTTTCCTCAAGAATATTAAGCAGGGCAATTGTTTTCAACATTGATAATAATAAGAAATGAGCACCTAGAATAATGAGACTAGAATAATGGCTGCTGAAACTTCAGCTTTACCATCACAGGAAAAAAGTACAATTTAAAATATATTAAGCAGAAAACTGTAATATTATATTTCACAATATTACTGTTTTTAATCAAATAAATGCAACCCTGATGAGCATAAGAGACTTGTTTAAGTGTTTAAAAATATTACAGACCCCAAACTTTTGAATCGTACTTTTACATTTTTATAGAGGGAGACTTGCAAATGAGCGACAAGCAGCAGTGATTATTCAGCAATATTGATTTCTGTGCGTGAGTCATGAGATAAAAAAAGGACACTGCGTTGCATTGTTGTGAACAAGAGTGACAGATAAAAAGTAATGCTGCATAAATCTACATTATGCACACACACACTGTATAATATCCCACAAGTGTCATCCACACAAAATAAAAACTCAATAACTACACAAACAAATTATTTTTGTCCTTAAAAAGGAACTGTTTATGAGTTTCTTCATAAACTCATAAATCAATGCATAGCTGATTGATGCACATTTATATTATATTACATTTATTCATTTTGCAGACGCTTTTAGCATCTTACAAATCAGGAAAACAGTAAACGATTCATTGTGAAGAAGCAAATAAACACAAGAGGTGCTCAAAATACTAAATTTCAGACATTGCTTAGAGTAGCATAAGCTAGGGAGTGATAAAAAAAAGTGATTTTTTTTATGATGATGATGATGAGGTTAACTGGTCATGGAAGAGATACGTTTTCAGCAGTCTTTTGAATATTGTCAGGGATTCAAAAATATCCTGGCTCTTTCCAGCTTTAGATTTTTTAACTGAGATTTTGAAGCCCCAAAGAAGCGCATCCATCCATCATAAAAGTAGTCCATACGGCTCCAGGGGTTTAATAAAGCTTGAAATTTATTTTTATAAGAAAAATATCCACAATTACAACTTTATAAACTGTAATCACCAGCTTTTGGTATCCCCCCATGTGTTAACTAGAGAGTCAAGTTTCGGCGTATGACGTAGCATGCAGGAGTAGCGAAAGCTTAGGTGAGAGTAGACGCCTCTCGCAGCTCAAACAAAAAGGGCTGGTCGACAAAATCAAGCTCCTCCGACAGTTCTCTTTAAAAATTCTCTTTTTAGACTAATTTGTGACCAGTGTTTTGTTTTGCTTGATCCTCTGCACTTCTGCGTTTGTCAATACGTCATGCATTGGGTCAGAGTTCACGCTTCGGCCAGAACTCCACAAGCAAGTGATTCTAGTTTATAAAGTTATAAAATATGGATATTTTTCTTACAAAAACAAGTCGCTTTGCTTTAGAAGGCCCTTTGTTATCCCCCTGGAGCCGTATGGTTTACTATGATGGATAGATGCACTTTTTGGGGCTTCAAAATCTCAGTTACTATTCAATCCCATTATAAAGCTTGAAGAGCCAGGAATTGTTTTTAATATAACTCTGTTTGGCTGAAAAAATAAAGTCATATGCTCCTAGCTTGAGGGTAAGTAAATTATTGGATAATTTTCAATTTTAGGTGAACGAACCCTTTAAATTATGAGGCTAATCTCATAATCTTGTGGATTCACAGGTTGAATTTTAACACAAAAATGTAATTTATTTAATTCTAATTAATTTAATCTTACTGAAGACAAATGATAGGCATGCAATATGAAATTGTTACCTCATATAACAAATAAATAACAAGTGTGCTTTAATGTATAGTAATCCTCTGTTAAAAAAACACTCACATGGTCTGAATGTCTATTTCGGTCACTCATAATCTCGGATTGCATGTGTTCTGGTTACAGTGTGCATGTGCCTTTGTGACACAACAGGCCATTAGCAGGCTGAGTGGGAGGTTTACAATGAATCCAGCAGGGAATCACATCTAAACTCAGCTCTCAACACTTCACAGGGGCCCGTCCCTGATCTCCCAACCCGCAGATGGTGCGGGTCATTGAAAGCTCACCTTTAGTGAGAAAAAAACCAAAACAAAACTGACGAATGCTTGTTTATTTCAATTCACACCACTGCAAGTTTGTGAACCACTGATATATTTACAGTGCACAGGTCTATAGCATATGTTGTTTGTCTTAATCTTAAGTGACCTTAAAACCTTTAAGTCTAGTAATTTCAAGGACAGGCCCCTTGGAGCGACCTCGGGTCAAGTGCATTACTGGTAACCATGGTGATAGAGCATGATAGTGACCTCAGTAACTCTCTAGTTTCTGGGTCACAGCTACTTGGAAATGAACCAGCAACCTTTGGGCTGCCAGTGCTGAACTTTAACCATTAGGTTGCCGCCACACTTTTCTAAGTGCGTTGCAATACAAACTGGCTTGTAAGAAAAAGCAAGGACTTTCTTTTCAACACAAAACTAAACCAGAATCTGATGAGATGCACTTGAATTAGAATCTTAAAGGTTAGCCCCATCCATCCATGCCAGCATCTTACGACTGTGACACTGCAGCCTATTAAACGATCAGAGCTAGCTGTTGGACCATGGACTGTAATTACTATGCATGATAAATGCAACACACACTGTGATAACTATCATGTTCCTTAAAATGCTCCCATGAATACATCTGGCTGCTAATAAACCTAATTGCTATGTTAAGGGTATATAATACGTTAAGAATGTGTGAGGATTCGCTTGTCCACTTTTATGATTTGTACTGCGTTGTTTTGCTACCGACTTCATTAGCAGTGCTCCTCTCCTATGTGGGACTTTCTGTACAAGTGGAAGACAGATGGTGAAGTTAGAATAGCATCCCAATTGCAAAAATTGCAAGAGAAACCCTAGACACTCAAAAAGAGTTAAAGCTGTCATGGTCTCTGTCCTCTCTCTTTCTTTCCCTCTCTGTCTGCTTTTTTTTACAATCCTCATTAAAAAGACACTGTTCAAACTCCACTTAATACTGGCAAAGCATCAATGAGCATATTTGTATGCTCGTAACTCAATGAAATCCTCACACTTATCCAATCAGCGGAGTTAACATAGCAACAGCTGGGTGAGTTTCTAGGGAACACGACAGAGAGGAGTAAAAAAAAAAAAGTGTCTTTCATTTCAAAAATATCCATAGGGTGTTTCTTTAACTAGGCACTTCTGGTCTTGTGGAGTGTGTTAAAATACACTTTGCACATCTCACTAGTTAATCTGTCTACTAACCATGTTAAAAAGTTAATATCATGAGCATTTCCACCACAGTGTCATTTCTAGCACATCTCAAATAGCATTCTATTGTGTAAAATATATTTTAAACATTTAAACAAAATATTATGAATCCTATATTTTCACACTTAATTTGACAAAATTACTTCATGGCTGGATATTACGCACAATAAAAATGTTCTGTTCACAATTACCTTTGTTATTCTTTCATATTTCATCCAGGATTATTATAGTTAAAGGTGCAATAGAGGATGCACGTGCCATCACCGTCGGCCGGAATGACTGTGGTTACGCCCACTCAGTAGCAAAAAGACTGTTACAGCGTGACTACCGCAGAAAAAACATATCTAAAATGGGAAAGAGCCTTTGAGATTGACAGTACAAATAGATTTTGACAAGAACTCTGAGGTATATTTTTAAAATACTACCGAAAGCTACAGAAAAAAAGAAGCAAATGGATCGCGATGGCGAGCAAAATGGCGAAACGTGGATTTGCAGTTATCATTTTGTGTTAATATGTTGAATTTTGGGGTAAAATCATAGTGTATTGTTATATATTTTATTGACAACTATTTACTATCTTGATCTTTTTAAAAAAAGCACTAACAAAAATGATACGTCTTAGGGCTGGACGGTATGACGATATATAGATTGATTGAGGATAGATAGATGGATGGATGGATGATGGACGGATGGATGGAGGGGTGGATGGATGAAGTGATCATCCGGATTTATATTGTATATAAAGCGTTCAGAGGAGATTTTGCTTTATGTATTTCCCCGGCGTTTAAAATCAGGCACCTTTAAATGTCAGGAAACACGATTTTTGGCTGCATATCAATATCCATGGATCACTGGATGTTGGGTAAGTTGTAAGGAACACTATATGGAGTCCAAACTTTATAGTTGAAACTGATAATCGTTTGTTTTACTCTTGTTTTCACAGTTTCCCCTGTTAAGTCCATTCATACAGCAGCTCTTCTGCCACCCAGTCCGGCTGAGGGGAGACGTGTTCCGGCGGGAAAGTGATGTCAACGGATACCCTCTATAGGTGATCTGGAAAATGCTAACTTAAGCCTGCTAGCATTGAAAGCATATGATCCCACCATCCCTGTAAATTGCCGCCACGCCTCCTCCAAAACACATGAACACTCTCACAGAACAGAAGCAAGATGACCAGAGATGTTATATTGGATAACATCATGTGTACAGAAATCTTTACAGCACTACAAAAACAGCTGTTTGCCTGCCATTCTCGCTCTGTCTGCAAAGCGTACATGAACGGCGAATGACGTATGATGTCAGCGCGAACAGGCTGTGCAGTGTTAATCAGCATTTAGCAAAATAAGTAGCAAAAATAAATGAAAGCCTGGCGAAAAGTTTCCAAGACACTTTTAATTGACCTTAATATAAGAAAGAAAAAAAAAGTTTAAATCTGTAAGTTTTAATAACAATCAACCTCTGGGACATAAGTGCCAATAGATGAAGAAACACCCCTATATTGGATGTCTTCAGTGTGTGTGTGTGTTTGTTGGCCTGCTGCACGTGATACTGTGAACAGCAGTGAGACACCTGCAGCCTTGCTTTGATGACAGCAAATGGAACACACACACACTCACACACACACACACAGTCAGGCTGCTGCATGATAATATATTCGCACTCTCCTTTTGAGTCTGTTAGATCTGCTGTTGATGTGATCTTCTCATGTCCTTTTCAAGTCTTCAGATGTCTTTCAAAATGGACACTTTGATATGTGTTTGACCACAGATCCCATGGACAATCACATCACAGCTAGAGCGTGTGTTCTTATTTCAAACAAATCAACAAAAGAAAGAAAATGAAAGAGTTCATCATTGTCAGACAAAAAACAGATGTTAACCATTCTATTTAATGCCATCGTTGGACTGGATTGGTTTCCTATTCATAGCATTCGACTAAATATAAATTAGTTTCCAGATATAATTCCAAATATAATGGTTTCATTCTATTATGAAATTATACAAAGACAGTGAGTGTATTTCTTATGATAGTGATCATGCAGGTCTGTGATAATGCACAAGGGTGCCTGTGTTACTGTAAGGCACTTCCCAGGATTCACAGCATTACACGTAAACACGACTCATCGCAAAATTTAATCTCCACCTTCCATGTAGATAATCGCAGATATTCAAAGTAAAACACCAGCTGTGGGTGCCAGCTGGCCACGCGGCGTCTGATGAGTGAAGCTGATTAAAGCACAATGGCTTTTAATACATTTTACATCTACTACAACTACAACCTTTACATCCACCATTCAGTTTAGACCATAAACCAAACTGAAGTGAATTATTATAAATCAACCTCCACAACAAGAATGGGCATATTTGAACAAATATATATATTTCTTTTCTTTTATGAATGCATCAAAACTATTTGGACAGAAAAGTATAAAAAGTAACAGTTACAGTCATGTTTCCTAACAAAACAACTGCATAAAAAAATAATCTGAAAATATTCAAAAATGAAAAAAGAAAACTGTTTATGTCCCATCGGCACAACTCCAAATGGTTGTAGAGTGGGCATCACTCCAACTACAAACTAGACATTTACTGAACTGAGCGCATTTGTGGTTAGACTGACATCTGCAACCATCAAAACTGACAACCAAAGAGCCGTGAAACATACATGGATTGTCATGCACAGCAGCCAGATGGTGTGTTATATTAGCACCGAATTAACATCTTGTGTGTTCTGTCGACGTATGTGTCCCCGAGGTAAAATTCCACCACAAACAAGAGAGTGTTAGCGAGTTTAAAGCTGAATTACATTTGGAGTTACACTATTGCTGCTATTTATAGCAAAGATCCCAAACACATTCTCACTTGAGTGATGTTAACTCACACAAAGCTAATTCCTAGTCTCAAAGTGGCTTTCGACGAGTGCTATGCCTGCTTTCTGGGAGCTCTTGTATTGGTCTTCAATTACACAGGAGAAGCGTAAGTTTCCCTTTTAAGTTGCAGTTACAACAGAATCCCTCGTGTCCAGATGTTAACTGTTTTAACCACTGTGTGAGCAACCACTAAGAGACAAACTCAATGGACCACAGAAGCACACACACAAACATTATTAGGTAAGTATTTAAGACGCAGCTAAATTGCAGATCTTGCTTACACTCTAAACAATTCTGGGTTGTTTTAACCCAATGTTGGGTCAAATATGGACTAACCGAGCAGTTGGGTTGTTTTAACCCAGTGGTTGGGTTAAATGTTTGCTTAAGACAACCCAATCGCTGGGTTAAAACAACCCAATTGCTGGGTTAGTCCATATTTGACCCAACACTGGGTTGTTTTGTACCCTGTGTTTTTTCGAGTGTACACAAACCTCAAATTTGCTCATTATAACCTACACAGGTACACCGCAACTAAATATATAATTTTTACAGTGAAGCATATAGCATAAATTTTACAGTGACTCTTGATCACATGCTTATTTAGTATGCCACACAAATCCACCGCATGCATACATTTTTAACAGTGATCCAAGGTGAGAGCTCGAAATGTCACGGTCGGAGCACACATTAGTGTTTTCCCAAATCTGCATGTATCGCATTTCAGCTGACTTTTCCAAAACTCTGTGATCTCCCCTGTTCATAATCATACAGGTTTCAGTGAGCCTGCTATAAACCAAAAACAGATCCTGACACTGAAAACAGATGGTAGTATCATCATTGCCAGCATTTGTAACCTGTGTGGCAGGCGCAGACAGAATCGAATGTTAATAGTGATGTATTAGTCACACTCCAAACAGTTGTGATTGGACATTAACGGATGTGCTTTTCGGCAACAATCACTGGTTCAGTCTTATGAATGCTAAGAGAGGCCGAGTGTCTGTAATAGATAAATCACAATAGCATGTCAGACCTTTCGACTAGGCTCTCCTTTTCTCTTGAGACAAAACCACACACACCAACAGATGATACTTCAGTGATAAATGATTCACAATGTTTACGAATGTACATACTTTGACTCTTATCTCTCACTTTCTATCCCTTCTAATCTATTTTGCATTACAACAAATTGAAATGTATGAATAAATATATACGCACATACTGTACATATGTCAATGGTAAGCCTCATTTTGTCACTGTCATACACACACTTTACAGGACGTCACATTCCATTTGTGAGGAAAATAAATCATAGGAAAAACATCAAGACAGCCAGAAAATCAATTTCCCTTCTTTGACCTTGGCCAATCTCCTGTCTCCAATATGTATATTTTGTAAAACTTTAGAATACTGTTTCATCATTAATATATAACTACACAGGAACAAATGAGTGATGCAATATTAACATTCAAGTAACCGCTATTAACTAACAAGACACTCTGATTAAGGAATTAGTAAGTACTAGCGCTCAGTTTAATGAGGTTGTTCACTATTAGCTAATCAATAACTACTATTTTGTCCATACCTCCCAGAGTACTATACAGGTTCATAATTAATATGAATAATGCATAATGTATAAATAATTCTAAAGTGAAAATCATGGTAACCCACTAGAAATGACTGTAAGCTTTTGAGGTTTTTGTAAGGTATTGGATAGCAATTACTTCTGATGGATTTGGATTTGGTAACAATTCATTACTAGTGGGTTACCATGATCTTCACTTTAGAATACTGTTCCAAATAATTGGTAATTACTTTAAATTGATGTAGTAACACTTGAGTAATTACTACCCAAAACCTTACAAAAACCTCAAAAGCTTACAACGACTTAAGTCATTACTAGGGAGTTATCAAGCTATTCATTTTGGAATACTGAATAATCCCAAAAAATGTAATTCCTTTAGAAGGATGTAAAAACACGTGAGTCATTACTAGAAGGTTAAAATTATCTTTACTTTAGAATTAATTATAAATTATGCATTATTCACATGAATTCTTAACTTGTATATAGTAGCTATTAGTGGTTCTCTGGGAGGTATGAAATAGTATATAAATAGTAGTTATTGATTAGCTAATAGCAAACTGAGTATTACTTACTAGTTCATTAATCAGAGTTTCGTGTTAGTTAATAGTTACTAGAATGTTAATATTGTGTTACTCGTGTGTTCCTGTATAGTTATTCATTAATGCAGGAAAAGTATTTCTAAATATATTATATCAATTTATATCTATAATATGTAAGCATGATTACTGAGTTTTGAAAAAAGCCTTCAACCCACATTTTCTATAATTTGACTACAAATGTAAAGAGTTTAAGGTTGAAAACAGGTGTTTTTTAACCCAATTCATCATGAATGACCCAGTTTTTCCCATTTTAATTGTGCGTTAATAAGTCCAGTGTCACTGACACAGACTGCGAGCTGATATATGCACGCCTCTGACATTCCCAAAGCCAGTGCAGGTATGTGTGTCAGAAAGCATTCAGGTCTCCAAAACCTCTTTCACTCTGCCGGTTACGCTTTCGAGGACTGTTTCTGCACTCCGTGAGCGAGCAGCCACCAAGAAAGAGCTGCGCTCCACCTGTTAACTGTGGCAGCTTTAGCCCCGCAGGCATTCCCCCCGCCACGCACACAAGACCCAGAGATGGAAAGCCGCTCTTCATGCAAAAAGGTCGAGCTACGCTGTGCATTAGCTGTCAACAGTGGACTGAATGAAAGGGAGTTTCCTTACCTGTGCCGTCTGGATGCATCCGAGCACGACCCCAAGCTGTAAATTTTTCAGCTGTGCGTCTCCGCCTCCTCTTGTTTCCTCTTCTCGCCTTTGATTCCTCTCACCTCCTTTTGGCCTTTTCTATCTTTCGCACCGTCTCTCTCTCCTTCTTTCAACACTTGTGTGAGTCTACTGTGGCAGCTGAAGACCCTGCTGTGGTGATGGCATTTATCTCCCTCTCTCTCGCTCTTCCTGGCAAAGAGGGTCAAACTGAAGATGGTGTCAGTGACACGGTGAGGAAAGAGATGGAGGGAATTAGCGAGATATAGAGAGACAAGGGTCCAAAAAAAGAGGAGAAACAGCTGTTAGCAGCTTCGCCGGCTCGTGATGCCGTTGAGAGACAGCTGGAGAGTTGCAGTTGTGATCTCTAACTGAGGAAAGGTGCGAGAGCAGGTGGGGAGCTGCGTGGCGGTGACTCCCTGTGCTCACGGATTGGCGTGCGAATGCAAGAGGTGGTGTCTTACTCTAGAAATTTTGAATAAATCTAACGTGGATCTTGTTTACCTATTCTTAAAGTTGTGATATGCCTGCAGAATGTGAACAGGAAGCTGAAAAAAGTAAGTTTAAAACTGCGTCAGTCAAAAAAAGGGAGAGTTTTTGGCATGGACTAACCCTTCATCCTCAATCAAACTGCTCATCCATAGCCTCCATCCGCTCCATTCCGACCAACCTAGTTCTCCAACCTTGGGGAATAATCATGATGAAATGAGGAGGATGCTGGGAAGAGAGCACAGCTGATTAAAATAGATTCGAATGAAAGATTGGAGCTGTGTTTGTGACCTTTTCCGTCTCTGGAGTTGTAGACTGCTGATTTTGAGAAGGAAGTCCATGAAGATGCTTCTTAATGAGTCAAAATGTGTTGCCTATCTTCAGAATCTTTTATATCCGCAGGTGCCGCTTTCAGATTTAGTCCGTTTTCCAAAAAGTTTGCAGCTCTTGTAGTGTTGGCTGAAAAAAGCATGAAAGCAATCCAGAATAAATACATGAATAAATACAAATTCACAAATGATGTTTGTCCAGTTTGTAGAGCAGATGTGCTGAGCGTCTCATCTGTTTGATGTGATCTGCCTTCTGCTCTCCAGACCACAGAACAAGCTTCTGATACCTAATCATGATGCTGTACAGATTTATCCTGCCTCCCCCCCTCCTCATTCTCTCATGCTTTTATTCTCCCCCTCTCTCTCTCTCTCTCTCCATCCTGAGTCCCTTTTCACCATGTCTGTTTTTTACTTCCCTGTCCTGTTTGTTCTCTCTAACTATATTACTGCTGCTTCTGTCTGTCTTTCCCGCCGTCTTTGCCATTATCCTCCTGTCGCAATTTAAATGCTCTTTCTTTCAAGCTTTCCTGTCATTCAGAGATGAGCAGGACCAACAGGCAAGTTTCCTTGTCCTGTTGATTCTCTCTCTCTGTCTCTGACACTTCTACTTGTCCCTCCACATCCTTCAACCTTGCCTGTCCTTCAGATCTGAGCTTATTGTGAATGCAGGTTTGTCCTATTTGTCAGACGGCTATTACCAAATCTATCCACGTTCTCCACACAAATGTTTGTTTTTCAATATCATTTGCTTTCATGCAAAGCAAATGCCATTTTCTATCCCCTAATCCTAAACATACCTTTACACAAACCTTTTTATAAAGACATTATTTATTTGTTTACCAAGCTTTTTGAGCAACATTTACCATGCTTTTTGAGCAACATACATCTGGATCGGATTCAGAACTATGATCAAAACATAGATGGAATAGATAGAGTCCATCAACACACCCAAACCTTGTCCTGGGTCAACATTTCATTCTGTAATATTAAGGAATGTTTTGGCAATTTATATGCTGTTTAATGTTGATGATCGTGTTATTTTATATTCATCTGCTTACATGTGCTATTGCTTTTTCTGCTTTTCTTTTCCTGTGTTTTGATCCAGAGATTCTGTACTCTTTCAGAAGATTAGTCATATTGCCCCTACAATGTGAAAACACAGAAAGCCCAAAAATCCACATTGAAAAGAGTTAAAATATAAGCTTCATACATTTTATATATTAATATATACACACTACCATTCAAAAGTTTAGGGTCAATACGATTATTTTTTTAACATTTATTTAAAGAAATGAATGCTTTTATTCAGCAAGGATGCATTGAATTGATCAAAAGTGGCAGTAAAAATGTTTACATTGTATCAAAAAAAAATATTTTAAATACTGTACATACTGTTCTTTTGAAAATTATATCACCGTTTCCACAAAAATATTAAGCAGCACATTTGTTTTTAACACTGATAATAATAATTGAACACCAAATCAGCATATTAAGATTATTTCTGTAGGATCATGTGACTATGCAGACTGGAGTAATTCAGTGAGCTGAAAATTAAACTTTACCATCACAGTAAATTACATTTTAAAATATATGAATATATGAATTATGTTTAAAAAACATTTTTACGTTTTCACTATATTTTTAAATAAATTAAAATGCAGCTTTACTGAGCATAAGAGACTTCTTTCAAAACATTTTAAATCATACTGACCCCAGTGTGTCCCCACAAAGATAGTAATACCAGTCATTTTTGACCTTGTGGGGATATTTATTTGGTCCCTGTGAGGAAAACAGCTTATAAATCATACAGAATGATGAGCAGAAGGTTCTCTGTGATGGGTAGGTTTAGGGTAGGGTTAGGGTAAGGGAAGAGAGTACACAGTTTGTACGGTATAAAAATCATTATGTCTATGGAAAGTGTGTGTGTGTGTGTGTGTGTGTGTGTGTGTGTGTGGACTGGTAATCCCTACGGTATGGGGACAAAATGTCCCCACAAAGATGGCAATATCCAAATTTTTGTCCTTGTGGGGACATTTTTTTGGTCCCCATGAGGAAAACATCTTATAAATCACACTAAGTGATGTTTTTTGAAAATGTAAAAATGCAGCATGTCTCCTGTGATGGGTAGGTTTAGGGGCAGGGGCAGTGTAGGGGGATAGAAAATACGGTTTGTACAGTATAAAATGCATTACGCCTATGGAATGTCCCCATAAAACATGGAAACACAACATGTGTGTGTGTGTGTGTGTGTGTGTGTGTGTGTGTGTGTGTGTGTGTGTGTGTGTGTGTGTGTGTGTGTGTGTGTGTGTGTGTGTGTGGATATTTACAGTGATTTCTTTAGCAGACAAAAGACTTACAGATGAGGAATAAAACATAAGTGATTCACCCTGAGGAGAAAAGAACAGAGATGAAAGTGAGAAATAGTTAAATAAACTTTTTCCTTACTTTCTTAGGAGTAGCATATTAAAAAGATTCAATCTATTGGTCACGGAAGAGATATATCTTTAGAAATATAACTGCAAGGGACTTGCTGCTTGGATAGGTAGCCAGGAAAGACCTATATCTTTCTAAAGAACATAATGTCCAAATGAAAAACGATAATTTTAAATTAGTTGAAAGATGAAAGCGGAAAGTTCATTTTAAGATTTGATTTGGTTTCATTTCATTAGTTAAAACTATTTTTTTTGCTCACCTGACACCGCAAATTAAACTTTCCAGAGGCAGAACGATTCCACAAATCTCATCTGTACTGTAACCCAGAATCCAAAATAAAACCATGCTGGTTTACCCATTCATGAGAGTCATAAAAGGCAGAACTGTGTTTCAGTTGAAGTAGACTACCAATAATATACATGTTAAATCAGTGCTATAAACACACAGCCTCTTGTTCTTTGATTTTGACATATTTTAAATATGTCTTTTGCACCTGTACGCCATGTGCAAAACTAAATATATACTACTCTGTTTAAAAAAGATCAGCCGGGATGCTGTCATGTAACACAAATGTGTTTTTTTCACCACTAGAATGTTTTTTCCCTCCCTTTTTTGTCTCAGCTTTAAAGATCTCCTGTCTCCTCTCATTTTCCGTCTGCTCAAAAGGAACTCTCTAAATTGTCTAAATCACTTTGTGCACATGGCAGCTTTTAAGAAACTATAAATACCGTGGTGCTATTTTAGACCAGGCCAGGTGATGAGGCATATGACAGGAGGAGAAACCAGTATGACTCTTCAAACATGCTCCAGCTAAACTGTGCAAAACATTGTAAGTGGCAAACTCATGCCACTTACAATGCATGATGGCCGGTCTTTAAGGGAAGCAAATGGATTTAAACACTTGACAAAAAAAGAGAGAACATTTAAGTTAAAAATAGTACCTGGTGTATAATGTTTTCTGACAGTGTATGACAGCAGTAGTACTTTTGGAAGCCCATTTCTGCCTGGGAGTAAAAAGTAGAAGAGTAATTGTTAGATAAAGTTACATAAAGAAACGAAGTTACATTGTGACATATTTACATTGTAAGATTTACAGTAAAGTCACACTTTGGGTAATAAAATTCTCACATTGTGAGATATAAAGTTTGTGAGGCTGAAAAATATGTTTTTTTTCATTACACAACATAAAACAAACTGCTCTCCAATAAATGACTTTTTTACATGCCTTTTCTCAACTAAGCTCCTGATTGTCCCTTCCAAAAAGAGAATATAAATTTGTCCTATCAATGTGACAACCGACCAGAGACAAAGAAGATAATAGACAGCAGGTCACAATTCTAACACAAATCAACTAAAAGAGACAAATAGCATGTCATTGGTATATATAAAAAAAAAAAAAAAAAAACTTGTTTTAAAAGGGTTTGAACATCTACTATTTCTTTAATGTGAAACATAACATTGATCTAATTATCTTTAGATTTTAAGACAAGATATTCAGTCCTGTCTTATTAGTTATATCAATCTCAAATTCATAAATTATGTTTATCTTTATTGTGCTCAGATATTTATAGCCTATTGCAATACAGTAAAGAAATATATGGATTGTGTAAGTGTGTGGCATGAGTTGTAATTGGAACAACAGACTGTGTTGTAAAATTCATCAGAACTAGAACGTTTTTCTTGAATGTCAATACTGTTGATTGTTACCTATAATGCATCCTGACAGCGTCTGAGAGAAATTAAACTCAGGCGAGTTATACTGTTGTGCGGTTCTTATCACAATAAAGGGCTTCAGTTCAAAGCAATTTAATCAGCTATATGAGATAAATAAAGTAAATTGCTTCATCGAAGTCCCTACACTTGTAGAATAACTGCCTGAACTGTAATTGTGGTGAAATGGGTTATTGAGTTATTTTGTGAATTACAATGGATCATGTGTGTAACAACACAGAATCTCTTGTTCAGTCACTTGTCAAAATAGGGTTTTTTCTCTGAGGAGTAAATTAAAATGCAGATGCTTTAGGTTCCCCAGGTTCAGCTGGTAGCCGTGCCAGATCCTGGGAAGAAAATGTGCGGTCAAGTGTCCCCTTAGGGCTCAGGTGGAAGCTGCCTGTCCATCAGGTGTCTTGGCATCAGCAGCTAACGTGCCAAAGGCAGAAAACTGCCAGATTTACACTGCATCAGATGGACTGAAAGTGGAAAATAGCAACATTGTGGAAATATATAAATATTGTCTTGCATATAAATAAATCCAATCTTTCGTCTTTCATCTATGAAATGTGACATTTCTTTTTTTTTTTTGCTGCGCTGCTGGCTATTTTTAGATAGACTCCCAAAAAATGGGAACGAAACGTGCAGCAGGGTTAACTTTGTTGTACTACTCCCCTGAGATGCAACTAAAAAAAAATCAAAAGAGTCTCGATTCTGACCATAACTTTGCTTAAAGAGTTTAACATATGACATCTTATAAATAATATTAACAGATTAGACAGGTTTTAATAGGGTATACGTTTGGATACGATCTCATCACTATCCTCTCAAAGTCTCAAATGTTCCACATGACAGCATAATATTTCAGTGACAACCAGAAATTTAAATAAGCAATTGTTTAGTCAAAAATGTGATTTGACAAAAATGATACACATAGGACATAAATAGAGCTAATAAACTTGTCCGGGTCTGAAATTATAAAACATGTTTTGTATGATGGTGTACAATGTTAGAAATTATGGTAAAAGGATAGTTCAGAAGAACATTTTCTGTCATCATTTAATCAACCTCGTGTCGTTCCAAAACTGTTACTTTCTTTATTTTGTGGCACATTAAAAAAGATATCTTGAGAAATGTCTTAAGTGTTTTATTTATCCACAAAGTCAATGGGATCCAATGTTTTTTGATTTCCAACATTGGTCACACAGGTTTGGAACAACTTAAATTGTGAAGTATCACTTTAACCTCCAAAAAAGCACCATAAAAGTAGTCAATACAACTTGAGCAGAGCACTGTATTTGATGCATGAACATATGAGCACTATAGCTACAGGGGATCGCATTATGTTTTTGAATGAAAAAGACGCATGTGCTGTTATACATGCCTTTTCGAAACAGTGCTATTAATATAGGCACGGTTAGACCCTACTTAGGGGGCTTCAACCTCCCGTTTTAATTTCAGACACCTTAAAGTCCTCCTGAAATCAAACTTGTTTTTTTAAAACAAAAAAACCCAAAGTTTATTAGCATGAATATGTTAGTTTTACTGTTATCTAAGCTATGCTCCAAAATAATGACAAACTTCACATTTAGAAGATGAGCATTTTAGTCTCTCACTCTCAGCTTCTCATCAGATTATCTGTCCAATCAAATCAAATGCTCTCTAGAAAATGAAGCGTCCCGCCCCCTAAAAAGATTCTGTAGCTGCGGCTGAAATCGGTCATTTGTTCACACATTTACTATGTTCTACATGGCGAATTGCACATAGTGCACTATATATGGGAAAGGGAAGAATTCAGACAGTGTAAATAGGCTTTCTGTTGAGGCGAATGAAGCCTGGTTTCGCACCACCACAGCGCACACAGTCTGCTCCGGTCCAGAGACACGATAGCACAGAACAGATCATATGCGCAAGTCGGCGCAAACCACAAAAATGCATAGGAACCATTTGAATTCTGCACAGAATGCTGTATTTCAAAACGATATGGAGGATATTAGGAGGAAACAGCTTTCCAATGCTGAAAGGCTTTAGTCAAACTGTGATATAAATAAAACGCTATTGGCTGTTTTAGCCCTTTGACACGTACGATCAAACCCGTGTGATCAATCTAGGCTGGTCCCTGGTGCGTACGAACACACTGGTGTGATTAGAACACTCAGAGATCAACTGCCAAATTCAAATTTAAAATCTGCTTTAGCGCGCTGACTGGCGCTGAGCTAAAGACTTTGTGAGGGAGAGACTGACTGAGCTCAGTGTCATTTAATGTTTATTTTAGGTTTTATACACTTCAAATTACATTACACAACCACAAAAATATCAGCAAAAGCTAAATATAGTTTGTAATTTCATACTAATATATATATAACAGCAAGATATCAGTGTTGTAAACATATAATGGCCCGTGATAACATTACCGATCAACTAACACAACCATTTTCTACTCTGTTCCCTCACGTAGTGTCACATATATCAGGAGAAGGGGATGATCTTGTGTTGTAAATCCAGCAGGCTCCGACTCCGTCAGTGTTGATGTTCACGGCGGCACAGACGCCCACAGCCCGTGATAACTACACCGATTAACTAACTAACAAAAGAATCATTTTCTACACTGTTCCCTCACGTAATGTCACATAGGATGAATTCAGGGTGATTGGGACACTTTTCCCAAGTAATCGCAATGCCAAAAAGTGTCCAAACCACCTTGAATTCACCCTATATCAGGAGAAGTGGATGATCTTGTGTTGTAAATCCAGCAGGCTCCGTCATCGTTGTAAACATAATGGCGGCTCGGATGTATCCCGTGATAACTTTACAGATCAACTAACACAATCATTTTCTACCCTGTTCCCTCACGTAATGTCACATATATCAGGAGAAGTGGATGATCTTGTGTTGTAAATCCCGCAGGCACCGACTCCCAGTCAGTGTTGAAAACATTTAATGGCGGCGCCCCGCCCACAACCCGTGAGAACTTATCGATCAACAAACATATAATTGATTTGTTTTTATTTTTATTATTTAAACCATAAGGAGTTTACTTGCATGTATTTAATTTAGTCAGTAAGTATTTTGTATAAAAAAATTATACAAAATAAAACATCACGTGTCAAGTTTGATTTGTTACCATGGAAATTAGAACACATGTCATTTTATAATAACGGTCGCATTAAAAAACTCACGCCAGGCTGCCAGTCTGAATATTTAGAACGTACGTGTGAAAGGGTTAAAAAAAGGGGAAGAGCTGTTTGATAGTCCCGCCCTGTCTTCCTGTTTCAGGGGAAATTACATCAACACATTGAATCTGTGTGTTTCAACTCAAGGCACTTTACTTGGCCTTTAAAAGACAGCACTTAAATTTGTTGTGATCTGTGATACATCTGTAGCAGCTATCTGAAATGACTTGACTCAAAATCCTTTGTTTACCTCCTTTTACCAAAATTGTTTCGAGCATTTCACCCTTCGCGGCGTTTGATTGACAAGCAATCTGACCAATCACATCGCCGAATCTGCTGTTTTGTCCGACAAAGCAGTCAGGAGAGTTAAATTAGTAGATAAACGTTGGTGAACTTGAACTTGAAAAACGGTGTGTACTGACGTCTTTCCGTGGTTGAAACAACATTTATTTTAGTGTTCATTTATGTTTATTTGATGCTTATCAATAAACTAGAAGGAAGAGATGATCGGCTCACGAACAGCTTTAACTGAGGCGCTACTGCGATCACAACACATTAAAGAGCCACAAAACGGTATTTATTGTTTACATTTCTTAAAACAATGACACAATTTGAAAGTGAGACTTTGTTTCATATCAAAAGTAACTTGCTCTGTCCTGTTTATCGGCGTGTCAGTGTCCTCTTTGCTTCGCGATGTATTATCGTTTTACGTTACGTGAGAACGTGTGTCGGACTCGGACATAGCAACAGTAACTAAAGGGGGCGGGTCTTTGCGAACGGTCAATTAAGATCACAAGCAAGGAAAAATATATTCTTCTGAGCCACATCGACTTGTGCTCTTTTTAGGGGGTTGATCCTCCCTAAAATTGAAATCCTAAAAATTGCACCTGGCATCAATCAAATAACCCCAGGAAAACCATCTGATCCTCAGTGGAATCATCTTGCTGCCATCTATAGGCTTTGTCCTTTATGAAAATCATAAATGACAATGAGTGACTTAAATATACTATTCTTGATGTGATTGCATATAGACTAGCTATAGAGCCTCATCACTATCCAGAGATTCATGATAGTCATTACCCACACCTCTTCAGACAACAGCACTACAAACCTCCTTTTCCCAGTCCAATCTGATTCTCATCATTAGTAAGAAACAGCTTACTAATAGATTCATAAATATTATAGACGTGTCTTCATTTTGTTCTTTGGAGTTTTTGAAGGACACTCCAGATTTGCAGGGAACTTTTTATATCCACTCTAAACCTCTACCTTACACTGGTATATGTTTTTTTTTAAGGTTTACATGTCAACACAAGTGCTCTTCTGTCTGTGTGAGAGAAATTCATTTGAGTACTCAATTCAGATTCAGCCAGCTTCTCTAGAGACTGTAGCACATATTTCATGATCATCCTGTCTGAAAGAATTTGCACAGACTGTATTGCGGCTATGAGATGACATACAGGAGAAGAAAGAGCAGTATTCACCTGGGAGATAAAAGGAAAATCGACATATTCAAGTGGTCCGCAAAGTAAGGAAACAAAGATCCCCAGCGGGATAAAATAACATGTAGGGTTGATCTGAACAGGAAAATGAAGCATGAATGTATCTTTTGTCCTTATAAATATTTAATAGTCATGACTGTTCTGCACTCTGTACACACGCACTACCTGGTGGTCTAGTTTCCAAAAATAGGCCCTTAACGTGGTTTGACAAGTCCATTAAAACACAGCTGAATTAATTGCCAATTAATTATTAACAGCCAACTGTAACAGAGTTGATACTCTGACTTTAACACAGACAGAGGTTTTCACAGGGATTGGAAGGACAGAGGGATGGACAACTGAATAAGCTTAATGACTATAACGTTTGAAGTAGATCTTTCTGTGCTGCCAGATGGCTGTCTGCAAGGTGGGATGAGTTTGACTCCATATGCGCAGCCACACTTGTGGACTATCTGTCTGTTTTTTGGCTCACCACACTCTCCGCCAGAGATATATCCAAACACTATGGCTTGGTGTGACATGTCATATCTAACCGTTTGGACAATGTAGCTTGGTGTGAAGGGATATGCAAATTAGTCTGATAGGTCTAATATTTATCAAAGGAGGCTATTTATGTTTTTGACACGAGCTATACTGGAGCACCATTTAAAGTTAAGAAAGAACTTGTCATGAATATTTAATTAGGGTGTCAAATATTATCTATGAAACAAAACGTGAGAACACAGTTAATAAAATAATGGCCTGTTTCAGCTTTCATGGCAGTTACGAGATAAGCAGTAATACATGGATGCATGGAACACCGCAGTTCATGATTAAGAGTTAACTTGTCTTAGCATTTTTGTTGTTGCCCTTTCCAATATTGTGTGTAAAACTATACATTCACAAAATTCAATTGTCAGAAGGTAGCCTGAATGACTATATTTGACAAACCTTAAAAGTAAAGAGTATGTAATTTCTGCAGCATTATCATGTTTTAAACAAGTTTCCCAATCACTGCTCCTCATCTGCCATTTGTTGAACAAATAGATAGTCCCGCCCCAAACTCCATTGGTTGAGCCAATTTTGCAACAGTGCTTACACTTAAAAATTAACCAAAAACGGTCTCTGAAAATTATATAATGATGATTATATATTTATATATTCTACTCATTCTTGATTTAGGGCTGGGTAAAAATATAGATTTTCTCAATTACTTCATAAAATCCCAAAAGTGACTTTTTGGGCCAGTTGTTTAACATCTGATTGGATTTAGGCTATACGGATTGGATCAAATCTTGAAAATGGGTTGTTCAAAAGAAAAAAAAGGATTCTGAAATCAGATTAGATCACAAAATCCAATATTGGTTATGATCTAGATCAAATCATCAGTTTGCATTGTTCAAAACTTTTTTGTAAGATTGGGATACCTTTGATCCAAAGAATCAGGATTATACTGATCCCAGCAGAAGGGTGGATTTCAGGAACAACATTTTTATAAAACTGGTCAAAAAATATAACCTTTGTATCATGTAATATATACACACACATTTTTGTTTTGCTTTTGATTTAACTGTTAAAGTAATGAATTAGAAGTAAACATTAGGCAACCTATTAAGCCTTTCGGTAGCCTACAGTGAACAAAAAAAATTATTTTGGCACCATAAAATAATCCCTAAACAGTTAAATATCTGTAAATATCAACAACAAAAAAAAATACTGTTTAATTTAAAGTGGTTTTTTTATCACTGTTTGTAAACTACTTTGGCACAATCATAAGAGATGACCCAGTCAAAAGTTCTTTGCAAGCGAACACAACGTTTTATGGGTTAGCATACGCAAAACATTTTTGAGAGAACGCAAACGCATTGAGTACGCTGCGCATCCGTTGAGCTGAACTTAAATAGAGAGAGCGAAACTCTTTTCTCTGAGTGTTCAGCAAGTGAAATCTTTCCTAAACTTATTCTTAGCCTCTAACACACACACTGGCATGTAAAACCTAAGCATTTATTAGCCAGTGGGTAATGATAGATATTATTTAATCACCCAGCGTGAAGATATACCTGCATATGCAAGTGATTTACGCGCATTGTAGAGGGTTGTAGTGGGCCGACAGCTGATTTGCAGAAGTATTACAGTAAAACAGAAATAATGTGAGTTAGCGGGTTAGCCGGTAACTTACACAATATAAAACCCCAAACTACGTATTTTGAACACCCGGTAGAAAATATATACGTCAATAATTATTCATATTTTTGGGTTGTGATTCTGAGGAGCAAGCTGGTCCAAATAAACTGCTAATTTTCTAAAAATAATTTATGAGCTCTGTATTGATTTGTCTGTATTGAGTTAGTTTTGAAGAACTTTTATTTAGATATGGCTTTAACGTTCACCTACATGTTTGTATAAAGCGCGCCCTCTTTCCGCTTCGTGTATGTACACACTCTATTGTGAAGGACGCAGCCTGCCATTCTTGGGTTTTTTGTTTCCCAGTGTATTTTTTGTGCATCCCACTTGAGGGTTATAAGGTAAACGAGTTTTAATGTTTTTCAATTAGTAATTGTAACGTTTTTATCGTGACGTTGGTTATTGTGTGGGAGTTATACAGTGTTTGCTGTAGCTCTAATGGTGTCTACATGAGTGTCACAAATAAAACGCTAATGGAAACATCAGTTTAAGGAGTATCCGACCCTCATTCCAGTGGGTTAGCAACAGTACAGACCCATCTTTCAAGAGCAAACGTTTTGCGAATCCCGTGTTGAAGTCAGAGATTTTGATAAGCAGTCGTCAGTAAAATGACGTGTTTGTGGGCGGATAACGTATATCATAGGCGGGTATTACGCAAATTACTTCTCTAGTGACATAAAACCGTCACACAGTGGGATTCAAAATATAGACGACTCGTTTAGGCGGTTCTGAGTCGATTCTTTCTTTTGGAAGACAATAACTTTACAACTTTGCAGAACGTTTACATTCAAAAACAGCTTGCCTATATATTACACACTGCATGAAAGGGAATTCAAAAAAAAAAAACATAATGGGCACTTTGATACATTTTTGACCTTTTTGATAGCTGACCCAGGACAGGCAAGACACAACTGAAGGCCAAATGACCAGTCCAGAGGGAACTTCTGGTTGCATCTGGTTCATGCATAAAAATAAAAAAATTATAATAATAACTCATAACATAACTCCTGTCTGACAGGTCCACTAATCCAGTATGTCACTGTATAAGAGCATATGCATGTGCACATGCCTGTTCGCGACCTTCTATTAGCTGCAAGGGTCGGCCATTTGTCTTACAGTGACAGGGTCATTCACCCTGTGCCTCGAAGAAAGGTGTGTCCTTATCATTCCATATCAGAATGATCGTTTATGACCAATACATGTGCAGGTCTGACAGTGTCACCAGAAGACATCATATCCATCCCCCATGATACTACATCTCATATCGTATGACAACATTTTGACAAATGGATAAGAAAAATGGAAGAATATTACATTGCATCCATGTGACGATGTACTTTAAGTTAATAATTTATTTGAAATAGGCACCACTGAATGTAAAATAACCGCAAGGCAAGACTGGAACTGGACAGACTGTCCACATTTGTACAGAATTGTTGAATATTGCTGACAGGTTGCATGCAGGATCCAAAGCAGTGGCCAGTTGCATAAACTGCAGACTACATTTACATTTAATCATTAAACATAAGAATGATTACCCCTTGGTTAACTGCTAGTTGGTCAAACTAGCTCATAGTGGATATGTTTGCAACTGGCCCCAGGTATTCAGCAGGTTTGAAAAGCTGTTCTTTTATATTGTTCCAAGCGCATCAATGTGTGAAGTATGCCCTCTGCTGTTCATGTTGAGTTGCATTCTTTAGAAAAATGAACTCCTAATCTGAATTTTCAGACTATAATTTGAATTTATTTACAAACACCAAACATGAAAAGAGACCAAAATCTGACTGTAACTTACTTGTTCTTTACAAAGCTTGTAAATTAGCTTGCATTGTGATATTAAATCCAATTTAGATAACCCAGATTTGGTAATATGGAAGTTTGTCTGGATCTGGATCAAAATCCAATGGTGTTTTGAAAAAAAAAAATAATAAATGAATTAACTCATATTGGATAGCAAAACATATATTTCAATTTAATTCTGATCCACGTTAAACTTTTTTGTGGAAAGTGGTGGGGTAAGAAAAAAAAACATTTAAAATTTGTATTTGTCCAATATTATTCGCCTATTCCTTCACTCTACTATAGAATGTTTTGACGTGCTATTTTAAGGGGGACAAAAGTTAAATACACTCGATTTTGAAAGTATTGCCACAAAACCTACAACCTATAAATGTTGTTAACATGAGACAATTGTCATAAATGTCTACTAACCTTATCCGTGCAAAATTACATCAAATTTGTCTCCACGGAATGGCGTTAAGACAACTTTAGCGAAATACGCGGGAGGATATTTGAGAGGGACCATTTCTATGGATGAATTTATATTAAACACTTAAACACACACAAAAAGAGCTTCTCATTAGTAGGCCACGTTACTTTAAAATATTCCGCTAGATTTGCCCCTTGTATTGCATTACACTACTGATGTATGTCACAAACCCGATTTATTTAAACTCTAACCTCAGTAATTAAAATATTTTTGAAAAAAGAAAATAATTTATCAAAGAATTATTTAATCTATCTCGTCCACAAATCATAAACCTCAGTTTGAGATTGTCAAGACCTAAAAGAAAACAAACATTGCCCTCTAGTGGACATATAAAGAAAACATAACCTCTTGATTTTCTCACTGATCTTTATTTTAAACCTGATGTGACAGCATGTTAGAAATTTCTGTTTGCTTGCAGTGTAAATCTGAAATATTAGCATTATTTTCAATGTGACAAATTAAGCCACATTTTAATCTCCCATGTCTTTGGTGTTTTTCCCCATATAAACGTAGTTTAATAACAATATTGGTCACAGATCAAGTGTATCACAATAATTAAGAATTCTATCAATGTAGTATCAAACTAAACAAATTATATACACAATACAAAGAGCTGTGTGTCTCAACCTTGACTTTTCTCTCTTAGCCCCTGAAAAGTGTCTGAATAAAAGTATTAAAGAAAATTAAGCTGGTATTACTTATCAGTAAAGTCCATTTTGAAAGTGATCACAAAACAGGAAAGCTGTCTGTTTCTCCTGCTGGCTTGGTCCAAGTTCAGTAGCAAAAAGAGTCCTCCACGGGAAAATGCAGTACCATCAATACATTTACAAGACAGAAGAACTTGTACATACAAACGATTCAGAGCATTATAAAGGCTTGGCAACACTTAGAAACCTCTCTTGTACTTCTGCCTAGCAATCACAATTAGATATGGCCAAGACAGGATGTGTTTTAAACAAACCAACATGGTGAACAAGTTTGGTCAAACACATTATATATCAAAGACTTCATGAGCCACAGCTCTCTAGCTTGTTGTAGTTTATTGTAAGACTGTGGTGGCTTTGAACACTAGCTCCTTGTTTAAATTGCATTGTGAGTGTGTATTGTAAGTACAGTAACTGCATTGATCTATGAAATCTTGCAGCTTGTCCGTGCGCAGTTCTGGGATGGGCTCAGTGGCGGATAGATGATTTTGGATTTTTTGGTTCCGTTCCTTTTTTTAGCGCTGCTGGCTATGACCGAGTAGGAACGTCCATGCATCATCCTGGCGTTGAGGCCGTTGGCCATGGAAAAGGACTTCAGATGGCTCTTTAAGGCAACAGGAAGTGGAAGTTTGTCCACAAGGTGCACTGGAGTGCAGGAAACGATAGAACGACAGCACAGGTCCTGCAGACTCAACACTGGACAGAAAAAAGCAACATATTAAGGGCCGTAAAAACATCCCCAGCATGGAAAAATGCAAGGATAAATAAAATTCAAAATTCATATGTAGATTAGCAAGCAATCTATCATCATATAGTTTAAAACAGTCTGTTTGTCTTACAAGATGAGTAATGTAATAGAAACAAGAAACTGTTTTATCATATTTCTTGGCCTTTAAATAATCTGCAGTTAAAATAAACATATGATGCTTTTATTCAGTAAATGTTTTCATATCGCTTGACCTTGTTCATACAAGCATTTTTCTAGCATAGACCAAAAGCTATGATTATTAAAAAGAAATGTGCTGTGGAGGCGGCAGGCCGTTAGACTGATATTTGAACATTGGGTGTCTCCGCTGTGAGCATTATAAAGTCTGAAAGCTTTGCATACTTCAGTTTTCTTAAGCGTTCATTTGGCCTATACATAATTGCAGTATTGGTCTGAGAAAAAAACATATGGCTGTTTCTTATGTGGTCATTCTCAGAAAATGCTCTACTAAAAGGTCTGCGTTAATCTAAGACATGCATCATCTCATGTCAAAAGCATTTATGGTGAAGCTTGTTTAATTCCCTGAGAGAACATTTCCAACCTCAGCAACATAATGAGTCATAGATATGTTGATGGAAGTGCAGTGAAACAGCAATGGTATTGTTACGAACCATTGACTGTTGTAGAGATTTAGCTGTCTTTTCTCTCTTTTATATGATTTAAGTACTTGCATTTATGTCATTGTAAATGTAACTGACATTTATATAAGTGACATTTTTACTATAATAATTATTAAAAATATATTTTCACTTTTTTGGGGGGGGTAATAGAAAAATAAAATGTTAATATGATATAATCTGTAAAGTAGAAACCAACTGTAATAATGAGAACGCAAACAGTTTCATAGACCTTCATAACATTTCATAGGAATATTGTCTTTTTAACCTATACACCTGTAGTGCCTCCCCAGAAATATAAAAAGTCCTTATGCCTTCTACAGAGGACATAAAAAATGAAAAATAATACTTTCTTTTGTAAACTCAGTAAAATTGTCCTGAATTTTTTTCATTTAAAAACTATTAAATACATCTGATAATTACAAAACATAGTTCCACTTTCCATATTTTGTACAAATGACAGGAAGTTGACAGGCCAAACCTCTAAATATTTGATATATATACACATACACCGATCAGGCATAACATTATGCCACCTTCCTAATATTGTGTTGGTCCCCCTTTTGCTGCCAAAACAGCCCTGACCTGTCGAGGTATGGACTCCACTACACCCCTGAAGGTGTGCTGTGGTATCTGGCACCAAGATGTGAGCAGCAGATCCTTTAAGTCCTGTAAGTTGCGAGGTGGGGCCTCCATGGATTGGACTTGTTTGTTCAGCCCATCCCACAGATGCTCGATTGTCTGGGGAATTTGGAGGCCAAGTCAACACCACAAACTCATGCTGCTAAAACCATTCCTGAACCATTTTTGCTTTGTGGCAGGGCGCATTATCCTGGAGAAAGAGGCCACAGCCACCAGAGAATACTACTTCAATGAAAGGGTGTCCATGGTCTGCAACAATGCTTAGGTAGGTGTTACGTGTCAAAGTAACATCCACATGGATGGCAGGACCCAAGGTTTCTCAGCAGAACATTGCCCAAAGCATCACACTGTCTCCGTTGGCTTGCCTTCTTCCCATAGTGCATCCTGGTGCCATGTGTTCCCCAGTTAAGCGACACACACTCACCCGGCCATCCACGTGATTCCTCAGACCAGGTCACATTCTTCCATTGCTCCATGGTCCAGTTGTGATGCCCACTGCTGGCGCTTTCAACGGTGGACAGGGGTCAGCATGGGCACCCTGACTGATCTGCGGCTATGCAGCTCCATACGCAACAAACTGCAATCCACTGTGTATTCTGACACCTTTCTATCAGAACCAGCATAAACTTCTTTAGTTCCATGACCCTGTCCCCAGTTCACCACTTTTGATAAGATACTGACCACTGCAGCCCAGGAACGCCCCACAAGAGTTCTGACCAGTCGTCTAGCCATCACAATTTGGACCTTTTCAAACTTGCTCAAATCTTACGCTTGCTTATTTTTCCAGCTTATAACACATCAACTTTAAGTACATTGAGAATGTTCACTTGCTGCCTAATATATCCCACCCACTAACAGGTGCCATGATGAAGTGATAATCAGTGTTTTTCATGTAATAATGTTGTGCCTGATCGGTGTATACTGTATATACATATATATATACTGTATATATACACACAGCTCTGAAAAAAATTAAAAGACCATATAACAAAATCCTGAGATGTCCTTTTTTAGCAAGCACCAGGACTTAACGGTGAGAAATTCACATAAAACTAATGTCATACAGTGCCAAAAGTGAATTTCTGAGACACAGCTGAATAATGTCCATATCATATATGTCTGAATGTAAATGAAAGCCCTGTTATAAACAAATGATCTATTTAGTTTGTGTGAAGCCTGACAATAGAAGCTTGTTACCTTTATTGGGTTTCCATAGTCGCTCCATACCATGCCTCATGAGCACAATTCGGGCCAGCTCAGTGAAGGACTCAGTAATGTTGAAGTTACAAAGAGGGCTGACCTCAAAGAATGTGACACCTAGTCGCTCTGCAAAGGCCTGAGCGTGCTCAGTGGTCACCTGCCGCTTATAGGCCAGGTGAAGCCTGTTTCCCACCAGGATCTTGGGAACACCTGGTGCATGCTAGGTAAGAATAAAACAGTACATCAATGGTTATAAACAATCTCTTCAGGACATTACTGGTTTCCTCATGTGTTTTATATTTATGTCAAGACAATAGCTTTAATAATAAAGCAATTTTGAAACAGTAGGCAGTGCACACCATCAGCCCTCTGCTATCGACACAGATTAGTTACAAAGCCTCTGTTATTATCAGTTATAATTGCTCCAACAATTATAATCATAACTGAGTTGCATAAATCAGCAAATTTCCTGATCTATCTTAGCACCTTCTCAAGATGATTAGCTTATGTTTTATTCAGATCTTCAATGTAATTCCAAAACAACTAGTATGACCTCATGTCTGTTTATACCCACTTCAATTTTAACATGCTTATTACTATAGTAGTTTTCGGATTTGATCGATCTAATTTTACCTCATCAATTTCTTTAATCCATCTGTCGATGCCATCAAAAGACCACCGGTTTGAGATGTCATACACAAGGATAACACCCTGTGAGAAACAAAATGTATTGGTTATAGACAAAATACAGTTAATTATACTTAAATGCACTTTCAATTCAAAATGTAAGAAAAACTAGACTATGTTTTTGAGTTTGAATTAAGTAAACATCCTCATCTCAGATGATAAGAAAAATGTTTTTCAAAGTCAATGTGGTATCGGAAGTAGTATTAATTACCATCTGATATTGTATGTGACTTAAATTGTTGGCAAAGAAGTTTATGATGTAATGTCAATAAAGAGTATGGCACTGCTTCAAGAGTTGCTGTTATTAGGATATCTGTGTTTGCCAGAACAAGGAAATGTCATGTCAACAATACCAGTGCACTCCAATTTATAGCATACCACACTTTCAACAGGAACTGCTGATCTTTGGGTGTGGTGTTTAACAACTGTCTGGGTGCACTGGGATCTCAGAGATATTTCCTAAAGTCTATTTGTCCATTATATACAATGGGCTCGCCCTCACACATAACGTCACGAATGGTGTCTCATAAAATAAATTAAAAATTCCCTAAAAATTCCTAAAAAAAAAATATATATATATATATATATATATATATATATATATATATATATATATATATATATATATATATATATATATATATATATATATATATAATTAAAAAAATTTACATTCAAAACAGATACTCACAAACTCAAAAAATGGTGACTGATAAAATAATTTCCAAATATTTTACATTAAAAAAATAAAATAATTATGAATGTTTTTTTACATTAATAAATTATTTAAAATATGATATATTTTAATTTAAAATAAATAATTATGAATAATTAAAAAAGGATTTTTAAATTGAATTTATTTAGAATTAAAACAACATTTCCTAAGTGTTTTTTAATCTTCTTTTTGCTGTTATACCTGTGCTCCTCTGGAATATGAGCGGAATATGGTGCAGAATCTGCCTTGTCCTGAGGTGTCCCTGTAAAAACAACACAACTTAGAGCTTCTGCATCACAAAGAACGCATTTATCTTACTTCTGTTCATCAATACGTCTGTAGCTATTGTCTTTCCCTTCGCCTGGTGACATGAGGAGCTTTCTGTGGTTGGTGCCAGGGCAGCAGACTTTGAGTAGGAGCAGTGAAATGAATCATTCACCATCCAGGGCTGAGCGCAGCACCAAGATGTGCCAGTCATGTTGCAGCGAGTAGGACTGGTTTATCACAAACAGTCCGCTCTAAAATGCTTCGTCTGTCAAGGCCAGATTATCAATAATTGATTCCAGACTCTTGCTCAGTTGTCTTGAAATGTGCCAGAACTTATAAACAACTTCTAGGCATGGCTAGTGGGATTGACTTGGCTGAATTTTTCACTGGAAGTTTATTGAGGAGCGCTGTAATTAACATAGACAGACGTCCGGCATGTTCACTTCATATTTTGGAAAACAAAAGGACCTTATTGAGAGTACACAGGCATGTTGGAATGGAAAGGGAAAACTTTAATCTCTCTTCATGCTCGGTTTGAGTTCAAGAAGATAACAGGAAGTAATCAAGCTGAAACCTAAAAGTATTTCTAGGAGGCATCAGGAGCTGCAGTCATTGGTTTCCAGTTTACCAGGAAAAATAACTGTGATGTGAAGCTACTCACCAAAGCTGGAGCTTGACTCTGCGTCCATCGAGAAGTATGGTGGTTGTCTTGTAGTCAATGCCTACAAGTGAAAAGGAAATAAAATGACTTAAAGGTGAAGTGTGCAATTTATGCAGCAATAGCGTCACCCAGTTTAATTGCAAAAGTGACTGTTTTCGAACAGGCTTCCTAACCAAACAGAGCTAAACACATTAAACAAGAAGACAGCAATTCTAGAAAAAACCCTCAGATTTCACCTTAAACTGTCAGATTAATTCTTATTCAATTATTAATTATATACTACCATTCAAAAGCGTTAGTTGGTTTTTAAAAGAAATTAATACTTTTAATAAGACAGTAATCTAAAGTGACAGTAAAGTCATCAAAAGTAAAGACATTTATGTTTATTAAGAACAAAAAAATTGTTGATTGAACTTTCTATTCATCAAAGAATCCTGATAAAAAGGTTTTCAGAAAATATTAAGCAATATTAAACAGTTTTCAACACTGATAATAAGAAATGTTATGAAGAATACATTTACAAGAATGACTTATTTTGTGATATAGTAACATTGAAAACAGCTATTTTAAATTCATATAAAATAATATTTCACAATAGTACTCTTTTTAGTGTAGTCTATTTTATTGTAAATGTGGCCTTTGTGCGTAAGTCTTCCATCAAAAACAAACAAAAAAATCTAGCCAACATGAAAAGTAAGTAACACAAATGGTGACTTTTTCTGGAGAAAAAAAAACACCATTGATGATGACATTTTCAGTCCATGCAAAACTCTTTCAGAAACAAATACTTCCCTACTATACGTTTAGTGTGCGAAAAACAGTATACCATTGCGAACAGAGTATATATCCGAATGCATTGTATGTAGGCCTGTATGAAAAACAGTAGGTGCACTACTTCTGCCAAGATTTTAAAGGGCATATTCGAAGGACACTTAACTATCAAAACAAGAGTAGTACCTACTGTCATGATGCTAATTCATTATGACTGGTTGCCAGGGTGTTGTTGCTAAACAACAACTAATGTCTAATGATTGGTTTTTAGCATGTTGTTATGTGGTAGTTAAAGAGTTCTGGGCAGTTACTTAGATGTCCAAGTTAAAAGATCCCACTAAGATCCCGTCTAAATAAAATTGGTGTCTACATACTAAGCCTGATAGCTTAATAAAGTATAAAAAACATCTCTCTTAACCAAGCCACGCAACTTGATGCATCATTCAGGTTGATAACATAAACAGAGCAGGACGGGTTATAACACAAAGTAGGGGTTTGTTCAAATTCCTAGTATGAGTAAAAGTATGAGCAATAGTAATGCCCTAGCAAAAACCACCATGTTAGTACATTGTAGTTAAGGCCACCTAATTTAAAGTGGGTCCAACACCACTAATAATCTAATAACTGCGAAAGGGAAAAGCAGTGTTCCAGAGGGTTTGCATATTATGTTCAAATAAAGACTGCATTCTTTTAGTCTTCAGCAATATTTCAGTTACTATGCCCCTCGTTTGATCATAAATTTGGGTGACAGCAACTATGATTAAGTGATGTCTTTTGTTATGAACATAACACTTGAGGAGGATGTCTGTGCTGAGATTGGAAAGCTTTAGTGTCACCTCCACAGGGGTTCCAGGTTCTACACACATACACACTGGCATTCTGAACGCTCTTTCTCCTAGGGAATTTCAAAGCCTATCACACATTCCACTGCGATGAGAATGAAATCCAACACTGTGAAAATATACATGGAACAACTGGAAGATTCCATTAAGGTGACAGAAAGAGGATTTAAAGACACCATGACTGTCACTGAAGAATGGAAACAAATGAACCAAACACAATTCCAAGTCACCCTGTGAACTGTGAGGTCACTCTTAGGGAATTAAAGCATATCAAAATGGTGAGGTATAACCCTCATGTTCTGTACATTAAAAATAAAGTATCAGGTATCAAGTCCTCCATGAAAATGTATGCATTAGTTCTGTTTGGAGTCAAGGGACTACCTCTATAAAAAGGGTCATTTTTATGAACCGATTAATTCCCAAGAATCAATCGCATGGAATCCATAAGAACCAGATATGGCCTGGATCTGGGCCGTTTTCAGTTGTTGATGAATAAACAGAACATTGTAGCATGCATCCCATCCAATAAAGCGCAATACACTTTTTGCTTTGTCACTTTTGATATGAAACAAAGTTTCAGATTAAAAGTTATGTCAATTTAATTAAGAAACTCAAATAATATCACTTTGGGGCTCTTTAATGTGGTGTGACAGATCGCTGTTGTTGCCGCTGCCTCAGATCAAGCAATGGGGAAATGCGAAAACTGATGATTTCTTTAGCTTTACGTAACCACTAAGGTGAGTTAGCCACAACACATATCAATGCAACTCTTGATACTTTAACAAGAAGTACGATCACTAAAAGCCTTCCTTCTGCTAAAATAGTCCCTGACCGCAAACAGCAACAGAAGTCTGTCTTTCGTTACTTTTATATTGAAAGGACTGAAACTTGTTGTCAACACGGAGTAAGACACAACTGAAAAATGCCTTGACTAGCACTGTCAGTGTCGGGGCATGGGGAAACCCATTAACTGTTAAAAAGACAAGATATCGCAGCAGACATTTAAACAGATTTTTATTATGAGCATAGGACTGACCTGAAGGAAAATGCTATATCTGAATGCAGGTAATTCTCTCTCTCTCTCTCTCTCTCTCTCTCTCACACACACACACACACACACACACACACACACACACAATACTCTACTCTCAGTAAGCATCAATGAACAGTATCAATGAGAACAAACATATGTTTATGTTGTCGAGAGTGGTTGCTAAAGGTGTATTTTTTTATTTTTTTGCTACGGCTAAGTGTACAGAACCGTTGTGTGTAGTGTCATGTTTTAAACACAGCTGCTGACCAATCAGAATAAAGGACTGGAGCTAACCATTTTAAAATAGTATGTAATAATAGTATATTTTATAATATACTAGTAACAGCACAAAATAAACAAGGATATACATCAAAAGGTATGTTAAAAGATACAATACCACTTACCGAACTCTATATCATATCTCATAGGTCAATCAGTAATCAGAAATAAGTCAATAAAACAGTTTGTAAACAATGTTACATGTACCTCAGAAAAGCCATTCTCTGACCATAGACTAGAAAAATGAACTTGAGAGAGGAGCATTTTGCTAAATATATATATGCACCATATAACATATTCATTTCTATTTTTACTGTTCTTACATTTTTATGACAGCCATCATTTAAATGTATTTATATAAACAAAGTTTTAAGTAGAAATATAATCATGTAATTATAAAGTTAGTATTATAACTTTATAATTATAAAAACTGCCTAAGTTAACTGTTTGTAAACAAATCAGTTATTTTAACCTTCAATATTATAGTAATGTAGTACCAAATAGTTCACATCATTAGTTGAGAGATTTTTTTCTTTGAGAAAATGTGCTACTGTAAATCCACAATAATCAATATTGAATTAAATGGTAAATGGACTGCATTTATATAGCGCTTTTAACAGACCAATGGCCATCCAAAGCGCTTTACATGTTGCCTCACATTCACCCATTCACACACTCACTCATACACCGACGGCGGTGTCAGCCATGCAAGGCGCCATCCAGCTCGTCGGGAGCAACTGGGGTTAGGTGTCTTGCTCATGGACACCTCGACACTTGGTCAGGTGGAACCGGGGATCGAACCACCAACCTTCCGGTTTGTAGACAATCTACATGAACCACTGAGCCACTGCCGCCCATTTTACTGTAAATCCACAATAATCAATATTGAATTAAATCGCAAGCTTGTAAATCGAATTCTAATCGAACCATGCAATGTGTGTCAATACCCAGCCCTTTTTTTAAAATTTGTGATGCTATTATTACTATGCTTCAAATTATATCTTTCTACTGGGTTTTGATTAGATCAGATAAATATTCGTCAGAATTGAAAAGTATGGAGTCAGTGAAAAATTTAAATGTTTTTAGAAGGCATTTTTTATGCTCACCAAGGCTGCATTTATTTGATCAAAAATAATACTGTGAAATATTATTACAATTTAAAATAACTGATTTTAATGTATTTTTAAATTACATTTATTTCTATGACGGCAAAGCTGAATTTCTAATATAGTAATTACTCTAGGCTTCAGTGTCAAATGATCCTTCAGAAATCAATTATATATGCGAATTTGGTGTTCAAGAAACATTTATTATTACTATCAATGTTGAATAGAATATAAAGTTAAAAATGACACCATCTAACAGTTACTGTAAAAACTTCACAGTCTTCAGTCAATTTTGATTAATTGAATGTGTCCTTGCTGAATAAAAGTAATAATTAGCTAATTCTTACTTCAACTAAAGTACAAAAACATAATCAAATAATCAAATAAACATGATCCGCGCTTACATCATATTTTCCACCACTAAATAAATCTTTTATCAAGCTTTTGACAAAAAAGGCATTTTGTGAATTATTTAATTCAATGTGATACAGTTAGATAAATATTGTATAACACCAGCTAGTACTATTTTTTTTTCTTTATAAAAATGTCTGCCTGTAGGATGCAGTCTTCCTGTTTGTGTGGGCAAGCTCTGATTCATCCTGACAGATTTTTTCACACTAACTCTTTCTGTCTCCCCGCACAATTACCCTGCTCTGCACCTCTCCTCACCTCCCTCACAACAACCAGCAGCGAGCCATAGACCTTTTCTGACGGGATGACACATACGCCAGATCAACGGGGAGTAAGTGGATGAGGATGAAGCCTCCGTGGATAATGGTGTTCAAAATCTAGAGCTCAGGATGAAACAGTTATGCTAAGACTTACTGATCCATCCCCATGAAATCTGAAGTCATAAAATTATCCACAAACCAAAAATACTGCGAGCTGTTTTGGGCCTGTGGAGAGTGGAGAGACGTTGCGGCTGACCTGAAAATAACATCAAACAGATCGGCCAGAATTTAAAACAGCATAATTAAACTCTCATAGACCTTAGTCAGGGTAATTTAAATGTGCACTCTGTAAAACAACACTGTACATTTGAACAATCTGTTCACAAAATAGATCCACGTGAAGTAAAGACTTGAGTCATATCAGTACCTGTAATCGGTTGATATTAAAATATTTTATTATTTTTTATAAATTCAAAATAAAATACTAAACTCAGTCATTGTGACAGAATTTTTGCATCACAACAGTATAATATACAATATGAAAAAAATCTATGTACCTATTCAGATTGGCTAAAGATTACATTTAACAGTGTTTTGAAATTGAGTGTTAGATGACGGCAAACATAAGCTAAATATAAAAATAGGGCAAATGAGCATGCAAAAATAAACATTAATTCCCAAAATATATATATATTAACTAATGCTAAACAATATGGTACCCATAAATCTCTATTGGTATCTGAAAACTGTCGCTTTTGTGTGATGCATCCACACTGCAAGGTGTCAGTATAAATCCAAGAAGGTAATGCAACAAACTAAAAACATATTTGGTGATCATTTCAAGGAACAATATGTAAGGATAAAAATATCCAAAAAACACTAAAACAATGTTATATATTTTGTTGACTTGTGTACTGACATTATCATAAATCTTTCTAAGAATGTTTTAATCCAGAGAAATAAGCTATTTTAACCAGGACACGGGCCATGTCCGTGCGTTGCCTATCATGACATTATACTCGCGTTACCCTCGATTTCCGGTTTAATTTTGTAGAAACCATGGAAACCCCAACGACGCTTTAATATATTGTGTGTTTTATTAGACAGATGAGCAACCAACAACACCAACTTACTGCAGTGTGCAACAAGTGTCTCTCTCATAGTAGCTGCCAAGCGAACGCACAGAGTAGCATTAACTTTCAACACTCTCAAATCATGTATCTTTGCCCAAGCAAACACCACTAATAATCTAATAACTGCAAATTGGAGAAGCAAGCATTAACAACAGCTGTAGAGTGTTCCAGAGAGAGTTTGCATATAATTTCATGACCAGAAAAAGTGGAAACGGTCATAGTAAAAGCTCCACGAAATCCATGGATTTTTGAATAAGCAACCTCTATCGCGGAAAAATTACATATTGTGGCTTTAAAATTAGATGTGATCTAAGAAAATACAACGCATAGAATCTACTGTCCTTCTTCCCCTCACAGCCTCGTTTTCATTTGTGGAAAATTAAATATGCCGTCTACCCTGATTAAACTCCACAGGCGTTACATAACCTAAAACACATTGAGCAAGTCATCAGCCTGTATGTTATTTATAAGACAGTGGGATAAATGTTTCAGAACTGATTTCTCTCCTGGTGAAGAAAAGCTGCATGGCTTCAATTGTCATTGTTCCTTTAAAACCGAGAGTCAATGCTCCCCTTTCATCGCTCAAACAAACAAATGGCTTGAGAGGTTCAAGCAAGTGTTTAGATAAACATCAGAATGTTCCACTCCTTTATCGCCAGCAAAGCCTGGCTGCATCCTCATTCCCCTCAGCCGCATTTCGCTCAGCAGTCAGAGAGCAGAGTTACGTAAGAGCTTTGGCTAGTAGTAATAATCTCTATAAACAGAAATTCCAACAGAGACTTCTGCTGGCAAGGCTATTAGGCAAGAGCTCTCCCTGTCGAATCATAATGCAGTTTATCGACCATGTACATGTATGCACTTATAAGGAATTTTGAGAGTTGCTCCCAAGGTTATGATATTAAATAAACACAAAAGTTATAGAATATGACAGAATAGGATGTAGAAAATGTTCTGAATCTGGTTCGCAAGCTAAACAACAAAAAGCTCCATCACTGGTCTAATAATTGCTTGCATGCTCAATGTCTTGGAATCTGTTTTCTAAGTATTAGCATCCTGGCAGGGCTGTTTACTGGCCCTACGGGGGTAATATTTTTTCTCGAGAGTATGTAACTGAATGTAGTATGAAGTCACTTTCACAGGCCTGCAGTGGGGTATTCAATTTCCATCACTGTTGAGCTAGAAATGAGCAACTAGAAAAGAGTTTAAAGACAACATGAAAACTGTTTACTTAATGCATGTCCCTGATCTTGAATTAGTAATCAATGCACCTTATTTTTGTAATGATTTACCAAAATGCTTATTTGTTGACATCAATTAGGCTGTCCATTCTGGTTTAGAAAGTCAGCTTTTCACAATCCAAAAAAATTGCTCATGCTCAGAAATGTGACATTAAAGAGGTAATATGGGTTGTGAATGGCAATTAATGTTGACTTAAAAAAATATGTAGCAATATGTCCATGTCCAAGTGATTCAAAGGTTATTTAAAGATTCAAGATTTTTTTGTTCCTATAACCTGTTGCTCCTCTTCTAAAAGTGGCTGGCATTCCTTCCTCAGCTGCTTGGATAAATGAGCACACAACTGTGCAAGCCACCCAGATCTCAGTCAGCCTCTGACCCTAAATTAACAGGTTGACCAGTTTTGCCAAGTCCACAGTTTCCCCCACAGAATTGGGCTGCTTTTACACAGTTTTTGTAGTCCGCAGGTTGGAGCTACCCCCCTGTAATGTGATTTTTAACCCCAGGAACACGGTTTATACTGGGTTATGCAATTGGGATAGTTTTGATTAGCAATCTGGTTTTGTTGTGCAGACCGGGCAACCCTGGGGTTGGCTGTCAATTTGGATGACAATTTACTCGCTAAATCACTCCAGTCTTTCCGAGGACTTTGACCAAATGCTTGCTTTGACATGTGTACATGAAAGCATACTGTTCCTCCTATTCAAGCATGCATGGTGAAATAACAATAAAACCATTTTGGGTGGGCCTGTGAATGTGATAGCATTGTGGAAAATATATGAAAATTACTAAGGATCAATAAACTTAAAGGACTGTCACACTGAGAGCTGCTTGCTACTTAGTAAGTGATATGCAAGTCATTACATATCTGTAATGATGTTGTAATTTGTTAGTTATGTGATACTAGCAACTTGCTTGTGTCACATAAAAAAATTGTGTTGGTCTTTTAAACAAGACGCATGAAAACATGTTATTTAGCTGTGAAAGCCCAAAGGGGGTTCACAGTTGATTTTGTCCCCTGGGAAGAGTTTTCCAAAACAGGGAGTAACTCATAACTACAACTACTACTGAGCTGCAAATAAGAGCTGGGCAAGCCGGTGCTAGATGAGAAATGTGATTTTAATGTTTAAAATATGAGGCGTATTTACTGTAATAATAAATGAAACAGTTTAAATAAATGTAGAACAGATGTACTTTAGTGGACAATGATTTTTTGTTTCAATTATCTATATTGACAAGATTTTGCGTGACAAAACAGTGTACAACAATTGATGCAGACATTATGCTTGCCAGTTCTGACTTTCTTTCGTAACGTTATTGTAAGTAGTCTGAACATCAGGATATATTATAATTTTGACAGACCAACAATCCAATGTCTCTATGAGTCTCCAATAGATTCATCCAAAAATGCACAGACTGTCCAACTTAAGTCTCATTTGTACAGTACAGTGATCATAACTTACCCATGTTGTATCCATAGGGTGATTCACTGGACCCATCCTGTAGACTGGCCAGTATTTCCCCTTTCCCCACATCACTGTCTCCAACCAGAAGGAATTTTAGTAGGAAATCATAAGCTTTTGCTGGGCTACTCCTGTGGTTCATCTTCACATCAGCCCGATGACCCATTCTGGTACATCATGTAACTGTCCCTTGATGGACTTGTGTTAAATATCTCAAACCACCAGGTCCAGAAATGAACAATATAGAAAAAAAGAGAGAAAAAAAAACAACCCTGCGGAATCTTCACTAGTCTTTTCTGCGTTTAAAATGTCATGTCCAGTACATCACTAAAGCTGTCCTATTGTTCAAAGATTCTGGTTGTGGATCCACTGATGCTGGTGCGTCACATTAGTAGGTAAATAAAGACACCTCATATGTTTACAGTATTGTAACATAAGGCAAGTGACTCTTACCATTAACTGTTTATACTTGTAAAATAAATGTTAATCTTAATAAAGCACTCCTAATGTTTTTTTTTTTTATCTTTGTATTTCGAGCAAACCTGGTCCATTGAGCTCTCTGGCACGATCCCTCTCTTCTATCAGCCTCCTTAAACAGAAAAATGTAAGTTCATCCTTAGATTTCCCTTGATTGGTTCCTGTGTGGAGTTGCTAGGGCAGCTCTACTCTTTCATTGGACATTAAGCGTGTCCGTTAAATCCCGTACACGCCCATTTTGTGCTGGAGAGGGTGTGGCCAATCTGCTGTTTTGATCCCATACGCGCTGATGGCAGATCAGCCCCCGGAAATTCATCCATTTCGGTTTTGTGGCGCGGACAATTGCTCAGCTGATTCTGCGTCAGCCCTCCAGCGCGCTTCAAGCGCGTGCTCGGGTTTGTTGTTTTCCGGGGCACGAAGAATTACGTAGTGTTTGAATGACGTAATTTTATTATTGTAGTTTCAAGACAGGTTATTGTAGTTTATATATTCTCCTTTTAAAGGTCGCAGTTCTTTGTAATTAACATTATATTTAAGTTTGAGAATAAAGCAAATACATTAATGCGTGTTAGTTCTTTTGTATATTTTTACCATTATTTTATTTAGCATCACCACTGTCCTTTATGTTTTTTCTTTTTCTTTGATCTATTGGGTTTTCAACCTTTACAAACAACCCAGACAACACTGTTATATATCTCACTATATCTAACACTATAACACATCCACTATCATGACTACCTTATATAATGCCTTACAGATCAATATTTTTTATGTTTTATATATATATCCTCTCTATGCTATGGACCCTTGCATCAACTATGATCTTATTTTATCCTTGTATCTGCTTGATAATCCATGCTAGAGAGAGAGAGAGAGAGAGCTAGAGAGAGAGAGAGAGCAAAGAGAGAGAGAGAGCAAAAGAGAGAGAGAGAGAGAGAGAGCTAAGAGAGAGAGAGAGAGAGAGAGAGAGAGCTAGAGAGAGAGAGAGAGAGAGAGAGAGAGAGAGCTAGAGAGAGAGAGAGAGAGAGAGAGAGAGAGCTAGAGAGAGCGAGAGAGAGAGAGAGAGAAAACATGTTCCGGCATTATTGTTGTTCACTAGAACTCCAGTGAGAACACATGCAATTGTCACCTTCCTAAAATACTGTGACTTTGGCAATTATTTTAGGAGGGTGACGTTATATAAAACATGTATCTGTTACAGCTGTATGATATCTAGCACAGACACAGGCTTTTTATGCTGAACATTACCTGTCCTGTAATATTGTTTATTCCACCATAACCAAAAAGTGGCACAACACATATGTTATTGTTTTCACTCAAATGTAATTATCTTTTAAATCTTGTGCATTAACTAAAATAAACATGCAAAAATGCTGCCCCCTAGTGTCCTAAAGACTATATTGACACATTCACAAAATGTTGCATATACAGTTTAGTTGTTTGATATCAAAATGGGTAATAGCTTGTATCTGAAGGTTTATAAAAATAATAACTTATTTTATTGTATTAACCATAAAATTCACAGACAGATGAGCAGCCTTGATCACTGTTACATTTTTGTTATAATCATTTGATTCAGACTATTCAGACATTATCATATGCAGTAACCATTATTAAAATGATTACAGAACACAATCTCCTGAAGATAATTCAGATTAAAAGTCTCTGAATAATGCATAATTAGCCATAACCAGGGATTGGTAACCGCTGTCCTTCCTTGGCTTCAAAAAATGTATATGAGAGTATAATATTGTCTACTCGTGCCATCCTGGGGTCTTCATCAAACTCTGGATCAATGTAGAAGAATACAGGCATGTCTACCTCCTCATGTGGGTTTAACCTCTGTTCCTCGAAACAGAAACACTGGTGGAAAAACAAAGCAGTGTATTAATAATAATTATAGATTTTATTTATGAAGCCATTTTCATTCGGAAGAATCTCAAAGTGCTAAAATTATTAGAATTTAGCACACTATTCAGTGAGCTAAGAAGTTAATGCATGGATAGCAATATGTTTCTGCATACAGATGTCCACTTTAACAAATAAATATAAACATAAAATGTACATATGATAGTAATTTTAGTACTACTGATTCATTTAAATGCATTAAATATTTACCTGTATCTTATTGAAATATTGCCCAGCATCAAAAGGTACAACATTGTAGGTTGAAATGCCTATCACTGGTTTGTCTGTGGGATTCCGTGCCTTATAAAAAGCCAGCGCAGTTTCCCCTGGTACGACCTGGGAAAACGTTCAAACATTGAAGATGGTTACTATACAGGTTGATTATTCTGAGACATTATATGAAAAACATGTTGTTTATAGAAATGAATTCCTTGAAAATATTTACTACTGGCAGAAAATAATTAATATATACACAGTGCCTTGCAAAAGTATTCAAATCCCCTCCATATGGTATATGGATTGATTATTTATTTTTTACATCAATCCACACTCCATATACCTTAACTACAAAGCAAAAAAAAACTGATCTGGTGCAACTTTGCAAATTTAATAAAAAGGAAAAACTGAAATAAGTACGTCACATTTGTAATCAAACCCTTAATTAAGTACTTTGTTACAGCTTCAAGTTTTTTGGGGTATGATGGAAAAGCATTGCACATCTGCATTTGGTGAATTTCTGCCATTCTTCTCCTAAGATCCTCTTAAGCTCTGTCAGGTTGGATGGGGACAGACATTTTAAGGTTTCTCCAGATGTGTTAGACAGGGTTTAAGTCCAGGCTATGGCGGGGCCACTCAAGGACATTCACAAAGTTGTCCATAAGCCACTCTTGTATTGTCTTAGCTGTGTGCTTATGGTCATTGCCCTGTTGGAAGGTGAACCTTCTGCCCAGTCTGAGGTTCTGAATGTTCTGGACTAGGTTTTCATTAAGGCCAACTCTATATTCTGCTGCGTTCCTTCTATGCTAACGAGTCCCCCAGTCCCTGCCGCTGAAAAATACCCCCACAGCATGATGCTGCTACCACCACACTTTACTACTGGGATGGTATTGGGCAGGTGATGAACAGTGCCTGGTTTACTCCACACATGATGCTTGGAACTGAGGTTCATCAGACCAGATAATATTAATGAACCTCAGTTCCAAGCATCATGTGTGGAGTAAACCAGGCACTGTTCATCACCTGCCCAACACCACCCCAACAGTAAAGTGTGGTGGTAGTCTGAGAGCCCTTTAGGTGCTTTTTTGCTAATTCTAAGTGGGTTTTCATGCGTCTTTACTGAGAAGAGGTTTGAGTCTGACCACTCTGCCATAAAGCCTAGATCGGTGGAGAGTTACAGTGATTTTTGTCCTTCTGTAAATTACTCCTATCCCCATATATGATCATGGAGCTCATCCAGAGGGAACTTCAGCTCCTTGGTCACAACTCTAACCAAGGCCCTTCTCCATCGATTGCTCAGTTTGGCCAGGAGGCCAGCTCTAGTCCTTGATGTTCCAAACTTCTTCTATTATGGATTATGGAGGCTACAAACTTCTGTGAACCTTCAATACGACATAATTTTTTTGCAGTCTTCCTCAGATCTGTGTCTTGATACAATCCTGTCTCTGAGCTCGACAGGCAGTTCCTTTGACCTCACGCTTGGTTTTTGCTCTGATATGCATTTTTAGCAGTTAGACCTTTTATTGGGAGAGGTGTGCTTTTCAAAATCATACCCATTCAATTGAATTTGCACAGGTTAACTCCACTCGAAGTGTAGTAACATCTACAAGTGTCCCAGAAAAGGATAGGAATACTTATGCAATTATTTCAGTTTATTATGTTATCGCAAATCTGTTTTTTCAAAATCTTGTTTTTTACACACACACACACACACATATACATATAATATATGTCTATATAATATATACACATGTACATTTTGAAATTGAAAAAAAAAAAATATATATATATAATCTTACGTAAATCTCTGTCTGCTGTGGACGGAAGTTCCATTGCATGCTGGCGTGCGTGTCTGCATTGAAGGTAATTTTAATAATACGCTCCCTAACTGGCTTCATTGTCTCCACTTGCTCTGTGTCATGTCCAGCTACTGCTGCGCCTCCCAGCCCTGTTGCCTGAAGTAAGAGAGGAACATGTAATTGTAATACTACAAATCCACCAAAATGGCTTAGAGATTATGAATCT
The DNA here is from genome assembly GCA_023029165.1 of Gobiocypris rarus. Classification (NCBI taxonomy): domain Eukaryota; kingdom Metazoa; phylum Chordata; class Actinopteri; order Cypriniformes; family Gobionidae; genus Gobiocypris; species Gobiocypris rarus. The sequence goes on from CM040920.1 coordinate 25,051,838, forward strand.
AATACTGACCTGACAGTACAGTCTGTAGAGCGGAACAGCAGCATATGACATGCCAATCATTCCCACTCCAGCGGCCGCTATGTACGTAAGGATGGTTTTGTTCCTTTTCTTCCAGTCATCTTCCTGGCTCTGATGTTTCCTCTTGTGAGTTTTAGCTCCTCGTGACTGGTTGAAGAATCGCTGTGGGGATCTCCTGAGGAAAAGCTGGCCGCTGGATGTGGCTAGTCCTCTGATGTTGCAGCAATCAATGCATAATCGAGTTCTAGAAAGCGCTTGCTGTATATAGTGCTTTGCAGCGCACCCACGAAGAAGTAACGGGATCAGCATAATCCTAGAATTGCGGGTGAAAACCCCTTAAGACAGGTGTGTTTCACCTAAACTCAAAACAAGGACAGATATGATCACTAAATGATGGATTACATTACACAGACCATGTGTGTCAGTCCATAACTCAAGTAAAGAAGGCCTTTTCCCTAGATGTGAATAGATGATATATTAATGAAAATGATAAGACACACATTAAGTATTTAACAGACATATTTTTAAGTAAGCCAAATCCATCTACCGTTCAAAGTTTGAAATCTGTGAGTTTGAATTATTATTGTTATTTTTATTTATACTTTAATTCAACAAGAAAGCATTACATTTAACAAAACAGTGAAGACTGTTTTCAACATTGATAGTCATGATAAATGTTTCCTGAGCACCAAATCATCATATTAGAATGATTTCTGAAGGATCATGTGACTAAAGAATGGAGTGATGATGCTGAAAATTCAGCTTTGTCATCAGATTATTACATTTTAAAATATATTTTATATAAATTATTTATATTATATTATATTAATTTATTATAATATAATCATTCATATCATTAACTATATTACATTCATTTATATGAATTAAAATCCCTGTATAATCATTATTTTATTTGCTACTACACTAACTGACAAGCGTAAAGCTGTATTGTCGATGTAAACAACACAAATATTTTTCTTAAATTATAAGACAATTTAAACCGACTGCTAACCAATAACACAAAATAGAAAGTGCTGTTACAGTACACCTTAAAATCATGCAGAATGAAGCATGCTAACATGCTCATCCATTCTGTTAAACCGGCTATTAAGACATTCCCATTTCTGTATATATACGATGACCCCGTGACTAAATATCTAATTAAAACGACTTTAAAGATCAATTTCATACAGAAGAAGCTGAAGCCTTACCTGACTCAAATGATGAATGTATGTGCATGTACACCCTTCAAAAGCATGTTACAAAACATTCAACACTAACCTATTGGTGCAACAGATTCAAGTTCCCCGGGTACAGGCCGCTACTGCTAAAGTTCCGCCGGGCAGAAACTGACTGTTGATTGAGGTAACGTTAACGTTAGGAGTACTTGCTTGTTGCGAAATGTGATTATCGCATTAAATATATTATAATATATTTCGTAATCTCCTATCGAGAGGTTAGGTGCAATCCAATCATACAGTCTAAATACGTAAAGTTATATTTAGAAGTTAAGCATTTTTTTATCTTTAATGAGAAGAAATTATGTGTTTCTTGGGGCATTAGAGAAACGGTAGAGACAATATTAGTTCCTTGGGGCAATAATAACAACCAGTAGTGATTTTAGAGTAATGGTATAGGTTTAAATACAGGTAAATTACACTACAGTACCAAAAATCACTGAATGTGGATTAACAGTTACACTATACTGCTTAGATCGTGATGTCATAATATGAGACTGTTTCAGTTGAATTAAAAAAATATATTTTCAAATATGCTTTCAGTATTTTGTGTCGCTATGTGTTTGCAGCCTGTGCTTCATAACCTGATCTGCTGTGGCCTGTTGCACAAAGCTGGTTTCAGTTGCTACCCAGGTAAATTCGAGATTAGTTTGAACAAACTCAGTTTTTTTCGCGCTCAAGACGGTGGATTGTTTTTTAGCGGCGTTCATCACCATGGTAATTTACACTACACGACAGAGAAAGTTTATACCAAGCTTTGAGAGACCGTTAAACTTGATGTAAACTTGGTTGTGTTTATCTGGATTTGTCAACTCTATACCTACTCTGAAACTCAGTTTGTTCAGCTAGCTCCATGCCACAGGCCCTTGGTGTTTGAGAATGTTGTGTGTTGTATTGCCTAGCACTGGTATAATGTAGAAAACATATATTGATGAATGTAACTCTGAAATTTGGGAAATTGTATGGGGTAACGTAAAATTTTAAAACTAGGCTAAATATGTATTTATATATAACGTTATTTATTTATTTTTTCTTTCTTCTAGTAGTATTGCCAGTAAGGTCTCACTGTGACAAAGCGCCTCCTTCTGGTCACTACGTTAATTGAATGGCAGTGTTTAATCTCACTTCGCCTTTTATGGCATTCAAGTACCTGCAGGGCTTTGCCTTTTTGTATCCCTTAAAACTAATCTTTGGTAAGCACAACGACATATTTGCACACATTTCCTGTAAAAATAAATAAATACAAAATAATTAATGCCTCAAAATGCCTTTATATAACTCTACTTCACTGCTTTATTTATATACGAGGATGCATGGATATGCAAATTAGTTCCTGCCTCCACTCAATCACACACCATCTTGGACTACCTGATTTCCTTCAATCAACTGTAAACGCTACACAATGGCAAGTGGAAATATTAGTTTAATTCAGCAATATTTGTTTGAAACCAGATCTTTGGTACTCAGCAATTGTGTGGATTGATGAATTTGCACATGTTTGTCTTAAAGCATATTAAAAATACCACACAGACATATAAATTACATTAAAAACTTGATTTTCACCATAGGCTTAAGGGTCCTTAAAGACACAATCCCCTGGTTTTTGAGCCTAGTTCCAGTCTAAAATGCATGTTTGAGCTGTTTTAACTGAAAAACAACTTGCACTAAACTATCTTAAAGAATGTCAGTGCCTTTGTTTTGTCTCAAGAAGTGCATCAATAATGTTTTAGTGTGAGGCGTTTTTATTAAAGCTACTTAAATGTCTTGATTGAACTAAGGCCTAATCCTGGCTTAATCTAAACCCTGTCTGTGAAACCAGGCCAATATGTAAGATTTTTGGATTAAAATATCCAAAAAACACTAAAACAATGTTATATATTTTGTTGACTTGTGCACTTAGATTACCCCAAATGTTTCCAACTATGTTTAAATCCAGAGAAATCCGCTTTTTTAACCAGGGTAACGCCCGTGTCATTGCGTTGCATGTAAATGATGTAATATCCGATCTAGCCTTGATTTAAAAAAAAGAAAAACTGGAAACAGCAAAGATAATATATGATAATATATCATGTGTTTTATGTGACAGGTGAGGAACTGTTTGGATACCTTTATCGACAGATGCGTAACGAACCTGGCCTGTTTCCGCGGCCTTTGAGTAAGACTGAAACTATAGCGTCTTTCTGTTTTTAATACATTTCTTGAATATATGTCTTAATTACAGTAGGATAATTATGAAAAATGGGAGTACAGTAATTATATGCAAAATTGATGCAGGGTGCAAAAAATAATAAACGCGAACACAAGAAATTATGGAGAAATTAGTAATTACGGAGAAACAAGAAATTACTACACAGGACATGCATTCAAATAAATATTTTTTGTGGCCATTTTTTGTGGTTTTAATGAAAAGTTCCCCATGGGCGGGCCCCCTATTGGCCCGGGCCCATTTGCACGTGCATAACCTGCATGCCCAGACGCTACGCCACTGCTAATATCTATTTAGCTTACTGCAGTGTGCAACAAGTGTCTCATACCAGCCATGAGCGAACGCACAGAGTAACGTTATAACTTTCAACACACTCAAATGTATTTTTAGTATGATAGTTTTGACCAAGTAAAACAGCACTGCATTACCCCACAATTTAAATTTTTAAAATAAAGTGACCTGTATCAGTAGTAATTCAGCACTTGCGTCTGTTTCATCAGAATTAAATACAATAATGTGAATTTAAGTGTCCAAACGTAACTGTAACAAAGTACAGGGAAGAAGGAGGCGGGCGTTAAAATTAACTTTAATCGTGAAATATAATGATTTATACCACAGTAACATTAATAAAATCTTAGACTCTCATGATTCCACGCTCAATCATGCCATCCTCAAGCAACGCCTTTGTTATTGTTTTGAATAAGCGACCTCTAGCGTTGAAACTGTGCCTTTAATGGATAAAAGATTATATTATTTAAAAACTGTGGTTTATTTTTAGGCTGTGATATCATTGATTTTTTTGTGTATTTAAAACACAAATTGTTCTCAGTGACATTAAAATGGGAATTTGTGAGTGGTAACAAAACATGTTTTGTTCTCTGGACATTTAGGCACTTTTTTATGGGATTCTGTTTGCATTATTTGTAATTTTTATGTATATAGTTATTGTTATGTGGACATAATTTATGTCTAATTTTCCTTTTCAGTTTTACATAGAGAGGACAATGCTAGTCATTCAGTATCCCTGCATCAGAAATCATGCAGTCAGATTGACGTCCCCTCGTTCCACATCACAGCCCGGTGTCAAGTTTTGAGCCTTCCTGCCTCGGGAGAGGCAGAATCATCATCAGCTGTGACAGCGCCGAGAGAGGTGAGGCAAACCATGTGACTGTGGGGTATCAGGACAGATTAGTGGATAGGTAGGAGTGTGTCTGTTACTGTCTGGGTAGATTGCTGTCTCTCGGTCATCGAGACTGACCTGATTTGAACCACCGTTCTCCCCAACCCAGTGATAACGTAGACTTTACAATCATCAGTTGCTTGTGGACCTGCAATGGCACTGCTTCCAGTGGAGGCAGAACACTTTGACGGGCTATCACTCCTCTACTGGTAGGAAATTCCATTATCTGGTTGTTATCTGGCTGAGTGACTTTAGATTAAGCAAATACTAATGCTTTTAAAGCTTATTTGTTGTCCGTTGTAGCCTCATTTGCTGTGCTTGTGTAGTTTATATTTCTGCTTGTTCGTCTGTGTTTAAAACATGGGCATGGATATTACATTTGCGTTGTAACATTTCAGCATATCCTAATATTCTGTTTACTTATTTGTGCTGCTCTAATAACGCATATCAAATTGCTTTCAATGCTGAAGAGCTCATTAAAAAATGACTGTACATTTCATTGTAAAAACAGTCATTTAGAGTTCATCATCTTCATGGTGATGAACCAGCAGGAAGTGGAAAGTTAGAGCAAGACATATAGGATGCACCCTGCCTGCGTGGTTACGCTGTAGTCACTTGAGTGCATATCCTTACATGGCTTGAGCAAGGTAAAACAGATTAGGTAGAATTAAGTGATCAGTTTAATGCTGGATCTTTTGTAACACAATCGCACGCACTACATCTGAGCTCTGTTTGTTCAGGGTGACTCGTTAAAGACAAATCCTTTTATTTCCCATAATGCTTTATAATTGCTTATATGGAAGTTTGTGTAGGACAAAAGTATGCATAACCCTTTTGATACAGATTTGATGGAAGTAAACACGCCGTATCCGCGACCTGCCTGTTGCAGTAAAGGGCAGATCATCATTACACTGAACTTAATTCTAATTGTCTCTGTTGCTCTTAGTGTGATCGTGATTAAAGTGCATTGTTTACAGTGCAGCAGAGGAAATAACAAAGAAAACTAATTGCGGAAATGGGAGTCAGGTTAAATACAACAGTAGTAAGGAGCATAAGAGTTTGTCCTTGACATCTTGTTCAGTTCACGCTGACCGCCACATGAACTCAACAAAATAAAAACAGAACTTTGGTCTGAGATTACAAATCCTTGAGGTGAACCATCATCTGTTTAGTCTTTAGCTAATGCATTTTTTTCTTGCCGTTTAGTACTATATAAAAAAGGAGTTCTGAAACATGACATATTTGACACAGTTACATTTTTTTGAAGTTTTTTGTATATATTATATTGATTTGATAAATGTATTGCACTCTAAAGTCATAACTTGTATACTATGCCGCCATATCTAATGCAGAACATAAAAAATAAATATTAACCTGTCTTTTAATAGCTCAAGAACATACTTTTCCTGATCTGATTGATTATACTTGTCAACTCATTAATACGCCTTTTCCATGTTGCATTACATTTGGGGTCTCCCTTGCTTAGATTTTCTAAATATTGTATGCAATGTATTTGTTTTCAGTTTTACTGCAGTCTGTTTTTGCAGGGGGTCTGACTGACCTCAGACAAACCCAACATTGCTACCAAACAGCAATCGCCTTTTCAAAAGAGCGCATGCATACTTAGTCCAACAGAAGGATAAAGCTTCAGTAATATCTGTTTGCTGGGTTTTGATGATGTCAGATTCACATATCACATAATCTGAAGGCCAAATTATAGGTTCGTTTTGAAAATGTATTTACACATGCAGTTGTACAGTATGTATGAACAATAAATATTTAAAGTAATTTTTAACATTAGGGTTAAAAAGAAGATATGTGATGAGTATTTGTTTTATAAAAAGAAATAAATTGTTCACAGCTTTATTAACATCTCACTCAATGTCCTAGTTAAAGTCAAAATGTATTCTGTTGCTTTGTCTGTTATTGGGATTAAATGCAATAGAGATCAGGCTGTCGTTTACCAGATTGGATACATACCCTCTTTCTATAAAGGATTTATCATTTGGCGCTTTCATTGTTTACCTACATGCTTGAGTGATTTTTAATATAAACCCAAGCACAGTAACCTACTTCCTGTATAAGCACATTTTTATTTTTATTTTTTTGGAAACTTGTTTTCATTTTGCCTGAATAAAATGGCAAAATAATGTTTTATTTCAATACTTCAACCCCTATTCTATTTAATAAAAAACAATGATTTTCTTAGAAAAATATATAGAACCCTATGGTTTTGACTCAATTTTTAAGAATCCTTTATGGCAAAATGGTTCTATGTAAGCAGAAATGTCTTTAGTGCATAATAATTTAATGTTTAATTGGATACTTCCATTTTCCCCCTAGTGATAAAGTATGTTTATGAGACGTTCAAAAATTCAAATTCAAAGGTCACTTTGAATTCATACATTCCTATTTTTCTATTTTATGAGGGATTTAACCATATGAACCATGTGTCTATTACAGTACAGATTTAAAAAAAAACATTTGAACCATTCAACCATCTAAACCCACATTGGTAATATTTCCTTTATTCCCCATTTATTTCTGTATATGAATGTCTATATATATATCTATATATATATATACATTGGTAATCTTTCCTGTAATGGACAGATGTGCAACTCTCTCAATATGCAACATTTCAGGGAGGAAAAGATTGGGAATGATTATATTCTTTTCTTTGGGATTTAATAATTCATGCATCAGAGGGTCAACCGCATTATAACCATCCATTCAATAATCTGTATTTTTAAAAACAGTATGAAACAAAATGTTTTTTTTGTGTGTGTTTTTTTAAGATAACACTTGCATTGAAATTTAAGGAAATTTTTTTTCAGGACAATAATGGGGCCCCAAGGCATCAATCGTGCTGTGGAGAGACTAGACTTCACCGACTGTAAAAAAGGACTTGGTGAGAACCACAGCACAATTTCTTTCAGTTTATAATAATATTCCTGGCAAAATGGTTTATACTGCTTTATTTTTCAAGTCACTTGATGCGCAATTTTATTTATTTTGTTCTTTCACCCCCATATAAAGAATTAATCCAAAAAAATCTTGTTCTCAATTTGATAGGCGTGAAGATTATTGGGGGCTACAGGGAACAGAGCAGTGAAGAGTTTGGAATTTTCATTAAACGGGTTTTGCCAGGTGGTGTGGCGGCACAGGACGGTATGTTCTTTCTCCCAAAATCTCCAATGAATGTATTTACTTTGATTCTGGGAATGATGAATGATGTTCCTTCTGTCTTTCAGGGCGTCTCAAAGCAGGGGACCTCATTTTAGATGTTAACAACGTGAATTTAGGAGGTGTTACAAATGAAAAGTAATATATTGTGTGTTGGTTATTGATATGCAATAAATTATAAGATGCCTCAAGTGTATAAAAACAACTAAACAGAGAAATTTGTGTGATGTTTTATTAGGGCAGTGGAGGTTCTTCGCATGGCATCATCTACAAATCACATGTCTTTACTGATAGTACGTGACGACGCTTCCAGGTAAGATTTATTTTAAAGGGGTCATGAACTGCATTTTTTCCACTTGTGTTATCAATATTTTTTACATCAAAAACATCCTAATTTATAAGCTATTTTCTATCCTGTTTCAAGACTTGGAAGTGATGATTGGGTCACTGTTATGATTGGGTAACAGTTTTGCATATTAAAATAATTTTCCAACATCCCCAATATTACATGTGTGGAATTTTGTTTTAATTTCCGATTTTGAAAAATATCTTGCTACGTAGTTGAAACACTTGCCAACAATGTGAAGCATTTATGCATATTACATATGCTTTGTAAGATTTGGTTGTGGTAAATAAAGTTTTAGTGCTAAAACGTTATCACAGTTATAATAGACCAAGGATGACTTACGGTGTTTTGTGTAAATGCCAACGGAATTATGAATGAATGTATCATTGTTTGTCGCGCTGTCCTTTATAGGCTGAAGATATCGCTCACTGAAGAATGGCTGAGATCAAAACAATAACAAAAGCAGCATTCTTTACCTACTTTCTTCTGTATCCGATAAAACAACGCATTAACTCCAATGCTGAAGCTAAGGAAAGAACAGCAAATTAGAGTCCTGCAACGGGTCAGGTGCCCCCATAAAAGTGGCTAAAACGGGTGGATTGTGACATTCATAAAATTCACGGGCGGGGATGCGGGTGGATAATTAACTCCTTGCTGGCGGGTAGTAGCGCGGATGAAAAATATGTGCAATATTTGTATGACTAAATTACCATACGCAACAACGATATGCCAATTGACCCATCACGTCACCACCAGTGCGACAGAGTGACTTTTGTTGATGCTTCTCGTAGTCTAGTTGAAGCGAGCGTTGCAGGAGTATCTATGGATGAAGTAAAAGTAAAGTTGGTGAGTGGAGTATATAAAAATGTTGACAACGAGTCTTTAAGGGAACTTTAGCCTGTTTCATTAGCCCATTCATCACGCTGTTGTGATGGTGAGAGAAGTGCGAGATAAAAAATAAAGCACTTTAATTGGAATGATTTTAGCATGTGTGATTTATCACGGGCATGGATCGGGTAACAGGCCAAATATTAATGGGTCTGGGCGGGTGCGGCGGATTTAATTGTGATATTATCATGGAATGCCATTGTTATCATATCAAAAGTGGAGCTGTTCAGGACTCAGCAGCAAATCATAACTAACTATTCAGTTTAACTGCAGCGTTACAGTATAAATACTCAGTACATATCAAACAATGTGTAACAGAAAAAGCAATAGCGACACATGGTAAAAACATTGTTACTCACACTTGTGTGTTGCGACATCCAATGTAGTCGGCGCTGCATCATCTCTTATTTTCAGCAGAGGCGGACAGTATTCAGTCTCTCAGAAAAGCTTGCGTTGAACTGTCTCTTGTTTAAAAATGAATCTGCACTTTCTTAATGTTAGGATCACAAGGATGGATATACAAAGAGTCTCATTTTGTTGCTGAAGTAATCTTGTGTTTTTGTTTTTCTTGTATTTACTACTACATGACATGCAAAACGGTGGGTGGGACTAAAGAGTCAAATATGTAGAAGTAGGCGTTGATCTTCTGCAGAGGCGGTCTTTTGTCACACTGTGACTTAATAATGTGACAAAATCTGAAACTAGACGTTTTTTGAGCTTGGTTTCAATAAAAACTGATTTTGGACTAACAAGGAAGCTTTGAGTTCTGAAACTTACAAATATTTTTATAGTACAATGACATTTTATATGTCAAAAGTTGAATCAAATGAAAATTAGAATTCTCAATTCATGACCCCTTTAAAAATTTCTAATGGAATGTATTCTTTTCGATATTAATCTGTATTTATCAGTTGCATGTGTGTGTGTATGTTCTGTTTTGTGTTCAAAGATTTTAATTATATGAAGACAGGAAATATTGCTTGCCAATGCCAAGTACACAATGTGCACTGTTGGACATTATATTCTTAATCCTATTAATGGATGAGCACAGATGAGTGTCTTGATTTTAAAAAAATCTAAATATAGTCTTAATGCACTTAAGTACATTAAAGTCTTTAGCACTTTATTTACTTTATTTTTGGCACTTGTTGTGGTGGCATTTTCCAAGCATTAATTTCTTGTCTTTCTTATTTTTAATGAACTCCAAACAAGACTGTAACATTTTTAAATAAGGTTTCATTTGTTAACATTAGTTAACTTGAGCTAACAACAACCAATACTTTTAACACATTTAATAATCGTAATGATAAATTCTACATTTACTAATACATTATAATTAATTAATAAAAAATATCTGTTATTTTTTATCATGAATAGATTTATCTGTTTACATTAGCTATATACTGTGAACTAACATTGACATGAACATTTTTAATGTCAAATTAGTCAAATTATTTAGCTTATTGTTTGTTAATGCATTAAACTGTTATCAAATGTGACCTTATTGTAAAGTGTTACCATTTAAACAAAAAATATAAAATATGTAACTTAACAAAGCCTAAATAGCAAATGTAAAAAAAATAATAAAATGACAAAGCACATAACAAAATTATTAATAATTAAACAAAAAATAAAATGAAAACAAAAAATATAAAATTGAAATCAAATTCAAAATATGAATAAAACTTATATAAAAACTAAAATAACACTACTTCTTTGGAGACTTGATCTAAAGAGTAATTCTGTACTATCATCAAGCTGCTACTCAATGCTACATCATTTTTGAAGGATACATGCTGATGTTTTTTTGTTTTGGCACTGTCTGCTTAGCCAGAGGTCTAGGTTTTGGGCAGTTGTCAAGTTCTTCCTGTCCGTCTGAGTTTAAATCGAGCTGGCATTTTGCTGGTCACAGTGACTTCCTGATGAGCACTTTTGTACTCCAGACTGAACAGCTGTTGACGTATTTGGGCCGCAAGACTGTCATATGTGGCCTGAGTTAAACCAGCTGGGGTCAGGTTTAAAGCTGTAACGGTGTTAAAGGATTACCCTCAAAATTAATGGACAATCAATCACCTCAAACAAACTGTACAGTACACTGATTTTGGGAACAAAATGTCAAGAATTTAAAGATTACTGCCTAGATCACATTTCTGGCTTGGAAACAGTCTGGCTCTTAACTTTGATTCCAATTTATCTGTGATTACTTCTGTAATCTAATTAAGTGCTTCTAAGCTGCTTTGTGAACTAATGAGGAAGTTGCATTTAATGTGAGTTGTCATATTAAATAACTAGGGACTGTCTGGTAAAATGTAGTTTGAGGGTTTATAGGGGTGTGCTCAGTATATAAAAACTAAGAATAATAATATCCTTCATCACTTTCCTTTAGAACAAGTACATTCATAATAATGTAATGCATGATTTCTCAGAAAGGAAAACCCACATAATGTTTACTCTCTGAACACCACAGGAAAGAAAAAAATGAAGTCTGTACAAAAGCCCTCCTATTATGAACCACTGGAAAATTACGGCCCCAGGAAAGGTGAATCTATATATGATTTTGCATGTGTCTTTATGTGTTTATCATTAGGAGGGAATTTGCTGAACTAATGGAAAAATATGGCTCGAGCAATAGTACCAGTTCTGGATCGGACATCTCTGTTTCCACAGGTATTTTCCATTACGTCTATCACTGCATTTCAGGAGTGAATGACTAATGTCTGATTTTGAGAGAATATTGAAATGATGGACAAAAATAGCCTACAGTGAGCCAACTTTAAAAAAAAAAAAAGGTTTACAAGCATGCATCAGAATATTCACTATATTGCCAAAAGTTTTGGGATGCCTGAGACTTTGGGCTCGCTGTCTCCACTCTAATTCATCCCAAAGATGTTTTATCGAGTTGAGGTCAAGACTCTGCAGGCCAGTCAAGTTCCTCCACACCAAACTCGCTCATTCATGCCTTTATGGACCTTGCTTTGTGCACTGGTGCGCAGGAAGGGTTGGAACAGGATGTGGTCATCCCCAAACTCATCCCACAAAGTTAGGAGCATGAAATTGTCCAAAATGTCTTGGTATGCTGAAGCATTAAGAGTTCCTTTCACTGGAACCACAGGCACATCCGATGAACACGTGAGCACAATGGCCAGTCAGAGGTGTTTGCGATTACAGCTCAACATCGCTCAAAGTGTCACATTTTTAAAATTGCAGTACCGATTTGGTATCGCGGTCGGTACTTTTAACAACACTAGGGCTAAGCCCAACCCCTAAAAACAACCCCACACCATAATTCCACTCCAACAAACATTACACTTGGCACAATGCAGTCAGGCAAGTACTATTCTCCTGGCAACTGTCAAACCCAGATTTGTCCATTGGATTGCCAGACAGAGAAGCGTGATTGGTCACTTCAGAGAACAAGTCTCCACTGCTCTAGAGTCAGGTGGCGGTTGCCTTACACCACTGCATCCCACGCTTTGCATTGCATTTGGTGATGTAAGTGTAAGTGCCCGGCCATGGAAACCCATTCCATGAAGCTTTCTAAGCACTGTTTTGAAGCTAATCTGTAGGCCACATGAAGTATAGATGTCTGTAGCTATTGACTCTGCAGAAAGTTGGCGACTTCTGCGCACTGTGCACCTCAGAATTTGCTGACCCTGCTCTGTGATTTTACGTAGCCTACCACTTCATGGCTGAGTGGCTGAGTGTACTGTTCAAAAGTATGAGATCAGTAAGATTTTTTAAAAGAAGTAAAAACTATTATTCAGCAATTATGCATTCAATGTATCATATGTGACATTTATAATGTAACATTTTTATTAAAAATAAATGCTGTTTTGAACTTTCCATCCTAAGAAAAAAATGTTTCATGGTTTCTACAAAAATAGTGAGGAGCAAAACCTCTTTCAACTGTGATAATAAGGAATGTTACTTGAGCACCAAATAAGAATAGAGTAATGGCTGCTGAAAATTCAGTTTTGACATCACAGGTGTAAGACCGCTGAAGTCGCTCCAATGGCGGCAGCGAAGAGCGGGCGAAGGTATCTGCGCGTTCAATGTTCTCAGCTGGGCAAAATGGATCTAATTCCAATTCCTCTTTATCTGACTCCATTTTATTATAATTTAGAATTTAGATTAGAATGCCAATTTGGTTATTTGGTCATTCATATTTAATAGTTAGACACACATTTAATTATTCCGTTTAACCCTTTGTGGAAAGTACCCATTCATGATCTCATAGAGATCGTTAATAATTCAGAGTAAGTCAGAATAAATCAAAATGTAACAATTTATTAAACAGTCAGGTATAATTCCAATTACATAATCAATTCAAAGATCCTCAACACATCGAATACTCTTAAGTAAAGAGATGCGTTCCTGACTTTCCATAGGTTACGTAACGTTGGCTGGACACAACGTTACGAATCTGAATACAAAATTGCGCCTGACTCTTCTGCTACGCTGCCTTTAGTATTCAGACCTGACAATAACTTCTTTCAAATGGTAACATATGTTAACAAAGGGAATTTACATTTAATCACTGTCTGTATTGATACAGACAGACCTGTATTGACAGAAGACCAAATGGTTGAAAAGCCACACCTACCATACCATGCAACATCTCTTTAAACTCTTAAAACCATTGTTATCTTCTTGAATATTTCTGTGGGGATGAGATATTTGTACCAGTCGCACTAAGACATTTCCAATGATATCAAACACATATATATTGTTTAGTATTTGTTCATTTTTAGATAATATAGATTTTGGGTATATTTTCAATGGTCACAGCCTGAGGGGAAGTAGGATGGGGGGAGAGATAAATACATGTAAATTAGAGCCATTCTAAGTTGATTCACTCAGTGTGATGTCGTCTGCAAAAAGTATCCATTGTCCTCAACTAGACAAACCGGCATCACTTTTTAAAGCCTTTCACAGGAATACATTTAACTTTAAAATATATTAAAATACAAATCAGTTATATTACATTCTAATAAGATTTTCTGCATTTTTTTATCAAATAAATGCAGCCTTGGTGAGCATAAGAGACTTTCCGACCCCAATCTTTTGAACAGTAGTGTCAAAATAAATGTATTAAATTATAAATAAATTATTCTAAGTGCACTATGGCATTGCTTTTCTAGCATTCGTTTGTGTCATTTTTAAGTGAAAGAGTAGCAGAAGTTTAGGTTGAGAGTATTACAAATCAAATCTCTTGTCTTCAGGAAAGATGACCGACACTGCCTCCTCCTCCTCATCTTCCAGGTCAACCAGTCCTCTGCTTCTGAGTCCTAAAGACCCAAACCCAGGATACACCACAGCCTGCATTACCTCCCCATCTCCACAAGTCTGCACGTGAGAACCAAAAGACACACTTGTGTGATCCTTTCACAGGTAGTTCACTTCTAAATGGAAATTTCCTGATATTTTACTCACCCCCGTCTCATCCAAGGTGTTCGTGTCTTTCTTTCTTCAGTCGAAAAGAAATTACGTTTTTTGAGGAAAACATTCCAGGATTTTTCTCCTCACCATAGACTTAAACGGCAACCAAAATAATGATGGTCCAAATCAATGCAGTTTCAAAGGGCTTTAAAGGGTATAAACTTTTTAACCTAAATTGCTCATCTTACGCTGCTATGCGGCTCGCCACGTATTGCGTAATCGCTAATACAAATGGCCTTTACCAAAAACACTCCATCTTCAACTTCAAAATCGTCCAACATCGTTGTTGTACCTTTTTTTTGTAAAAAAAGGACATTTTATTAGTCTTCGCATGTGCGTTTTGTAAACACAGGGGTGATACTCTAGCGTGACCTTTCCGACGTGATTACGTAATCACTGGCACGCACAGAGCAGCTCAAGATGAGCAATTTAGGTTAAGAAGTATTTACATTTAGAATTTTTTTATCTTTATGACAGATCGTTTCGCTATAGATAAGACCCTATTCCTTCTATGGGATCGTGCAGCCCTTCAAAGCCCTTTGAAACTGCATTGATTTGGACCTTCAACATTTTGGTTGCCATTGAAGTCTCTGATGTGGAAAGTCCTGGAATGTTTTCATCAAAAACTTAATTTATTTTCAACTGAAGAAAGAAAGACTTGGACATCTTGGATGAGATGGGGGTGAGTAAAATAGCAGGACATTTTCATTTTGAAGTGAATTAATCCTTTAAAATAATTCTACTATCAAAATGTATGACAGAACCCAGCAGCTTTCTCACACTATTGCAATTAATAGTGTCCTGATTGAAGCCTGAAAACAACTGACCTTGCACGAGTGAGAGTGAAATCCCACAAAAGATTAATTTATGGTTATTGGAAAAAAAAATCACCTCAGGAGTCATTATTTCTGCTGTTGATCCAAGCCCTTATGTTTACCTCTCTTTCTCCAGAGACTGCATGATTCAGTTGATATGTGTTGCCAAAGGGACGGGATTAGGCTTGGTCATCAGGGGCGGAGCTAACCGTGCAGAGGGGCCAATGGTGTTCGTTCAGGAAATAATGCAAGGGGGTGACTGCCAAAAAGTATGTTTATTTGTTATTATTGCTATTTTGTCAAATTATAAAATAAAATTTAAGATAATATTTTTTGAGTAAGAAGAAGGGAGAAAACCAAGTTTATGACAAAACAAAAAAAAAGATTTGTGTTGATTCTTGGTTTGTGAAACACTAGTAGGTGAAATGAGATCAATTAAGGGGACAGTAAATTACACTACTGTTCAAATATTAATGTACTTTATTTAGAAAAAAAGTCAGTTTCCACAAAAATATTGAGCAGCACAACTGTTTTCAACTTTGATAAATGGAAATGTTTCATGAGCACAAATATGTGACTGAAAACTGGAGTAATGATGCTGAAATTCACAGCAATAAATTATATTTATATTTAAAAATATATTAAAATAGAAGACAATATTTTACAAAATTGCTGTTTTTACTGTATTTTACATTTTCAAACATATAAAGCTTTAGTGAGCATATAGGAGACTTTTGAATATTAAGAGACAAAACCTTTGAATATCAATATAAGGTGAAGTGAAGTAAATAAAGCGAAAGGAAAGTAAAATGAAGTAAGATGTTTTTCTGTGTGATTCTAGGATGGGAGACTAAAGGCCGGGGATCAGCTCATATCTATCAATAAGGAGTCACTCGTTGGAGTAACGCATGAAGAAGCCAGAACCATACTCACTCGAACAAAACTCAGGTTAAAACTCAGATATATGTCTATATGAACAAGGGGTCGAACAACTTCAGATTTTCTTAAATCGACATTTATGTGATAAAAGTCGTGTCGACATTGACTAGTCACTGATGAATCATTAATGTACAAATAAGCATAAACCTCATGCTGCCCATCATTTCTCCTACAAAAAAGAATATTTGTATCAGTTCTTTTGTCTTTTAGGTTGTTATATTTCTCACAGATTTCTGCTCGTTCTAAATCAGATACAGATAAAGTAGCACAGTAAAGATTACATTTATATGAATGCGTTCTATCTGGCAGCATCTCTTTACTAGGGTTTTAGTTACTAAGACATATATGCTAGAACTTTTCAGTTTGTAAGCTATTTTAGTGATAAATCACAGAACAGTGTTGACAATACATTTCTGCGCGAATGAATGTTTCTGTGTGCACACAATCTGCACTTGATGTGCAAGCTTCTGTGTGTGTGCGTTACAATGCAGCAGCCCATTAGTTTAGAACGGCGATTAACTTTCACGCACAGTAAGCTGTTTAAAAGATGCATTCACCCAATCAATTTTGAGCATTCAGATGTTATAATTAATCATATCTTGTGGAGTGCTTTCTGAGCATTATTTGTCATTTTAACTGTTTGGAAACAGAGCGTAAAAGTGGACTTCAAAGTCATCATTTACTCACCCTCAAGTTATTCCAAACCTGTGTGAGTTTCTTTCTTCTGCTGAACACAAAATATATGTTAAAGAATGTTGGTAACCAGATAGTTGAGGGACCCAATTGACTCCCATAGTATTTTTATTCCTACTATTGAAATCAATGGGGTCCATCAACTGTTTGAGTACCAACATTCTTCAAAATATCTACTTTTGAAAAAACGTATACAGGTTTGGAACAACTTGAAGGTGAGTAACTAAAGACCAAATTTTCATTTTTGGATGAACTGTCCCTTTAAAGTCGACTAGTCTGTGCAACCCTTAATATGAACGCAACCTTTTAAGACAACCTTCCCTGAATGACAACATAAGGAAAATATGCATAATACATTATGATAGTTTGCTTCTGTCCAAGACACATGCAGCTGGATGGTGAAAGACTGTAAGGTCATATGTTAACACATGTCACTGTTTGACCCTACAGACCAGACCCTACAGTAGAGATAGCGTTTATCAGACGAAGGTCTTCATCAGGCTCCAGCAATGGACCCCACAGCCCCATCTCCCTTCAACCTCCCTCCAGTACAGCCCCCCAACACAGGCCCACTGGACTAGGAGGAACAACTCTACCTGGAGGTCTCGTTCCCAAGATAGCCAACACCCCCAACTCCGGAAGTGAGACGTTGCCTTCTGTAGAACTTACTAAGGTAAGACCTAAGACTGTGGCCACTTCCAGTGTGGTAACAAAGGTTCATTAATGCAGTAACTGTTCTTCAGCACTGCTTCAGGTAGTGTGGTTGATGTTTTCTTAAAGGCTTCAATTTCCTTACAGGTACGACCAGCAACAGGAAAGCCTAATCTCACCCCCATGTCCTCACTTGAGAGTGCCTGCACCACAGTGGCCAACTCTGGTACTGCAACCCTGTATTCCCTCTACAAGAATCTCCTAAATTGAATACAAGATTGTCATAATGTGTATTATAGAAAAATACATACATCATACAATGGAAATACATGGAGGCAAAGAAGCAAACATTAAAATACAGATTAAAATATAAATTCACTCCAAAATCTAAAGAACAATTCATATTTATAAAACAGCATAAATTAAAATACTACAATGATGTTTAAATACTTTACACTTGAAATACTTACATTTGTCAATAAAAAACAACATACTTTACGAAAATACAAGATGGCATTGCCATGTTCTTTCATTGTAAGTGCTTTAATATAACTAAATTCATTCTATATTTGCAAAATGAGCTGAAATGTTTTTCTTTGGTAACTTTATGCCACAAATGTTGGTATCTTCACTTGTACTGAATCCAAAACTAATCTTAGACACTCCTATTGTTATTCACAGATTGTGTTGGACTGTCTGTGCAGGCTTTCACATTCTGATGCACTATGAATAGAATTTTTCTTGTGAACAATCTGAAACTCATAAATAAGGAACATTCTGACATAACCTGGATTAGGCTACCTGTTCAGCAGACGTTTAGACAGCCATGTGCTGATGAGGTGCTGTGTTTGTAACTCAAAATAATCCAGCTGGCATGGTTCTGAAAATGGATATTACCATCAACATGACATAACTCCAGTTGAAATCGAGGATACTGAACTTTGTTCAGGACAGGGTTTTATTTAATTGACGAGAACCTTCGATAAAGCTCCTCTCAGCTGCGATTTAAGGCAGATTTAACCAGCTGTACTAAACGACAAACATAAAATATAAAATGAAGGTTCATTGAAAGGACTAGATGTTGCAATCCCTAATGTTTGCACCACTTCTAATTCGGTAGTTCTTGAAGGATGGCTGCTATAAGGCTTTACCACCGGGACACATCGTCAGTTGTGTAGCTTAGCATCACAGGGTGTTTCGGCCAATTATCACAATACACCCAATGCTGAGGCAGGCCCACCACAGGTTGATCAAGCCTGGGTGTGTGTTCCGCGGCTAGCTGTTCGCCTTAGCAGCCAAGGTGGTATCGCTCCTCTTCAGCCACAGCCAATGGCTCGTCCTCTCTGTGGTGTTGACCAGCTCTTTGATGGCTTGTCTGTGACCCTTTCCCCTGACTCCGACCTCCCTAAGGAGCTTTGCTGCTGTGCTGGCTACAAAGCCCCTACACCCCACCTTCAAAGATGGATCATGTGACACATCATAGAAGCGCCTCTCGGGCATGCAAATGTAACTCCTATCTCTTTGAATGGGGAAACATCAAATTCTCAAAAACTGTTCACCAAGCTTACGATTAAATTTCATTAGAAATCACCAATGAAATCTGAAAACAACTGTCTCATAAATTTTGTTTCTAAATGTTCGAATCGTGACAAAAACGTTATTTTTAAACCTGTAATAATGCACATGCGCAATCCTAAACATGCCTCTCAGAACACTGCCTGTTTCTATAGCAACCGCAGCTTCTAAAGTCAGCTAATTGTTAAATTTACCAATCAACAATTGGCTCTTTCATTTAGAAGGCGGGACTTATTCTGCCATATTTTGGTTGGTGTGCTTTCTCCCATTCATAAGTAACCGGAGTGCACCGTCTTCCTATATATGAAGACTATTGACTCATTATTTTTCCTCTCATCTCACATTTTTGTTCCCTTACGGGTAGTAACAGGTAATGAAACTTAATTGAGAATTCTTTTTTTCTGAAGCAAGCTCTACATGCAACAACAGGCTCAAAAAGCACTTTATAATTCAACTAAATCTAGGCAATTTAAGCAGTTTATAGCTACAATTATGGGCTTGACTTACGTGGTGAAAGCTCAGAAATAGCATAATGTTACCTTAGGGGCTCCGTGATATTCACAGGAGCTCACAGGAACAGGTAATGAAACTTAATTGAGACCCCCTTTATGCCAAATTTGTGAGGGCAACTGTCTGATATTATTCTAAAAGGGCATTGGATTTTCTAAGAATTCATTGTTAGGAAATAAATCCCCCTCCAAAGAAGATAAACAAATATGCGGATAACGAATGACTGAACAATAAATGATGAGATAGTGAGTTAATGGTCAGAGCACATACCTATGAGCTCAGTAACACACATCAGTTATTCATCATAAGAGGATTTGACAAGAGTGGCACAATTTTGAGAAAAGCATTGTGCGTTCTCTCCAGTTCACAGATCTGGCCGTGGTAGGGTTTATGGAGAGAAAAAAAATCCTATTCAAACAATATTAATTCCTGCTTGTACACAAAGCATTTATACAAGTCATCATTAGGGATCAAATATAATGGCACAATATTTTAATGAGAGTTTAAATTGCTGACCCGGAGTGCCTCAGAAAATCATTTTTGGGCAATTAAGTAACACTTACACTGCCGTTAAAATGTTTATAAGACTGAAGATTTTTAAATGTTTTACAAAGAAGTCTCTTATGCTATTGTGAAATAATATTATTATAATTTAAATAATAGTTTTTCTGTTTTAATATTTTAAAATGATTTATTTCTGTGATGGCAAAGCTGAATTTCTAGCATCATTACTTTAGTCCCTCAGAGATCCCTCAGAGATAATTTTAATATGCTGATAGGGTGCTCAAGAAAAAATCCTTGCTTAATAATTTTGTGCAGACCATGACTTTTTTTTGTATGTATTTTTCTGGAAAGTTAAAAAAAAATTCTATTTCAAATAGAAATATTTCTATTTATATTTGAAATAGAAATATTTTGTAATAATATAAATGTCTTTACTGTATTTACTCTTTAATGCATATTTGCTGCATAAAAGTATTAATTTATATTAAAAAAAGAACTTACTGACCCCAAACTTTTGAATAGTAGTGTAATAATCATTGTCATTGCATTAGATACAAAATATCATGGCAAATGTCTCCTGCAAACAAATAATTAATTATGAACATGTTGCACTAATGTGACAGTCAGAAAGTGAATATTTTTTAATAATACCTCTATAATACAATGTTTTTGCTTAAAGTGTGAATATTTGTATTTTTTTTTTTTTAATAATGCCACTTGGTGTGATATTATTTTTGTATAATGCAGAGATACTTTTTTCAGTCACCACTGTGAGGAATCTGCTCACATAAATTAGACTATTTTTGAGTTATGTAAGAGTCTTACTAAAATATGTGATGTGCTTTACCAAAATCACAAACAGCTGCTTGCAAAAGAGCTTTTTTTGTGCAGTTTAACTTTTTTGGATTCTCTTTCTCTTTGCCCAGATGCAACCGCTGCCTGTAATCCCAGCAATACCTGCAGACCCTCAAAAACTCCAAACTCAACACCCAGCTTCGAACTCAAGCCCGAGAAAATAGAGCAGGTCTCCATATTTATATCTGCTCAATTAGAGAATGACAGTATCTGTCAAAGTACAGAGTTAAAGAAACAACTCATGTTTACGGCAAGGTCAAACGCTGGTCATCCCCCCCGGCAGGCTTTAATGATTAGTTATCCATCAGCTTCAGTACTGTATTGATCTTCTTTGGTTTTACTATCATGTGTGGAGGGAGTTAATCCCACTGTTGAACAATATGTGCAGTAAGCGTGAAATCCCATATCCACTTCTACTGTGGTATGCTGGGAAAATCAATAGAGACTGTGCCACAGCTTCAGTACAGTACCGCAAAGTCTGTAGATCTGTTGATATGGAAAACAGTCTAAAGCAAGGACAATTTTTAGAAAGCTTTCTATTCCAGAACGTCGTTTGAAAGTAATATGTACTTCAGTGGATGAATTTATCAAAAGAAAATTATTTTTTAAATGCAATGAATAAATTTTATAGATATAATTATTAATTATATTATATTTTATTCAAAAACATTAGTGTGTGTGTGTCCTTGTGTTATATTACATTGTGGGGACCAGCCAGCGGTCCCCACTTTTCAAAAGGCTTATAAATCACACAGGATGAGTTTTTTTGAGAAATTAAAAATGCAGAATGTTTCCTGTGAGGGGTAGGTTTAGGGGCAGGAGCAGTGTAGGGGGATAGAATGTACAGTTTGTACGGTTACAGTTTGTACGGTTACGTTAAACCATTACGTCTATGTTTGTACAGTATAAAAACCATTACGTCTATGGAGAGTCCCCACAAAGATAGTGAACCAGACGTGTGCGTGCGTGTGTGTGTGTGTGTGTGTGTGTGTGTGTGTGTGTGTGTGTGTGAGAGAGAGAGAGAGAGAGTGAAAAGCAGTGAGCACTTGCTGGTGTAACGACATGCTCTAAAAGGGCGGTTGTTCTGTCCACAGGCACTGGAGGTGCCGGGATTGAAGCCTACTGACTCTCAGGTCCTGACTTTGAGAGAAAGACTGCGTTTGAACCCAGGAGGAACAGTGGCTCATGGCGGTAAGAAAAATTTCTGTCAGTCCTTATTATGTTGTAGTGGTTTATAGACTGACGACTTCTTACCTCTCCTTACTTGTGCAGTACATTATTTTTAGTTTATTTAAAAAATAATAATCTAAAAATATTTTTTTATACAGTTTGTGTAACTGAACATATCTTCATAAGATTTTTTCCTCCTGTAAGATTTTGAAAGCGTGGCAAAGGAACTCTTTAAACTACCGTCCAAGTCTGACTCGGAACAGGAAGTAGCTAGATTGACATCAGATGATCTCACTGAGTCTCCATCAAACCCTACGGTAAGTGCAAATGTAAATACAGTAAAGACATTTATATTATTACAAAAGTGCAAACATTATATAAAATGATTATATATAATATATATATATATATATATATAAATTATTTTGTATAATGTTTCATAGAATAGAATAGATAAATATCATGGAATTATCACATTGTGGCTGCAATTTAGTTACACAAGGGAAGAAATTATTATATCGTGCTGACATATTAATGAGTCGTAGGAACAAATTGTGGCCACATGTATTTTTCAGTGTTTATAATATCATTATATATATATATATATATATATATATATATATATATATATATATATATATATATATATATATATATATATATATATATATATATATATATATATATATATATATATATATATATATATATATATATATATATATATATATATATATATATATATATATTATTTACTATTTTCCAAGCCATCGTTATCAGACTCTGATGATCTGGATGAGATGGAAAGACTAAGAAAAGACCACATTGAGGCCTTGAGAGAGCTCAAGAGAATGCAGGTACCACTATGACAACAGTTTTAAACACTGTCACATGCTGGAATGTGTGACATTCAATCATGTGTTATTGAGCGGGACTCTCGTTAATCCTATTTGCTAGAATGAGTGAGCTAACTCTAATGCTGACTCATGTCAAGATCTCTGTTCTAACAGGATAAGCTTGCAGAATCCGAGAGCTTTAATCATAAGATGCAGCAGGAACTGACAAAAGTTAAACAGGTACGTAACTCATTCTTCGGCCTGTTTCGCACCGTAAACAGCGCGTAAATGGCACACATTAATTTTAGTGCCCATATTAGCAAATTACAGCATTCACACTGCATGTGTGCACAGTGCAATGCAAAAGCTTAGCTGCAAGAAGAGTTTGCAACCTAATTATCAACACAATATTTTTGCATTTATGAGGCAACATAAAATAATTAAGCAAACTACTTAACTACCTATTGTTGTTGTTTATTTTAAAGTTGTAGAAGTTCTACATGCAACGACAGGCTCAAACAGCACTTTCTAATCTAAAATCTATCTAAATCTAGACAATTTAAGCAGTTTATAGCTACAACAAGTGTGAAACAGGCCTGACCTTATGTCTCCAACTTTCCATACAATCCATTGTTTTTTTGACATTGTTCTATAATCCATTGTCACCGTACCGTGTTAGATATGCCACAAGGGGGAGCTCCAGGCACATGTGCCATTAGAGATGAAGAAGGTGCTCTGTACATAAATGCTAAATGCTGAAACTGCATTATTTTCTCAGCAGCACTGTACAGAACTATAAAAATATATGCTATGAGCAATATCCAAAAATCTATTTTCAGTGCATTGTGCTCACTACAGGAAGCTTAAAAACACCCACATTAGAACATCATGTGGGAGATAAAGTATGTAGGGCATTGAGGGATGGCAATCGGTGTTTGGAAATCGTTTTTTTTTCTATTAGTTATAAAGAAACAGGCTCCCGCTAGCCCTTTTGGATTCTGTCTCAGAGCCTCAGAAGTGCCTGTTACGTAAACCCAAATCCAAAGAGCTCCAGGATTCTATGCACGATTAATTGGACTTTAATGGTTTTATTAGACTGACATTAAGGTAGAGGTATGTTCTGATCATTCTGCTGCGCATCAACGAAACAAATTTGCCAGTACAGCTAGTCCATGCAAAATTGCATTAGCTAATGCTTAATGTTAGTGGATTGTTCAAATTAATAACCTTAAGTATTGTTTGTGTGTGCTACGGACATGAGTGATACCTCAAATCATATGGCTTGTTGAGAAGTGGTGTGCTATTAACTTTCTAAGCAAACAGAATGGATTTTTATCTATTCAAAAGTTTGGAGTCAGTAAGAAATTAATTTTATTCAGCAAAGTACATTCATAGATTTTGGTTTCAAATAAATGCTGTTCTTTTGAACTTTCTTTTCAATACAAAAATGTATCATAATTTCCACGAAAATATGAAGCAACGCAGCTGTTATCAACATTGATAATCAGCATATTATAATTATTTCTGAAGGATCATGTGACATGAAGACTGGAGTAATGACTGCTAAAAATTATACATTTCATTTTAAAATATACAAAAATGCAAAACAGTTATTTTAAATAGTAAAAGTATTACTGTTTTACTGTAGTTTTGATCATGCAGCCTTGGTGTGCATAAGAAAAATCTTTAAAAAGCAATAAAAAAATGTTATGACCTCCAACTTTTGATAAAATGGGCAACAACTATCCCACTAACTGGCATTGAAAGAGGAACTGGAGTCATATCTATAGATCAGAATACCATAGACTTGTTGGTGGGCTCTTTTTGACTCAGGCCATTAAGCAACCACATAGCAACATTTTAAAAACACCTAGAACACGTTTTGGGCACCCCTCACATTTTCTTAGAAAATGTAAAAACTAGTTTATATGTATGGTATATGGTTTTTGGTGAACTATTAATGCCCTCGGATCGACCCGGCTGCTTTTCTCTCGCAAAACCATTCAACTGCAATTTTTACTTGTGATTGACCTTAAGATGATCTAAATAAAGAGGAAAATGCCATTATACTCTTTATCAAAGAGACACACTGAATGTTTGGTCAGCTGTTCGAGGCCCTGTGGCGTTTCAATTGGCGTCAGGGTCAATGCAACTTCTGTCTCCCCTTCCCAGTGTGCTTTGCTCCAGTCTGTGGAGTCAGTACAGCTGCTCTCTCCTGGAGCACTACAGAGGGCTCAGTTCGTATCCAGTTCATTACGTTGGAGCGCTAATAGATATACTATGCTGCCGTGTGAAACCAAGGCTTTTTAAAGCCTTGCATGTTTCTGTAAAACTTCGTTCTGTATTGCTGAATTCTTTCTGCTCTCTTCACCTCCACCCACACTTTACCTTCTATAGCTGCCATTAGAGTAACAGGTAGGCTGACGGGCTTTTCAGCATCGAAGCTGTGGGCTTTTAAGCCTCCTCTGTTGCAAGAAATGTGCAGGCAACATCACCGTCCACGCAGTGCACACTCGGCTACATTACAGTAAAACGTGCGGGGGCAGCTGTGACCGGTGTGAGGTGTGACTTGTCCATGTGGCCCTTGGGATGAGAACACTCCATTCAAATCTTATCTATGCATTGTGCTCTGGGGTTATAGATACGATAGAGAGTTTGTTTTGGTTTTTGAAGAGCCCTGCACTGCAAAAAAAAAAAAAGAATCTATGAGTAAGTCTCAATCAGCTCCCTATAGGCACTGATCAAGGAGTCGGCCATTTTAAAGTGATAGTTCACCCAAAAATGTAAATTGCCCCATGATTTACTCACTCTCAAGTCATCCTATGTGTATATGAATTTCTTCTTTCAGACAAATACAATCGGAGTTAAAATATGTCCTGGCTCTTCCAAGCTTTATAATGGCAGTAAATGGCAGCCCAAAATTTGAAGACCAAAAAAGTGCATCCATCCATTATAAAAGTAATCCACACAGCTCCGGGGGGTTAATAAGGGCCTTCTGAAGCGAATCAATGGGTTTGTGTTAGAAAAAATATCGGTATTTAAAACTTTATAAAGTAAAATATCTAGCTGCCGCCGGACCGCCTTCCATATTCAACTTACGAAGAAAGTGTAACTCGCATTTTAAAATGCTTGCGCTACGTCCAATGTCATATATCGCGCCAGTTAAGCTTTTTTAGGCTGTGTCCGACGCCATCGTCGCGGCAGTTACACTTTTTCCGTAAGTTCGTTCCCCCTGGAACTGTATGGATTACTTTTATAATGTATGGACTTGAGGATGAGTAAATCATGGGGTCATTTTCATTTTTGGGTGACCTATCCCTTTAAGTTTTACTGTCTCAATCGCAAAAAAATCTAAATCAATGTTCGCTCCCTAAAAAGTCCTGCAATGCACCGTGAAAACCAGAAGGCATCGATTCTCACTGTGTTCTCTTAACGGAAGTTCTGAAGCGTCAGGTCAGCAATCATTTTTTTAAGAAATATGTGAATAAAACTGTCACAGAAGTGACAGTTAAGACATTTACTCTGTTACAAAAGCTTTCAAATAAAATCTTGGAAACAACACTTTTTAGTTTATGGTCCAATTCTCACTATTAACTAGCACATATTAATGCCTTATTCTGCATGACCATATTCTACATCCTTTAGTCTACCCAATTCCTGTTTTATTTTACTTTTATATAACTTTTATTTTGAACTTTCAAAGCAGCACAATTGTTTTCAACATTGATAACAAGAAGAAATGTTTCTTGAGCTCCCAATCAGCATATTAGAATGATTTTTGAATTATCATTGGACTGCAATGATTGATGATGTGTTAAAAATACAGCTTTCCATCACAGGAATAAATTACATTTTAAAATAAATTAAAATAGAAAACAGCTATTTTAAATTGTAATAATGTTTTACAATATTGCAGTTATTTTTTATCAAATAAATGCAGAATGAAATGCTTGATGAGAATAAGAGACTTCTTTCAAAAACATTACAGAATTCTTACCGACTCCACACTTTTGAACGGTACCGTACTGTATATAAAGGCTCCTATATATATATATATATATATATATATATATATATATATATATATATATATATATATATATATATATATATATATATATATATATATATATATATATATATACTGTATATTGTGATAAAAGTTCATTATTTACCATAATGTTATGATAAAATTAAAATGTCATATTTTAGATTCATTGCCCACCAACTGAAATATTTCAGGTCTTTTATTGTTTTAATACTAATGATTTTGGCATACAGCTCATGAAAACACAAAATTCCTATCTCAAAAAAATAGCATATCATGAAAAGGTTCTCTAAACGAGCTATGAACCTAATCATCTGAATCAACTAATTAATTCTAAACACCTGCAAAAGATTCCTGAGGCTTTTAAAAACTCCCAGCCTGGTTCATTACTCAAAACCGCAATCATGGGTAAAACTGCCGACCTGACTGCTGTCCAGAAGGCCATCATTGACACCCTCAAGCGAGAGGGTAAGACACAGAAAGACATTTCTGAATGAATAGGCTGTTCCCAGAGTGCTGTATCAAGGCACCTCAGTGGGAAGTCTGTGGGAAGGAAAAAGTGTGGCAAAAAACGCTGCACAACGAGAAGAGGTGACCGGACCCTGAGGAAGATTGTGGAGAAGGACAGATTCCAGACCTTGGGGGACCTGCGGAAGCAGTGGACTGAGTCTGGAGTAGAAACATCCAGAGCCACCGTGCACAGGCGTGTGCAGGAAATGGGCTACAGGTGCCGCATTCCCCAGGTCAAGCCACTTTTGAACCAGAAACAGCGGCAGAAGCGCCTGACCTGGGCTACAGAGAAGCAGCACTGGACTGTCCCTCAAATTTTGCTTGTCATTCGGAAGTCAAGGTGCCAGAGTCTGGAGGAAGACTGAGGAGAAGGAAATGCGAAAATGGCTGAAATCCAGTGTCAAGTACCCACAGTCAGTGATGGTCTGGGGTGCCATGTCAGCTGCTGGTGTTGGTCCACTGTGTTTTATCAAGGGCAGGGTCAATGCAGCTAGCTATCAGGAGATTTTGGAGCACTTCATGCTTCCATCTCCTGAAAAGCTTTATGGAGATGAAGATTTTGTTTTTCAGCACCACCTGGCACCTGCTCACAGTGCCAAAACCACTGGTAAATGGTTTACTGACCATGGTATTACTGTGCTCAATTGGCCTGCCAACTCTCCTGACCTGAACCCCATAAAGAATCTGTGGGATATTGTGAAGAGAAAGTTGAGAGACGCAAGACCCAACACTCTGGATGAGCTTAAGGCCGCTATCGAAGCATCCTGGGCCTCCATAACACCTCAGCAGTGCCACAGGCTGATTGCCTCCATGCCACGCCGCATTGAAGCAGTCATTTCTGCAAAAGGATTCCCGACCAAGTATTGAGTGCATAACTGAACATAATTATTTGAAGGATGACTTTTTTTGTATTAAAAACACTTTTCTTTTATTGGTCGGATAAAATATGCTCATTTTTTGAGAGGTTTTCATGAGTTGTATGCCAAAATCATCAGTATTAAAACAATAAAAGACCTGAAATATTTCAGTTGGTGTGCAATGAATCTAAAATATATGAAATTTTAATTTTATCATTACATTATGGAAAATAATGAACTTTTATCATCACAATATGCTAATTTATTGAGAAGGACCTGTATATATACACAGTATGTGAGAAATAATAATAATTATATACACTTATACATCCACTTTCTCTTGAGACTGTAAGGCTTAACAGTAGTTTCTTATTTCTTAACTTAATTCTTATTTTTCCCTTTTATGTCCCTTTGAATTCCACATTCTTTGAAAATTGCATTAACTGTAATTAATGCATAATCCTTATAACAAACTTCAGATATTCTCCACAATGCATGGACGTTAAATGGATGTGAGTGCTCATTTAAATGCCTCTGCTAGGAAAGAGTCAATGTAAGATCCATCATGTCTAATTAATAAGTAAAATTCTTCTTTCAGTGGGCAATTATCTGTACCCTTTTTATAAGTTATTCCTGGTGTTTGAAATAAGGTAATAGTAAAATGTGTTTTCTAGTCTTACTCTAATAGGTCTGCAATATAAAAGTAACTCAGCCATTTAAATCTTAGAGTTTTAATTGTGAACTACCACACACTGTTCATTTGTAGATCCTCACAGTATGATTTTCACATATTTCGTGTCACCTGTTCATACTAATCATACCCCACAGCTTCATAATTACAATGGCCTGGTTACCTTTGCTTTGTCTGACTATTGACTGATGCCATGCTGATAAGTATCCGATGTTGTTGTGGCTTTCATTAATGCCAAAACATCTTTTTGATACCTGTATTATGTAACAGCTTGTTTTACTGGTTCTCGTCTGCCAGTACTGACAGAAACTTGTTTGCACATGTCTTGTTTTTGAAGCCTCTTCAACAAAACCAAATGTATAGGTTAAAAGAAGCAGAGCTGTGCTTTTGTCATGCCATGCAAAGTCATGGGGGAAAGGGGGGGGGGAAACTGTACAGGCATTTCTCTTCAAGTGCAATGAGTTTGCAATGTTAGGGGGGAAGAGCCCCTGAGCATTGTAACGTCCTACTGTACGTGCACTCTCAGCACTGCCGCTCTAAGTGGAACTCCGCTGTTGCAGGAAGCAAAATCTGCAATGGAGGAGAGCCGATCCCTGCGGACCCGGATCCATCTGGCAGAGGCAGCTCAGAAACAGGCCCGAGGAATGGAGATGGACTACGAGGAGGTTATCCACCTCCTGGAGGCTGAGATAGCTGAAATGAAGTCTCAGAAAGCTGAGCAACCTGGCCGGGGCAAGGTATTCCTCTCTGAGAGTTTTACCCTTAGCCTTACCTTCTCCTTCACAATCCGCATCCCCTGCACTGCCCCACTCCGGGTTTTTCCTCTCTCGTGTACTACAAAAAGTAGGTCACTGTTTGCTTTGTATTATTCAGTAACTGTGCTGATGTGCTGCGAAGGCTTTAACATGATCTTGCTGGGTGACGTGGGCTGATGAGGTTATTTTTGAAATCTCTGGCTAGCAACCTTGCATGTCTCCAGGATAAACTTTTATTTTATCACACCATTTATGCATTTATTTTTTATTATGCAGGATTACATTTTTGTTTTCTTAGTTTTTTTGTTCCAATTGTTTGTGGAAACACTTGTTGCACTCTGTATTATTCTTATTTTAGCACACCCACCTTCAAGAATAACGCTAAAAATATAAGTAGCCTACTGTATAAAACACTATACTGGTAATGCAGTTCACCATGCCCAGTGGCACATCTCTAAAGCTTGATTTTTCTAACATTTGTTTTGTTGCATTTTTAATTACAAATTTATGTTAGACAATTTCTGAATCCATGACAAAAATATAAATAATAAAAATTTAATTTAACAACTCTAATGTTCACACAGGATGATCTACAAGATCTGAGAAAACGGATTCAAGTCCTTGAATGCCAGCTACGGAAGAGTGAAACTGTAAAGAAGGACTTTGAAACCACTACGGGTAAACTTCTGCAGTTTGTGGAGGTGATGTATTTTCATTTTCAATCAAGTTTAAAGGGTTAAAAGGTAGCCTATGATTTACTCACCCTCAAGTCACCCTAGGTGTATATTACATTCTTCTTTCAGACTTATACAATCAGTATATAATATTAAAATTATATTAAAATACATCCTGGCTTCCAAGTATTATAATGTCAGTGATTGGCTGTTTCTGTTTTAAAGGCCATACAAGTGCATCTATCCATCATAAAAGTGCTCCAAACGACTACAGGGGGATAATAAAGGCCTTCTGAAGCGAAGCGATGCGTTTGTGTAAGAAAAATATCCATATTTAAAACTTTACAAACTGTAATCTCCAGCGTATTCCGTAGGACGCAAGCGTATCGTAAGTTCCGGTTAGAAACGCAGAAGCGCAGATGATAGAACAAAGCAAACGTGGTTCTCGCGAGAACTAGCATATTCTCACTGGAGCATCCTACGCCTTACTGGATGAGTAAATCATGGGCTAATTTTCATTTTTGGGTGAACTATTCCTTTAACTGCACTGCATAAATCACATCCTATTAAAGTTTCATAATGTTGCACCATACAAATTGCTCATGTTGTTAATTAAATTAACAACACTTCATATATTAATTTGTCAAAGAGCATCCTTACTCTTGTCCAAATTTGTTTTATTTTATTTTATTAAACCAAAAAAGCTTAGGCAAACATTAATATCTGGAATGCTCTTCTGATGACAAACCATCAACTCAGGCTTATATGAAGCGGGTAAATCTAGTCACACAAGCATAGTGCATCTACTTTCATTCCAAGCTTTCTTACAAACAACACTTGCATTTTTTTAATAATTCATATTTACATAGAATATGTAGTAGCCCTTTCATTAGGCACCTATGGGGAAAAAAGAAAAATGAAATCAGTATGCAGTACCAGTACCAGATTTCCATAAATCAATTAGCACTCTGTTGGGCTGTGTAAATCAAGCATTTGTCACAGAACACAGGAAAAGCTATCACAGAACTCTCCTAAAGAAACCTGTGCTTTACATATTTCCACTGCTTAAGAATATAATGGTACATATTCCAGAAGTATGATGCATAACCACCTTAGTGAATTTATGTTGTCATAAAACAAACAATACAATGACAATTATAGAATGTAGAATTGCACTCTTTATGGTTAATGACACTTCAGTAACTCTTGTAAAGATCTGTTATCTGTATAGTGGACACCATGCATCAGATATGATTTTGATAGCAACTTAATGTGCCTGTATACCGATATACTGTATGATACCTGTCAAGCGCTGTTTATTAATAATCATTATTATTATTTCTATAAATAACCATTATTATTTTTAATTTAAAATATTTAACTTTGTGCTAGCCTAAGTGTTTCTAAGTGTATAGTAATAATAATAATCATATAAAAATAGTTTATTATTTATTATTAAACATGTTAAATCTTGTGTAATTTTTTTATGCAAAATTAAATCCATCAACTATACACTGGTCTAATCACATACATTTTAAAAACCCTACAGGCTGTCCAAGGCTTCCTGTCTGAAAATCAAAGCGGTCCAAGAGGCTATAGGTAAGAACATTATTCTTGTACTTTACTACAGTCTTTTGTTAGGGCAGTCCTAATGATCTGACTGAATCCTAATCTAATTTGGAGTATTCCCCACAGTAACACTACACTTCGCTAGCAACAGGTGTGTAGAAAAGAATGATCTGATAACAAAGACCCTTTTCCTTTAGGGACCTTTACACAGTCATTAAAGTTTGCCTTTGATATTCTAGGAGGCTGTGTATTCACGCGTGTGTAAATGGTAACTTTTTTCCAGAGTGAGTCTTCTGCCTTTTCTATTATATAAGAGACTTTGGGGTCAGAGACAGAAAGGGATAGTTAATGACTAGAGGTCAGTACAACACCTTCCTGTGGCAGTGATGTTGATTTGGTCCAATCAACATGGCCCCCTGCATGTTCAGCCCTTTTTTCCCCCTAATGATCATCCCCACCTACCGAAGAGGCCACTGTGCCTTCGTCTATAAGGGTTAGAAAATTACACATGTCCTCATGAATCAAAATGAAGGCTGTCAGCAATTCGCAGCCCACAGTGTGTATAGGTTTTTTCTTTTTAAGAAGTGGTGCATGACATTAAATGACCAGTTCAGCTTATACTGCAAGTCACCTTGAATGCATCAGACGAATGATGGATAATTATTTTTACATACTAAATATGAGTACATTTGCAAGTGTTTTCTTCGTCCCCTTTCACACCAGATATGTAAGCAGAGTTTTGTTTTTTGATTGTTTCTGCACAGAGTCTGGTTTTGCTGTACTGTTCACGCTGAATTAAAGCCACAGCACATTAATGTCAAGTTAACACGAAAAATAACTAATTTCACCATAAAATCATATAAGAAAGATGTTCAGTGTTTCTCAGTCACCATATGACTTGAGAAAAACATTACACAAAAACATTATTATCAGTCAAATTTTTTATTAAAATTGTATTTGTCCAAACCTCAAAAGCCTGTTGACTAACTAGAGGTACAGTATATCTTAACTTTAAGATTATTTTTATCATATAAACTTCATATATACAGCATGTACACTTCATATATATCAGGCATAACATTATGACCTAATATTGTGTTGGTCCCCCTTTTGCTGCCAAAACAGCCCTGACCCGTTGAGGCACGGACTCCACTAGACCCCTGAAGGTGTGCTGTGGTATCTGGCACCAAAAGTTTAGCAGCAGATCCTTTAAGTCCTGTAAGTTGCGAGGTGCGGACTCCATGGATCGGACTTGTTTGTTCAGCACCTCCCACAGATGCTTGATTGGATTGAGATCTGGGGAATTGGAGGCCAAGTCAACACATCAAAAACTCATTGTTGTGCTCCTCAAACCCTCCCTGAACCATTTTTGTTTTGTGGCAGAGTGCATTGTCCTGCTGAAAGAGGCCACAGCCACCAGGGAATACTGTTTCCATGAAAGGGTGTACATGGTCTGCAACAATGCTTAGGTAGGTGGTACATGTCAAAGTGACATCCACATGGATGGCAGGACCCATGGTTTCCCAGCAGAACATTGCTTAAAGCATCACACTGTCTCCGCCTGCTTGCCTTCTTGCCATAGTGCATCCTGGTGCCATGTGTTCCCCAGGTAAGTGGCGCACACGCACCCGGCCATCCACGTGATGTAAAAGAAAACATGAAAGAAGTGATTCTTCAGACCAGGTCACCTTCTTCTGCCCACTGTTGGTGCTTTCTGCTGTGGACAGGGGTCAGCATGGGCACCCTGACTGATCTGCAGCTATGCAGCCCCATACGCAACAAACTTTGATGCACTGTGTATTCTGACACCTTTCTATCAGAACAAGCATTAACTTCTTGAGCAATTGGAGCTACAGTAGCTTGTCTGTTTGCGGACCACACAGGCCAGCCTTCGCTCCCCACGCGCATCAATGAACCTTGGCCACCCATGACCCTGTCGCCAGTTCACCACTGTTCCTTGGACTACTTTTCATAGACACTGACCTCTGCAGACCGGGAACACCCCACAAGAGCTGCAGTTGTGAAGATGCTCTGACCCAGTCGTCTAGCCATCACAGTTTGGCCCAATTCGCCAAATCCTAACACATCAACTTTGAGGGCAAAATGT
Organism: Gobiocypris rarus; assembly: GCA_023029165.1. Lineage (NCBI taxonomy): Eukaryota > Metazoa > Chordata > Actinopteri > Cypriniformes > Gobionidae > Gobiocypris > Gobiocypris rarus. The sequence continues at coordinate 25,086,098 of CM040920.1, forward strand.
TCACTTGCTGCCTAATATATCCCACCCACTAACAGGTGCCGTGATGAAGAGAATAATCAGTGTTATTCACGTCACCTGTCAGTTGTCATAATGTTATGCCTGAGCGGTGTATATAAATATAGTATGTGTGCTAGGGGAACACGGTCAAATCACAGCAGAAAATGCCCATGATAAATCAAAGCATGTTACAGAAAGTAGTCGGAGAACACCTGAAAAAGGTGGCACAATGGATGATACTCATCTGTATTTGCAGTACTCAAGTCACTGTTCAGCTGTGCGCGACAAGCACTGCCAGTGTAAAAGAACAATGGGCTTGTGCTGCTTCCACTCTGTATACATACAGATTCTGCACTGCATTTGTTCTGCTTGTGCGTCCAGTCTTATTGTCTAGTTCTGTAATGAAAGTAATTTTTTTTTTTTTTTTAAGAAATTAATACTTTTTATTCAGCAATGGCACTAAATTGATCCGAAGTTACTTTAAATAATTTTTTTAAATAAATGCTGATCTTTAAACTTTCTATTCATCAAAGATTCCTAAAAAAAAAAAATCTAATTTATAATACACTCACCTAAAGGATTATTAGGAACACCTGTTCAATTTCTCATTAATGCAATTATCTAATCAACCAATCACATGGCAGTTGCTTCAATGCATTTAGGGGTGTGGTCCTGGTCAAGACAATCTCCTGAACTCCAAACTGAATGTCAGAATGGCAAAGAAAGGTGATTTAAGCAATTTTCAGCGTGGCATGGTTGTTGGAGTATTTCACAATCTGCTCAGTTACTGGGATTTTCACACACAACCATTTCTAGGGTTTACAAAGAATGGTGTAAAAAGAGAAAAACATCCAGTGTGCAGCATTCACTGATTCAAGCTGATAGAAGAGCAACTTTGACTGAAATAACCACTCATTACAACCGAGGTATGCAGCAAAGCATTTGTGAAGCCACAACACACACAATCTTGAGGCGGATGGGCTACAACAGCAGAAGACCCCAACGCGTACCACTCATCTCCACTACAAATAGGAAAAAGAGGCTACAATTTGCACAAGCTCACCAAAATTGGACAGTTGAAGACTGGAAATTCAGCTTTGCCATCACAGGAGTAAATTACTTTTTAAAATACATTAAAATAGAAAACAGTTTCACAATATTATGATTATTACATTAATCTTTATAAAATAAAAACTTATTTTCAAAAACATTTCAAAACATCTCACGACCCCAAACTTTTGAATGAGAGTGAAAATAAAATAAAATAATTCTGTCAGAAGATCAGAATTATTGGGATACACTAACAAATAGCCAATACATTACAATATTTCTAACAAAATATTACATTGCTATGAAATGCTACATTAATTCCTACTTTACATGTTCTGCATTAATTAATCATACATTAATATTATAATTCATAATCTTGTCTTTTTTTGTAATGTTTTCATTCATTCAGTTTTTTTTTTAAGCAATTCATTAAGTTTTAAATCAGACTGCAGGAAATCTTAAATATGCTTCAAACTGTCTAGTTCAATTCATTGTAGTTCATGAACCGAAAGTGTGTTTCATAATATGTTTTCATAACACTGGTCCATTCATGTCAGTGGGTCTGAATCCCCTTCCCCAAAAGTCCACCCTTTACTAGATGTCCTGCTGGGCTCTTCTTATACCAGTCTGCCCAGCATGCTTTGTTCATTTCAGGTCAAAGGGAGTGCACTTTTCTACTGCTTCTATAACAAGTCAGCTGAAAATCACACAAGACTGACACAGTTTTCAACCTGAGAGGGTTGTTTTTCTTGAACAATATACCATAAAATAAAAAGTGAATTTATTTGCTACTTTATTTCAATGGTCACCTTTAGACATTCTGTTGACTATAAGTAACGTTGCACCTACATGTCACTCATTGGAGTATTAGTTGAGTTCCAGTAGCCTGTTAGGGTTAGTAGAATAAGTTGACATGTACTTGTAAAGCTACTTATAAGCAGTAGAATGTCTGTTGGGGGACCATCAAAACAGACATCAGACAGTCTAATACTCTGAGAGTTAGTTGACATTTAGGTAGGTGCCATGCTACTTATAGTCAACAGAATGTCTAAAAGGGAACAATTAAAATAAAGTGTTTAGCAGAAGTTAGATTAAGGTTAATGTTAGCTTGTTAAAATGTCTGAAATTGCTTACAGCATCTTTATCAAAGCATTGTGGTCTTTGTCTTTCAGTTCTCCCAGCGATCCGAAGTTGACCACACAGTCTCAGAGCGTGGCATCTCGAGGTGGGAAGAAACCACCCTGGACTGCATCTGCTCTTGCTGTGGAAGCTAAAGAACTAACTCATGCTGTCAGAAGCATTCTAAAGCTGGACTGTAAGTATACGGGTATGCTTTCTACTTTGCCAAACTGTCCAAATCGCAACTTCTCCTTGTGTCATTTTGTCTGACCCTTGTATTGCCTGACCATTGACCCACTCTGTCACAGGGGTGCAAACGTGTCACCTTGTGGCAAAATTTGCCGTTTTTCCATTCAAAAATAGGTCATCATTGTGATTCGTCTAGATCAACGAATCAATCTGTGCCAAATTTCGGTACCTGAGAACGCATCTGGTGATATAGACTAATGTCTGTGAATATTAAACTGCAAAAAGACTAGATTAGTGTAAATACACTAATGTAATAATAATTTATCAAAACAAGTGAAGATTACAATTTTTCTTCCATGTTTTAATTTTAACAGTATAAAGCTCACTTGTGCAGCACTTTGTTTGACATTAATGTTTGTTTAATTAAATTAAAAGATAAATTAAATTAATGTTTTGTGTCTTCATTTGATTACCAGAAAATACACAACACAGCATTTGTGGGAAATCTGTTCATAGAAAAAAATTATATATATATATATATATATATATATATATATATATATATATATATATATATATATATATATATATATATATATATATATATATATATATATATATATATATATATATATATATATATATATAATTATTATTAAAATACTTTAAAATACAAATCACAGAAAATAGCAGACGGAGACCAAGGCAGCTCTGGCATAATGTCAATAACACTTCTATAAATGACTTACAGTTTCTTTATAGTTATTGAGGTAAACATCCCTTAAGTACAGAAAAAAGGTACCATTGGGTACCGGCACAGAATTTCAGGTACCGGTACCAGTTAAAATGTGAACGGCACCCAACCTTATGCTTAATAATATATTATATGTTCACAAAACTCTATTACAACAAGAAACCGACTTTGGGTTATTGTATGATCACATTTTTAACATGACTTCTTGACTTGACTGGTTTACCCTAAGAGCCACATTTAGTCTGCTCATTTAGCCTGATCCCATTCAGATTTATAATTTGCAGGAAAATATGTAGCTTACCTTCCAGCAATGTTTGACCTTACACAAATGCATCTAATGAACTGTAGAGGTCAAAACATTGGTCTTTCCATAATTCCATCTCATTATGAGCCTCTTAAACCAAACACATTATAGCGTAATAATGACCAAGATACTGCTTATTGTTCAAATTTATTGAACCTATTCAGATAACATTTGTTATGGAACATCTTTCACCTTTTCAGCAGACAGCCTAGTGATCTACATTTAAGTTCATTTAATCTGCTTGTTTGTTGATTTTTTTCATATCCTGTCTCTTCAATTACTTGTGATGTAAATGTTTAACATCTTATATATTATGTAATATTATATAACCACCTTAATCATGAAATCTAAGCCATTTAGATGTGTATAATGAAAAAAAATAGGTCAATCCCATAAGAAAACAATACAAAACACAATACAAGGTGTATTTGCTGCTAATACAAACCTTTTAGATCCGATTCACCTCACTGATGCAAACGTTGCCTGGATATAAAGCTGATGGAAAACAATTGTCTATGTTTTTTGTCGTAATTGTATATCATTTTACTGGCTACACAACGATATACACATTTAGAAATGTGTCCTTGGTGGGATCGCATGTAAAAATGCATTTTAGTTTCAATTTTTTGTTGAAAGTTTTTGTTTTCTACACAACAATGATTGTTCATCTCATCTAGATTTGACTGACAGTGAATACTATCTTGTTGGCCTAGTTAAACTGATCCAGCTTGTCAAAACATTACTGATAGCAGTCCATCCAATGCGCAGCTACTTAACAACAACAAGAGGCTGCCTTTTCCTTCTCAGGATTTTTTCCTGGGTCCAATACAGCCTCATAAAACTCGAGTCATAAAGTAGAATGTCAGGTATTGAAAAAGACCTTATATAGGAAGATTTAATAATAATATAATCCGATAGTAATATTAACTGAAGTATCCTGTTCTTTGTATCTCAAGAAAGCATGTTGATCATATTCTTGCTTACAGACCGGCATGATTTTCTTGCATTTTAAAGGAAATAGACAGTTCATGGACACGCTGCAACTCAGACAAAACAGCATCTCTGGCCTCCTCACATTCACTGAATACATGGTCTTAATAATGAGGTGAATCAATAATGGACTTGTTTTTTTCTAAGCGCTTTTGAATTAATATTTTGTGCAGGGAATATTTTTGTCTCTTTGAATAGTGAAGTTGATTAAATTATATACCTGAGAGTTCCACATTTTCTGGATTGAGGGCTCCAAATGTAATAATTAAAAAAAAAAATTTTGGTCAATCATCAGTCTGAATTTTAGTGCACACATCTTTCTTAAAATGATAGCTCACCCCAAAATTCTGTCACCATTTACTTCTAAACCTGTGTGACTCAAGCCCCTTTCACACAGCATGTTCATCCATAAAATTGCCAGAGTGCCTTCTGTTTGAACGCAAACATGTCCTAGCATTTTGATCCCGGAATAGGGACCCAGTCCCGAAGCGCACCTTGTGTGAACAAAAGCCGCAATCAATGCTGAGATCGTTCACCAGGTAGTGGAACTGCATGCATTGCGCTACTTTATGATAGAATCAGAAAAATAAACTGCAAAAGCGAGGGGTCTCGAGAAAGAAAGAGAGAAATCGCAGATCACAAGCAAACTTTAGACTGCGGAGAGATTACACATCACATCGATGTCACAAATCTTTGCGGGATGTGTGCGAATGCACGCACGGATTCTGGAAAATCACTGGCAGCGTGTATGAACCAAAATCAAACATTCCTGGGACAAATACCGGGACACATTATCAGGGTATTTTCCGGAATCTCTGTGTGAAAGGGGCTTTACTTTCTTCTGTGGAACTCAAAGGAAAATATTTTGAAGATTTTTTTCTTTCTTTCTTTTTTTCCTGCACAATGAAAGTCAATGGGATCCAAAACAACAGAGGATCCCATTGATTTTCATTGTATTATTTATTTCATTTTTAGAATATCTCCTTTTGGGTTCCACAGAAGAAAGTCATCCAGGTATGGAATGACAAAAGGTTGAATAACAGAATTTACCTCGGCCTACTATCCCTTTAAGCAGCATGAACTTGTAGATTTGATGGTCTTTTGTTTCCTATGTTGACGTGTATCCAAGTGAAACGGCTTCTCGGACAAGAAAAAAATGCAAGGCATGACTTGATTTCTTACCCTAATATTTTAATGTATTGGCATAATTATAAATACACTGGTTTGTAGCACAAATATTTTTACCATTTACAGCACTTTCTCTTTATTTCCCTATAGTGGCTAATAAATCGGAAATCTTGCACATTCACAGAAAATAGAGTGCTTCCACATTGAAAAATAAGGTGGATAAAATATGATTTAACAAATGGGATTTTGTTTATGTTTTTGGTAACATAAATTTCCAAGGTACCAAATGATGCACAAAAAAACGGAGAGAGACGGACAGACGGTTGGATTAAGGGAAGAAAACTGAGGGATCAGCTGAGGGAGGGAAAAAAGATCTAAAGTGATTGCTTTGGGGACAGAAAACGTGTTCCACACACCTGGCAGCATGTGACCTCTCAGTGATGCTCACGTTTTGCTCGAATGCTTCCCTGCGGGGGAGGACGAGGCATGCTTTGAGTTGCACATGGAGGGCCACCTTTATCACACTGATTGAAACCAAAGAGAGCAACCTCAGGCTAGCACAGACACAGGCAGTGGTTTCCACGTGATGGATATTCTTTTAGCCATGTGATGGGCTGCATACCGCTCTGTGTCTCATCAATAAGACAAAGGGGAGACATGCTTTGGAATCAATAAGGATTTATAATATAAAATGTCTAGTGCATCATTTAAAGGGATAGTTCACCCAAAAATCTACTCACCCTCGTGTTGTTCCAAACCTGTATTATTCTATATCTTCTATTACTAAAGTCATACAGGTTCGGATCGACGTGAGAATGAGTAAATGATCCCTTTAAGAGAGAAAAACATCAAATACATTTTGGGAAAGCTTCTTTTGCTCATCCCAATTATATCTGATGTACTGAGGAGTAATTTGAGGCAGCTGAAATAGTCTTTTCAGTATCATAGTGTTGATCTAGTGAAATCATTCACTCTCACTCTGCTTACTAGAGCAAGGCTTTTAGAAAACAAAGAGTTTATTGAATTAAAGAGGCATGTGATGAGCTATACTCTGTTACTATGTCCCAAAGGATTGGTGATCACTGTGGATGCGTCAGAACACTCAATACAAAAAAAACTAAATCATAAAAAATAAAAAAAAATCACCAAGCTGTATATTTTTAAGACTCAACTGAATTGACGGCCGCTAGAAACAGAGATGAATGCAAGGTTTAGAAAACATTGAAATCTTCCTTTTTTCTGAAGGCTGATAAAGATAAAAGCCAAAAAATAGGTAAGATAAACCAAGGTTTAGATGTGTTTCATTGTCCCCAGTTACCCAACTAACAGGGAACATTTCCAAAACTTTCACTAAAGTTTTGTAAAGGTTATGTAAATGTTACTTAGATCAAAACATTAGCTGGTGTGTCTTTACAAATATAATACAAAACTAGGCCAAAAAATTATCCCCAATAATTAGAAACTGCCAAATTGTTTGTTGAATTATTTACAGTAGATATGTTTGGTAATACTTTAGTTTAGGGTCCAATTCTCACTATTAACTAGTTGCGTATTAGCGTGCATATTACTAGGATATTGGTTGTTTATTAGTACTTATAAAGCACATGTTAATGCCTTTTTCTGCATGACCATATTCTATATCATATTCTATAAAAATATAAGCCTTTTTTAAGATTTACTCATTTCAGTTAATACTAATATTCCATCAAATTTAATTGAATATTCGATTAAAATAAGTAAGTATAATTAAATTCAATTTGAAGGCTTATTTTTTCTGAGTGTACCTAAACTTAACAACTACTAACTATTAATAAGAAGTAATTAAGAGTTTATTGTGGAAAAATAGTACACTGTAAAAAAAATATTTTAAAAGTAAGTTAGCCTACCTATTTGCCTTAATTTTGAGTTCATACAAGAGTTAATACAAGAGCATTTTTCAGAATCAACATCCCTTTATTCAAATATTATTAAAAGATTTTGTAAACATAGTGTAATTGTGTTTTATTTGTTATAATGCAGTAAAACATGCCAAATTGTGCTTTTTTCATGATTTATCACATCATTTTTTTTGTTATGTGGTTCAGATACAATAATATTTTGAGTTTCTATTTATAAACCAATTTCCTTCATTGTATTAACTCAATTTTTTTATTTAGATGAACTCAAATTTTTAAGGCAACCAGGTTACTTGCTTTTTTAAGTTACACCAACAGTATTTTGTTACAGTGTCGTTAATAGTTTGTTAATAGTGAGAACTGGACCCTAAATGTGTGACCAAAATGTTAAATGACCAACAGCGATAAGCAATGATGGAAACTACTCAACTTTTTGGTCAAACATGAATCATTTCATGGGGTGATTCATGTAATTCGTAATTGAATGTAATGAGACAAAAATGTTTCTGTTTTGTGATTGACATAAAAATATATTATTTGCAAATAGTTCAAATGGATGATTTTATAGAAATTCCTATTGTTCTTTTTTGCTATTCCCTTAAATCATTTTATTATTTAATTCCTTTAACTAAAAAGATGGTCACACTTTAGATTAGGATCCAATTCTCACTATTGACCAACTATTAACTACAACTTTTGCTTTAATAAACTCCTTATAACTGCTTATTAATAGTTAGTAGTTGTTAATTTTAGGCAATGGGTGGGATTAAGGGTTGTAGAATATGGTCATGCAGAATAAGGCTTTATAAGTATTAATAAACAGTCAATATCATAGTAATATGCATGCTAATAAGCAACAAGTTAATAGCGAGAATTGGACCATAAAACTAAAGTGTTACCAAAAAAAATAATATAAAATAAACTCAAATAAATAAAATAAAATTGGTCCCACCCCCAATATTCAAGAAATGGCCACTGACACAATGATAAATGGAACATACATTTTTCACTCATTTGTTAGTGGAAGGGTAGACAACACAAAATTTACTGCAAAATCCCATAGGCACTACAGAATATAGCCAGGGATATTTGTTTGGAGAAATTTGAGAGCACATCAATTATTCTTTGGCCTTTCCTTTCAAAATGTTGATTGTGTATGAAATCTAGATGGTGAGATACTCTGTGTATTCTTTTCATCATAATTTCTTTCCATGACAAGATCATGTTCCTGATGAGAAATCCATTATAAAGTCATGTCAGGGCATTGTGCCAGTAGACATACTTTCAATAGTACTTCCTGCAGGTACAGAGGGAGTGTCAAGATCAAATTCTGCCAGGGATTTGTTACCTTTTTTTTTGGTGGCACATACTTGGTGGCATTCTGACTGGTCTCATATTCAGCCTGTAAAAGTGTCTATCTGCTCAATTTTTTTTAACTGAGGTCCATTCATTAATGCCTGAGTGCCTGACACACACCAGTCCTCAATCAGAATCTTTTTCATTTTTTAAAGCTGTGCATGAAAAATAAAAAGTGCATTTGGGGAAGCGTGTTTGTGTGTGGATGGAGTTTTTATACCAAAATCCAAATTCATTGGAAGCCAATTTTATTTGCTCCCATTTGATTCTCGTTATACATTCACTGTACATTCCCTTTTTTATATGAAAAGTGTCTTTTCAGATTATGCAGATATACTGGGACATTTAGCATATTCATACCTGACCACATTTGTTCCAGTTGCCAGGAAATTCTCACGGTCACTGGCATTTCAGGATCAAGAGGATCAGTGAGAAATGTTGCAAAGCTATTAAAAAAAAAAAAAAAGAATTATATATATATATATATATATATATATATATATATATATATATATATATATATATATATATATATATATATATATATATATCATAGTAATATATAGGCCTCAGACTTCTCCAGTATCTGGTTTGTTGTCCTCACAGATGTATCTGATTTCTCTGTCTGTTTTTTTCTTTCACAGGTTTACCTTATGGCTGGGATGAGGCTTACACTGCAGATGGAGTGAAGTACTACATAAAGTAAGTCTTGAGTCCACTTCAATTATACAATTATACATTTGCATACATTCAAAAAATCAGTTCCTTTGTTTCTGCACCCTTTGCCAAAAGTAAATAGCAGTTCTCATGTTTTGAATGGTACTTCACATTCAGATAAACGGTTTGACCTACAGTAAACATTCTCAAAATATACATTCAAAATAACCACACTACAACCAACTATTCTGAATAAAATGACAAAAAATTGCAGATATTTCTGTTGCACTTTGAAAGCAGCAGACTATTTGTATTATTGGCCTAATGTATGGAACCAAATCTCTAGAGACAAGAAACACATCTCCTCTCCCCAAGAGCATGTTCTTTTATTTGCATAACTTTCAAAACAGCCTAGTTCAATGTTGCAGACATCCATCACTCTTAAGAGAGTTTTAATGTTGCACGCAACACCACACCCATCATTCCAGCATTCTCCATTACACACACACCAGCACCACAACATTCACCCCATGCACAAAATGTCCTATGTATCTTTGTATGTACTGTATGAACCATTCAAAAGTTAAATTCATACTTTTGTTCAGCGAGGATGCATTAAACTCACTGAGAGTGACAGTAAAGACTTTTGTAAATTATATTTAAAATACTGTTCTTTTGAACTTTCTATTTTACAAAGAATCATTAAAAAATGTATAATGGTTTCCACAAAAATATTAACCAGTATGACTAATTTCAACATATTAAGAGAGGTTTCTTGACTCTTTCCTGCCAGCATTTTTTTTTAAGTTGCCAGCCACCGCTAGCATTTGATTGTTTTCACAAAACTTTCTTAGAATGTCATAAGAAAGTACAGAGCCTCTGCTTAAACAAAATATCTGTTTTATTCTAGCTTCATGCATTTTTTTAATTAACTTGAATGTATTTGAAAAAAATAATAATAATAATAATTTTGAACAAAAAGCTGAGAACATGTTTTTCTACACTTAAGAAATGCTTTTATTGCATGTTTCTGCTTCTTTTTTCCTGTGTTTTGATCTGGAGATTATGAATATATGATATTAGATAAAATATGGAAGCTTGTTTCCGCCACAGAGTAAAACAAAAAATAAGAAAGGTAATTGTTTACAGGTTAAAGTTTATATCTCACAATTCTGACTTCTGATATCTACAGTAGAGAAAAATAATTCCCCCTCAAAACTGGACTTTATATAATTTGTATAATATGCAATTGCGAGTTTATATCTCACAATTCTGACTTTATAGGCTTTGCCAACAGAAGAATGCATTAGTGGTTAAAATATTTTAAAATTGATTATTACAATTTTAAATGGTAATAATGTTTCACAGTATTGCTATTTTTATTAAATCTTGATCAAATCAATGCAGCCTTGGTGAGCATAAGAGACTTCTTTAATAACATTACTTAACCCAAACTTTTGAATGGAAGTGTATCTTTTTTTAATCAAGATGTCATATTTCTTTTTTCCTCCAGTCATGAAACTCAGACAACATCATGGACGCACCCTGTAATGAGATCTTTGGGTCTGTCAGAACCAAGAACGAATGACCAAACCCTGAACTCTCCAGAATCCACAGCCTAGACTGATTTCGAAGACTGTGTGCACTCTTCTGCTTCTTTCTGCCAAACTGTTTGGTTCAAAACAACGAAAAACAACCCAGCACATAAAGCAAAGTGATATGTGCATTATAAAATAAATCTCCACGTTCATTAAATGAATCTACGGAGCCCCGCACATTTTCAAACAAAAAAATATACGTCATACATCATGTCCACGAATTAAGAATTCATTCCATGATATACATATGCCCGCATGTCAGCTGATATCTATACAACTGATATTGAAACTTTGATGGTTTGAGAATTCAGATTTGAGTTTGAGCGTCTGTCCACTGACATTTTAGGACATTTTATCATGTTATACACTGATCTCTTTCTATTCTGCACCTTGACAAATACAATGGACAGAGACAGACCCAATCTGTTTTTCGACTTTCAGAAAAAGTCAAACATAATTGCACTTGTTTGAAGTCAAAGGACGTGGCCTCTTCAGTGAAGCAGGAACTTTGGAAGAACACAGTGAGTTAATCAGGATGGACTGTTTCTGTGATGTTCGTTCAGTTTGGCTTGTGTTTGCCGCTACTTTGATCCACTATTTGTAGATTTGTTGAAACAGGAATTTGGTTTCTTGTTCAAACTTCCTCGAACCAGCTCTGCGACAGTTCTTCAGGAGTCATTGGACAGTTCACTATAATTGTTCTCCATATAAAGATGCATTTTTAATTCTGCTGTTATCCTTAGTGGACTTTCTAGCTATTATACATATAACTGTGAAAGTGTCTTCTCTTGCATGTGCAATTAGTTCTTCGCTTCCATTAGAAATGTGAGTTTAACGTACCCTAAGCCTTATGTGTACAATTTCTTGGAAAATGACACAACATGGCACATTTGCTTTGTTGTGAATTCACTCTGCCTAACAGCATAAACTTAGCCTCAGAGATCTCTTTATGGTAGATCATGAAGAGTTATGTTTTTCCTTTAATGTGAATACTTTTGTGGTTGTATTAAAGATAAACTGATAAAAACCCATCCATATTTTTTTATTTTTTTGCCTTTTAAAATAATATTAGCTGTATGTCTATTTCAGGTTGAGTGTACACTTCACAAGCACTTCACACCCTAGGCGAGAAATATTGATTTTTTTATTTTTTTATTTCTCGATGCCATGGCAGGTACTGTTATACAGTATAAATGATTCTGCTCTTGCGTCTCATATAAAAGCTGTCCTCTAAAAAAAAAGCTTTTAATTATGAATTAATTATTACAGTAGCCTAAATACTGAACACTAATAATATACTCAATTCAAATTAGTCCTAAAAAAACACTAAGCAAAAAGTTATTGGGGAAGTTTTTGGATAGAACTTGCTGTAAATATCTTGTATTTAAATTATAATGCATGGTTGCACTCATATTTGAAGAGTGGAATAAAATGCGTCTGAACGTATTTTGTAAATTTATTCTTTTGGAAAGCGTCATTCTCATCAAAATGCCCTATATAATAATTACAATAACTGTGACAAGAATAAAACTATTCTGAAACATATGACTTTATTTTACAGGTGAGTTTTGGTACAACGTGTCCTCTTAAAAGATTTCAAAAGATGACAGTAATGAATGAATCATTACGGAGTAAGTGGTGTCTGTTTAGGTCTGCCTGCCTACTATCTAGTCGCAGTCTGTTTCCAATTTGTCAGACACGTTACAACATGTGGTTTAGTTGTTCCAAATTAGAGGAGGAGTGGCCAGTCATGGCCTACTTTTCTGCAAAGCAACGTCATGTCTGATTGCTTTAGCAACCAGTTACCAAGGTAACAAAAAAAAGAAAGACAAGTTCAATAGGAGTCTGATAGAAAAACCCATTTGCCTTTTCACGCTCAGTTTGACGTATTTAGAAAATGAATTGTATTTACTGTCCATTTGTATACATCTTGTGACCAATTATCTTCAGTATAATGAATATGGGTCAGATCTGAGTTTTAAAGTTTGTCACAAACATGAATGTAGGCTTTGAAAAGATAATATGCAAGTAATTTGTTGGATGACATGGGAGGAGGTGGCTATTAGCATAGATTATTGGCATACCATAAATTTAAATCACTGGGAGGTTTTCTTTTTTCCAATTTTAAAAGTGTTAACAGGGCGTTTTAACCATTGTTTATGGAAAGAGTATGTCACACTGGTCTGTTCAGTTGATGTTTCATTCTAAATATATAATGAGAATTGTCATGTATTATATGGAATTATGCTATAGGTTAAAAAAAAAAAACTGATTGAGTAGAACATACTTTTATAAGCCTCCCTCCCTTGCATATTGATTTTTTGGCCTCCAAATGCTGACTGACTCACTATACCTACCTTTTCAAAATAACTTGATACAGTACAATCATCCTCACCAAATCCACTTTAACCAAAAGGAAATGATGGTTGTAGCCCAGTTTTGTTAATCATTTTGAACAAGTTAATTTGTCACCACAATAAACTCACGATAACGGATAGGTGACAACACTAAATTAGATAAGTAGGCCTATTTATAAACGGTTTATTTTTATTTTATTTTTTTTGGGTGTGTTTGTTTACATTTTAAGAGTATGCTATAATGGGTGTATAATACTCTCTAATACATCTGTCATTCACCTATGACAGAACAAGTTGAGTTTGATAAGTTGATATATACTCAAAATGTGACATTCGCAGTGTTCATATGCAGTAAACAGTGTGAGTTATGCTCAGGCTAAACCACGCCCCTTTATTGGACGGTAAGCTTCGATTTTTCCACCGCATGTATATGCATGTGATGGGAACTTCACTTTCAATGGCAGTTTCAAGCCTTCGGTCTTCAGATTTCTTTACGCTGGTAAATTAAAGTTAGCATATTTTCGCTAAATATTTAGCTAAAAATTCATATATCGCATGTGGACTCCACTCAACGTCCCCTCATGCTGTGTTGCCAGATCTTTTTAGAAACTTAGCCATAAAACAAGGTTTGAAAAGGTTCACTTGTTCAAAATAAATGAATGACAAGTTGAGTAAATATACATATTTACATTATTTAAATAATCTCATTACACATCAAAAACGTATCTAGCTTTTGTGGCGCAGGATACTATTGGTGGATATTGTCTTTGCAGCTGTAGAGTCGTGCTGCACATTCAAAAAGAGCTGCTTCATTGCTGACAAACTATAGAGGACATTAACTATTGTTACAATGGATTGTAGGTATAGCCCTGCTGAAAAACCTGGCTAGGTATTTTTTTAAGCATGTCGACTGAAACTGGTCCTGGGCTGGTGCTAGTTTTTTAGGACCAGCATTTGACCAGCCCAACCAGCTGTTTTGCTTCAAAACAAACCTAACAAGCATGTTTGTCACACTTTTCAACAGGGAGGCCTAAGGGTGTGTTCACTCTTGGCATGTTTGGTTCAATTAAAACGAAGCCTGGTGTGTTTGCTCTGTTAGTGCAGTTCATTTGAATAAGTGTAAACGTTATATCTGAACCCTGGTGCACACCAAACAAGCGGACCATGCCAGCTGAAAAGATGTGTCTTGGTCCACTTCCAAAGAAACTCTGGTGCGATTCGAATGAAATATGAACTCAACACAGACCGAAGAAATGTAAACAAATGAAAAACAGGCATGTCAGAAGATGAGACCCTAAAAAGAACAGAATGCTCAAGATTACCTGGTTCTTCTCGTCATTTTGCCCAACACAGTTCGGTAGAAGCATCAGAACCGTGTCTCTTCGAAGCTGATATTCGTTTGTGTGTGTGACGGAGGGATCTGCTGCTGTTTTAACTCCTTTACATAATTTAAGCTATTCATGAGTTAATCAAATACCATCATACGTAGGCTATACTCACATACAGCAAGCGCATTTAGCATTTCAGAGCATTGTTTTGAACGTTCAATAAGTTAAATAAATTAACAAAATATACCTAATTATAAAAGCCGACCAATCAGGTTGTTGACCCTATGCCTTCCAGTTCGGTATCTTTAGGTTTGGTGTAAAAATGCAAGTGTGAATGCTAAGCGGACCAGGACTAAAGGCCCGCTCACACCAAGAATGATAACTATAAAGATAACTATTTTTTTTTTTTAAATGTTCAAGCTTGTTACAGCGGGATGGATTAATTGGCTGACAATGTTTTTATCGTTCATCAGCTGGATAAAATCATTCTGAAAGTGATTCCAACAATATATTTTTTCTATATCGTTATTGTTATAGGTGTGGTGTGAACTCTGCTATTCTTTAATATTAAGAACGATTTTTAGAACTATATCTTTATCGTTATCATCCTTGGTGTGAATAAGCCTTAAATGTTTTTTTGGTCCGAACCAAGCAAACCGATTTGTGAACACACCCTAAATAAAGCTGCAAACAATTCAGTCGTGACCTGTGAATCAAAATGAATCAAACTGAGCTGCAAACAATTTCACACCGTTTGACCTCAAAAAAGTTCATTCTTGAATATGGCGTCACTAGCTCTGAATCCAAGCAGCTTCTAGAAATATTGCTGAAATATTACCAAGGGACAATGATTCTCAGTTGGGTATATGGCCTCCATTGTCAGACAATGATTTAGTTTACTGGGGCACACAGCTGTTCACTGGGGCACCTGTTTCAGTGGGGTTCGTGCCCCAGTAAAAAGGGTCAAGTGATGCCGTAACTTTGGCTTTAAAATACAAAAAAAAAAAAAAAAAAAAAAATTGTAGACAATACATTTTTTTAAAAAAGTGAACCTTGATTATAAAAGATACATGTATTTGTTATTTATTTAGCAGAAGTTTTATGATACGATAAATTATTTTAAAAATATACGATAATAGGATATGGCAACACAGACTCCAACCTCCTATGGCTAGCAAGTGGAGCGAACGTGTGGCCCCGCCTCTGATTGTTTGACGTCACATGCATCAGTCTTGACACATGGTGATGATCATCACATTTCCACACACACACATACACTCACGCACTTCGAGCCACCTATGCCGGTGCTGTAGAGCAGGGTATTTCACTTGTCTTTCTTAGCCGAATGGGCGCTTGTTATATTTAGCTTTTAATTTCAGTTACATTTTTCACAAATACTTTTTGCACGGAATAAGAGAGATTATGTCCAGACCTCTCACAATGAATCCAGCTTTCCTACCTCCGCAAACTAACGGCGTTTTGAAGGCGCTCCTGGAAAAACCTCTGAAACTACCTGTGCAAGATGAAGGTGATCAAAGCTTTTTCTTTAAAACATTGCAGCACATGAAGAACAATAATGTTACTGACATTACCTTTGTCGGATTCCTGCTGTGATCTCCAGAATAAATAGCTATTGAAGATTTGTTTTACTTTTAGTGTCTTAATGAATAAACTTAACTTTGAGAGGCATGTCATAGCAAAAAAACACTTTGGTAAATTGAATGGCACTAAAGAAAACTCTTGTGAAACAGCATTTTTTTACCACGCCTTGCTGAACTTGCAGCTAAGAACAGTCACTCAAAATTATAACTTAAAAAATTATTGAAAAGTTTCAAATCCATTTGAGCTATTCTAACACATTAGTCAAGGTGTTAACTAATGGTAATATTCTTGCAGGCTACGCAAAGGAGAGAGAGAAGGTGAAAAAGCTAGAAGAAGAGAGAAACACTCCACAGTCGGCTTTCTTAGGGCCAACGCTTTGGGACAAAACATTGTCTTATGATGGAGACAGCTTTCAGTTGGAGTATATGGACCTTGAGGAGTTCCTCTCTGAAAATGGCATCCCCTCCAGTCCCGCACAACATGAGCAAAGCCTCCATCATCAGCAGCAGGCTTCAATGCCACAGGCCCCCATCTCAGTCATGGACCTCAGCAGCCGGGCCATCACCTCCATCCACACGGGCATGGCTTCTCAGAACTGCCTTCACAGCCCGGGAAGACAAGGTATTCTACAACAGCTTCTGTGTCCCACAGTGTCACTTTAGACCCAGCAGATCCACTCTATAGATTCAAAATAACCCTTTAAAATGAAGCTGGGTCAGATGTCGCTAAACATGACAGCGTGTGGGTGGTTAATGACAGTATGCATTTTAGTTTTAAAGTGTCAGCTTTTGGAACAGCTTTCCTCCGTATGGTTGCTCTGTTCCTATTTTTTGCCATAATAATCTATTTTAAAATTCATAGAACAAAGTTACTTAAACAAGACTGTATGAAGTTGTATTTTGAAAAATAAAGCCCATGAAAAATTGAGAAAAGCTTTTGTGAAAAATTAGCAGTGTCGAGCAGTTGTTTTTTTATGTGGGTTTTTTTTCTTATACATGGAAAAATATGTTCATCTGTGAATGGAAATTTCAGACTAGCCTATAATGTCATTTTCCACTGACTACAATTTGCAAACCGATGACTCTTTTCCTAGTCTGAGCTTTTGGTGTGGGACATCTAAAATTATGGAAAACTTCATGTAGCTATGTGTCATTTTGGAATTGTGGATTTGGTATCAGGGAAATCATTGATTTCTTGTTCAGTTAGGTCTTTAAAACGTTTTTGAAAATGAATTTGATCAATTAATGAAACCCTAACAATGAATATCAAGGGTGTATGATACTATTTTGGTAAACATAAATCTTTAATTAGTTATAGAAACAAACAAAAAAGTACTAAAATGATTAATTACAAGTTTAATTGTATTTGCTTTTTTGGCCAATTTGTATATTAACTATGTTGAAATTTGCATTGAAACTCTGAAAACTTATAAAGTAATTATAAAAGAAAAAAGCAATTATGAAAAATATCGAATCCTTTTATATGCTGAGCAAAATCTAAACATAAACATTTTATGGAAAATTATTATTTAAATATTCTGTTAAAATGGACACCGGATGAAAATGCTTCCAGAAATTCTAAAGAGTTTTTATCCTGGCACTAAAAAAACAAGTAAGGGCTAATTCAAACATTTAACATGTTTTATTTTTTAACCAAAAAACAATGTATACACAAAAAAAGATTTTACTGCCAGTACTAGAGCTTTTGATTTGTTCTTCTGTTGCACCACCTAGTGGAATTAAATCCCCATGCCAGCCTTTTCACCATGTGTTATAATACATTCCCACTAAATTACACCGTTCTGCCATGGAGTCAACAATAAATCATTTTTTCCCCTCCTACAGTTTTGCCTCCATCACGTAACACTCCAAGTCCTGTAGACCCGGAGACCATTCAGATACCAGTGAGCTACGAGCCCGATCCGGCAGACCTCGCTCTGTCCAGCGTCCCGGGCCAGGAGGTTTTCGACCCACGGAAATGCAAGTTCTCAGAAGAGGAGCTGAAACCTCAGCCTATGATCAAGAAAGCACGCAAAATCTTCATTCCTGATGATATGAAGGTAACTTGGGTCAAGTTAGTCAGCCTCCAAAAGTGTATGTTTGGTCTCCCTTTGTCATTAACCAGCTGGGCAACAGGCTCTTGCTAAGAAGCTTATGTCCGTTCATTCATCCTTCGCTGGCCCACGTGACCCTCCTTTTTTCCTGGTATCGTTCCAGTTCTGCTGGGTTTGGGATTAAAGGATTTGCCTTTTTTAATTTGTTCAAATAAAAGTGGATCCCTCCCCAGCTTTGCAGAGTAGTAAATTGCTCAAAGCTGATTGCACGGCAGCGAATGCGTGAGAACTTGCTGTCACAATGACGGTTGGTTTTCGCTTGTGCTTGCCCTGTTAATCATAAATAAGTATGGTATAATTTGTCATAATTATCTGTTTAGAAAATATTACACCTGTAAAGCCTGACATATGCAATAGTCCATATATATTATATACTTTTATGTATTATATACTTTTATTGTGGATGCGATTAATCGCAATTAATCGATTTGACTGCACTTATATTAGTGCTGTCATCGCGAGTAATTGCATCCAAAATAAAAGTTTGTGTTTACATAATATATGTGTGTACTGTGTATAACACACACATGCATGTGTATATATATATATATATATATATATATATATATATAAGATTTTTTTTATATTTCTAAGTAATATAAATATAAGTAATATAAATGTGCAGTATATACATGCAAATATTTCTTAAAATATATGCATATATGTGAATGTATTCAAATATACTTAATAATTATACACACACATATATTATGTAAACAAACTTTTATTTTGGATGCGATTAATTGTGATTAATCAATTTGATTAACCATTTATTGAACCTTTTAGACAGAAAATCTTTTTTTTAATGCATGTGGTTTTAGCTGAGTATTATATTTAATAAATCCAGCTTTTATTGCTCATATAATATGATATAGCAGAATATTTAAGAAGTGGAAAGAACAACTTAATTCACAGGCCAATACTGAGCAAAAATATGCAATTTGATAACAGTATAGCGGACTACTTGCTTAAAATGTATGTTAATATGAGCTGTCACTTTATATCTCCCAAAAATATGTTAGTAAGATACTATTTAAACGCTTATATTTATGATCAGTTTTTATTGTTGGGGGCGAAACATAGCGTTCATCAAAAGCCTGAAGTATCATATTTAATTGTGATCATGTTTATATCTTAGAGGCCTTAGAAATTTGCATATCAAATATGATACAATAGGGTTAACAAATAGTCATATAAACATTAAGTAATCTTGACGTAATATAACTAGGCGCTCCTGTCTCTTCCCCACCCTTTTTGTCTGCATAATTTGAGCAGGATGACAAATACTGGGCACGCCGCAGAAAGAACAACATGGCCGCCAAGAGGTCACGGGACGCTCGGCGCCTAAAAGAAAATCAGATTGCCATCCGGGCTGGTTTCCTGGAGAAAGAGAACTCGGCTCTCCGACAGGAAGTTGCCGACATACGGAAAGAGCTGGGGCGGTGCAAAAATATCTTAACCAAGTATGAAGCTCGACATGGCCCCCTGTGAGACTCCACGGGTGCTCCCAAAGTTCCAACCCCGCCTGCGCCCTTCCAATTTGAAGGACAATATTCTTGGGTTAAGGTCCTGTGGGCCTGTTTTCCAGCCAGCCCTCACCTCAGTCTGTTCTTGGCACCTTAGAAGGCAGAAACGTTTCGTTGTGTGGTTATTTTATACATCTTGTAGAGATTTCTCATTCTCTTTCTCAATGTGTTATCGCAAACAAAGCCATCATTGTTTGCCAAGCGTGTTACTTATGATTTTAGTGTGTTGTAGCATTTGTCCACAGACGTTTGCCTTGATTTGTCATAATTTAGCAGTCAAATCTGAGCTAGCGGATCTTCTGCTGCTCCTACAGACTCACATGCTATGTATGAGAGAGGAGGTACATGTGCAAAGCTGCTTCAGACATGTTAGGTTTTGTGTCTGTAAAGACATTATTCTCACAGACAGAACAGAATGTAGCAAGATTTGAGAGTAAAGAAAAAAAACGAAATATCTGTATAGCTTATCCTTATTAGAAAACAGACAATCAAGTCGCTTACTGTATATTCCGTAATGAAATAGGGAATATCTGTGCCACATAGAGTGTGATTTAAAATTTGCTGTGACTTTATTATGAACCAGTAGTTGTTCAGTGTATGTGGTGAATTGACTTTCAGTTCAGTTAGGTTGATAATGGGCCCTTCTGACGCATTTCCACAGTTATCATCACTGCAGATCTAGTAAAGTTTTTAATATTTTCATTCGTTTTTTTTTAATACACACTTATTACGCTATACGTTGTGTTATATTACTTTGGCATCTTGCTCTCTGCTGACTGCTGTTATCGATATCTCTCTCTTTTTTCCTCTTTTGGAAAGTCGTGGAAAGGCTATTAGAGCAAATGCAAATACTATAGACGTTTACCCAACTATGACGACTTCCGCTTCTGAGAACACTGGAAATGTGAAAAGGGTTCATTCAGTTAAAAAGTCACACTTGATATATATATATATTTGATTGGCTTTTAAAGATCCAAAAGTGTGGGAAGCTAATTTTGTTTAGGTGGAACTGCCTGTTGCGATAATGTCATTAGATTCAGCACAGTGCATCTTTTATTCTGCATTGGCATGCTTTGAGTTCAATCTGTGATGAAAGGAAAGCATACTGTACAAGATCTCAATTCCTTTATTGCTAACACAAAGAGGCAACCTGGTAGGCATATATAAAGTATATTAAAACAGATGTGTTGCCTTTTGTTGGCGAGTTGTGAAATTAATGTAGATGTACGGTGTATTTTATGTCTATAACTCTTTACTACAGACCAAATAAATGAAATACAATAATATTGTCATATTGAAATTAAATGTTTTTACAAAGTTATTCTTGGTTTTTGTACAGTATTTTCATATGGATTTCTGAATATAACCTATATGTCATTTGATGTATACTGTATATTTATATATGCATCAAGCTATATGAAAAAGTTATACAGGTAACTGTGTATGGGCATTAATATAATACATTTAGTATGAACTTTACCTGTGATCTGTTTCTTTACCTTTTTTGTCTGTTCTTAAACAAGCATTTTACTATGAAGTGCATCAATATCGAAACTTTTTTCATGTTTTCTTTTGTTGTTAAATTATATTGTCAATACCTCTCATGTAATGGTTGTGATGTACAATCATGAAATATGATATTACTGTGTGTTTGCCAAACTTGGTAAAAGAACGTTATTCTTGGCCACATAGAATGTTGTCAATTATTGTGTATCTCAACAAACAAAATGTCTTTTATATTAAATTACAGCATGTTTAAATTTGAACATTCTTTCTTCAGATGTTTATTTGACTCAAATATTTAAAAAATGTTGTCTGTTGTGGTCCTTTTTGGTTCTTTTTTCCTGTTAATGAAAATAAAAAGCTTTTAAAAAGCTGATTTTTGATGATGTTGCATTCAATAAGTGTATAATATATGTTATATTATAAATATATGAAGTCTTTCTTTAAACACATTTGCAAAATGAGCTTACTGGGTGTCAAATAATTGCAAATGACAAATACTCAAGTATGCAGAAGTAAGATCGAAACATTGTTATTCTCTAACGTGCCACTAGAGGGCAATGCCTATCGAAAAATGCATGTTTGTGTCTCTAAACAGATGTTAATCCTCCATCATTAGTGTTACAAAATATTCTTATTCCTCTTTTATACACATCATCATCAATGTCATCATCAACAACAGATATAAGTATTGTAGATATATATTCGAAAAGCATTATTTGATACTGCCCTGACCCGTCGAGGCATGGACTCCACTAGACCCCTGAAGGTGTGCTGTGGTATCTGGCACCAAGATGTTAGCAGCAGATCCTTTCAGTCCTGTAAATTGCGAGGTGGGGCCTCCGTGGATCGGACTTGTTTGTTCAGCACATCCCACAGATGCTCGACTGGATTGAGATCTGGGGAATTTGGAGACCAAGTCAACACCTCAAACTCGCTGTGTTCCTCAAACCATTCCTTAACCATTTTTGCTTTGTGGCAGGGCACATTATCCTGGAGAAAGAGGCCACAGCCACCAGGGAATACTGTTTCCATGAAAGGGTGTACATGATCTGCAACAATGCTTAGGTAGGTGGTATGTGTCAAATTAACATCCACATGAATGGCAGGATTAAAGGTTTCCCAGCAGAACATTGCCCAAAGCATCACACTGTCTCTGCCGGCTTGCCTTCTTGCCATAGTGCATCCTGGTGCCGTGTGTTCCACAGGTAAGCAACACACACGCACCCGGCCATCCACGTGATGCAAAAGAAACCGTGATTCGTCAGACCAGGCCACATTCTTCCATTGCTCCGTGGTCCAGTTCTGATGCTCACGTGCCCACTGTTGGCACTGTGGACCTGGGGTCATCATGGGCACCCTGACTGATCTGCGGCTATGCAGCCCCATACACTACAAACTGCAATCCACTGTGTATTCTGACACCTTTCTATCAGAACCAGCATTAACTTCTTGAGCAATTTGAGCTACAGTAGCTCGTCTGTTTGATCAGACCACACAGGCCAGCCTTTGTTCCCCACATGCATCAATGAGCCTTGGCCACCCATGACCCTGTCACCGGTTCACCACTGTTCCTTCCTTGGACCACTTTTAAAAGACACTGACCACTGCAGACCGGGAACACCCCACAAGAGCTGCAGTTTTGGAGAAGCTCTGACCCAGTCGTCTAGCCATCACAGTTTGGCCCTTGTCAAACTCGCTCAAATCCTTATGCTTGCCCAATATTCCTCCTTCTAACACATCAACTTTGAGGACAAAATGTTTACTTGCTGCCTAATATATCCCACCCACTAACAGGTGCCGTAATGAAGAGATAATCAGTGTTATTCACTTCATCTGTCACTGGTCATAATGTTATGCCTGATTGGTGTATATATATATATATATATATATATATATATATATATATACAGGCAGACCAAAATTTATTCAGACACCTTTAACATTTTCTCATATTATCACAGTTTATTCACTATAGTTTAGAAAATTTAAAATTTTAATAATATATGACAAGAACTCTGAGTTAAACTGCGTCAGAACATCTCAAACATCTTGAACAGCCTCTCACAGCCCCTGTACGAGACAGTTGGGGCCTTAGGTAGCTCCTTTAGTCAGAGACTGTTGCACCCCCAGTGTAAGAAGGAGCGTTCCCAGAGATCCTTTGTTTCGACAGAAGCTAGACTTCTAATATCCACATAGCTCAGTCTTGACACTACCATTTTTTATATATTTTTAGGAGAGTATATTTACGCATATAATTATATTTACATATATTACGATATTTATTCATTTAAATATTTTGTATTTATATTTAATGGTATGTCTGTTAGAATGCTTTTTTGGTCTTCCTACATAATTTATTGTTGTAATATGTTTTTTTGTTTGTTTTTGTTATATTTGTTATAAGTGTTATATTTGATTTTGTCCTGTTTTTATGCTGCTGTAACGCCTAATTGTCCCCTTGGGGATAAATAAAGTTTCATCATATCATCATCAAATTCATCTTGATAATGTCAGATAGCTTTGATAGAAAGGTATGTAATGGATTACAATCAACCAATCAGCTGTCAGCTTTTACATTTAAGTACACAATTAGATAATACCAATTTATGTCAACCAGTTACCAAGCAATGCTTGATTTAGTTCAGTCTGTCGTGTAAAAGGCCGCATTAGCAATTAAAGAAAAAACACTTAAGCAAAACATGGTCAGGTCAAAGTGTCAGAATCATTTTGGTCCAAAATGTTTATAAATTTTACTTATAGTCCACTGTATGAAGAAGTTTTGGGTATAATATGTCACAGTTGACTTTATTTTGCTATCCTCACTTACATAAATGAACTATAGTGTCCTGCACCCACTAGTAAAAAATGATATCTGGTGTCTGAATCATTTTTGGTTTGACTGTACATGTTATTATGGAAATATACAATGTATATTAGATAAAATAGGCCATACAGAAATATATTCATTAACTCCTTTCCAAAATATGCAGCTAAACAGTACATCCCTTTGACATGCATGCAAGCAGTCAAGCTCTCTCTCTCTCTCTCTCTCTCTCTCTCTCTCTAAACTTTTGCATGTTGTAAAATGAGCTTCCAGCACGACGGTCACTACAGTCCTGCAATGACGTGTTCAGAGCAGACCTCCAGTACGTGCTGCTTCTGGGTGTGGCCTAAACGTCCTCTTACTCGAGACAAACACAGATGACTTCCTGTGGGATTATGTGGCATTTATCAAATAGACTAGGAGTTATATAAAGCCATTTGTAAATGCAGAGGGAGCAGATTGGGATCTAACATTAATCCCAGCCTGCATTCAGCCTGGTTGCAATCCATCTAAAAGAAAGGACAGGCAACGCGAATTACAAGCCTTGCACTGGTCACATCCTCCTCCACTGTCAATGCCCCTGCTTACCCTCTCATGGCCAACACATGATAACAGACCCTGATCGACTGAGGGCTAGTGTTATAAACTTAAACCCAATATAAAGGAAAATCGACGGGTAGCCCACGGCTACGGCACAGGTCCGACGCAGAAGTATAAATCAGCTTTTACTCTTACCATGCTGATACTTGACACAAAAAAGCATGCACAATTACAAAAAAAATTATTTGCTTTTATTCACCAATGAACTGTAGAGAATACATGAGTTTTATGAATTAAATCACTTTTACCACTTGATTGTCAAACAATTTGGTAAAAAATCAATCTATTTTTTCATTAACACAAAAAATACTTTAATATTAAGATTTAAATTTTTTATTATTATTATCTCCACCATCATAAGTTAACAAGAATAAACAATGAACAACTTATATAGCATTTATTCATCTAACTGTTAATTTAGCATTTACTAATACATTTTTAAGATCAAAAGTTAACATTAGTTAATGCACTGTCAAGTAATATGAACATTAACATTTTTATTAACTTAGATACGAAATAATAAAGTTATGTAACTAACTAATGTAACTCAAATGTTAATAAAATACAAAATAAATCGCTCATTGTTTGTTCATGTTAGCAAATGCGTTAACTAATGTTAACAAACGAGACGGTAATTTTGCAAAGTGGTACCTTTTTTATTATTATACTTCATTAATAATGTTGCAGCAGCATTTGATTCCTGGGGAATACATATATAACAAAATGTACAGTATATACAGTAAGCATTGGGAGCATGTGCCAAATGCAATGCATTGATGATGATTTATTATATAACAATTGCATTCAGCAATATGGATTCATCAATGTCCATTGAAGGATATATCTTTTTGTTTTTACTGTGAATTATTATATTATTGTAAATGTATTCTTTATAATATACCTAAGTACAGATTTACAAACACGCACACATTCAAGCTTCACAACAGACACATTCAAAATGTATAGGTTATATACTTAGTATTGTACACTACATGGGCAACATTTATGCTTTTGACAAAGCTGCATAATCACAAGTCATTTTTATGGCAGACAACATTGCGACTGTACACGTGTCCACACATTAGCCCTGTTTAGGCATGCGCGTTTGTCTTCTACTGTCCTCTATCCAGTGTCCAGAGGATAAAATAACTCCATTTCCATGATGAAATTGTCCACAATAAACTAATGAATGCAGATGGATGCTCTGAAACAGAGAAGAGAAGAGACTGTGTTTTATTGACTACGCCACCAGTGGCCAAATGCCGTTTGATGTGTTTGAAGTCAGAGGGTGGTGTCTCTTTAAACTGGTATATAGAGCTCAATAGAACAACAGATAGTAAATAAAAAAATATATAGTTAAAGAAAGGTCATATAAGCAATACTTGCACTGGATGACCCAGATATTTCACATATAGTTTGTTTTTGGCAGTGTATTTTACAGTAACTATAGTTATAGACAAAGATATCAGTTAAAAACGAGGAACATGTCATGATCAACAGGTTATGAGCAGAAAAATTGATATTATGTTACTGACATGTCAGCAGCAATGCACATGAACAGCCCAGATTGACATATATGCTAAAACATCCTATCTTAAATCTAACTATAATTAAAAAATGTTAATTCACTTTTTTCCAGATTTTTAAACTGCTATCATTTTATACAAATTCTTGACGTGTCTACAGTTTAGAGAAATCACAATATCGCAGACATGATACACCTGTAGGTGTGCTTATTAGTCTGTCAAGCTGATCATGTGATCTGGCCACAACAACAGGGTTTGTTTTTATCTGATTGGCTATATAAATGATGGCTGCGCAATGCTCTAAAGCCTACTAGATACATTCAAATCAACAAAAGATTATTTCAAGCTATTTGCACACAAAAGAGCAGATAATGTGTATTGAATGGTTTAGTTGCATGCATCGTCCTTGCATGTATAGTCCTCCTCTTAGTATTAAATCATAATCACAACATAAGCTAAAGTTGTGACATTCGACCAAATAAAGAGGAATGGATGCAAAATCTCCTTTGCATTTCACCATTCAGTTGAATTTTGCACAATATCATATTTACATAACCATCTTATCTGGATTAATTAAAGCCCATAGTGCGTAAAGCACTATACCGTCACTATGGCCATTTTGGTTTGCATGTTAACTCGGATGATGATGCAATAGTACAGACACTCGATGTTGCTGAAGTTAATCCCTATGCTACCAAATGTCTTCTTCCTGTTAATCGTTATAAATTACATGGAATTCACTCATGTCACATCATGTCATCCACTTTGACAATATATCTGGAAAAGTAATATGCATGTGAGTATTGTTTGAAAACAAAATGTAGACTGAATAATGTCAAATGTCTTGATTTTTGTATCCTTATTAATGAATCACGTTATAAATAATATGCAGAAATTGTACAAATGACATCACCTTGGACAAACAAAAAAAATCAGTTAGCATTAAATGGGTCACATTCAGGTCAGTCAGTGTGAAGGATTTGTATCTTACCTGTTTCAGTTCAAAGTAGATTTAAATTGTAGCATTCATAAACTCTTTGAGGATTGAATGTGTCCAAAAGTGGGGGGACAAACGTGAGAGATTCACTCATCGGCAGACTCTGGATGTGTCAGACCAGCGTGCTCCTCTTCTCGCGTGTTTCAGGGGTCAGAGGTGTGAAGTTGGAGGAAGCTGTGTTGTTCTGCTCATTATAACGCGATGAGGCAGGGGAGTTTTGCATCACCACGAGCCGGATGGGAGACTGTTGCTGGGGGGCGGGGGGCTCGGAAACGTACTCCTTGGACGGGTCTTTGCCCCGGCAGTCGTACAGGATGCAAGAGATGAGAAAGACCAGAAGCAAGATCACGTAGCTGGCGATGAGGATGATGAGGTTTAGAGTGACTGGATCAATCTCCAGGTAAAACTCCATGAGACCCATGGCGACGCTGCATCCCTGACTCCGCGCTCTGAGAGAAAAGTGGGCACCATGGACTCCCGTCGGGCTCTTCGGCTAAGCGTGCAGTAGCAGGGATTTCCCGACGAGCACCAGCAGGGCCCTGTGCGGAGATCAGAGTGGAGATGTTGCTCTGCCGTTCAAAGACTTTAATCCCTCCCCCTTCTATTCCACCAACCTTGAATTCCAGCAGCCAATGATTAAAAGCTGCTCACTTTAATAGCTTAAGCTGCCATTTTAATTTTGCCAACTGCACATTGCAGGATGGATTTGGCCAAATTATGTTGAAGCGGTGAGAGGGTGGAGTAGAATTTTTAGCATGTCCCACGTGTCCTTTTGCCAGAAGCACGTCAATGTGGGATTTCACTAAGTATTGTGTAATGAACGACTTTTAGTTATGTCATTATAAATGGACCGTGACATAACACTCAAGCCAAAAAGCAGATTTAATGTGTGTGGACTGTGGAGGTATTTTGGGAAAATGTTACCACTCATTTTTTTTTTGTATTTCAAGCATAATAAGAGTTTGAGACAGTGTTCATTAAACGTGGCTACTAGTTATGTTATTTCTTTATTAATGGACATGACATACCGGTAATACTGATGCCAAAAAAAGCATATTTAATGTTGTTTTTGAAGGTAATTTGAAGTAAAATAACATATCTTATTTACTTTTTAGCATTTGGCATTCTTCATCTCAATAAAATTTTGAATACATGTTAATGGATTGTTAATTCTTTTTGTCATTGAGTAGAGTTTCATTAAAAAATCATGTGTGTAAATAAGCTCTGTGAAAAACAAAGTGTTTTCCCATTTATTGACACCTGTCCTGTCCCCATGTGTGTGTTGTGTCAACATGAGGTTACAGTAGTTCTACTGTAGTTTTAAGACAGCTTTTAGATTAAAATTTCCAAAAACCACTAGAACAATGATATGCCTTTTGTTGACTTGTGTACTTAAATTATCCCAAATGTTTCCCAGAATGTTTAAATCCAGAGAAAAGCTATTTTAACCAGGACACGGACTGTGTCCATGCGTCACCTATCACTGACATCATATCCGCATTACCTTAGATGTCTGGTTTTATTTAGTAGAAACCATGGAAACACCAAAGACGCTTTAATATATTATGTGTTTTATTAGACAGGTGAGCAACTGTTTGAATACATTCATTGAGAGAAAACCAATCATTAATATATAGCTCAACACTGTTAGTTTTTCTTATTGCCAAACCTTATTTTCTTGATTTACCACGAGCACTATGTTTTACCATGCCTAATATTGATCTAGCTCACTGCAGTGTGCAACAAGTGTCTATTAGTATTCCCCAAGCGAACGCAGTAGCATTATAACAAACGTATTTAATGATAAAACAGCACAGCTTTACCCCACATACACCTGACTGGAAGAAGTGGAAGCGGCAATGGAGGCATAATAAAAGCTCTGTAAAATTAAGGCGACATCAAGCTAAACCAATCAGACTACAAGAGGCGTGATCATGGGCATAGTTCAAATGACTCAATTGGATAGTGCTTCAACCAATCAGACCAACGATACGTTGCGTCTCTCTCCGTCATCGAGTTAAACCCGCCAATAGCATGCCAGATGGATAAGCCGGTTTGTGATTGGTCCCCGCAGATTTGTAATGGAAGCGGATAGAAAAATGTACAAAGCAGATGGAAACAGTGGTGCGTTGAACATCCTGTTCTGATGACGCAAGTGTTGCAACTATGGCAGCTGAGAAGGCCATTCTTTGTGTTATTTTTGAAGAATTTTCTAAGCCTGATGAAATAGGTATAAATACGTGTTGCCATCCAGAATAAAAGAGAACATCTGAATCGAGTGAAGGGATTTGTGGAAACGCATTTCAGGATGAAAAGACAAACACTTCAGGTGAAGGATAATCCACCTCTTATCTCCAAAACTGTGTTATGATCTATATGACATTATTATTTTTATTGGGAGCATTAGGCTTATCATCATTGCAGATCACTGTTGTGCTATGATATTGTAATATTTACCATTATATAATCAGAGGAGTATAGAAAAGTGTATGAAAGTGTCATTCCACAATACAAAAGCAAAAATAAAAATTTTATAGTATTTTTAATATGGCGTGGTTTATGTTGCTGCTGTTTGGGCTGACATTTTTGACACACCCACCAAACAAGAGAAAACTTATTTCAAACCCCACCGTTTCCAGGAACATTTGTTCAACCAGGAAACCGTATCAAAACAAGCCCCAGTTTTCTAGCCTGAGCTGCAGGGCGAAATCAAATCACTGGCATATCAGCCTGGGTTTACCCAGTCTAGTGGTATGGTGGATTTCCGCGGGAATTTCAAGCATGTCTTTACGTCATTACGTCACGTCTGTATACATAAAGAAAGAGTCCAGCTAGTAGTAGTTAACGCGCGTGAGTAGCGGACCGCATGTTCTTCAGCGGAACATTTATAGTCTTTTCTCACAGCAGCTGGAGTAATTCAACTAGGCCTATATCAGTTTGATGGCGGATTGTAATCCAGAGAGGCCCAAATTACATCCTCAATGACAACTGGCGATTCATCCATAGTCAAAAGCAAATAAATCTACAGGTAACGCTGATACATACTAAATACACGTAGTCACGCAATGCTACACTGTTAACATTAACGATTTGAAAATAATAATAATAATAAATTGCACGGTTTGATGTTATATGAACGATCGTTAGATTTAATCAACGTTGGTAATGTTTTGTTGCAGACATGTTACTTACTTGTTCAGTTCAGATGACATTTTCCGGTGAAAATTCTTATTTAGGTTATACTCCTAAACGTAGAATCTGTGACAGTTTCCACACCGGTGCCTGACAGCAAGCCGCGCATACTCCTTGAAACATTTAGATTCATCCGCGCCGACGCACAACTCCCGTACAGACGATAACAAACAAATGTGCTTGTTATACAAATTTCCCGTACAAACAAATAACTGAAATTGCAGGTTTCAAAGGTTCAAAGGAGATGGCGACACAGATGGAAATGCAAATTCCTATGTACACACTACAAGTGGACTGGCCTACACAAAAATACAGAGACGCAGAATTAGGAATATATCTGTTTTATATCAATTTTCTCATAATATTTTCAAACAAAGTTTAATAAAACCGTATGTAAAACTATGTATAAATAAATAAATTGCTTACATTTACTGTGTATTTAATATTGCAGTAATGGACCATTTAAAGTACTCCACAAGAGTGACAAAAAAGAGACAAAGTCCCAAAAATTTAAATAAAACTGAATATTTTTTTTCATATTCATTATTTACATATTTCATGTGTGTGTGTGTGTGTGTGTATTGAGTGATATAGCCCATATAATATACATTACAAAAGTGACAAAGTTTTAACAATATTGAAATAAACCATTCTATCACGTCTCTACAATAAAAATAAAACTTTGATATTTGGGTACAAGGGTACAGGATTATTTGAGCGAGAAAGTAGTGCTTTTCTTCTTTTAATCTGGGTTTGCAACATCTGTCTATTTATGTCTTGATCTGTCCATAAGCATCTATTACAGCTGTGCTGTGGACACTACACTGGCACATACCACCTGCCCAAAGTTTTATAGTTTTTAACAAGGATTATACTGTAAACGTACCAGATGGACTAAAATAATATTTGAGGTCTTAAAAAGAAGGTCACATAATCTGAATCTCAATGAATGTGCTGCTCTGGTTTTTATGCATGTGATTTGAAGTCGTCACCAATATTTCCATTCAAAGCAGGTCTTTTTAAACATAATGTCACGCGAATAGTATAGTTTAATCTATACTAGTTAATCTATACTTTTTTTTTTTTTTTTGCTTCCTGCTTTGCTACTGTTCGGACGCTCTTGCTTACTGCTCCGCGCTTTGCTCTATCGCTTCTATATTTTATCTCGTAATTTCGTAATTTCAACTTCTGTAAATCAGCACAGTGCTCAAACAACAAAGCTTGACTTCAATGATAAAATTTGAAACTCTGGTGACTGGATTACTACAAAAAAGCGAATATTTCATCCAACCAGCCTCCCACTGCCATCAGCTTACATTCCGGAGAAGGGAAAACACAGCTGCCTACATTCAAAAGGATAAGAAAATGCCTCCTCTAGAATCTACTTGCTGCACAAACTGCCACAGACTTTTACAGAGGATTGCAGTTCTTGAAACAAAGTTATTTGCGGAACCACCGAACCAGACGAATCACACAGAGCTTCAAAATGAACGCCCTCAGCACACTGCCGGTGAGTCCCATAAACATAGTGCTACCCAACAGGGGAAACAAATAACTGATCAACACACTAATCGATGGCACAAACAGGAGCAAGACCCAAAGGGACCCGAGACATCAGATTGTCACGAGGCCACATACTGCAACATTAGCATGCTCTACCCCAGACACAAGGATTGCAAACGCTGATTTCCTACCACCAACTATACAACTTGAAAACAGATTTGAAGTATTAATGAATGTGGGTGATGAATCCCCAAATGTGATGAATGTAAACGAACACAGATCGTATCAGCCAGCAGCTAACACTGATACCAAAAGGCGCTCAAGGTCGAGCAGACAGCGGCACTCAGCTCAGAGCGCAGCCGAGCCCAGGACTCTGATAGTGGGGGACTCCACAGTCAGAAACATTAGCAGCAGGGATACAACTACATGCTGCCTTCCACAAGCTACAGTTTCTGACGTAAACAGGGAAATTCAGAACATTCTGATGAAACATAAGACTGCAAATCGACTTGTCATTCATGTGGGAAAATCGATATTCAGAGAGAGCAGTCAGAACTCATTAAGAGGGATTTCAATGTACTTTTGAAACACTTAGAAAACTAAAAGTTCAACCGTTCATCAGTGGACCACTTCCAGCAAGAGGAACAAATAGGTTTTCACGGTTACTTGGGCTTAATACATGGCTGCAAAACCTGCAACATAAAGGAGTGAACTTCATCGACAACTTTAATCTATTCTGGAGCCAGAGACAATTGTTTACATCAAATGGCCTTCACCCAAACAAACTTGGTGCAAGAGTGCTAAAGGACAATATTCACTTTTCCCTACACCATCCCTCAGCTGTGTGTGCTAACCCACTCGACCTGAATGGCACACACACACACTGAACAGACTATGGACGACTACAGGACTTCATTTCAGCATCTGAATGGACATGTCACACTCCACAAGGACACTGATAACATCACGCAGCCACAACAGCCACTGCTCACGGACACACTCCCAGCTGAGTCCCGCCCACAGTGCTCACCACAGACAGACTGTGACATATTAGAACTAACACAGATTGAGGGACTGAACAGTAACATCTCTGCCCATACTGTGGAGGTGCACAAAGGGTGGGCTCTAAGGGGTCAGACTAGTGAACTGTTACGCTTTATGACTAGTCTGAACAGGAAACTGCATGAAATGTCTAAGTCACTCCATGAAATGGATGATAACATAATTCAGCCTCCGATAACACCAGAACAACAGCCACCCTCACCAGACATGTTATCCCTCTCACCAGCATCCCCGCTTCTGAGCTTCTCAGAGAGAATGGAGCAAATGGTCTATGCTGGAACCAGACTATCACACTCGATTTCTGCGAGCCCCAGATATCAACCAAAGAGCGCCGAGCCCCACAACCATCAAAGCCTGTGGGCCCAGCTCGCTCTCAGCCTCCTCCTGTGAGATTTCTTCGGTCACAACGCCAGGGCCAACACCCTCCTCCATCTGTTGTAGGTGAACCCAAAACAACTGATACCAGCTCTCAGTGATGTGTGTTGGGTCCCGCCATGATAACAGTAACTTTATCAAATGTTTACAGAACGAGGAACCCAGTGTGCCTGTCTCTTTCTCTATTTCAGTTCTGTTACGTGATAGAAAGTGTAAGACCTTCTCAGACCGTATAGCAAACCCATCTAATCTGCTGCCTATTACATGTCAAACTAAGATTACTGTGGGGAAAAATTAATACTGTTAAGTTAGCACTTTTAAATATCCGTTCACTTAAGAACAAATCATTTCTAGTCAATGACTTAATAACCACAAACAACCTAGATTTTTGCTTCTAAATGAAACTTGGCTTGAAGAAAACTGCAGTGCAACAGTCCTCAATGAAACAGCCCTCCTAACTTTACTTTTATGAGTATGTCCAGAGCGTTTAGAAGAGGTGGGGTATTGCTGCTCTTTTTAAAGATGTCTATCAATGTAAGCAAGTGTCATTTGGTGACTATCTGTCTTTTGAATATCTGGGTATTGTGTTAAAAGGTGCTCCACGCATCCTGCTTATCATTGTTTACAGGCCTCCAAAATACTCTCCATCCTTTACTGAGGACTTTACAGAGCTGTTATCAATAATCTCCTCAGAGTTTGATTGTTTTGCCATTGCTGGGGATTTTAACATTCACATAGACAATGCTGAATCCAGTACAACAAAAGAGCTCATGACTGTTATTAACACTTTTGATTTGACACAGCATGTACATGGTCCCACACACAATCGTGGACACACTCTAGACTTACTTATCAGCAAGGGTCTAAACATTTCATCAATTGTTGTTAAAGATGTAGCATTGTCTGATCATTTCTGTATTTTCTTTGATATTTCAATCTCTCCTGCCATTGAAGCTAGATCTGTCGCTGTCAAAAAGAGAAGCTTAAATGAGAACACTAGTGAGCTATTTATGAAGGCTATATCTCTAACACCAAGCATATCTGCAGACTCTGTTGATTCTCTCCTTGACTCCTTTAACTCAAAAGTTAAGAGTGTAATTGATAATATTGCTCCTGAGAAAGTCAAGAAAAGAGAAGACAGAAAGCACCTTGGAGAAACTCAACGGCAGTGCAAATAATGAAAAGACAATGCAGGAAATCTGAACGCATGTATGGAAGACAAAACTTATAATCCATTATAACATCTATAAAGACAGCCTTCATGATTTCAATGTGGAACTAGGCAAGGCTAGACAGACCTTCTTCTCAAATATTATAAACAGAAACATAAACAACACGCACTCTTTTGCTACTGTAGAGAGACTGACAAACCCCGAGTCACATTCCCAGTGAAATGCTCTCTGACAGCAAATGCAGTGAGTTTGCTTCCTTCTTCTTTCCTTCTTCTCAGAGAAAATAAATAATATCAGGAAGGCGATCAGCACATCCGTGAGTTGCTTTGGGGTCAGTCAGATCAGACCACAACCTCGGAAAGTTACTATGTCTGATTTTGAAGCAATTGATTATAAAATTTTAGAAGAAACGGTGCAGCACCTTAAAACATCAACCTGCCTCCTTGACACACTCCCCACTTCTTTTTTCAAAAGTGTGTTTAACTGTTTAGAAGCAGATCTGCTAGAAGTGGTAAACTCATCACTTCTCAATGGGAATTTTCCAAACTCCCTTAAAACCGCAGTAGTTAAGCCTCTTCTGAAAAAGAGAAATCTGGATAACTCCATATTGAACAACTACCGACCAATCTCAAATCTCCCTTCATAGGCAAGATCATTGAAAAAGTTGTCTTCAGTCAGCTGAACAAATTCTTAAGCTCAAACGGATACTTTGACAATTTTCAATCTGGTTTCCGACCACATCACAGCACAGAAACAGCGCTCATAAAGATCATAAATGATATTCGCCTCAATACAGATACAGGCAAAACATCAATTCTGGTGCTACTCGACCTCAGTGCCGCATTCGACACTGTTGACCATAACATACTTCTTGACAGGCTGGAAAACTGGGTCGGACTTTCTGGGATGGTCCTTAAATGGTTCAGGTCGTACTTAGAAGGAAGAGGTTATTATGTGAGTATAGGTGACCATAAGTCTCACTGGACATCCATGACTGAGTCCCACAAGGGTCAATTCTAGCACCACTCCTATTCAACCTGTATATGCTGCCACTGAGCCAAATAATGAGAGAGAACCAAATGG
The DNA here is from genome assembly GCA_023029165.1 of Gobiocypris rarus. Taxonomy (NCBI): domain Eukaryota; kingdom Metazoa; phylum Chordata; class Actinopteri; order Cypriniformes; family Gobionidae; genus Gobiocypris; species Gobiocypris rarus. Next base: position 25,121,901 of record CM040920.1, read on the forward strand.
CTTACCACAGCTATGCTGAGACACCCAGATCTACTTAGCACTATCACCTAATGACTATAGCCCCATTGACTCCTGTGCAAATGCATTGATGAAATTAACAGTTGGATGAGCCAAAACTATCTCCAGTTAAACAAAAACAAAACTGAAATCATTACATTTGGAAACGAAGATGAAATTCTCAAGGTGAACGCATATCTTGAGACAAAAGGTCTAATAACAAAAATCAAGTCAAGAATCTTGGTGTGATTTTGGAGTCAGACCTGAGTTTCAATAGTCATGTCAAAGCAATAACTAAATCAGCTTACTATCATCTGAAAAATATTGCAAGAATTAGATGCTTTGTTTCCAGGCAAGACTTAGAGAAACTCGTTCACGCTTTCATCACCAGCAGGGTGGACTATTGTAATGGTCTTCTAACCAGCCTTCCCAAAAAGACCATTAGACAGCTGCAGCTCATACAGAATGCGGCCAGGATTCTGAGCAGAACAAGAAAATATGACCATATCACGCCAGTCCTCAGGTCTTTACACTGGCTTCCAGTTACATTTAGGATCAATTTTAAAATATTATTACTTGTTTATAAATCACTCAATGACCTAGGACCTCAATACATTGCAGATATGCTGATTAAATACAAACCCATCAGATCACTCAGATCATCAGGATCAAGTCAGCTAGAAATACCAAGAGTTCACTCAAAGAAAGGAGAGTCTGCGTTCAGCTATTGTGCCAGCCGTAGCTGGAACCAGCTTCAGAAGAGATCAGATGTGCTCCAACAGTAGCCACATTCAAATCTAGACTCAAAACACATCTGTCCAGCTGTGCCTTTACTGAATGAGCACTGTGCCACGTCCGACTGATTGCACCTATTCTAATCTATGCATCATCTTAATTTTTATTTTTATTTTATTTTTTATCTATATATACACTGTAATAATTTTATTCTTTTTAAATATCTTTACAACTATATATTTCTATTGTCTTCTTATTTTAAAAATTCTCTTTACAACTGTTTTTAATTATCCTGTTTTATTTTTAAGTCTTACACGTGGTATTCTTAATTCTTATCACTATTTTAATTTCATTTTCATGTAAAGCACTTTGAATTGCCATTGTGTATGAAATGTGCTATATAAATAAACTTGCCTTGCCTTGCCTTGCCTTGCCTAATCAAAATCTGGGTATTTTATATGAATGTGTTCCGAGTCAATTTATTTCTGTAGAAACTGTAAACACATTGAATGTATACATTGTATTTTAATGACAAATAGATTCAAATGAATACATTTCATTCCAGAACATATTTTAATCAAAGCTATTCCTCCGACTCTCTACCAGGTCAGTCTGACTCTCCCACGATCTGTGCATTTTTCTTCTCTTTCTGCATCTCCTGCACACTGCACTGAAGCCCAGAAGCAGCAGTCCACTGATGAGGAGCAGAAGTCCCAGAATGGAGATGGTCGATCCGTGGGTGCTGAAACTGTAGGCTACCGCTGTGACTGCAACGCCAATGATCAGGAGAACCACGCCGAAAGGAAGGGTACAGCGAGAGCAGGACCCCTCTGCGCCTCCAGTGGCTGTCGCCAGCTCTACTCCATTAACCAGGGCTGAACCCTTCAGTGCAGAATGATCGGTGCTCATGGTCCAGTGAAAGCTGTTTGGATGCTTAATTCCCTTTTGGCTGGTTATTTTCCGGTTCCTCTTGATCATTCAGTTTGTAGCATTTCTAAAATAAAAAATTACCATAATAAAAGAAATGAAATAAAAGTTTTGTAAATCTTTAGATTAAATGAATTACCATTCATCCATCCATCCATATACATAACATTTTCATTATTGATCATTTATATCTATACATTTGTTCAGTCATTCACTTTGTAATTTTTTTTCGGCAACAAGCATTTTTCATGTTAAAAATAATTTAAAATTAGTTAATTTTTGCACTAAAAATAATTGGTTTAATAATATTTTGGATTCGATATGGACAAAAGTAGCTTTCATACTCTGCATATTTCAGAGTATGTTTATTTCTATGTCTTTGTATTCTCTATATATTTTTGTAGTTTATATTATTTTTATTGCATAAAACTGTACTGTATTGCAATTTCATGCTTTATTGTTTTAATGCCTCGATTTCCCCCAGGAAACTTATGAAGTCATATCCAGCAAATATAGGCAATTAAGAATGAAAAATTAAGCTATAGTCACTTTGTTTAGTATTCTGATCATTTTAAATGTTAATTTTGTCTTGAAAAATAATAACTTTTACTACTATTCAAAAGTTTGTGGTCAGCAGGATATTAAAAAAAAAAACAATTTTATGTCACTCATAATGTCCCAAACAAAATATATATATATATATAAATGAGAACTGTTATTTTAAATTGAAATATTTCCCAATATTACTATTTTTCCTCCATGATCAAATAAATGCAGCTTTGGTGAGCACGACACTTCTTTCAAAAAGAGCAGATTTAAGTAGATATAAAATAGCATAGTAAGATTATTTATCAGTTCACTATAGTCAGCAAGTTTAATGCATAAAGAAAGAAAGCTTCACAAACTGAGAAGCTAAAGAAGAAACTTACCATGAGATGATGAAGCATATGTGCCCTTGATTGGAAACCAGACTGAAATGAAGTATTTCTTCAATATGTTTCTCCTTGATATTTAACCCTCTACACACTGACTGCACGTATCCTTTGGAATCGTACAGAATCTTCCTGTGGTGGGTCAGTTTCTGTGCCACCAGGGTGCCACAGTATCCAAGGAACAAAAACAAATCCCTGCACCACAGCTGCAAGGCCACACACTCCCTTAGATTCCCTGGCCATGCCGTCAATTACAGACAGATGTTCCATGTTCTCTGACTCTTTCATCTATTTCCCACTCTCATAACTGGGTGCTGGGCTTGGACTCTTTCTCATCTGCATTATGATCTGTGTAGTGCAAGATGGAGCTTAGCAAGGAGGTTAGAAACTCTGAATCTCACATTTCGCAGAAAATAATTTATGTCTGCTGAAAATTCTTTAACTGGATTCATAAGGCTGTTTTCAATCTCTGGAGATATGCATGGGTTAAAGCTCCCTCGTGTGGCCTTTTAGTGACTAACAGGGAGTGAGTGGGCCTAATTTAAAGGGGGGAAATATTGAAATGGGTGTCATGACTTGGTAAAAGCATCATCTTTATCTAAAAGCTACATGGTCGCTGACCTTGAGTGTAATGTTCCTAATTGTTACGCCATTTATTCTGTGAGATACAAAACTGCAAAATTTTGAATAAAAACAGGATATTATTAAGAAAGGATGAAATTACATTATTTGAGCAATATATTCAGAGATATTTTATGTCCCTCCCCCATGCAGCCTCTCAAACCAGTTAAAGGGATAATTCACCCAAAAATGAAAATTACCCCATTCACTCACCCTCAAGACATCCCAAGTGTATATGAAATTCTTCTTTCAGATGAATACAATTGGAGTTATATAAAAATCTGCCCTGGCTCTTCCAAGCATTATGATGGCAGTGAATGGCAGCCCAAAATTTGAAGCCCAAAAAAAGTGCATCCATCCATTATAAAAGTAATCCGCACGGCTCTGGGGGGTAATAAAGCCCCTCCTGAAGCAAATCGATGGGTTTGTGTAAGAAAAATATGCATATTTAAAACTTAAAGTAAAATATCTAGTTCCGGCCAGAACACCTTCCGTATTCAACTTATGCAGAAAGTGTAACGCCTCTCGCAGTTCAAAGCACATACGCTCCTGTACGTCAGAAGTCGTACTTCGCGCCAGTACCGCTTTTTAAGCTACATATTTTACTTTATAAAGTTTTAAATATGGATATTTTCTTACACAAACCCGTCAATTCGCTTCTAAAGGCCTTTATTAACCCCCTGGGGCCATGTGGAGTATGTTTATAATGGATGGATGCTCTTTTTTGGGTTTCAAATTTTGGGCTCCAGTTCACTGGCATTGTAAAGCTTGGAAGAGCGGAGCCATGATATTTTTAATAGACCTATAACTCTGAATGTATTCATCTGAAAAAATAAGGTCATTTTCGCCTATGAATTAAGAATGAGTAAATCATGGGATAATTAAATTTTTTGGGTGAACTATCACTTTAAGGCTTTTGTTTATATAAATTAGAACATTTATTTTTACAGTTATTCAATAATAATAATTGTATTTAAAATTGGAATATAGCCTTATTTACAACTAGCTTGTAGTTAATAGTTTTGACTTAAATTTACTTGAATGAAACCATTCAATATAAGTTACCACATGAATACCATTTTAGTTTTCCTTGACATAATTTTTATTTTATTTTTTACATTGTATAGATACAGTGTTACATAGGATATTCCTTATAAATAGGCTACAAAAACGGCATAATTGAGGCTAGTCATCATGTTGTCTGGTGAAAATAGCTGAGATGTTCGTTGGTTACATCAACATGAAGATGAAGAACTGTTTATGTGAGATAATTGCAGTCCCTCATTTTCCTGGATAACTACATAAATATTTCCTGTCTTATCTTACACAGACAAGTACGAGAAATCTGAACAGGACGGGTTTCAAAGAAAATCGACATTTTTACGTCCAGTCTTTAGCAAAACATAGGCTAGCAAAACATTACTCCGTGGAACATAGTTTTATTGAACAGAAATGAAAAGTGAGTATCTTCGAAGCAGATGACAGGGTTTCTTCACTTCCCGATGGAGAACAGAGATCATATTTGGTGAGTTTTGCAGAAATATGTAGCTTTTCTTCCAACATGCAGTCACAGAAGTTCAACTTTTCACTACGTCTGGGTGGAAGACACGTAACGGGAAGTTTTGAGTCTAGTTTCAGGTTTTTACGGGAAGAGGATGCAGATGTTCTGAGGATCCGCCGCGGTTCCTTGAGTCCAGAACCGGAGAACAAAGAGGTACATTCCCTCCTTTTCCAAACGAGTCCGTGTTCGTATTCAATGAAGCTGTCTGCACTGGACGTGAAAATATGTAAACTTTACAGTGTACATCGCAACTGAAGTGTTTGCAGTGTAGGTGGAGTGTTAGGAAGAGGAGTAATTAAAGATGGATGCATGTGGGATATGAACTGTGTTGTGTGATTGGAAAAATGTGAGAAAATCAGCTTATTTCGGAGCCACACCTATGCGAAATCTCGTTTACTAAAGGCATTTCTGTAGTGATTAATGGTGTAAATGTTTAACATGATTGTTTATTTTTGAAAGTCACGTTATGTATAGTCACACATAAGTCCAGGCTACGAAAAGCTATTGAATATTTCCCCTTTATAGCTATGGAAAATAAGTTTCAGTTAATTTAAATGTTACCTTCTGTGACAACATGCCCCAAAAGCAGGAAATGCTGGCACACTTGAATTGTCACAATGGAACCTGTCATTAAATAATCCACAAACTTTTCCTTTAAATGTAAACCGTAAAACACGAAACAGCAAAATGTAAAAGGTAACATTAAAATTACTTTTATCATTGTTTTGGCCAGTAGAAAATGTAATCTTAGGATCATTGTTTATATCAATGTTTAATATCCTTTTATTTTCTTTATAATTTTATATTGTAATAATTCATATTTACATATTGAAATGTTCATGATTTCATGATTAAAATATTTATTTCATATTAGGACAGAGCAGAATTCACATATAGTCTTAAACCATACAGCAACTGTTACTGCGATTTAACCATAACCTGTTTGACAGCTCCATCATGTGACGACTAGACCTGCCCTCGCTAGAAGGCTACTAAAACGTCAGCCAGATTCTGTATGTGCTGAATGTGCTTTAGTAATGTGTGCAGGCTTGATTATTTTGCCAGCCTCTGTTTGGCACCACCAGCAGGGACCTGTGCTGAGAAGTGACCTCAGGTCCAAACATTAGCCATGCAGATTTTGTGTAATTTGACTTCATAAGTGGTTGTAGAAAACTTGTTTTGATTAGCATATACACTAACAGGTTGTACTATTTTCCTTGTGTGCTCAGAAATGGCTCAAGATGTCTTGTGAGACAGAGAAAAGTTGCCTACTGGCTCCACAGGAATCACAAACACCATATGGTTGCCACACAGCTAATGATAAATATGAAATCCCAGGAATGGGAGAGGACAGGTACTGTAAGTGCTAACACACACACACACACACACACACACACACACACACACACACACACACACACACACACACACACACACACACACACACACACACACACACACACACACATGTTTTATGGGGACATTCCATAGGCGTAATGCATTTTATACTGTACAAACCGTATTTTCTATCCCCCTACACTGCCCCTGCCCCTAAACCTACCCATCACAGGAGACATTCTGCATTTTTACATTTTCAAAAAACATCACTTATTATGATTTATAAGATGTTTTCCTCATGGGGACCAAAAAATGTCCCCACAAGGACAAGGATTTTGGATATTGCCATCTTTGTGGGGACATTTTGTCCCCATACCGTAGGGATTACCAGTCCACACACACACACACACACACACACACACACACACACACACACACACACACACACACACACACACACACACACACACACACACACACATACTTTTTAAACACTATCTGTTACTGTAATATAATAATATCACAGGTTTAATAAAGTAAAAACTAGTTATATTGTATTCCTGTATTGCAGTGTTTTAGAGATGCTGAGCTACTCAAAATTCTCTGATCTGGAGACATGGCTGTGTATGCCCTCTACCTTATTACCCAGGAGCCGGGATTCAGTTTGCTCCATGCTGCCACCATCCCATGACAATGACAATGGAGACACATACAAAGAAACCAGGTAATGTGTTTGTAAGAGAATTTTAAGACATGCTAGTTCCTGTTTCTTTGTTACAGACCAGTTTGGTGGCATTTTAGTGTAGGTTGTTTCAGTTAAAGCCAATTTTCCTATCCAACCAGAAATCTTATGTTTGTGTGTTTAAATTGTTAGCTTGGTTTGCAGTGTCTTGCTTTATCTTATGGTTATGCAAAGTCATAATCTCTACTTTAATTTGAAATACACATTCAATTTTTTGTGTAATTATCACTGAGCTGTATATTTGACTATTGACAACCAATTACCTACACATTTTGCAAGTTGCAAGCCTCTCATACCATTCTGTGGTATCTTTCCTCTCACATATTCAAATAATTCCAGCTCAAATATCCATTTTGCTTTTTATTTGTTAAGTAGCGTACAAGATTATGTACAGTTAACTGGTCATTATCAAGAAAAAAACTTGCTATACGGAATTAAAAGTTATTTGAAACATATCATACTTATATTTACAATTTGAATTACCAAATTAATGTAGAATGAAGATATACATACAAATGCATGTAAAACATTTTGTTTTCAACTGTCTAGCAAATTAAGAGCCCTATCATACACCCAGCGCAATGCGACGCTAGGCGCGACGCTAGTGTTTTTTGTTAGTTTCAGACTGACATTATCATTTTCATGCCCAGCGTCCACGTTGTTTAAGTAACAAATGCACTCAAGCCCTTGTTCGCCCATGGCGGTGCTGGTCTGAAAACAAGGTGTGTTCAGGCTCATTGTTACCGCGTTGGTATTTTGGGGCAACTGAAATCGCAGTATTTTTTGTGTTATTTAAAGGGCGCGTTAGTAATATGCGGATATAGGTGGGAGCACAACGCGTACACTCTTATTTCTACAAGCTTATTACACACACAGCAATGCGCAGCAGCACACAAATATTTTTAAACATCAATAATAAAAGGATTGCTCTCTGGAGAAGCATATAGTCTTTCGCAAATTATTGAATGTAAATAGCGAATCCGCCATGATGCAAGCACAACTGGCTTTTAAAGGGAATGGGAGAGGAGACTCTGATTGGTTTATTGCACGTTACACCCAAAACACACCCATGACTCATTAAGAGACTGGGCACAGCCCTTTTGGACCGTGCACCTGGTGCGCCAACTGTTTTTTCCATCATTAAACTAGCAAAAGTGGATTCGGACACACCCTAAGGGCACCTGCGCCATGCACTTCAGACCATGTGCCTAGATTGTTAAAATAGGGTTAATATATAGTTAATATATGCCTTTATGTTTGACTTTGTGCTCTTAGTAGACTGCAATTCGTCTAGTGACCACTTGATGTCATTGTTTACACATAATTTACAGGCAGTGTTTGGCCCTTCTAGTAGAGCAGTCTAAATTTTTTATATGTATGTATGGACTAATTTTGTAAAGATTGCAATGGACATTCAAATGACTCTTAGTTCTCGCTAAACATTACACTCTATATTTAACAACATCTGATCTGATTACTTTTGAGAATCCTATTAAACATGCTTGTTTTCTTTATACACACCTTTGAATGCATATTGAAACTATGAGCTGTGTAGAGAAGAGAGAATTACACAGTACCAGTCAACCTACCACATGTTGAATCAGTTCGACTCTTGTGGTTTCAATAGCCAATCAAAACCAATCATGTCTTCTCAGCTGCCTTTTATGTGCTACTCTCAACACAAACTGAATCATCAGAATACCCAAAACCCATATGCTACAAAGTAGGCACAAAAATGCAATGCATACAATGACTAAGACCAGTTAATATTGCTTTAATCCTACCTCGGGTAGAAAAAGAAACACACTCCCATCCAACTTTATGTAATCAGGCTACATTCATAAGCCATTTATTAAAAACAAAAAGCCGGGTTCCATACTGCGATGGTGATATTACATCTCTTAGTGGAAACAAAGCATTCACTGGAAACCTCTCTTAACTTGCTACAGTTAATCAAGCCTCACAAAAGCAACATAGCCAACTCTACCATCAGATATGCGCTACACTTGACTCTTGACAGACTGATATGGCTTTTGTGTGCGCGGCTGGCACACTTTAGCTGAAGGTGCAATTTAATATTAATGCCGGGCACTGAACACTCAGCGGGGCTGCTTGCTGGGTTTTTTTTGACAGGGGCCTTCTTTTTACCCTGGAGCGATTACGTTGTTGATTTGACTATGAAAAGGCTTTAGCTACGGGAAGTCCTGGGCAAAAACTGTGGCGTTAGATCTTGCAGGTGCATTCAAGTTTAATATGCTGCTCATGGCTCATACGAAATCACATGGAAAATCTTTAATAACTTGTTTTACATGAAGAGAAGAATTCCATGAGATTATCATGTTCGCAATGGAACGGATTGTTGAGTTTTTGTTTAGAAGAAAAAAATCAGGATCCCACAAGAGAGGATCATGGAAAAGCCAAAGCTATACCCTTCCAGATTCCAGGTACTGTATGTTAACAAACAGAAAAAAGGTTTTTTTTTACAATCAAATTAGTGTTTGTTTATTTGTATAACTATTTATTTTATTTTATTGAAGCTTCTACTAAATTTATTATTGCATTGATTGATATTTTATCTTCAGAATTTAGTTCCATTTGAACATTCTCAAACTAAGAATTAAATTGTGCACATAATATTGTCTATACCGCTTGACGTCTATAATGTAATGCTTTAAAATATTCTCTAATTTTGTTCTCACACACATTTAATTCACTGCCTTGTCTGACATCCCGCTGAAAGCTGTAATTTTCTAAACGTTGATTGGTATGGAAAAAACAGCATTTTTCACTGCTGGTATGACACACTGTGTGGTACGGGGGAGCTCAATTGTGATCATGAAAACATCACGCTATGACAGCTAATTATAGTGGAATGACAGCAGAAATGAAATCTCTTTTGTTCCACAGGCCCCCGGAGAACGAGTCTAGCCATATGAGCCAGTGCCAGGAGAGGAAAACCCATCTATTGCCACCCTCTCCGCTCCTGCCAGTTTCAGCCTCCCCTCACTCCTCATCGCCCCTGCGGACCACCTCAACTCCACTGCCCAAGCCCACCAGAGACTCCTGTCATGGCGGCGTGAGTGTGAGGAAACGGCGGCGCCTGGCAGCTAGCCCCGGAGGACTGCACTGGGACGCATCAGGTATGCCAATCACAAACGGCATCCATTTACATCCACATCCACATCCACAGTATCAGATACAACCTGCTCTCCAAGGCTCTCTATATGTATGATTGTGCCAGTGCTGTGGTTTGAAACTTCTTTGAGTGAGTCAAAAAATAGATACGTGTAGTATCTCAGTGTTTGAACTTCTATATTTAAGTTTGAGGAACCAAATTTGGATGTCTTGTGGGTCTTGAATGGATTGATTTCTTGTCTTGTTCGCCACGTTTCGCCAAGCATTGCTTGCAGTACTGTTTGTTTTTATTTGTTTGATTGCCTGTTACATCCAATTTCATCAAGCAATTTGCACAGTTTGACACACATATTTATGAAATTCGAGGGCAAAGGTTCTCTGCAAAATTAATGACTTGAGTAATCTAGCTAATTGCTTGTGTCGGAAATGATACTCTCACTGTGTTTTGTTATAATTACCAATAGTAAATGACTTATGCTGTGAAAAACTGAAGGTAAATATAATGCTATTTTATTCACAACTTACAAAAAATATTCTAAGAACATTTTTCTAACATTCCCACAGATATACAGTCAAATAAAAAATTATTCAGACACTGATTGATATAATTTGTACTAGTGTATGCAGGACACATATTATACCCAAACATTATTCATACAGTGGACTACCAGTAAAATTGATAAACATTTGGGACCAAAATGATTCAGACACTTGGACCTGACCATGTTTTGCTTAAGTGTTTTTTCTTTAATTGCTAATGTGACCTTTTACACCACAGACTGAACTAAATCAAGCATTGCTTGGTAATTGGTTGACATAAATTGGTATTATCTAATTGTGTACTTAAATGTAAAAGCTGACAGCTGATTGTAATCCATTACATACCTTTCTATCAAAGCTATCTGACATTATCAAGACTAATTTGTTCTGACAGTTTAACTGAGTTCTTGTCGTATTTTATTACCATTTTCTAAACTATAGCGGATAAACTGATAAAGTGAGAAAATGTTGAAGGTGTTTGAATACATTTTGGTTTGACTGTATGAAATCGTTATTTCTGAACATTCAAAACATCCAGTTTTTTAATGTTTTAAAAACAATTTTTCTTGGTTATACGAATGTTAAGGGAACATTCCATTTGATAATTTTGCCAACATTATGGGAGTTTCTTTTGAATATTCTCAACGTTCTGAAATAAGTAGTAACATTTAAAAAATGTTCGACGAACATCCAACTAAAACATTTCAAAAGAAAAATTTCCAGATATCCCACTGAACATATCTCTGTATGCGTTTCATATTAGTGTTTTAACCAACCTCATCCTGGAGTTCATGCTGTTATGCTGCCAATCGTCAGAGGTGACTCTGTCATTAGCGCGCTTGTTGTATGTGGAAATGACTTCTAATTGCAGGTTTATTTGTGGCAAAGCCCTGCAGGCGATGTTCATTAGCGCTATCGCAATAGTAGTGGTGAACCTTACGGATGGCATAATGAGCTATTCATTTTACAAGGACTTGTCAGGGAAACCAACATTTTCTGGTACCTAGAGATGAAGAAGAGGCAGAGATATTTATTTAGTCACCCTCCAACCCCACCTACCCTTCAAAAGAGTATTATCACTATCTTTAGGGGTGGCACAGAATGGCAGGAAACAACTTTTGTTGATGCCATAAACAGCTCTGCCTATCTCTGGAAGAGTGTATGACTGGTATGTAAACAGTGGAGGGTGCAACAGTACTGGGCACTTGGAAGAAAGTTAAAGAGTTTGTTCATCATAAAATGTTTCTCTCATCATTTACTCAGCCTCATGTTGTTCACCCTGACTTTATTTCTTCCATTGAAGTTAGGCAGATTCTTCACACTTTTCTTTTTACAATGTATAGGTATAGCACCATAAAATTATCATTAAAGAAGTCCACACAACTTGTGTGCTATATTCCAAGACTTCTGAAGAAAGTCTTCAGGGTTGGAATGAGATGAGGATGACAACATGACAACATTTTCATTTTTTGGTGAACTATCTCTTTTAAGGGTTAGTTCACCCCAAAATGAAAATTCTGTCTTTAATTACTTACCTTCATGTCGTTCGACACCCGTAAGACCTCCGTTCTTTACTACTCAAATGAAGATATTTTTGTTGAAATCCGATGGCTCAGAAGCCCTCCATTGACAGTAATGTAATTTCCTCACTCATGACCCATAAAAGGTACTAAAGACGTCAAAGTACATCTCACTACAGTGGTTATACGATAATTTTATGAAGCGACGAGAATATTTTTTGTGCGATAAAAAAATCCTAAATAACTAGTAATATACTACTAGTATAGTATACTACTAATATAGTGATGGCCGATTTAAAAACACGGCTTCACGAATCTTCGGAGCGTTATGAATCAGTGTATCGATTCATGATTCGGAAAGCTCCGAAGATTTGGTGAGCAATACTATTTTGGTGAATACTTCTAGAGCGTATACAGCATATGCTACACAAAATACAGCTGACTGTACACAAGTATACCATTCTGAACATATATGTGATCAGATGTCGGCAGTGTATTTTAGCATAGGAAACATGTTTTTTAGTACAATCTTTATCAGATTCAAATATTAGCAAAACATCAGCCTAGCCAGTGTTAGGATGCACACACCTTTGTTTGGTACGTTAAAGTGACTGTGTTTTCCATACCTAGATTCACCTTTGGGGTAAAAGTGAAAGGAATGAAAAGGAAAGAGGTGTTGATGTGATGCACCTCTAGGGATTCTGGAATTGTTTCCACAGAAGGGTTCTGTACACATATTGATGTCAGCAGTGGCGTCAGAATCAATATTTTATCCAAAGAGCTCCAGTGGGTGCTGGGTGTTATCTTCCTTTAATGACACCATCGTGTGTAATAGAATGAGTGCTGTGGGAGGATTGTTTTCAGCCTCTAAATTCTGTTTTTTACCTGGGGACATGAGCCTTAATGTACTAAATGATACAATCAGTGTTAGATAACCCCTCTGTACAGGGAACCGCTAAATGGCACAAGCTGGAAATGATGGGCTAAAAGGGTTGTTTGGGTTAAAGCAGTTAAGTTCACTCATTTGTCCTTTTATTCATTGTTTTGTTGGCATTACTCTAGTATGACAAATCTCTGATAATGTAATACAAATGTACATTTCTGTAAAATTTATATTTTTCAAATTAAATTAAATTGCATATATAATTTGGGTAACACTTTACAATAAGTTTTCATTAGTAAACTACTTTAGTTAAACTAAAAATAAACAGTACATCTCTACCAATCTTTTAATCTTATAAAACATTCAAATCAAAATCTAACATGACTGTATTTTTATTAACCAACATAAACAAAGATGATTATATACTGAAATAAATGTATTGCCCATTGTTAATTCATGGTAGTTTATTAATGTTAATAATTGAGATCTTATTAAAGAAATTTATACTTTTATTCAGGGACGCATCCATTTCTATTCATCAAAGTATCCTGGGTCACAGTTTCCTAAAAAATATAAATCAGCACTGTTTTCAACATTTATAATAATAATAAATGTTACTATTGTTGTAATTTCTGAAGGATCATGTAACACTGAAGTAATTGCTGCTGAAAAATCAGCTTCATCACAGAAATAAATTAAAACGGTTATTTAATAGTTATTTTAAATTATAATAATATTTCACAATGCTACTGTTTAAACTGTATTTGTATTAAATAAATTCAGCCTTGGTAAGCAGAAGAGACTACTTTCAAAATCACGACAAAATCATACAGACCCCAAACTGTAATTTTTAATTAAAATCAAATTAAATTAATGGTACATTTTGCACTTTAAATCAAATGGCACATTATACGTATTTATATTATGTAATTTAAAATAGTTTCTTACAAAATAGTTACCTGTAATTTGATTTAAACCTGTGAAAAGCTCATTAAAAATGTATTCTTAATTATAAATAAGCTACTTGTTGTTTATAATCATTTGAATGTATTATTTGCATTACTTAACCTTTATCTTAATGTTGTTTTTAATTAGCAAGACATAATTAATTTTGGCACTGGCATTGAAATTCTGATAACTTTTTTGTGAGCAGTGCATTTTCTAATTCAACTACCCGAGTCGTCCAGTAGAGGTCACTACTGCACTTGAGCTAATGAACAGAAGAGATGATTGAGTAGCAAAGGATAGACTTATTTCTGTTTTTCAACCCACAGCTCTACTGAATTTAATTCTGTCATTTCTATACAGGACCTGCTCTAGGGCAGTAGAAGCTTGGTCATTCTGTTCCAAAGCCTTTGTTCCTTTTCCCTTAAAATGTCATTTGTCATTCAAACTGTAGCTGGTGATTAACCACACAGCCGTGTTTCAGCATTAAACGGAATTGGAGCCACTTTGTATTTAATGTCTGATGATTTGCTCTTGTGCTGAGGATGAACATCACCATTACAGAAGACTAGGCTGTTCATTTTGTTCCTGATGTGTGGTTATTTTTGCTAACTGATTTATTTATATTCAACCGCAGACGTTAAAGCTGCAGTGTGTAATACCTGAGCCACTAATGTCGCCATGCAGGATTGCAAAAATAATGACCACACACTCCCCCATCTGTCATTGGTCTGTCATACATATAATTCATGCCATTGGTGGAGCAAATGTCGGGCTGTTGATGCTTTGTAACATAAAAAAATAAATACTACACTTTTTAACATATATTACTTCTTTGCATGATTTTCATTTTAAAGGGTTAGTTCAAACAAAAATGAAAATTATGTCATCAATTACTCACCCTTGTCATTCCAAACCAAACCTTAATTTTATGAAGAGATGCAAGTGCTTTGTTTGCACAATAAAACACAATTTACCACTTTATTTTCAAAATATTAATCTCCAATGCGTGTTCATGCTCTTGCGTCAACAACATGCATGTGCTGTGGTGCTCTCCTGAATGTGCGTTAGAGATTAGTATTTTGTAAATAAAGTGATAAATTAAGATTATTTGCACAAACACGCAATCATAAAAAAACACTTGGGTCACATGGATTACTTTTATGATGCCTTTACTACCTTTTTGTGGCTTGAAAGTGGTAGTTGCGTATACTGTCAAAGGAGGGACAGAAAGCTCTCAGATTTCATAAAAAAATATCTTAATTTCTGAAGATCCTACGGGTTTGGAATGACATGAGGGTGAGTAATTAATATCAGAATTTTCATTTTTGGGCAAACTAACCCTTGAAGATGCAAATGCTTAATTAATACAGAATATGACACTACGTCACACTGAGTTGCATGCTTGGAGGGCGCCTCCATCTTAAGAGGATCGCCCTCTACTACTGATACAGAAATTAATACAGATACCTGCGTCTTTTGTTTTTGCCTTTAAATTAAATATTTGCATTATCCTTGGCATCGTTTGGGGGGATAAAATCCCAGTTTCATTGAATGATAATTTGATGTTTTCACAGTAGTTTTGCAGAATTCTGTGTATCTGGTTACATTGAAAACAGTGTCACGCGCCGGGTGCTCGCTTCTGCTTCATCTGACACATGGTAGAACTGTCCAAATGAAAATATATGGTGTGTAACGATACCCTCATTTCACGATTCAATACATATCACAATACTGAACTCACAATATGATATTACTGCAATACTCCAAGACATATGGTAAAAGGTTGACAATTTGGTATTACATTGGAGGTGGAAATGAATAGGCTTGGATGTGATGTTGGTAAACCAATGCACAGGAGAATATGCTGATTCATGATTCTGGAGCTGAAAATTCTGAATTATTTTAGACAAAAAATGCTTGCACTCTGTCACTGACTAGATATATTTAAAATAATTTAGCCCATTTTTTACTGGTAAGTAACATAAGATATTTGAAATTGTCAGGACCCACAAATATTCCCCCATTGCATTATTATACATTATATTCAACCTTACATATAGTAGTTTAATGTAGTACTGACACTAAAACTCTGTAATATTATTTTCTCACACAGTAATTTTTTTACATTGGGTGAACTATACAATACAGAGGTATTATCCATGATACTTATTGTTGCACTTTTGTATTGCAATATATTGTGACTCAGTATATTGTTATACCCCTAAAAATTATGTGTGCTCGAAATCGAGCCATTTTTTTAGGAAACGTTTTATTGTTGTCATTGTAAATTTTCACTTTCCCATGGCCAAGGAAGAGGAATAAGAGATTGCGGGTCACATTCAGTGGACAGACACCAACACTGTTTAAAAAAAAACAAAAAACAATTTCAACACAACAACCAAAATCAAACCCCTAGAAGCTTGTCAACAGTTTTGCGGTGGCTGTGTTCAAGTTCTGCTAATTCACAAGCCGACAAACTGTGAGAGTCATACTCGCAAAGGTTATGTTTATTATTATTAAACCAAACTAAATACAAAACTTTCAAAAATTATTTTGAGTGATAGGCAGTGGGTTTAATCAGTGACATCATTAATAGATTTGCATCTTCTTCTGACATCAGCTTCACGTTCACTGTTGAAGCTAATTGATACATTATTTGTTTAAATAAATATGTTTCCCAGCTTTCCTAGAATGGTTAATATAGATGGGTCGTCCTCCGAGTAGTATGGCCTTCCCGATGAATGAACAGACCGGTGACCTAGAGCCAGCACCTCTTTACCCTTTGCTTTTGAGGATGACGAAGATAGAACCCAAACGGTTGTCATGGAAACTGGGATCATTAGCACCAGCTGTGGTTTGTTTTAAGGTCTTAAGATTCTTCTCACGTCTTTAATTTAGTTGGACTCGGTGTTAAATTACACTTATCAAATGCTTTACTCTCGACTGCGCTTGAAAGACAGCCCGCAGCTCTTCATCAACGCGCTCTTGTGTCCATCCTTAGATGATTTTCAAACAAAAAGGGTAATTGGACAAATTGGATCACTCCTATTATTTGTGTTTTGATCACTTATTTGACTTTAAAGCAAGGTCATTTGTAAAACCATTTTTTTTTCAGGCTCATTTGATTTTGAAGTGTTCTTAGCACTGGAGTCTCGCTCAAGCTGTAGGAGGGTTTACCAATAGTGTCACTGCAGGTGATGTGATATAACAGCTTCACACAACACAGATATGCTTTGTTATGAATCTATGCTGACATCAGACTGTTGGGATTAAATCTCAAACCTCTGTACTGTGTTGGTGACTCATCGGTGCGTCCTAGAAAGCTGAATATTGAGAACAAATATAAAGATTCCACTACTAACAGAGATATGAATATCTGAGTGCAACAAACAGGACTCGTTGGCATTAGAATATATTGTTTTAATAATGTAGTTTGCATGTCAGATATCAATATTGTGTGTGGAAAATCTGTGAACACATCAAAGCAGATGGAATTAGTATATGCGAGCTCATGATGTGAAAATAATGTCTAGCTGTGGTAGCCAGAACACCACAGGAATCTGTCATTAGGGACCAGTTGAAGGAACTTGATATGGTTCAGTTGGATATCTGACACACACAGACACCCATCAGTTCAGGTTTCATTCTGCTACTGTCACCATCGTTTCCATAGTGATGATCTAACAAAGTTAAAGTCTATGTATTTGACAAGTGAGATTACGTAAGAGTTTAAGTGCTGTAGTGTGCAATCCACACTTGGGCTGGCACCTGGGTAACTAATGAGAATCCTCAAATGGTATAATATGCTGAGGTTTTCATTGGATTTTTGTTTTTGTGAATTTCTCAATGGAACACACAGAAGACCAGAAATTTGGTCTGGGAATTGACTGTAATTATTTTCTGGTGTGGCTCATTAATCTTGGCAATTCAGCATCACTATACCATTGTACTAGTATTACCATGGTTTTCTGGAACATGATAATACCATAGTATTGTTTGAAATACCTTGGAGTGCCATGTTAATAGATTGGTATCATTATATGAGATTATGAATGTTTATTTTTTTTAAATATAGGCACATATTTGCCCTGTGTACTTACAGAAAATCAAAAAAAAAAATTAAGTGTCTCTACACATTGTCATTTTGACCAAATTACAGTATATGTTGAGTTTAATAATATTTAGGGAATGTTTAATGGCCATTTTATATATAATAATGATTCAAGTTTGGGAAGTAAGGAAAACTAAATGATGATGGTTTCCAAGTCCAAGGCCCTGTCCCAAATGGCAAATGGACTTACAATGGCTCCCGGGGGCGTGTCCTTTAAGTCCATGAGACCGTAGGGTGTCCCGGAAGGTCTCAGAAGGGTGTTCGCGAGGGCCCCCTTTGCGGTCGATATGCGCCCTCGATGCGCACTTTTGCCAAGCCCGCACTGATGCGAGCTCCGCGGTTGACTTCTTCCCAACAGTCGAAGCATCGCTACGTCATGAAAGTGTGGACTCATAGGAAGACCGTGAGTGTTTAGGGTGCCATTTGGTGCCAAATTTTCCAAGTCCTTTATATAACCAAAAAAAAAAAGAAATAAGTTTTAATAAAAATCAACCCCTGGGGCATAAAAGTGCCTGTCTTTGAAAAAAACACCCATATTGTTAAAGTATTACTATCTGAAACCATCAGTGTACTTTTTGTTGTTCAGTTTGGCTTGTGCATTTTCCTTAGGGAGTTACTTCTCAATACATTTCCATCGTGTCATTAAACAAGTGCTGCAGAAATAATGTTCCACATTTATGCATTTATTCAATTCGTTAATTATTTTCACAAATTGGCTTCATGGCAGCATGGTTATCAAAATCGTTAAGGTTTTGTCAGGACACCATTAAAATTTGTTACAGATGCAAAACAGTGGATTATAACATGGAATTCATGTTTATTTGACGTCTGCTTTAGAGGAGGTTCTCTTCACAACAGTCTTTGAGGGGAAGACAATAACAGCAACGTCTTCATGCAGTTTTAATTGTAAGTGGAGGAGGCAGTACCATGCAGCAGCTCTGTGAATGAAGAGCTAGAACTGCTGTCCACCAGCTGATGGCACAGAGAAACCAAACACCCCGCTTACAATCCTAGTGCCATACGGTGCATGTGTGTGTGTTTACATTATAAACCTCCAGTTTACAAGAACAGCTCTGTTAGATACTTTACAATGTTACTTGAGGTGACTTTTCACCAATTTAACTGACAACTTTTATTAATCTGTGGTACAATAGTTGGTCATTTACCCCCACTGTGTTCATTACGGTGATATGACTCACGAGAGAAGCAGTGGAAAGTTTAATCAGAGCAGTTCAAATGAGAATTGAGAGGAAGTGAGAGGATGGGCTATTTAAAATATGTTATTGCAAAGTGATTAGAATGGCCTAGTCATAATTTTTATTCATTTAAGTGATTTTTCATTCATCATTTACCAAATTTGTCCTTTCATGATTTTCTACATTAAAAATATGCATATTTGTCAGTCATACATAAACGATACAGGCAAGAGGTAAGATTTCTGGACTCACAAATCGTGGCATAGTTTATTATTCAGTTTGTTTTTATTTAAATAATCATATTTTCAAAATTCATTTATTAAAATAGCTTAGAATCAGCATACATGTGTTCATTGTGGAAACAATAAAATGTATGCTGTCGGCTAGCTGTGGAACAAGCAATATTCAATGTTAAATGTAAAATGAGATTGAAAGAAATTTATTTATTGATGATAAGTATACACTGCCCGGCCAAAAAAGTCGCTACTTTGATTTAAATAGGCAAATGCTTAAGAGTCTATGATTGGATCATTATGGCAGTGATTATTATGTTTCTAGCAGTTATGTTCGGCAACAGTTCTTCTAACTCGAAATGATGGAGTGTGTAGCTTTTCATTTCTTAAACAACCATGTAGGAAGACACATCATGCCCAGGATGACAATGTCAAGATGCATCAGGCTCAAACTGTGAAATAATGGTTGGGAGGGAGGGAGCATGAAGAATTATTGTCACAACTAAATTGGCACCTTTGAATCCAAACCTTAAATGCATTGAAAGTCTTCGGGATGTGCTGGAGTAGATTTTACAGAGTGTTTGACTCTGGCATTGTCAGTACAAGATCTTGACCAAAAATGTAATCACCTCTTGATGTAAATAAGTGTTGTGGCGTTATTTCAATGGTTTTTGTGTATTGTATATAAAAGTTTTTTTTTAATATATGTTCAAGTTTTTTTCCTGTTTCATGATGACTGTTTGAAGTTATATACATATATATATATATATATATATTTGTACACAAGCGACATATATATATATATTACACAGTACCTGACAAAAGTCTTGTCGCTTGTGTACAAATTGAACTGAAGTGCAGCTGAAATATATTTCTTATCAAGATTTTTTACAAGAAATGGCTCATTTTAATCCCAACAGCTTTTGTAATAATGTTTCAGTGCAAAATGAAACTGTTAAAAAATATTGTAATATTCACAGCTTGGTAAAGCCCATTGAGTAGATTTTTGCAAATACATAAGTGTTGTCGCCTTGTCATATGAGCTTCACCTGTGACTAATAATGGATCAATTAGATCTCAGGTTTGTATAAAAAGAACCCCAGTACACTAGAACTTCACATCAACTGCAACTAGACCTCTGCAAACATGCCTAAGATTCACCCTGAGACTAAAGTTTTGATTATCAAGAGGCTGAAGACCAGATCCACTGCTGATGTGGCAGACTCCTTCAAAGTGTCTCAGCGTCAAGTACAGAGGATAAAAAAAAGATTTGAAGAGACTGGAGACGTTTATGACAAACCCAGGTCAGGCAGACCCTGCAAGACAACTGCTCGAGAGGACCGTTTGTTGGCTCGAAAATCCAAGGCTAGCCCATTTTCCACTGCAGCAGAGCTCCAGGAGACCTGGTCACCTGAAGTCCCTGTGTCAACCAGAACAGTTTGTCGGATTCTGTCTCGAAATGGCCTCCATGGTCGAATCAGTGCCCAGAAGCCAGCACTAAACAAAAGACAATTGAAAAACCGTGTGGCATTTGCCAAAGCCCACAGCCTGCTAAAAGGATGGACGCTGGAAAAGTGGCAGAAGGTGGATTTTTCAGATTAATCTTCTGTTGAATTACACCACAGTCGCCGCAAATATTGTGGGGGGCCTACTAGAGCCCGCATGGATCCGAGATTCACCTAGAAAACAGTGAAGTTTGGTGGCTGAAAAATCATGGTCTGGGGTTACATCCAGTATGGGGGTGTGCGAGAGATCTGCAGCGTGGAAGGCAACTTCAATAGTCTAAAATACCAAGAAATCTTATAACTCTTATATTCCCAACCATAAAAGAGGCCAAATTCTGCAGCAGGATGGTGCTCCATCGCATTCTTCCATCTCCATACATGAACATCATTGAGCATATGTGGGGTAGGATGAAAGAGGAAGCATGGAAGACGAAACCAAAGAATATTGATGAACTCCGGGAGGCATGCAAGACTGCTTTCTTTACTATTCCTGATGACTTCATCAATAAATTGTATGAGTCCTTACCAAACTGCATGGATACAGTCCTTCAAGCTCATGGAAGTCATACAAGATATTAAATTTGGATCTCACAGCACCACTACTTAATTTGCTGACATATTTTTCATTTGGAGTAAATTTGTTTAATTTCTGTATAGGCAACAAAACTTTTGTCTTGCCAAAATTTGACCTTTCTGTCTTGATTAAATGATAAATCTTTTTTTAGTGAAACTAATTTATTTCAGTGCATTAAACGTCATTTGGGAGGGTTTTAGCTTTTCATTTGAGCTATTTCTAACACCAATTGATGAATAAAAAAATCAGGTTAATAGCAGGTGTTTCTACAAAATAGATAAGTGACACAACTTTTGTCAGGGACTGTATATATATATTATAAACACACACACACACACACACACACACACACATACATATATATATATATATATATATATATATATATATATATATATATATATATATACATATACATATACAGGTCCTTCCTAAAAAAATTTGCATATTGTGATAAAATTTCATTATTTTCCATAATGTAATGATAAAATAAAAATGTCATATATTTTAGATTCATTGCACACCAAGTGAAATATTTCAGGTGTTTTATTGTTTTAATACTGATGATTTTGGCATACAGCTCATGAAAACCCAAAATTCCTATCTCAAAAAATGAGCATATTTCATCCGACCAATAAAAGAAAAGTGTTTTTAATACAAAAAAAGTCAACCTTCAAATAACTATGTTCAGTTATGCACTCAATACTTGGTCGGGAATCCTTTTGCAGAAATGACTGCTTCAATGTGGCGTGGCATGGAGGCAATCAGCCTGTGGCACTGCTGAGGTGTTATGGAGGCCCAGGATGCTTCGATAGCGGCCTTAAGCTCAACCAGAGTGTTGGGTCTTGCGTCTGTCAACTTTCTCTTCACAATATCCCACAGATTCTCTATGGGGTTCAGGTCAGGAGAGTTGGCAGGCCAATTGAGCACAGTAATACCATGGTCAGCAAACCATTTACCAGTGGTTTTGGCACTGTGAGCAGGTGCCAGGTCGTGCTGAAAAACGAAATCTCCATAAAGCTTTTCAGCAGATGTAAGAATGAAGTGCTCCAAAATCTCCTGATAGCTAGCTGCATTGACCCTGCCCTTGATAAAACACAGTGGACCAACACCAGCAGCTGACATGGCACCCCAGACCATCACTGACTGTGGGTACTTGACACTGGACTTCAGGCATTTTGGCATTTCCTTCAGACTTCAGTCTTCCTCCAGACTCTGGCACCTTGATATCCGAATTTGAGCGACAATCCAGTGCTGCTTCTCTGTAGCCCAGGTCAGGCGCTTCTGCCGCTGTTTCTGGTTCAAAAGTGGCTTGACCTGGGGAATGCGGCACCTGTAGCCCATTTTCTGCACACGCCTGTGCACCGTGGCTCTGGATGTTTCTACTCCAGACTCAGTCCACTGCTTCCGCAGGTCCCCCAAGGTCTGGAATTGGTCCTTCTCCACAATCCTCCTCAGGGTCCGGTCACCTCTTCTCGTTGTGCAGCGTTTTTGCCACACTTTTTCCTTCCCACAGACTTCCCACTGAGGTGCCTTGATACAGCACTCTGGGAACAGCCTATTCATTCAGAAATGTCTTTCTATGTCTTACCCTCTCGCTTGAGGGTGTCAATGATGGCCTTCTGGACAGCAGTCAGGTCGGCAGTCTTACCCATGATTGCGGTTTTGAGTAATGAACCAGGCTGGGAGTTTTTAAAAGCCTCAGGAATCTTTTGCAGGTGTTTAGAGTTAATTAGTTGATTCAGATGATTAGGTTAATAGCTCATTTAGAGAACCTTTTCATTATATGCTAATTTTTAGATTTTTTGGAATTTTGTGTTTTCATGAGCTGTATGCCAAAATCATCAGTATTAAAACAATAAAAGACCTGAAATATTTCAGTTGGTGTGCAATGAATCTAAAATATATGACATTTTAATTTTATCATTACATTTTGGAAAATAATGAACTTTTATCACACAATGCTATTTTTTTAGAAGGACCTGTATATATATATATATATATATATATATATATATATATATAAAAATATATAAATATTAATTATATACACACAATATATATATATATATATATATATATATATATATATATATATATATATATATATATATATATATATATATATATATATATATACACACACAAATGTTTTTGGGAGTGTACGAATCCTATATTTTAAAACCACACACACTTCAAGATGTGTGTTCTTGTGAGGAGAGGTTTTGGTCCTGTTGTCATTCTCTAGTGTTTTTTTTCTCTCTGGGTGTCAGTTATCACCTGAGGTGTATGTTTCTCTCTTTCAGGGTCAGTGCTGCGTGACCATGACCGAGGGGAGACGTCGTCACTGTCGGAAGTGAAGCGCTTCCCTCGGAATTCAGAGAGCCGTGTCCCAGAGCCTTGGACGGATAGAGTGGCTCTTAGAAAGACCATATCCGTCGATGACCGCCTTCTCCAGCAAACGCCTAGTGAACATCACAGACTCCTCAGCCGACTAGAGAGGGGCAAGAAGAAACTCAGGAACATCAATGTGAGTGATAGAGATGTCTCATATCACTGTCAAATAGAGGTTAGATGTAGGAATTCCACAATGGTCAAACTTAGAAATGTGGCCTTCGTTGCTTGTTTATTGCAATGTCTTGTTTGTTTACAGGCACATGTTCTTGTGTTTAAGGACAGCTCTTAGCTTTATCCACCTTTGTAGGCGGATATTGATGTAGCACATACAGTGTTTTGACAGTTTCACAGCTGCTGCGTTATTGCTGTGAGGTTGTTCATAGACGTTCAGTTGCGTAACCGTTCAAAAAAGAGGTACGCTCGCCCAGAATTCATCCTGGAGTTTGATCATGGCTTTCTATTCAGCGAACACTCATCTGTCATCCTACACCAGTGAGTCAGTGCTTCGAGGACGCACAGCCTTGTAACCTTACATTAGGGACTTTTGCAGAACATGAATTCGATCTGCATACATTTGCCTTAGTTAAAAAGCTACTTCTGTGCATTTCTGAGAATACTTTTATGGATAATGTATAAACTTTATATATGTTAAGAGGGGATGATAAAGAAGCGCTTGTAATGTATGCTTTATATGCTTGCCACAAATGATCATGGCCATGAATAACAATGAGATCTGTGCATTTTGAGTTTATCAGAATGAATGGATTAAACCAAACGTTACCATGTTTAAAACTAATTACCACGTTAGACGTGTGAGATGCAGCATCAAGAATTTCAAGTTTGAGTCGTTTACCAATAAGTTAACATATGAAAAAAAAAACTAATTTTGATCTAGCAGAAGTAGGTTTTCTCTGGGGGTGCATGACATTAAAATTTCAACATGACCAAGATATCACCAAACAGATCAACGTCTATAATAAAACAGGTTTGCAAATGCATTTCATATTTTTCTTTATAAAGAAAACGTAAAATGCATCACATGGAAAGATGAATGATTTTTTTTTTATTAAGTGAACTTAAATGTATTTTTTTCTGTTAATCATAATGTACCACCTGGCTGTATTTGTAAATCTTTAAAACCAATTGAAAAATATATTTTTGAACCGGCTCATACACACACATCGTTTGAACTAAGCGATTCACTAAAATGAATCTTATTAACACTGCTTTAGATGCCATAGAGTGCAACAGTGCCCACCCCCTTTCTCAATTGCAAGGGTTCCTGAAGTTTTTTTTCATTCATTTTTCTCATAGGGATTTAAAAAAGGTCTTTGCTAAAGAGTTATAAGCCATGAACCAAGTGAACCAATCATGAACCAATCAGCTACAATGTGAATCACAACACTACACACTTTGATTTGAAGCAAAAAAGATTTTGAAATGTGGACATAATTACTTTACTGAAAAACTACAACCCCATGAAGCATAATCAAATTACAAAATGATATATACATATATATATACACACACACACACACACACACACACACACACACACACACACACACACACACACACACACACACACAGGTCCTTCTCAAAAAATTAGCATATTGCGATAAAAGTTCATTATTTTCCATAATGTAAAGATAAAAATTAAACTTTCAAATATTTTAGATTCATTGCACACCAGCTGAAATATTTCAGGTGTTTTATTGTTTTAATACTGATGATTTTGGCATACAGCTCATGAAAACCCAAAATTCCTATCTCAAAAAATGAGCATATTTCATCCGACCAATAAAAGAAAAGTGTTTTTAATACAAAAAAAGTCAACCTTCAAATAATTATGTTCAGTTATGCACTCAATACTTGGTCGGGAATCCTTTTGCAGAAATGACTGCTTCAATGCGGCGTGGCATGGAGGCAATCAGCCTGTGGCACTGCTGAGGTGTTATGGAGGCCCAGGATGCTTCGATAGCGGCCTTAAGCTCATCCAGAGTGTTGGGTCTTGCGTCTCTCAACTTTCTCTTCACAATATCCCGCAGATTCTCTATGGGGTTCAGGTCAGGAGAGTCGGCAGGCCAATTGAGCACAGGAATACCATGGTCAGCAAACCATTTACCAGTGGTTTTGGCACTGTGAGCAGGTGCCAGGTCGTGCTGAAAAACGAAATCTTCATCTCCATAAAGCTTTTCAGCAGATGGAAGCATGAAGTGCTCCAAAATCTCCTGATAGCTAGCTCCATTGACCCTGCCCTTGATAAAACACAGTGGACCAACACCAGCAGCTGACATGGCACCCCAGACCATCACTGTCTGTGGGTACTTGACATTGGACTTCAGGCATTTTGGCATTTCCTTCTCCCCAGTCTTCCTCCAGACTCTGGCACCTTGATTTCCGAAAGACATGCAACATTTGAGCGACAGTCCATTGCTGCTTCTCTGTAGCCCAGGTCAGGCACTTCTGCCGCTGTTTCTGGTTCAAAAGTGGCTTGACCTGGGGAATGCGGCACCTGTAGCCCATTTTCTGCACACGCCTGTGCACAGTGGCTCTGGATGTTTCTACTCCAGACTCAGTCCACATCTTCCGCAGGTCCTCCAAGGTCTGGAATCGGTCCATCTCCACAATCTTCCTCAGGGTCCGGTCACCTCTTCTCGTTGTGCAGTGTTTTTTGCCACACTTTTTCCTTCCCACAGACTTCCCACTGAGGTGCCTTGATACAGCACTCTGGGAACAGCCTATTCATTCAGAAATTTCTTTCTGTGTCTTACCCTCTTGCTTGAGGGTGTCAATGATGGCCTTCTGGACAGCAGTCAGGTCAGCAGTCTTACCCATGATTGCGGTTTTGAGTAATGAACCAGGCTGGGAGTTTTTAAAAGCCTCAGGAATCTTTTGCAGGTGTTTAGAGTTAATTAGTTGATTCAGATGATTAGGTTAATAGCTCATTTAGAGAACCTTTTCATGATATGCTAATTTTTTGAGATTTCATGAGCTGTATGCCAGAATCATCAGTATTAAAACAATAAAAGACCTGAAATATTTCAGTTGGTGTGCAATGAATCTAAAATATATGACATTTTAATTTTTATCATTACATTATGGAAAATAATGAACTTTTATCACAATATGCTAATTTTTTGAGAAGGACCTTTATATATATAAAATCAATAAACTTTATACTTTGTTATTAGCAAAATATGCATATTTACACAGATATTTAAATATTTTTAGAGTGTAGATTACTCAATTAGCATTGCTTCATGGAAGTGAGTGGGGCTAAAGAGCTATTTTGCCACGTGTTAAGTTTTGACTGATTGGTGTAATTTTCTGTCCAGCATCATGCTTAATGTAGTTTTTCACCAAGAATCCTACAGTTAAATTACCAGAAAATACCAGACCTGAATACCATGGATTACCAACCTCGTAGCTCACAGTAGGTCTGTCTTTAAAGGTTTATAAGTAATCGTTCAAAATCAGTTTCTCTACAGTTACAGCTATAAATGAATGAATAGATTTAAACCTATAACATTTTACATAGATAACATTTAAACCTATAACATCTGACTTTTTTTCTCATATACTTGCAGGTTTATATTTCCCATTTCGGATTTTAGAACTTGCAATTGTGAGTTTATATCAATTCTGAGAGAAAAAAAAGTCAGAATTGCTTGCAAGGCAGGTCATCGAGTTTATATCTTGCAATTAGGATTTTCTCTTCTCAGAATTGGGATATATAAACTTGGAATTGGGAGGAAAACGTCTGAATTGTGAGATATAAACTCAAAATTATCATGTTCATTCTTTTATTCCATGACTTCCAAAGATTTCTGCCACAAGGTAGGCTTTTCCCACAAAACACATCATTGCTGTTTGCAAACACCCCAATGGTCTATATGTGACGAAATATAAAAATCAACTATGCAGCTTTTGGTCGTAAACCATCACTACTTTTTCTAAAAGTAGAAGTCTCACTAGTAAAAACAATACATATGTAGCATGTAGTATTCATCTACAATACATATGTAGCAACTTAGTCAAGCACTCCCCAACATTGTTCGGTTAAATATAAATACAAATTATCCAGCTGATGTCAGAAAGGAAATATCAGGGGGGGGAAAATAATAGGTTGCATAATGCAATTAAACAGTAACACTGTATACATATTGTGAGGTATCAGATCCCTTTGCTTGTCAACATTGTTGAATATCAATATGGTGTGTGGAAATGCTGTGAACACATCAAAGCAGATGGTATGAGTGTATGCGAGCTCATGATGTGAAAATAATGTCTAGCTGTGGTAGCCAGAACACCACAGGAATCTGTTGTTAGGGACCAGTTGAAGGAACTTGATATGGTTCAGTTGGATACGTGACACACAGACACCCATCAGTTCAGGTTTCATTCTGCTACTGTCACCATCGTTTCCATAGCAATGAATGAATGAAGTTGTATTCTTCTTGTTTCAAAGTCAGATTACGTAACGTTTTAAAAGTATGTACGACACAATTGTGTTAACACCTTGGTATCTTGGAGAATCTTTGAGTTGTATAACATGCAGAGCTTTTCCTTGCTTTTTTGTGTGTTGTTCAGTGGAAAACAGACGTCCAGTAATTGGTCTGATCTTGAAAAGAAAATTGATTGTGATTATTTTCTAGTGTGGTTAGTTTGGCTTGCATTTCTTCTTTAATGAGTTCATTTAGATCTCAGGAGATGTCATTAAACAAATGTTGGCCTACCACTGATATCATCTTGTGCGCACTGCAGTTTAGATAATTTGTTTCAAGATGTGCTTTATATATTTGAGCTTGGTCACAATGGTTAAGTTGTAATGTGTTCAGGGAACACATTTGGCATTTGGGAAAAAGAGCTGGGAACAGTGGCACAATGTTCTGTGTTCGATAAATTGGGTATTGTATATTGGTTTATTTTTTCATGTCATGTTGTAATATATTAGTGCCCGCTTGCATAAAAGCTTAGACTAGTCTTAAAAGTTAGTCATCTAAACTTTTTCATCAAGACTGCCCCTAACTTTACAAAGTCAATTACATAAAATGGTAGATTGGTCTAATTAGAATTGGGAAAGTAAGACTTATTACCTCTTGGGTAACTGCTAATTGGTCAAAGTAGTTCTTAAGACACAGTCTTAACGTAGTGGTTCATTTTATGCAACAGGCCCCAGGTCTGTGGTCAAAACACAAATATAAAGAAAATATATGTAGGCCTAGATAATATTACAATTAGAAATAAAATATGAAGAGTTTTGGCTTGTAATCTGGAATAACATACGTTTTTGTTTTAATAAACTTTAAGTGAATCATACGTCAGTGGATTTGTATCAAATGTGTGTTTTGTGTTTTCAAATTGTTTTTTCATTTAATTGGGATAGATAGCCATGGAAAAGAAATAGAGGTACAGTGTGTGTCTGAGAGCTGTGTGCCTTAAAGGAACATTGCCGCTGTTCGTCACTGAAGACAACTGCAGCGAGTCCCTCAGAAAAACATTTAAAATGTCAAATTCCAGAACCAGATCTTTTTTGCATATTCATGGTAGCAAATCTGTGTTGAGAAGATTCCAGAATTGCTCATTAATGCAGTGACAAACATCACCCATATAAGATGGTATCCTGCAGCAGTATTGCTTCTTTTATTTTTAAGAGTGTATGTTAAAGTGCCCCGATTATAATATTTTAAAGGCTCCTAATTTAGTTTTGGAGGTCTCCTACAACAGGTTTACATGCATCAAAGGTTAAACATTTTTTTAATTTTCGCATAATATACATTGCACATCACCACATTTTTCAATGATTTTCAAACGACTTGTCAGGTGAATCGAAATCCTCCTTTCCGCAAGCCTGCTCTGCTCTGATTGGCCAGACGGCCCAGTCTGTTACGATTGGTCTACCGCATACAGCGCGTGTTTCGGAAGCTAAGCGGCCATTACCATAACTGTACTTTAGCTCCGTCCGGAGGCTTTCTAAAGCTCAGCGATTCTACACACTAAGGCAGCAACGATGACAACGGTTTTACCATGTCAGTCCAAGTGTGAGTCCGATGACGAAACACTGTAAGAACGACTTGAGCAGGACGAATTGTTTTGCGAGTCCCGACTTCTTGCTAATTATTATAATTTTTAATTATATAAGTTTTAATTTTGTGGCGAATCCCGCGTTGGTCTCCGAGATTTGAGAAGCATGCATTCGTCAGTAAAATGACGTGTTTGTGAGCGGGTCAATTTGTTCACGGGTAGACAACGTACACCATAAGCGGACATTATGCAAATGTATTTTCTAGTGACAGGACCATAATTCAGTAGGATTCAAATAAAAATCAACTCGTTTAGGCGTTTCAGAGTCAATTCTTTATTTTGGGAGACGATAACTTTACTTATCGTGTACTTTCGACTTTACAACTTTGCAGAACGTTTACATTCAAAAACAGCTATATTGCACACTGCATGAAAAGGAATATTCGAAAAACTGTAATAGGGGCACTTTAATAGTCCTTTTTGATTTTGAAAGACAATTGCAAGAGTTATCTCCTTTTGTCTTTGTGGGTTTGGAACGGCATGAGGGTGAGTAAATAATTATAGCATTTTTTAGTTTTGTGTGCACTCATGCTTTAGGTCCCTCCACCCTGGCTGACAAAATAATAGGGATCAAGGCCCATTGATAATCTGCGTATAATTATGAAGATTGATTGGAAATTGACAGTCCAGCTGGAGATGATTTCCTACTAGTTAACTTTATTTATACATTCCTAGCTCTCCTATAATTTCTTAACAATTGTTCCACGAAATTGCTCTGTGACCAAAAATATGAGAGAGTTTTGATTGTAGTTAAGAATGTGTTTCATCTATTTTTAAACCATGGGAAGAATTTTTGTGTCACCATGGTTTTTTACACCTTGCATGGCATGATAAAGCAGTGTGAATTCTTGGGCCATTTCCAAAGAGAAGGATTTCTGAGAAGTGATGTGGATGTTAAAAAAGAAAGAAAGAAAGAAAGAAAAAAAGTGTGTGTCCAGTCCACAACCTAAGTTCCGTTTTTTCATTCCCAGAATGCTTCTGGATGAGTTGTCAAACTTTATAGCCTTATGGCAGGAGAAAACACAGTTACACAGATATTCCAGAATTTTTCCCTGCTCACAGCTCAGGCATGACTGCATGGAAAATGTCAGTGGAGAGCTCCTTTGTTATGGTGAATAGTAAAGCCTTTAGAATCGAAATGTACCTGAAAGCGAGTCTGGAAGGCCGTCTGCTCTTCACTTTTTGTGCAATTATGTTGCCAGTTTATGTCAATCACTCTTTAGCACTGATGGCCATAACATTCAGGAGGCTAGGAGATTTGTGTTATTGTGCAAGGCTTGATATTCTGACGTAAGAAAGTATGAATCAACGAATAAAATTGTTACCAATTCCTTTAGAACTATATATTAACGAATTAGTTAATGAGAATATTAGATGTCCAACAAACTGAAACCAGTAAGCGCCTGCAACAATAGTCATATTATTTTGTGCATTTCACTATGAATTTTCAGTGGGTTCCAAAAGTTTGCCATCCGTCCGTCCATCCATCCATCCAATTTATAAACCACTTCAATGTCGCTCTCATAAATTTGCGTATTTTATCATTGACCTAGTAATAATTTAGAATCATAAATATTTCAAATGAATTTTTTTCATAAACATTCCTTTGTTTTAAATTCTTCAAAATCCTTAAAAAAACAATCTGTTTAGTAAGTTTAAATAATATTTTTGAATCCCAGATTTCCAATGTGATCTCAGACTCTTGAACCCTGCTGCGCATTGCAGGGAAAAATCTGACAAAGGATAGGTTGGATGCTACAGACCGATGCAGCAATTTATTGCCCTTGGTTAAACATGTTACCATGGTGCTTGGTTAGTGCTGGTCTGAGGGTAAAGGTGCTCAAAGCGTACAATGTAATGTGATAGAAGTTCCAGAAGCTTATAAAAGCAATCATTCCAACAACTGGCTGCCAGTAATTGTTTCATCAGAGATAAATCTCATGAGTTAATGCTTTTGGCATCAATGGGTGATTTACTCAAAATCTTTAGACAAAAGAACATCTTTGATAAATTGACCTGCTATAATTGTTAGCGAACGACCACTTGAACCTTCATTCATGCTATAGCATCTGCACAGACATTTGGATTTCAATCAGTGCTGATAGATAATAGCCTTTTTCTGAGAAACATGCATCTCCTTCGAACATGCAATAGGATAGTATGGAGCATCTCCTGCAGAGTTTATTTTACATTTCCAGCCTCTTCAAGGTTAATGGATTGTACGCTGTAACTCACCACCTTCCAACCCCTCCTTTTAGTGCCTCTAGTTCCTGCTCTCCAGTCCAGCATAATGTCTACATTCCTTCTAGGACTTTTGTGGGATGTTTACCTCCAGACTTCTCTCAGACGTTCTGTCCTCTCTCCCCTCCTCCTGGTTGTGGCGGTCTCTGGCAGCGCCTGCCGGATTCCTGCATGTCTATCACTCTAATCAGGCGGCCAGACTCATTACAGAGTCCACTAAGTCAAGCACCGCCAAGAAGAGAACTCGCTTGCTGTCTAACGGGGAGGGCTATTTTCTTTTCATTTGGATGGGGTTCAGTCTAGTTTGACAGATTTGCTTTCTACAGATTTTAGAGTGCCCTATATGAACGTTTACTTCATTAAGAGACCATGAGGGGGCAAGCTTGCCCTCTCTCTGCCGTGATGGAGCCTTCTGTCTAGCCCAAGGTGATGAGCGTGGGCAGAAGACGTTACAGAACAATTTCAAAGCTGTGTTGTACCCAAACGTCATAATAATGTGCAGCAGCCTAGTTTGAATCTCTGATTTTTTGTTTGCGTGGGTGGAATCAATTTAGCAGCACATTAAGAGGGAAAAGTAAATGCCAGGCTATATTACTAAGTTATGGAGAGGAGAATTTGAAGCTGTGCATTTGATGCCCAAAATTTTTGTGTCTTTCATAAATTATTAATGTAGTCCATCAGTTATCATATAAACTATGTAGTAAAAGCTACATTGGTGTCAAAAATGATCAGTGAAAAGGCTTTTATTATGCATCATTTTCTAGTTTAATACTACATTTATTTCAACTTGTATTATCAGTAAATGTATGCACTCAAAATTGCACTTGAGCTCCACAAGTGTGGGTAAAACCTGATGATAATGTAATCCAGCATGATTTGAAAATGATCCAAAGAGCGTCTTGTGAAGAAAGAACATCTGGTCACATGATTAGTGGTCTAGAAATAGTACAGAATCTTAAATATGATCTTTTTTAACTTTTTGTCATTGATTATTAAAATTATAAAACTTTTATTTGCAGATTTACATGATAAAAATGACACATTTTCAATGTGATCTCAGAGTTTTGGACCCTACTGAAAAACCATGGTAAATGTATATGAATGTATTAATTTTCATCATACACATTTTGCCTTCATCACTAATTTATTTGAAATGATTCTGCGTTGTGACACATGAATTGAAAGTGCAATTTTTCCATGCAGAGATAAAAAAAGCTGCATGTTATTATTATCAAATAATTCTGTGGTTGGCACCGATAGTAGGGTGACCAGTTCTGAAATTGGGAGCGTGTCTAACGTTATCAGTGCCCCACATTTTCAATTATGCCTGTATTATTTTATTTATTCCCTGAAATTGCAAAACCCCAATAATAAATACAATGCCAAAAAATGTAATTGCCGTTAAAAAATCCTTTTGCGCAGCCGACAGCCGTCATGTTGTAGCTAAAACGGATAAAACAACCAACCAACGCATTCGTAGAGAGGGGTTTTTCTGGAACGACCCATCAAAAATCATATATAGCTACACCAGCCAGGACAACAAAAAAAGTTTAAGATGCACTGAATCCAGTAAAAACACTATTGTTTGCATAGTCTTATAAAATGAACTTGCCGATATTTTCTAAAATGTATTTTAGTATAAAATATGATTTATATCTATACTATCCTGTTATTCAGTTCATTCTATTTAGTAGACTGAATAAGTCCAGTAGAGTAAATTACATTGTATCACTCGAACCTGGGCAAACTGAGTGCCAGTCACAGAGCCGGTCACAATTATCAAAGCTTATTTGTCTATTTAAAACGTTATCATCCAATGTGATGAGAAATAGGAATTCCAAATTATGTAAATCAATATTTACATACAGTAGTATAACAGTACTAAATTTATCTCTTACACACGTGTCCCGTATTGTCCTGTAAAATCACATCTACTGTCCTGCAACAGAGCAACAACCAAGTGGCCTGCATATAGAGCCCTTGCACTTCGGGTGACCCAAGTTTGAGTCTCTTTCCCGATCCCGTCTTACTCTCTTTCTCCCACTTACTGTCCCATCATAGGCAAAATTGGTAAATAAAATAATAATAATAATTCTGTGTAGAACAGCGTTAGAATTTAGCATGTAACACTGCAGGATATGGCAACTACCCAGGTGCATATGGAACATAAGGTAGCCTACTTTAAGTTAGTTAATGAATTAATATGTTAGCCATTAAGACGTTACCAATCATTGTCAATCACTTTAAAAGTTCACACTTGCATAACAGCTTGTTGCAAAGCACGCTTCAGTTATTGAAGCTTCAACCTGATAACTAAGAATTGCCAGTAATCGTCATAAAGGGAACGCACATGTTTTTCACACCAGGCTGGTGCGTTCCCGCACCACAGCACCCTAATGAATAATGAAACGGCACAATTTGCTAATGTGTTGCTGAACGCCTGCACCATATGAAAGCCGGTTGACACCTAGACATATAAAATGGTTGCGCAGGCCATGAATTTCAGCAGTCACTTAATATTGCTGCCACAAGGGCTGCAAGCTGCCAGGACTGGGCTGCCAGGGGCATCACCACAGCCCCCTCTTCCTCCCAGACCAGAAGCGAGATCTGGGCTATGAATGCTAGCATTGCTCCCCTAATTGGGCCTGGGAGAGGTTTAACAACCATGCTACAGTTTACTCTACTGACAAATAGAAAAATAAAGGCCTTGTTCAAATTAGCACAGTGAAGTGAGAAGTTCTAGAAGCCCTTGACTGTCTTGGCTCTCAGCTTGGCTTGCCTAGCCTAATCTACAGAAAGAGGTTATTTGAGTTCAGTTCAAGCCATTCACTTCATTCATTACGTCCAGAGGTGAAAACAGACTTCGGTTTCAGCCGAGTATGATCCCTTAAGCTCGCATGAGCAGGGTCAAGAAGCAGAAGACTCTGTGAGCAGTTCAGAGGGAAGATTAGATAAACCAGGCGTCAATAATGATCCTCTGGCTGCAAAGCAATTAGCATTTAAATGCCCTCCCGCTTACTATTCATTTTGACTGAGCCGTATATAAATTTGTCAGAGTGAATTATTGATTACAGTAATTTGAGGTCACACACCTACAGCTTCCTCATGGGCTGCAATTATACTTTAGCTGCGCTCACGCTAACTAATTTGTCCAATTAGCGTGCTACCAAACACCATGCAGATTCCTTGATCCGTATTGAGTTTTTTTTTTTAAATGTGTCATGAAAAACATTTATATTTATTCATGTATCAGATGCTTTTATCCAAATCGACTTGCAAATGAGGAATGATACAACATAAGCGATTCATTCTAAATAATCCAACAGCATTGCATTTCCTGTTGGCTGGTTCATGATTTGTTTGGAGACAAATAGCTTTGACAGTAGTGACATTATTAATAGTTTGCTTTTCAGTAACAAGATTTGTTTTCCTACAAATAGCGATTTATGTCACACTGTGAACTGAGGTAGTAATCAAATGTGCAATCCTCATTGTTTCTCTCTCATATAATGGAAAGTCAGATTTATTTGAGTGAATCAGTCCTTTAGAACTGTTCATGTAATTGGACTGATTGTTTGTTTGGACTGAGTGAGTGGTTTATTTTTAAAATATTAAGTAAAAGCTTTTTTTCATACACTACTGTTCAAACGTCAGCAGCCATTACTCCATTCTTTAGTGACATGTGATCCTTCAAAAATCATTCCAATAAGCTAATTTGGTGAAAAATGTCATAATATTTTAATGCTTAATATTTTGTGAAAACAAGCATTCTTCAGGATTCTTTGATGAATAGGATGTTCAAAAGAAAAGCATTTATTTGAAATAGAAATCTTTTGTAACATTATAAATGTCTTTACTGTCATTTTTGATTAAAAAAAAATTATTCAGAGACAAAATAATAAAATCTTACTGACCCCAAATTTTTGAATGGTAGTGAATATACACACAAACCCGATTCTCAAAAAGTTGGGACACTGTACAAATTGTGAATAAAAACAGAATGCAATGATGTGGAAGTTTCAAATTTCAATATTTTATTCAGAATACATCATAGATGACATATCAAATGTTTAAACTGAGAAAATGTTTAATTTTAAGGGAAAAATAAGTTGATTTTAAATTTTAAAGTCTGCAAACGTCTGGGTACTGAGGAGACAAGTTACTCAAGTTTAGGAATAGGAATGTTGTCCCCTTCTTGTCTAATACAGGCTTCTAGTTGCTCAACTGTCTTAGGTCTTCTTTGTCGCATCTTCCTCTTTATGAAAGCACAAATGTTTTCTATTGGAGAAAGATCTGGCCTACAGGCTGGCCATTTCAGGACCTGGATCCTTCTTCTACACAGCCATGATGTTGTAATTGATGCAGTATGTGGTCTGGCATTGTCATGTTGGAAAATGCAAGGTCTTCCCTGAAAGAGACGATGTTTGGATGGGAGCATATGTTGTTCTAGAACTTGGATATACCTTTCAGCATTGATGGTCCTTTCCAGATGTGTAAGCTGCCCATGCCACACGCACTCATGCAACCCCATACCATCAGAGATGCAGGCTTCTGAACTGAGCGCTGATAACAACTTGGGTTGTCCTTTTCCTCTTTAGTCCAGATGATATGGCGTCCCAGTTTTCCATAAAAACTTCAACTTTTGATTCGTCTGACCACAGAACAGTTTTCTACTTTGCCACAGTCCATTTTTAATGAGCCTTGGCCCAAAAAAAATTGCCTTTGCTTCTGGATCATGTTTAGATATGGCTTCTTTTTTGACCTATAGAGTTTTAGCCGGCAACGGTGAATGGCACGGTGGATTGTGTTCACCGACAATGTTTTTTGGAAGTATTTCTGAGCTCATGTTGTGATTTCCATTACAGTAGCATTCCTGTATGTGATGCAGTGCCATCTAAGGGACTGAAGATCACAGGCATCCAGTATGGTTTTCCGGCCTTGACCCTTACGCACAGAGATTGTTCCAGATTCTCTGAATCTTTGGATGATATTATGCACTGTAGATGATGATAACTTAAAACTCTTTGCAATTTTTCTCTGAGAAACTCCTTTC
Organism: Gobiocypris rarus; assembly: GCA_023029165.1. Taxonomy (NCBI): domain Eukaryota; kingdom Metazoa; phylum Chordata; class Actinopteri; order Cypriniformes; family Gobionidae; genus Gobiocypris; species Gobiocypris rarus. The sequence goes on from CM040920.1 coordinate 25,159,177, forward strand.
TGATATTGCTCCATTTTTCGCCGCAGCATTGGGGGAATTGCTGATCCTCTGCCCATCTTGACTTCTGAGAGACACTGCCACTCTGAGAGGCTTTTTTTATACCCAGTCATGTTGTCAATTGACCTAATAAGTTGCAAATTGGTCCTCCAGCTGTTCCTTATATGTACATATAACTTTTCCGGCCTCTTATTGCTACCTGTCCCAACTTTTTTGGAATGTGTAGCCCTCATGAAATCCAAAATGAGCCAATATTTGGCATGACATTTCAAAATGTCTCACGTTCAACATTTGATATGTTATCTATATTCTATTGTGAATAAAATATAAGTTTATGAGATTTGTAAATTATTGCATTGCACAATTTTACAGTGTCCCAACTTTTTTGGAATCGGGTTTGTATATTTATAATGTTTAATGTTGCCACCTTAAGTGAGATATATTCATACATTCAATATTAGCTTGTAGTGTAAACTATTTCAAAAGAGTATATTTTACTGTAGCTTAAGTATCTTGTAGCTTGAGAAGCAACAGTTTCCATCACTAGCTAAAATTGTTGTCACTGCTCATGTGAAAATCAACTAGGATGGAGAGATTTAGAGGTGCATGCTGGTTCGGTATTGTGAAAAGGAGAATTGCTGTGCTTTTTATTTGACATGTTTATGAAGGGAAATGGTAAAAGCCATCTATCTCGGAGTCTTCACTTGTAAGCTCACAAGACCAGATGTGTGTCCATCCAAGCAGATATTTTGGGCTGGTGAATGTTTCCGTTTCCTGTCTGTCAGTGTGTGAGTTTCTAATGTGAGAGTGTTTGCTCCCAGCATTTATCTGTCCACCGTATATACACAGCTGCGACCCGTTTTTCTGCTGTGTGCCAGGATAGTGGAGGTGTCAGTTTTAGTACGAGCTTTTAGACTCCTGGTTTATTGCTGATACCTCATGAATAAATGTGCAGAGGTGTCATTTGAACTTTTACACATTATATGAATGAATGAACTCAGTTTGTGCTGTTTTTATGCCATTAGTGCTTTGAAGTTTTGTTCAATCTTCAGACCTGTTAACACTTGACAGTTGTTTGTTCACATTGAGTTTACAGTTTGAACGTCTTGTTCCTTTAGTTTATTTTCAATATCTGAGGTGAATTATCCATTGTTGCTTTCAGTATAAAGGTCACAATAATATTTAAACTCTCTTTTAATATCTCTTTTAACATTAAATAAAGCACATAATCAATACCTGCCGTGACGTTGCAGAAATAGAAACGATACCTTGTTGTGGCGTTTAGTTAGGACATGATGTAAGATGAACAAACTTTTAGTAGAGCAGTGTTCCTTCAACGTCTGTTCTGCATTAGACAGAAACACAGCAGCAGTGCATTGTCTTGGTCTCTGTTCATGTTTTAAATCAATTAAAGCCTTTCCAGGCTCATTTTACTCACACAGATTGACAGCTGTCACCCCTGGACTGTTGTATTAGCCCAGAAGGTCCACTGACATTAAAAAACCAGGCGCAGACAGGAGCAGCCCTGTGTCGCGTTCCGGATAGTTCCTGAGTGTGACATTTCACCAAAATCAACAAGCTGTCGATAGCAATTCTCTCGATTAGAAATCTCAAAGCCGCTAAGCTCAAAGCGCCAGTCCGTTGGCATTTGCTGCTCTCAGACATTTCGCCATGTTCACATTTTCACACAGTTCAAGATTGCTCTGTCATTTTTGCTGGATTTTGTTTGATCTGGTTGTTCAAGTCAAAAACATGGCCTTGGTGAATGCTGAGTATGACTAAAGGCCCTTTATGGCAAGTCTACCGAGCCCCTAAATAGACATGGTGATGGTAAAAATATTAGATGTGAAGGAAAAAAATATTTCATTGCTTATGCATTCTTTCTTGCAGATTTCTTGCGCAAACATTTTGCATTTTATATTTTACAGTTTTTAATATTCACAGTATTTCTCGTAATTGTGATTGTAGTTCTCATATTTAATACTTTGTCACAATTTAACTTTATGTATGTTATTTCAGCATCATTGAGATACTAATATGTTTTATTAATATTTGTATTTTCAGTATATTGAAAGTTTTAGTAATTCTGTTATGACGATTTGGAATGTTTGCCATGGTAATGGATAAGACAATGTTGATATGTTTGGTCTTAATTTCAGAATATATCTGCTATGCTGCTGCTGTTATTGCTGCTGGCTGTTGCTGCTGCTGTTGGCTATTGCTGTTGCTGCTGTTTTTGCTGCTGCTGTTGGTTATTGCTGTTGCTGCTGTTTTTGCTGCTGCTGTTGGCTATTGCTGTTGCTGCTGTTTTTGCTGCTGCTGTTGGTTATTGCTGTTACTGCTGTTATTGCTGTTGCTGCTGCTGTTGGTTATTGCTGCTGGGGCTGCTTCAGAGCAAGTACAGGACTTACTATTGCCAATACATACAAAACATTTTGCTTTGAGCAAGTAAGACATGCTGCTGCTTAGTGCTGGGCGGTATGACCAAAAATGTATATCATGGTATTTTTCAAAATTATACCAGTTTCGCAGCATTTTTTTCCCAATGCATGACCGAGTGTTAACCACTGTGGCGAGGTAGACGAGCGAGAGACGTGGGAGGAGCGATACATAGCAATACATATTGTTATCGTTTTACCGCACAGCCCTACAGCGAGCTCATTGAATTGCAAGCAGATTGAGTTGGTCATATCTAGAGTTTCATGACAAAACTTTGCATTTTTGTTTAGTTTTTGTCATTTTTATTTTACTTTGTAAATATCCACTGTATATATCACACCTCGCTTATGTCGCTGGCCTTATGTATGGTCTTACAGTTAAAGACATTGCAGCTTTGTATGGAGTTAGTCGCTGGACGGTTAAGGCCGACAACTCTGCAAGATGCTCCAACATTATACTAGTTCGATCACCTACATACATGTAAAAATCTTCAGAAACACTGCCATTTCTCTGTTCACGGTCCACTTCATCTGCTAGTGAATTCAATGATCGTATCAGGTCTGCAGGCCTGTCGTGCCCGCCTTGACGCATTGATTGACGGAGGGTGGGCGTGATCAGCTCTGAATGCATTTTCATATCCACATCGACTGAATTAATCGACGTGTGGCATTCATTAAAATGCATTTTTCAAACCTCTCAAGAGTGAGTGTCAATGTATTAAAAAGTCATTTAAATCACAATTTTGCTACCATTTTGTTATATCTTTGGCTCAGAATGCATTTTGAAATCCACACTGAATTTTGTTGTAAATGCATTTAGAATAACATTTAAATGATCATTTTGCTACTGTTATGGCATGGACATAGACACATACCAAATCAATTTGAGTAATACATTTTCATTTTTATTTCTTAACGTATAAAGCATTCAAAATGAATATGTAATTTACATTTTAAAATTACTATTGGAAATGGCAAAAGTAAATTATATAATTTAATTTTCATTTTGCACCAACTTGGCACATATGTAATGGTAAATGTAATTTTAAATAGAGAAATACATTGCCATTTTGCATATTGCATTGTCATTTTGCATATTGCATTGCAAATTGAATTCTGCTACACATAAGCTTCCATAAATAAGATCTGACAGCAATGATATCGTAAATTTAGCTTCTTTTGCTCGAATCACAAAAGTTTTTTTCAGGCTGGGTTAGCTAATGTGCATGAAAGGCTTCATTTAAACATTAGGACTTTAATTTCTCAAACTTTAAAGGGTTAGTTCACTCAAAAATGAAAATTCTGTCATTATTTACTCAACCTCATTTCGTTCCAAACCCGTAAGACCTTCATTCATCTTCGGAACACAAATTAAGATATTTTTGATGACATCCGAGAGGTTTCTGAACATAGGCAGAACCTTTCTGGGCCTTGAAAGTTGCAATGATGTTACAGCCTAGTAAACACATCGTTAAAAAAAAGTCTGTGTGACTGCAGCTAAATTTTTACTTTTGGGTGAACTAACCCGTTATGATGATGTCTGTTTTTAATGAACGTGATATAGTGTTGTTTAAGAGGAAGAGTTTAAACATCTAACCTGCCAGAAAGGTAGTTTGATATGGGATTGGTGGGAATGGATGTCAGTTTGTTTCACCCTATTACACTCTTAATGATCATTATCATTTATCTCCAGCAGATCTCATCAGGACTCTATTTGAGCAGCTAAGGCATGTTCATGTAGGACACACAGTCCCTTTTGGGTATATTCACGACTCTTCACGCTATGAGCTTTGTTAGGAAGTATGACTTCAGTCACAGACGCTGCTGGGTTTGGAATAGAACATCGTGTACCACACACTGTGGCAAATGTGTCATCCCCAATGGAAATTGATTCAGCTTGTTTTGAATATCAAGAGTGAGTCACATCATATACTGTAAGATATGTTCTTTCAGTATGTGAAAAATATGTTTTTCTTTACTTCAGGTTCAAGGCTCCTGAGTCTTTTGTCGATTTTAAACCGAAGAGCTGTCTGGACAGTGTAGCAAGTGTATATTCTCTTTATATCAATTTGTGATATAGTCATGTTATTTTTGTGCAGATATTGATTTAAGGTGTATTTTTAACATCGAGTGGCAAAAGCACATCATTTCATGTATTGCTCTCAGCCTCTCCAGATCTCCGGATAATAATTGCTCATTTCTTTTGTTCGGCTATATAAAGGCTGATTGCCTTGCATTCTTGTTTCTGATTCAAATTTAAAGGGGTACTTCAGCGCTGGGAAGATGAATCTGTATTTAAACTGGGTCATTAATGTAGTAGAAATGTGAAATTATTTTTGAATGTGGTGCCTTCTAGACTGAGAAAACACAGAAAATGTATTTTTGTCTCATGGGGATGAAAGACAACAATTCCCAGAACACACTGCTTCACTGCCCTACTCCAGCCACGGCTAGTCGGCTACTGGATTACTGGATCACTTGCCCATCGCGTTCATTTTCATAAAATCAGTTCAGTTAGAGACACTACAATTAAAAACTGAACGTGTCTGTTCGATATAATGCGAGTGAGCCGATTGAGCGTCATGGCACAAACGCAGCAGGATCGGATTACATTCATGAGCTGAGGTAATCGCGGGATTCGCGGCTGCGCGTGATCAGTCTGGCGCGTGTTCAGTTCATGTCTTTGGAAGCTTAACTTTCATAGGAAGTTAATTTTAAAAGTTAAAACACTCACTTTGGTCTCCACCCCTCCGTTTACATTAATGTCCGCAGCTCCGCGAGCCGAGTGCTGTGAGTGTGATGTTGAAAACATGTGGAAATAGCGCCCTCTGCTGGCTGTAGTCTTCAGCCTCTGGCCAAAAACTCATCTGATGACGCAAAATGACGATATTTGCGTCATCTGAGGATTTTCCAGAAATAAAATACATAATTCTCTTGTCTAAGGGTCATATGAGGGGAAAGTACGATAATTTGAATAAACTCCCGGGTTTCTACTGATACAAAGCTTAATGCTAATCGCTGAAGTAAGATTTTTAAGAGTTGATTTCTTTGAACAAATTATGCATGTAAAACAGGCGGTACCAATGTCAATGTCAAAATCAGTGTGTGAAGGACTTTTGAAATGAGGAAGCAAAGTCTCCTCTCTTTGTTTGAGAGTATTCGTCTTCAATTATACTTTTTTTTTTTTTTTTTACCAATTCTGGGTATATAACATATGGTGTATTTACCTTACACTTTCCGCCATCAACCAATAGTTTAAACTTTTCTATGATTTTTTTTGCATACTATTTATTCTAAAATTGACATTAAAATAATAGTCAGATTAATAATAGTTAATTATAGTCTTTTTTTTACAGTGCCCCTATATTTTTCTATTTTAAAGAGGATTCCCACAATAGGTTACATATACCCAAGGTCAAAACCACTTTTGACCTTGAAAACACAAAAACACAATTTTCTCATAATATACATTGCACATCACCTCATTGCTCAAAGAGTCTAAAAGTGGTTTGTTCGAAGAATTGGCCTCTCTAAACCCCTTCCTTTCTGACAGCCTTCTCTGCTCTGGTTGGTCAGATGGCCCAGTCTGTTGTGATTGGTCTACCGCTTACTAGTCTTCTGTCTTAGCCTCAGATGTGACGTTGGCTCCCACAAACTGTTGGCTGAAAATCTTATGTATATGGCTCACTTTTCTGGAAACACTTCAGGAGTTTCGAAGTCGTCATCTGGTTAAATTCTATAGGGGCTGCGTCCAAAATCCTCGGCAGCTGACTTGTTGCCTCGCTGCCTTGCTGCCTTATCAGACAATGACTTGTATGGCAGCGTTTGTGCATGAAGGCACTTCACGAAACTGACAGACTTTTGAGGCCGCGTAACAGTCTAATGATCTACAGCAAAATAGAGAGAGCTTTGGTGAGAACTAAACAAATATTTAATTACTACATTAGTCATTTTTCGCTAGAAGCTAATATTAGATTTGAACTTGTCTTAATGCCGTCCTACCTTGATGTGTCCTCCGAAGGCAGCATTTTCCAGGTTTCAGATGTCTGCGAGACAAGTGTGTTGCGTTCTTTAACGGTCCGCCTGGAAACAAATGCTGTGACGTCAAACTCTCTCGTAGAAGAGGAACGCCATCTTGTTTACAACTGTGACAATGAGCACTTACCAGGATCAACTAAATGCTGGATTTTCAAAAGTTTGCAGCTCCAGTGTTGCAGTAAACTTGCGCAACGTTCTTGAATTAATAATTTATAGATGCTCGCCGGTCTGTTATTGCAGGGACGTTGACATTACGTTTTCACGCGGGACGAAACAAACTGTGATTGGTTGCGTTACATGTCAGTCAAACATCCTTTTGGATAGTCCTTGACCAGTGAAACCTGTGAAAAAAGTTAAGTGAGACAGCACATGCCGGAAATGAAAAGGCCATTACCATATCTGAATTTCAGCTCTGGATCTTTCTCAGTGTTTTATACAGTGACACAAATAGTAACAATTGACTTTACCGTATCAGTTCCAGTGCGAGTCCTCATCCTTTTGAGATGCATGCAAAGTGGATTCGCAGTGCTGAAAACAGCGTTTTCACGACATGTCGACAACACGAGCCGAACTCTCAGCTACAATTACAGTGTGTGAGGGTGGGTCAAAGTTGTTCACGGGCAACCAATAAAAACCATAGGCAGGCATTATGCAATTTTTTTATATTGTTACGTAGGTATGTAACAGGGAGTGAGACTGGACTTCCTGCTGACTCCTTTCGACAGTTCAGAATCGATTCTTTTTTTTAGGAGACTTTATTTGTCATGAAAGGTGATATTAGGAGCATTAATAGAGACACTTAAAGGTTTAGTACTTATATATTGCTCCAAAAATAATACAGTACAAAATCAGTAATGCAGTAAAAGCATATTATGCAGCTTTTTTGTCACCTTTATATGTGATTTTTCAGCTACTATTATTAACAGCTGTCCTCTTCACCATTTTTCATATTAAAAGTCAATAAATCCACAGGTGTCATGATGGTTGCAGACATGAAGGTGAACCTTTATTTTTATCCAGCCTTTGCTTTGTTACTAGTCCATTAATTTCCATCTGTTTGACCAATTTATGCAGATTTGTGGAGATTTTTACAAGACAACATGAATTTCATAATGTTCTTTCTTCATATTATCAGCTCCTTACAAAAAAAAGGACAACAGAATCACGTTGACGCGTGTCTTGTAAACAACTTTTATCTTAGTAAATTATTATGTATTCTATTTTTCATATTTCATATGTTTTTTGTTTGTTTTTATTGTTGTATTGCTGATAATTTGTTACTCAATTGTCTCCTCTAAAGAAACACCCCTGCTGTGTTTATTATTGCATAAAATAACAAAGGCAAAACATAAAGTACCGTGCGCTGTAACAGGTCAAGCATAATTGTTCAAATGTATTTAGCTTTTTTTCACCTATAATAATACTTATGATTCACTTTGCGTTGGGTGAGTTTCATGTATTGGTAGCTGATGTGGACAGTTTTCAGGACCAGAGAATGGCGATGTCAGATGAAAGAATATGCATATCTACTGAAAGGTAATTTTCAAAACATATTCTCGAAAGTTGCTATGACAACAGTGAGACTGCCATTCCCAACCGTGGGGACAACAGAAGTGGTAACTGTGTTTTTTTTTTTTCTGGTTACAGAAGGGCTTTGGTGTCTGCAGTGATTACACTGTAATTAGAAAATTGAATATTTATATTTGGCATTGTGTTAGAAGAGAGTGTTAATATCATTAACTCACCTTACGTAAGCAACGAGGGGCCACATTTATACATCTGTTTTACGCATTGGTTTGTCTTCTGTGGAATTTTAGAGCAGTAATTCAGTCACTTTATTTTCACGCATTTTTGTCGTGTTGCATTTATTTGACTTATGGGTAATACAATACTTGTACAATCTTGTATTAGTTTGGAAAATTTTGTTATTACGTAACATCGCCATGATTTATTTTCTAAGCAAAAGCCTGACATACCCAATTTTTAAACAACACTTTTTGAGTTTTAATGTATAAATAATGTCTAAAATCCTACTTTTTTTGTTCATTTGATTTTGCAGAGTCTTGGAGTCACTGGCAGATACGAAACCCATAAAAAGTAAGTGGTTTATTTACCATACTTTACCTTCCAAAACTCCATGCAAATGCCAGAAATGAAAAGGGAATAGATAAAGGCTATGAACAGATGTTGAACTAACAAACCCGGAAATATATTGATGTTTCAGTGTATAGTGTAAGTGTAACTACATGACTAATGAGCTTGGTATAAACTCTTCTATTATTATTATTAATAATGTGTATTATTATTATTATTATTTTGTATTGCAAGGTAATAAAAACTCTTTATTTCTGGTTTGGGAAGGTTCTGGGTTGGGAAGATCAGAGGGTCTTGTTATCTGTCCAGCATGGAAGAAGTTTATAACTGTTATTCTTGGTGCTTCTTATCATTCTGTTATCCTTGATGATTCTCACTGCAATTTTCCAATAAAAATGCAGAGGAGCAATTTTCTATAGGCTATAGTTAGTCCAATCATTATATGAATCCATGGGGGGGTTTGTTAAGAGATAGACACCATCACTCAGGAATAGCCAATATCCGAGAGTGTTATATGCGCTATTATTAGAACATAATTGTCTGTTATGGTCACCTGCTCAGATGGACCTTTGTGAAGGTTTGCTTTGTGACATCTCAATTTGATTTAACTATCTGTTGCAGTTGATTTGTAAGTATTTGTTGACTTCATAGGTTAACAAAATGACTGGTACCATATTATGATACCATGGTATGAATCTTCAATCCATTTTTCCAGTTAATTCTATATATAATCCCAGAAACAGTGTGTAATCGCTTAAATCGCGATTTGATGCATTTTTACAGTTATGCATTGTATTCAGCTCAACACTACAATACATTTTCTACAACCAGAAGAGGCTCTATTGAGGTTTTTAAGCCCCTAACCTGTCGGTTTGTTTGGGTAATAGTCTGTTTGCATGCACGCGTCTAATAGCTGCAGAGGGGAACTGTTCTGAATGCTTCCCCCTTGGTGAGAAATCGTGGTGCCTGCAGTCTGAATCAGTGGAGCCCATGGTATCCATTAAGAAATATGGCACTAGTAGTGTTGCCATGGAGATCAACTCAATGGAAGCTGCGTTTAAGCCTCAGGAAGACATAATCGAGTGCTTTGGCTTTCATTCCAGAGAAATGCACTGCAACTGGTGATATGTTGTTTTGGCAATTTAATCCTTTATATTATTTCAACTTTATTATAAAGATATTTGACCCTAAAATGAAAAATCTGTTAGCATTTACTTATCCTCATCTTTCCAAACCCATATGACATTTTTCCCACTTTGAATTGCAAAAGTAGTAGTTTAGAAGAATGTTTGAGTTGCTCTTTTCCATGCAATGAATCTGGATGGGGCTACGGCCGGCCAAGCTCCAAAAAGCATCACAAAAGCTTCATAAAGTAGTACATACAACTTATGTAATATATTTCTAGACTTCTGAAGCCACTGACTGAGAAGTCATTATTCACTGGAAATCTGGCTTGACAGTTGTGGTCACCATTCACTTACATTGTATGGACAACTACTTTTGTGTTCCATGGAGAAAAGAAAGTCATACTGCTTTTTTTTTTTTTTTTTTTTTAAAGACACCAGAGTGAGTAAATACGAACATAATTTAAATTCACTATGAAATTAAAATGAACGATTCTTGTTTTTTAAGGAATATTGCAATATTTATATTAAATTATGAATTTTCCATGCGCATCATTATTATTATTTTAATTCACATGCCCTCGCACTCAAAATCGCAACAAAATCTCTTCTCTTAAGGTGCTGGACAACCTGTCACTCACATGAGATCGCACAAAAAGCAAATAGCACAAATAGTCCCTCCCGACATTTTTTCTTGTTTGAGAAGTTGTTTCACTCACAAATGCAACAAATAGGGATGAAAAGACTAGGGATACCACTTTTTCCAGAATAAGTCCGATACGATACATTGTGTTTTATTAATAAAGTTCGGGAGGAGTGGAGAGCACTCAGCTAATCAATAATAAGAGGTTTATACGCAGCAGTCTTACCTCCGTTTATTGACAGTTTATCAGCATCCCTCCACCACCCCTTCTCCACACTTTTAGTTCTAACCACTTACATACACGGGGGTACTCTGGGTTCGGGCCAAATTCCGAGCTCAAAGCCCTCCCTCCGGACAGCACGCCAAATACGCATTTAAATGTACTCTCTATAAATTATATGTAAGTGTAAACTCGTGAATTTTAGTACTTGCCGTTACAGAGTAACGATACCTATATTTTCATTCCATTTTTATTTTGTAAAAATATTGGCAGAGAAACCAAAAGAATATGAATCAAATTAGTTGGCTTAGCAAATAGCCATTTCCTTCAGTTATTTTCATACCCAATTATGCCTGTAACAGTACTGTAGGGGCTTCTGTTACTTTCACTGTTCATATTATTGCTCTATCATATTTTATCTTATAATTTAATAGCACCGTGAATATTTAGAGCTGCTCCAGCAGGGCTCAGTCAAGAGCAGGGAGTAATTTTCTCTTTGTATTTTGTTTGTTAACATTGATGACCAGAGTATGTGAGTGGAGCGGAGCGGCAGCAATTTTCCCTCCGTGCTTTAAGCATTCAATAATCGCTCCGCTCCGGGTTCACCATTTCCCGCTCCCCGCTCCACTCCTCGCTCACTGATATCAGAAACACTGCTCCGTTTTCGCTCCGAGGAAGTATTTAAGTATGCAGCCAAAGTATTTAAGTAAGCTCTGCAATATCACAAAAGTTCGGTTTATAACATACATTAAATTAAAACAAAAAAACATTAGGAGATAGTTTCAACGTAGTTTATTGCAAACATTTATTTTCTATGACATGCCAAGCTTATTAGGCTTTATAAGCATTAAAAGTTAAACATGATTGCTGCTTTTGCAGTGCATTTTGTTTGGAAAGATGAAAATAGTATGTTTTCATCGGTTATATTATCTACGTGTCACATTACAAATTTCTGCGAATGTAAAATCCGACACATAACTGTAAGCAAATGCACTGTAAGATTACATTTGTTTGACTGAACGTTTGCGTGTGCGAATAAGTGCTACCTGTTTAAAATGTGCTTTCACCCGATCATATTCAGTATGTAGAAGGTAAAAAAAAAAACTATAACATCCCGCTCATGTTCATTGCCGTCATTATAAACCTGTACATTCTTCCTGATTTGAGTGATCCATCTGAATAAAGCTAGTTAAATGTGTTTAATGTTTGAGTTTTGACTAAAAATACTGTTATATTGTAGGCCGTTGGTATGAATTTTACTCGTGATGGAGCGGTAGTGTAGTGCTCTCGGAGCGCATGAAAACCACGACGCTCCGACTTTTAAAAAATCCGCTCCTCACTCCATTCAAAATCACCTCGCTCCACTCCCACTCCACTCAGCTCACATACTCTGTTGATGACAAAGTCAGCTGTAGGTTTATTAGGCTGCTGTCAGTTTAAGAGGGGCACTTTTTCAATATACTGTTACAAACACTTTTTCTTTTCAACTGTTTACATTCACTAAGTCCCTGTAAAGGCAATTCTGAGATTTGTTTCTAAACACATTAGAAATGTTAGAAATGTATTGTTGAAACACATTACAAAGACTGTGAACTATGTAGTACTGAATTCAGAAGTTAGACCGTTAAGAAGTTTTTCACCACTGCTGTGTTCTGGTTTTTTTGTGCGGGGTTAAAACGGTGGCTCGATGAGGCACTGGAGCCGCTTGGCATGTGGCCCCTCCCCCATAACTAGAGTACATTTGCAATTTCGCATCAGTTCACCCGCTAGATTGCGAGTTACTGTCAGTACCGTTAGTTACTACAGCTTTCAACTTATAAAACAGCCTACAAAACAAAAAAAAGACAGTCTCAAGAAGAGGTGGGTTAATTTTGTGAACAGCTACCTTGATGGAGTGCTGACGATCACCACCAACACCTGCCTCTGCAGTGTCTTTACACCGGATAGTTTTACAAACTTTCATCGGCAACAACTGGGATTCACTGATTATCCGCTGCAGAACAGGGCCGAACCGACTATCTCCCGCACCGACCTTCATCCTCCCGTCCCGCCGACATCTGGTGCCGTCGTGACTCGTGAGCTGTACTTGAGTGTTGTTGTTGTCTTGTGTGTTTACGGCAACTTTCCCGCGAGTGGGTGTGGTTTCGGCGCCGATCAACGGACACGCCCCCAGCGTTTGAGAGCAGAGAATGCTGCTTATTTTTTCAAGATTTCGATAAGATATTTTATGTACTTAATGGATTTTTTTATGATTCAAATTTGTGTAGTTGGTTAATAACACATTTATTTATGGTGTGAGAAACTCAGAACACATGTTTAATTTTGACTTTACAGGGACTTTAAGACATAACTGACTTGTGTTTCACAAGGATACTTGCCTATATGGGCATTTTGACTTCATTTTGTGTGAATTTGTTCATTCATGCACAAGAAGACATTAAAAAGAACTATATTCACGCGCTGTCTGAGGCAGCTTTCAGGACGCGCGCTTTGGATGTTTGTGTACAGAAACCTTCTTGAAAACACCATGTGATTACTGTACTGCTTTTCTGTAATAATGTAGGGAACCACTCTTTATACATAAATCATGTAACAGTTCATGTTTTTACTTGCACATATGATTTAGTTTTAATTCAAATGATGCATTTGTGCTGAGTGAATGATCAGCAATCAAGAGTTAATGTTAGTAATATGCTACTCATTTGAATTTATTTTAACTACAAACTTTCCAGCGATGCCTGTGAAAAAGGGATGTGCACTCCACAAGCTCAATCCACTCCGCGTTACAAAACAACAGGATAAATAAAAGCAGAGAAAATTAAAAACATACACAGTAGCACTACACACTAATTTGCATAATACCGACTGTGATGTATAGGGAGAACTGGAGTACCGTAATTATCACAGTATTCATATACAGATTCCACCACATTCCTCCCCAAAATGTTTAGGCGTGCATACTCTTTATTAATGTTTTAGTGGTGCGCTTACTCTTTAGGTGGTTAAAAATATCCCAAGTCCCAATTATTCTAATCTCTATGGTAATGGTGACTGAACCAAATAATGATAGAGAGATTAAAGTGAAGTTGTGGTAGATACCAAATGGTATCTTTTGGGAGCCAAAAAAATAAGAAGAGAAAAGCAAGCTCAAAGGAAAAGTACGTTCTGACTGCTGACATTTTTAAGGAAAAGCAAGCTTATATTTTTATACATAATATTTGTATTTTATTTATGTGTTTCATGCATTCATTTAGTTTCATTTTTTTACCCTTCATTTCTTTAAACCTGTGGTTTTGATCATTTAAATTAATCTGTAAGTACTAGTTCATTTATGAAGTAAAATAATAACAATAATAAGCTAGTATTAACTTAAAAATAATAAAACAATTTAAATCAACCCAATTTGCTGGCTAAAATTAGCACAACGTGTTTATACAGACACATGTTGGGTTGTTCTTAAACAGATGTTTTGTTTTTTTATATTTTGCATATGTATGTTGAATGTTTTACACTTAATACACATAATATTGAAATTGTCATTGTATGTGCTTTCTTGTCAAGTTGCTATGAAAGTTTTTACACCAGTAGGGCCTATTTTCATGATCTCACCTTTGGCCCCACAACCCCACGAGACGGCACTTCATTTACTTCATAGACATCCTTCTCTGATCCTTCTCTCATCCATTCTGTTTTCTCTGTTGTCTGTATTTCTTTGTCACAAGCACTGTATATATACATGCTGTGTGGTAATGATGCTGGCATCGTTATCGGTGCATCCCTATTGCAATTTTTCGCCGACTTTAATACCAATCTCGAATTGAGCCTTAAGTTTGACATTATTTTGACCGAAAATCAACTCTCTGTTTAGAACACCAGATGGCTGTGGTAGTCGTCAGCCTCATGGCCGGAACTCCGACATATAGTGCAACTGTGCTTCCGATGACCCTAGTTCGATTTTACAGCTCAAAGTCTTTTGCTGATCCTGTTTCCCCTCTCTTTGTCCTTGCTCACCTGTCTGAACTGTCCTGTCCAATAAAGGCATAAAAAGGCCAAAAGTATAACTTAAAAAAAGAACTGCAGATGGCTTCAAAGCCAAAAATAAAAGTTTGAACGTCACAATCATCTATTGGGTTCATGAACAATGATAACATCAGGGCCAGTTGTCAGCTGCTTTATTTATGCTCGGTCAGTCGAGACACTCTCTGGCTCAGTTCTCACTGATTGATGTACCCCGCTCGTGACACAGGAGACTTTAAAGTGACACAACATTGCTTTTTATGTCTGAATTTTGTGCCAAAAAAAGAAGAGTCCGGGTTGTTCTTAGGATAACTTGTACTTTCACTGACACACATTGTTCTGGATTATAGTTTAAAATATATATAAAATGAGTCTGACTCACAGAAATCCATGTTGCCCACACAGGTAATACTCAAGTTTAAGGAGGGTTATATAAAGATCTCTATAATGTTTATACAAGCTTCATACGACACTTGCTTCATTATGCTAAAGGATTTGATTCCTTAATCGTATGCCAGTAGTTTGGCTTAACAACAACAACAAAAACTTAAAGCGATAGTTAAAGGGATCCACTTTGCACTTAAAGGGATAGTTCACCCAAAAAATAAAATTTGCTCACCCTCAAATTGTTCCAAACCTGTATACATTTCTTTATTCTGCTGAACACAAAAGATGATATTTTGAAGAATGTGGATGACCAGACAGTTGATGGACCCCATTGAATTCCATGATAGGAAAAAAATACTATGGAAGTTAATGGGGTCCCTCAACTGTCTGTTTACCAACATTCTTTAAAATATCTTCTTTGTGTTCAACAAGAAAGAAGGGGGCGCCGCAGTGCAGCGTTTTTTCAGTTGAGATGCTTTGCTTGCTATTATCAGAAATATCCGCGGAAGTGTTACTAGCATGTCGTTTTACATATAGCTGGTTTCTGTATTGTTTTGATATAAAAATGTTGATTCAATGTAAAGTATTTGCTCTGGCTCTTGTTTTAAATGCAATATTATGCTTGTTGTTGTCATCTGTTGACGAATCAGAATGTGGCGTTTGGTCAGTGTTGTATCGTCCCGCCCCTCCTCCACTGTGATTGGACAGCTGGGTAAAAAAGTGACAGTGATGAGGGCTGCGTCTTACCCAAAGTTGAACATTCTTAAACTCTCTGCGACCAGTAAAACACCCTGAGAGCTCAGCGCTTGAGCGTAAAATAGATGCTCAGTGCCTCGTTACGCTATAGCGTTTTAAAAACGCGGTGCTCCCATTGAAAACAATTGGAAAAATACAGCTTCAGGAAAAGCGCATTGGTGGACACACGACCTCACTCACTCTCATGTCGGTTCAAACCTGATTGTTGTGTTTCCAATGTTCTTCTAATATCTTAAAGAAAGAAATGCATACAGGTTTTGAACAAAATAATTTTATGAAAATTATGAGAAATGGTGAGTGAATTTAAATTTTTTGGGTAGACTATCCATTTAAAGTACTCATTACATTCAAGCTAAACATTGGATTTGTATTGCATTCACTTGGAATAGAACTCATGCCATGACCTTATAGCTTTGCTAGTGCGATACACATTAAGCTACACAAACCTCATGCATTTATAAAATCTCACAGCCAGTTCTGATTCTTCACTCTCCAAAATTCTTGGAGCATGATTTTGGATCTGTCTAGTATCCACACTTCCCACTTTTCATTGCAGTAGCTGTTTCAAAACTAATCGGCATCCTACATATGGTATGCTCTTGGCCTGAGGAATCATCGCATGTTATCATAGATTTGACTGGCAGCAATTTTTTTTAAACATTTTTGAACAAAATGCTAATAGAACCCAAGCCTCCTAGCCCATGCCCCCGATGAGATGTGTGTCTCAGAGCTGTTGTCATGGCCTTTGTTTTGCCTGCCATGCAAATGGAACACTTAGCCTTGAGCTGCGGAGAAGAGCTGTGCACAAAAGCCTGCTGAGAAGAGAGCGCTTGCTCTTTCACGCCGTCGTGACTTGGTATACCGCCTTCTGATTGGCTATGTGCTCACCCATCTCATAACCCCCCTTCAGTAGGTTTCTCCTTGTCTTCCCATGAGTCGAGAGATATCTGGAAGCAGCTGTAATGCGAGATGACTAGATCAGGTTGGAGATTACATGAGTTTAGAAGTGGTTTTGTGATAACTACAACTTCACATGTAGTTCTATGAGTACTCAACAATGTTTCCGCTTCAAGCAAAAGCAATGGAGAAAAGATGGTGTCTTTTTATCTCCTTTTATTTTCTCCATCTACACTGGTTCTACCTGTTTTCAGACCCTCCTTTTGTATTTTTAGTCATCCTACACCTGTGCTTATGTATATTATATTACTAGCTGTCCTGGTTTCCTCTTTGTTTCTTTTTAGTATCACTTTTAACTTCCTCTAGACTTTAGAAAGAAACTAAGCTCTTTTAACGGAGCCACTTCATGTTGACAGCGTTATTTGTCTTGCTTTTGTAAATTTGTTTCTTTTTCCCAATGCTGCCAAACATGAGAAATTGATTTTATAAAGCGTAATGTTGCAAGGAGGGCCACAGGATGCAATAGCACTGCACAAAAGTAGCAGTGAACATTCAAGAAATACTAATTAATTCATTTATTTAGTTCTTATCAGAGATTGCCATGGGCTGAGTTGGTCCACAATGATGTTGTATTTTTTTTCCTAAGACCCTTTCAAGGATTTCTACTGATAGGAACCGATGACATTTGTGTCTCACTGTACCATTAGTGTCGGTTTTCATTAAGCTTGTGTCCCCTGATTGCTCGCATGCAAGACGATGAGAGCTTTGCTTTTAAGCTGCAACTATGGAAACAGCTTTGTTCTACCCT
The DNA here is from genome assembly GCA_023029165.1 of Gobiocypris rarus. Classification (NCBI taxonomy): domain Eukaryota; kingdom Metazoa; phylum Chordata; class Actinopteri; order Cypriniformes; family Gobionidae; genus Gobiocypris; species Gobiocypris rarus. The sequence continues at coordinate 25,176,596 of CM040920.1, forward strand.
CATGGAAAATGTTCTTCTAAATTTTTTGCTATTATATTTGAATTGTTTTGACTCGCTCTTAAAGAGGCCGACTTCTTATCCCCGGTGCTCTATATCAGGTTTCATTATATACTAGTATTGCATGTGAAACGTTTTATTTGTTTAAAGCAGACTGTCCTCCAAAAAAAACCCCTCTATAAGTCGTTTTTCAAGCACCTTATTACGACCTTTATTAACATTTTAAAGTCATGCGTAAAAATAATGACAGTGTTGTGTTACGTCTGACGTCATGAAATGTTTTTTATTAACAACTACCCCATCCCTAAACTTACCCAGTGATTTAAAGTGCATATACACTTTATGAGCACATGTGTTCCCTGGGATCGAACCGATGCATGATCACATGAATTCATGTTGTTGTATATTGCAATGCTCTAATCTATGCAAAACCTGAAATATTACGCAGATAATAGGGAACAATGCATGAAAATGAAAGTGTCTTGTTGTCGATAGGGGCGCAACTTTAGTAAATGCTCCTATGGGTCTTATTTCAGGTAAGTGACAAACGACCTATAGGCATATTGGCCCTTGTTGAGGGTTGGTGTAGTTCAGCTGTATCTGAAATTTCTATTATCTTAGAGTATTTTATTTTATTAATTATATTATAGTATAGTATAGTATAGTATAGTATAGTATATTCATTATATTAAAATAATTATATTCATTATATTATATATTACACGGCTCTGTGGAATACTTGATTCTAATTCAGTCGCGCCATCCAGCGGTATGTTATCCCTCGAAAACAACCAGGCTCATCTGGGTAACAGAAGTGAGTGCTTTACACTTTCTAGGAAAATAAGTTCTGTTGCGTTTGGTAATAAATTTAAATATTAAAACTCAAATCAATATTTTGTGTACAGTTATTTAAACACACACTGTTTCTGCCAATCTCATGCTAATCTTGAGTACCTATAGAGTTGTATTGCATCCTTCATATCTCCAAAGAGTCTTTAGTTTTATCACTTTACAAAAGACAGATACGCTGTACCGATTCTTTACGAAAACAGCTGAGCTCGTGCAGGCGTGCAGTGGGCGGAGCTAAAGAATCACTCACAAGCACACACACACATATGACGCACACACACACGACATAAATCATGGCTTTATCCCTGGATAACTTTCGATTCACTATATACGTTAGTGTTGTTTACATTGTATGCACTTACGCGGCGATTGCCAACAAAACAGACATTTTATGCAGTTTCGACTTGGAGCAAACAAACGCACTTGCAGAACTCCATTGCTGCTCCGGAAAAACAAACAGCATCCACTGTTTCATTAACGCTGGGTTATTTGGGAAGCTGAACAAGGTTATTTTTCCCTCACAACCATAAACACACTTCTTTAGGGACATTGTTGATTTTGTGGTCTAAATGCAGTGCCAACGGCTCCCGTAATCCGAACGAAGCTCATTGATGGGCTCAGTCGGGGGAAGTGCCCATATAAGGAATTCCACCCTTTTTGACGTAAAACATGGCCATACTAAAACACTTTCCAAAACTTGTTCGAATCCTGAATGAGTATATTTGGATATGAAATACTCGTACTTCCAACTAATTTTTTTATTTATTTTGGCCATGTTTAGCATGTGAATCCAACTCTTTAAGAGTGTAAATAAGCCCCCACCCCCTTCATGATGTCATCCAGTATCACGGACTCGCTCTCTCGTTTCACGTTTCATACATATGCAGCTGCTGCCCTTTTGAGATGATTGATTGGTACACTGCAATGAATTATAAGAAACCAAACCGGTACGATTTTAAAAGAGTTTAATCTCAAATAAATATCCCCATGTGAAATACCATGTAATAAGTGGTATGACTGTACCGAATCCCTTAAATGTCCATCTAGTTTCAACTTGCCACTTGCTATAGCAACTGCTGTCTTCCTGGAATCTTTGCGTTTAAAGAGCTAATAAAATATTTTGACTCAGATCAATATTTAATTATTTGACATGACATGGCAAGTAGCCGTATAACAAGCGGGATAATGTACATCCAGCTGGTTGTTATCGCAGAATAAACCCTTCAGGGTGATTATATTATATTATATTATATTATATTATATTATATTATATTATTTTATATACTGAAAAAAATAGTGTATATGATTCAGATTTCATTCTGAAATTACTAGTAACGTCATAAAAAAATAATAACACATTAAGTAACACATTGAATTGAACATGACATTTTGAAGTAAAAAGTCTAAAATAGTGTTTTCTTGTAAAACATACTCCAATAATCTTTGTTCTATTTACAGCGTCAGAAAATTGTTATTTACAATGTATAATACTGTTTAATCGTGCCACTCATAAAACAAAAAAGAAACAAAAAAACACAAAACAAAAAAGAGTACATATTTACATTAGTGTTCAAATTTGCATGTTCATTTATTTCTTACTACACATATGTGGCATTTGAGGTGTAGAGAGTAGTGTATAAGTGAGCAATTTCAGAGCATTTAATTAATATTTCAGTGTATTTATTGTCTAAAAATGAGCATGAACTACTAACCTTGTTTATTAGGCACTTGGTAACTTTTTTTTGTTTCCAATTAGCATAACCTAATAAAGAATGGAGAGGCATGTTGAAGAACCCAGTAAATTGCAGCATCTGTGGCCGCACGTCACAAGTATTGTGTTAGATAATGAACAATTGAAGCTGTCTTTCATGTTGGCATTGGCTTTAATACAGAACACAGCCCTAAATCTCTTTTGCGGCCATTTTGCATTCTCCTTTTTCCATCATCTTATTGTTTTCTTCGCTGTCTCTACTAAATTTGTCTTTGAAGGTCTCGTTTTCTTCTTGAGATTTTGATTGAATTAACTGAGGATGACATTTATGTGGTTACACTGGAGAGCTGGGTGAGAGTATAGTAGGAAAATGTGTCTTGTCTGTCACTTAGCTATCAGTCTTGCATGTGGTCATGAATCATCCCCCTTCTTTCCTCAAACTTGTCTTTATCTCCAGCTGGAATGGTTGGGTAACCTCACCTAGGCCGCAACAAGGGGATTCGTCACCAGCGTACTTCTACAACTATGGTGAAGGACTGCCATTAAGCCCCTCTGTGTTCAGTGACAATTTTGCATGAGAAACAAATGGTCTGAGCTATTCTCTCAGAAATTAAAGCATTCACTAATATGCAAGTAGGTGGAGAGATAATAAGCCATATTAGTATAATATTCCTTTTTCCCCAGGGGCCCATTTCACACCTTGTCACGACTGTAGACGTAGAGTAGAATTACAATGAATCTGAGCACATCCTCCCACGGTAAAACATGTTTTTTTTGTGTGGGTTTTTTGTAGTTTAATTCATATTTCATCTTTAAAAGCTAATATTACTTCTTAAACTCTTCGAAACAACCTCTGCCAGTTAATGGAACTGTAATTTTCCATTGGATGTTGGAGACCATAAAAATCAGGGCATGCATTTGTGCACTAAACACACAGTCAAGCATTCCAGCTATTAAGTCAGTATTAATGGATTAAAAGCATTACATGCAGTGATTGAGCACTCATTCTCAATATTGCTTTAAAACCTAAGGGTCTTCACAAATATTAAAAAAAAAATTCCACTATGCTCTGATCACTTTTATAACAACATCAACAACAAGGCAAAATTAGGACATCTTCTAGTTTGATTTGTTGCAGTTATGTTGTACGTTAAGATGCCTTCCTCTGGGCACATCTTATATTGAAGAGTTCGACTGGCCGCAAATACGTTTTCATCAGATTTGTGATTCATGTTTATTGGCTCTGTTCCGAAACCTAGTGAACTGCCTTATTGCTGCCTACATAGGCAGCTGCTTTTAAGAAACCTCATAAGTGGCTGATTTGGAACATAAATGATAAATATATTAGTATTTCATTTCATATGATAAATAAAAGCTATAAATTATAAAAATGTAAATTTTATAAGTGATAAATTATTTTATATTTAATTTTCTTATTGTTATATATCAAACTTATAAATTATAAAAAGTTGATTTTATTTATCTTATAATTATATGATTAGAGTGTATATTTATTTATTTTTTAAATTACAATTTTAGTAGTACTATTTTTTAATAAATACATGTAATACATTTTTTATAAATATATGCTATTATTATGTAAATATAATAAATAAATAAAAATAAAATGAAAATTTTCATCATGCATTTTATATTAAACAAATATTAAGGTATTTATCATTTATAATATTAACATTTTTATAATTTATGAATTTGTTGTGAAACCATATGAAATTAAATACAAAAATATTGGTAAACTTTAGAATAAGGTTCAACAGTTAACATTAATTAAATACATTAGTTAACATGAACTAATAATGAACTCCCCTTATAAAGCATTTATTTATCTTTATTAATGTAAATTTTAACATTTACTAATACTTTATTAAAATATTGTTAAGATTAGTTAATGCACCGTGAACTAACATGAACAAAACATGAACAGCTGTATTTTTATTATCTAATGTTAACAAAGATTAATAAATACAGTAACACATGTACTGCTCATGGTTAGTTCTAATGAAACCTTATTGTAAAGTGTTACCAAAATATTTATCATTTTTATATAAGTAACAATTATTGAATTCAAGCTGTGTTAAATGTTGGCATATATTCATTGGCTTTAAAATATATGTATATATAGACAATAATTACGGTAAAAACATTCAGCTTAGATGTATATATATATATATATATATATATATATATATATATATATATATATATATATATATATATATATATATATATATATATATATATATATAAATATTCAGCCCTTTTCAATTCACCTTTTTCCATCACTTTTTTTATTGATGCTTTGGCCCCACTTTATATTAGGTGTCCTTAACTACTTAACTACTACATGAAAAGTACAATAAGTACAATGTACTCATTGTGTTCATATTGTATTGCAAAACACTTTTGCTGATATTGAGGTGGGATCTGGGTAAAGTTAGGGACAGGTGAGGTGGTGTGGGTCAGTTTAAGGTAGGGTTATGTGTAAGGGAAGTGTCAACAGTGTAATTATAAATGTAACTACAAAAATTAATAACAGATGTAAATAAATGCAGGTATTTTTAAAAATGTAAGTACAATATAAAAACATGTATGTACACAATAAGTGCATTGTATCCAATGATTAATGTTTAAAATGTTAGTACATAGTAGTTAAGGCCACCTAATATAAAGTGGGTCCGATGCTTTTCAGAAATTAAGAGTAAAAGCAAATTATTTTTATAATTTATATTTATAACTGTGTTTTTAATTTTTATATTTTTATGAATAATCATCAACATTTCGGCTCACTAGGGTTTGTATTTGGGGTTTATGACCATCTGTTTTCCAAGAACCTGATGAAAACTTAGTGGTGACTAGTTGAGGTCTCAATAACAAATGTACCCAGAGGGAGTGAAACATAATCTTAATAATTATGCTGCCTACCTTTTGGAACAGCCCTTCTATGATGTTTTAAAATACTGTGTAGGTAGACAACTCACTAGGGCTTGAAATAACAAATGGGCGTCGAATCACCTGTGGATCCAGCTCATGTCCACTCCTGACAGTCAGAACGGCAGACTGTTGTTGTGTTGAGGGATTAGATGCCTGTTTCTGCAGATAAGAGAGAGAATGAGAACTGGAGTGATTATGAGAAAAGAACAACAGGTCCCCCCCTCACTAAACCCCATCGCTTGCACAGCGTGCTCTGGGCATGCTCAGTGGAATCTCGCTTTAAACGCCCGTGTGCTTTTGTTGTCTGTGTCGCTCATCCTAGTGCCTGCAGAATGCCCCTCTCTCCCCCTCCCTTTCTCTCTCTCTCCCTCCCCCCACTCCATCTCCTCTCCTCTTTCCTCTCACCGCACATTAGCCTGCCAACACCGCGGCGAGATGCGCGTGAAGAGGAGAGCTCCGGTGAACACCTGGTACTCCGGGCAACTCCAGAGCAGGGGTGTCTGTTTTGACCTTTTCCCTCTTCCCGTGCCTTGAATCCGACACTGTCCCACATCTTACTGGGCTTTCTCTCATCAGATCTGAGAGTAGGATCTCCCGACTGGCTCAGAGACTCAACCAGAGGCAGAACGATGCTGCATTGATTAAGGATTTCAGACCCCTCTTCCTCCTCTCTGGCTCCCCGGGGAGTTCCCAGAGTCTGGACAGGTGAGTTCAGCATCTCTTTCGCTCTCGCTGTACTCTCGTCCGTCCGCAGTCACTCACTCCAAGTGTACTCTTCCATCCTCTTCGTCCTCACAGTACGATTCCCCTCTCCAGTGTTGCTAAAATTACCCGTCACCCCCCCTGCTGTTTCCCACAGGTGCTCCTCAGCCATCGGGGCAGCTGCATTTTCCTTTTTTAATGGCTTAATTGGATTCAAGGCATAACCTTAGAGCACCACGTCGATTCGACCACTCACTTTGCTCGCTCAATTACTCACTGGTGTCAGAGGCTGCACTCTAGCACTGCAGAGTGCATTATTATTAGTGCTATGAGTGGGTGTTTGCACGCTCAAAACTGCGCACAAGGAAGGAAAAAAAAAAAAACAGGACACTGCCTTAATGTCAAGTGTGACAGGATTATAGACTGCTGGGATGAGAAATACCACATAGATACCCTACGGTTCCACAGCTTTAAAGGAGAATGTCAATTAAGGACAATTTTGATGTTTACTTGTTTTTTTTGAAGAATGAAGTTGTTGAAAGAGCAGCTTTGGGCTTTTAGTTCTCATATTTGTTTTCACATCTCCTTTTGCTCTTATGCCCTTAGCATGTTCAGAGAATGTGTATTTGTGCCAGATGCTTTGACAAATGGATCAGATATATCTTTTATTGGCATTTATATGAATTGTTTTTGCACATCATGGAGAGATTGATGAGTGATAAAGCTGCTACTCATCTGTGACATAACCTGCAGTTAACGTGGATCAAAAATTCTTCAGAACAGTCTAAAGAATATTCTTTCACAAATGTTTGTGTCCATTTATGGATGCATCAAAACAACTATTACCTATGTTGTGCTATTTTAAGGTGTTTTTTATTTTATTTTTATCATTAGGACACTCTCAACAGCTACTATATAAATTCATTGTCTGGGTCTACTGTTATTCTTGGCTCAATTCATTGATTTCATGGAGGATTTCATTATACTATAAGTATATTGAGGATATCCTTGACAACCAGACTATGCCCTGGAAGTGAGAGACATTCAGGCTGTCACTGTTATTAATACAATTTTCTGTAGCAATATCAGTTTTGACATTGACTATTAATGGCTTGAAATTAATCTGTCTTTTTTTTTTTTTAAATGAATTATTTTGAAGGAATGCAATTTATGCCTGCGAAGTCTCTTATGCTCACCATAACTTAATTTATTTGATAAAAAATACTGTAAAAACGGTCATATTGTTAAATATTATTACAATAAAAAATGTAATATAGCAGCCATTACTCCAGTTTTTAGTGTCACGTGATCCTTCAGAAATCATTATATTATGCTAATTTTAATGTTGAAAAAAGTGCTGATTGATATTTTTGTAAAAACTTTTTTTTTGGGGTCTTTAATTAGATTTTGTAACTTTATAAATGTCTTTACTGCCACTTTTGATCAATTAAATGTATCCTTTCTGAATTAAAATCTTAATTACTTTAAAAAAAAGTTTTTAAAAATAGTGTAGATATGCAGATACGCCTTTTTCTCAAAAAAAAAAACCCTTTGCATCAATATGCAGTTATTTTGCAGGTAGCTTTTGCTTGAGCTGAAACACTAATGACTATCCAGTGGCCATCTGTCACTGAGGCACCGCTGACTCAGATGTTAGTCATAAATTACATACTGAAACACATGCTAAGAAATTCTTCCGAGTGCAGACTCTTAACAACACTGATGCAACAGGCATCACACCTAAATGTGTTTTGTCTGTTCACTTTCCCTTCTCGACTCCACAGGAACTTCTCCATTAGTATGACACAACAGATGCAGAACCTGCAGCTGACGCAGAGTAAGAAGGGGGCGGGTCCCGCCTCCCCCAACGCTGCCAAGCGTCTCTACCGCAACCTCTCTGAGAAGCTCAAAGGGAGCCACTCCTCTTTCGAGGATGCCTACTTTTTTGGCCGATCCGACCGTATCCGCAAAGCATCTGTGAGTGTTTTTGAGACTGCATCTCTGTCTATTTTGTGCAAATAACATCCAGCTAAAAGAACCCTAATGGGTATTATCAATAATTAACAATTTGTCTTGTAATAAAAAGCTGACGTTAGCCTGCATTTATATTTATATAATGTAGAATCAATTGATGTCAACATTCACTTGACATTATGCATGACATGTTTTGAGCTGGAATGACATTTCAGGTGCTCATGAGACCGTTAACGCTGTGCCGTGCTCTCAGAACTTTCACAAATGTCACTGATTATATAGAGCTAGATCTAGCAATCATCTTGTTGACTCAAGTGCCCGATTACATCCTTCACCCTTGCTGACTCCATATGTTTTCATACAAGGATCCAACTCATAACTGAAGAGGAGAAGCTCTTATTATTATAATGTAGTGTTTTTTGCTTAATATTTGCTTAAACAGCCCCCATTTAATGTTTCTACCTCTACTGCATTCTTTAAGAAGCTAGTCATTTTTATGTCCACCCTCTGGTGGATGCCTGGAAACAGATCTGTGCTGGTAACTGAAAGGTTGTAGGTCAAACCCCTGAGCAGTTAAACACAGGCAATCTGTGCCCTCTTTTTAATGTTGTCTGTGCTGATTGTAGGTGAAAATCAGATTATTTTTTTTTTTCAATGCCAGTTTCATAGCTTTAAATCATAGCATAACATGGCTATGTAGTGCATTGCAAAAAAATTATTTGTTTAAGTATCCTAATCAGTCTGTTTAAATGAGACAAAGGGGAGAATTTGAAATCCATTTGTAAAAGCAAATTCAGTGTCAAATGATCGATTGCCAGCAATATGCTGATTTGGTGCTCAAGAAACATTATTATCAATGTTGAAAACAGCCGTGTTGCTAAAGGGTTAGTTCACCCAAAAATAGAAAAATTGTCATTAATTACTTACCCTCATGTCGTTCGACACCCGTAAGACCTCTGTTCATCTTTGCAACACAAATTAAGATATTTTTGTTGAAATCAGAAAGGCCTCAATTGGCAGCAACGGCATTTCCTCTCTCAAGACACATAAAAGTTACTAAAGATGTCATTACAAAGTCCATCTCACTACAGTGGTTCTACAATCATTTTATGAAGCGACGAGAATTAATAACGACTAATATAGTGGACCAATTTCAAAACACAGCTTCACAAAGCTTCGGAGCATTATGAATCAGTGTATCGAATCATGGTCATGAACCGCTGATTCAATACACTGATTCATAACGCTCCGAAGCTTCAGGAAGCTGTGTTTTGAAATCGGCCATCACTATATGTCGTTATAAATTTTTTTTGCGTCCAAAAAATTAATTCTCGTCGCTTCATAAAATGATTGTAGAACCACTGTTGGCAGATGGACTTTGTAACGACATCTTTAGTACCTTTTATGGGTCTTGAGAGAGGAAATGTCATTACTGCCAATGGAGGGCTTTCTGAGCCATCGGATTTCAACAAAAATATCTTAATTTGTGTTCTGAAGATGAACAGAGGTCTTACGGGTGTCGAACGACATGAGGGTAAGTAATTACTGACAGAATTTTCGTTTTTGGGTGAACTTAACCCTTTAATACAGTACTGGTCAAAAGTTTTTGGACGGTAATTTTTTAAAATGTTTTTAAAAGAAGTCTCTTCTGCTCACCATGGCTTCATTTATTTGATCCAAAATACAGCAAAAATAGTCATGTTGTGAAATATTTGTACAATTTAAAATTGTTTTCTATTTGAATATATTTTAAAATGCAATTTATTTCTGTGATTCAAAGCTGAATTTTCAGGATCACTACTCCAGTCTTCAGTGTCACATAATCCTTCAGAAATCATATGCTGATTTGCTGCTCAAGAAACATTTATTATTATTATAGTGATGCTGAATCACATCATTTTTTTGTTGTTGTATTTTTTATCAAATAAATTAAGCCTTGGTGAGCAAAAGAGACTTCTTCTAAAAAATATTTTAAAAATCTTACCGTCCAAAGACTTTTGACCGATAGTGTATTTTGTGGAATATTTTCAGGATTATTTGACGAATAGAACGTTCAAAAGAACCGCATTTGTTTGCAATATAATTTATTTTTGTAACAATGTAAAAGTTTTTACTGTCACTTTTGATCAGTTTAATACATCCTTGCGGAAATAAATGATGAATTTCTCCTACAGAACATTCAGAGCAGTGATGCTCTGTTCGAGGCTGTTGAACAGCAGGACCTGGATGCCGTGCAGATCCTGCTGTTTCAGTACACAGCTGATGAACTGGACCTCAACACCCCCAACAGTGAAGGCCTGACACCTCTGGACATCTCCATTATGACCAACAACGTTCCCATAGCCAAGCTGCTGCTCAAAACTGGAGGGAAGGAGAGCCCTCACTGTAAGTATGCATATTTACCAATGACAAGCTTTAAACAGTCAATTCCGTTAATGGGTCTAAAGAGTTACATGTGACTAAAGTGATCTGTAAAGTAAATCTGTTTATTAGTCTAGTCCTTCACAAAAATGTGACATAGTAACCATTGTTTTCACCAAAAGGCCATAGTTAGTACAGGTATTGTCCTCACCACACATTTTGATGAAATGAAACATTTGAAAATGCTAGTATTTCATCAGTGTAATATTTATATAGAATTTATCTATACATTATCACAGTTATTTAACTCTATATATCTCACATTATCACAGTTTATTCGCTATAGTTTAGACAATGGTAATAAAATATGACAAGAACTCAGTTAAACTGTCAGAACAAATACATCTTGATAATGTCAGATAGCTTTGATAGAAAGATATGTAATGGATTACAATCAACCAATCAGCTGTCAGCTGTTTAATTTAAGTACACAATCAGATGTCAACCAATTACCAAGCAATGCTTGATTTAGTTCAGTCTGTGGTGTAAAAGGTCGCATTAGCAATTAAAGAAAAAACACTTAAGCAAAACATGGTCAGGTCAAAGTGTCTGAATCATTTTGGTCCCAAATGTTTATCAATTTTACTGGTTAGTCCACTGTATTTTTGGTTATAATGTCACATTTTTTATTTTTCTCTCCTCACTTACATAAATGAACTACTGTATAGTGTCCTGCACCCACTAGTAAAAAAAAAAATTTTGACTGTATGTGTGTATATATATATATATAGCCGACAACAGCAAAAGAACCAAAACCCACAATGACACCTATGACCAAGCAAATAAATATAGCGAACAATAGGATAAAAACAACAAATTATTTCCATGTTTTTGCCACAAAATTACCTTTTATGTGCGGAAAGCATGTACTATCTTTCTCCCGCTCTCTCTCTCCTTCTCACATGCACACACATACAGTACAGCCACACTCTTGCACAGAAACGTGTTGTCAGCGCTGCTCTGACAATTGTATCAATAAAATAGGGTAGCAACTTAATAGCTACATGATATTTCTCTCTGGAGAGGTAATAACGACGCTGTTCTTGAAGCAGATAAATGTACAGTTTCACTATTGGTAGACACGCTGCTGCCGAACACTGTTTAGAGATGCACACTGGCTCAGGTAATTCACACACGATTAATTAATCTCTTATTCTCTCTCTCTCTCTCTCTCTCTCTCTCTCTCTCTCTCTCTCTCTCGCTCTCTCTCACTCTCTCTCTCTTTCTCTCTAATAATTGCGTTAGTCTGCTATCAGTGGCTCAAGCCTCTGTTTTTGGCTTAAGCCTCCATAAGCTCTAAAATTATGCTTGACTTAACAGAGGCTTGGGTTTAGAAGAAATTAGTCCTATACGCAAGAGCATTTTAAGGACAAAAACCTGACAAATGTTTTGAAATCCAACATCTGAATAATGTCTTGAGGTTTGGTAACTGTAGTATTAGTCTCAGACGTCACGTCCACGGATCGTTGGCTGAACGTCTGATGCATATGGGACACTTTTCTGGAAACACTTCAGGAGTTTCGAAGTCGTCATCTGATTCTACAGTATGTCTGCGAGACGTGTGTTGCATTCTTTAACTGTCTGCCTGGAAACAAATGCTGTGACGCCAAACACCCTCATTGGTGAAGAATGCCGTTTAATTCAGTCAGTCCTCTTGGGCGGTCCTCGACTAATGAAAGTCCAGACCTTCTGCCGTCAGTCTGAAGGTCTGGCTATGATAGACTACTGTAGTATAAGCAGAATAAATGACTCCGGTCAGTAGGATTATTAGAAAAGAATGCACACCCGCGTTATTTTCTAATAATTCAACGGCCCGCCATCAATTATTCATTGCATATATTTTTGTTTTATTATTTGTGAGATAAAATGTTTATATATATATATTTTTTTAAATTTAACACATTGATTTTACAGTTGTACAGTTGTAGCTTTACTAACTGTAATTGTGGTATTTTGGCTGAAAATATGATTGCTATTGACATCATTTTTGCTAGTTCTTTTGAATTTGGTTACTTCTGTGTGCATTGCTTATCATCACATCTTCATCCCTAAGGAATAGAAGTGCATTCTATGTGGTTACCTCACCATCAAAAGGTTATTCTTGCGTCACATGCTTCTGTTTAGCTGTGGCAACCAAAAGCAGATGCTCTGTAATTGGACAAGCTGTTTAGATTGAAGCTGACAATAAACAGACGGAGTCAATGTGAGTGTTTGACACTTTGCTTCAGGGGCTCAAGTAATAATCGCCTTTAAGTACGAATACTAGAATAAACTTTTCCATGAAAGCTGCCATAAGCACTCATAATTCTGCTTTAAACATCTAATGACAACTGTCGTAACCACTGAGTTAACAAATTATGCTCATTGTGTAATATTTTGGAAATAACATTGTGCAGTGCCACATACTGTACTACATATAATGAAATGATTATTGACGTAATTTTAGAATATTTTAAGCGTACCATGCTATTTTTGCGACAAGCTGAATGTGGTTTTAATGCATCGAGAACAGATCTGTTACAAATATCTGCACCCATTGCCCTTGGATTAATCAATAGCATATTCAGTCCTTTTGGCAACAGTAGAACAGGTGTTTCTTACCTTGAACACCATGGAAAAAAAGTCCCTCCAGTCCTGAGCAATCATGAAAAAGCCGAATGTTGTCTGAGACCAAACAGGGAGCACTGTACTGCAGTCGGAGCGGGGCCGGGGTGGGGTAGACAGCACACGGCATCCCTCAGAAAAATCTTAACAAGGTTTGTCGTTTAATAGTTTAACTTTTCCAATGATGCATGTAACGGGGGGCAATTATACTAAGTGATTTATTGTACCCAGGCTGCAGTTAAATTTCAAAACATTTCATCGTGGCACAATCCAATCCTTGTAAACAAACAGAAAATAAACATTGCCGTATTTTCCCCTCCTGGGCTTTCGGCATTATATTTATGTCGGGCCAGAAGTGCCAAGTAAATCAATCAGCCAGACGCCTGACAGTTTGGAGGTCCGACCGAAGGCTGAAGTTAAAGCATGTTTATGGGCAGGACTGGGGCCCGTAATGCCTAAATTTAGGCCCGTCCCAGAGTCTGACAATGCCAACTGTGTGTGACAGCGCAATATCGGCCGACTCGCCCATTAATTTATAGTTTGTTCAATTAACCGCACATAGTAGCCAGATGTCAATCTTCAGAGCGCAGGAAATTGCACCTCACGACTGCTAATATGGCTGCCTTTTCCACTGCGCCGTGGACCCCCATGTAAGAGCGGCTAGGTTAGGCCCCCTTTTTTCAGAGTTGACAACACGCACTTTATCATCTCCCCCGGAGAGCTCCCGTCTCCAGGGGTTCGGGCTGGGTCAGTGAAAGAGGGTTTCTTCAGCCATGTATTTATTTGTTTATTTTGCTGTCATGGTCCATGACTAAGACTCTGAAAGAAAATGCAGCAGTATTCACGGCCTACGAGGAGGACTAGTCAGGCAGTATTCGTTTTACCATGACAAATCTATACGGCCAAACACAGTCCTGTGTGTTCCAGACGACCGTACATTCATCCACACCTCTCCCTCTCCACCCCGCACGGCTGACTTCATATGCCGCTATGCTGACACAAGCAGTGCGAGCTTGGAGATTTAATGGTAGTGTAATGGGCTTCCTGTCATTTCAATCATGACTTTTATTTTTGGTTTATGTAAGTTTGAGATACATTTGATCAGTCTGTTACTGCTGTCTTTTTCACAGTACAGTTTAGATTGTAAACAGTTATATAGATGAATGTGCTTGAGGCCAGCAAAAACTTCTATCGCGCACTGCCTACTTCTAACAGATATTTTTCAAACAGTATTAACTGATGTAGTCAAATGAGCATTATCTTGTATTTAGAGAGCATTGTTACATTTCAAGAATTAAAAATCCCATTCAATATCTCCATAGCTTTAGTCTCAAATAGATTTTTAGCAAAAAAATATAAACCCTTCAAGACTAGAATACATTTAGAGGTTGTTGAATGATGATTTACTGCCCTGCAAATGCTACATTTATAATGTAACAAAATATTTCTCTTTCAAAAAAATGCTATTCTTTTGAAATTTCTATTCATCTAAGAATTCCTTAAACAATGTATTACCACCGAATTATTAAAAAAGCAAAACTGCTTTCAGCATTGATAATAATAAAAAATGCTTTTGAGAACAACATCAGCATATTAGAATGATTTCTGAATGATCATGTGAGGCTGAAGAATGGAGTAATGTCTGCTGAAAATTCAGCTTTGCCATCAAATAATCAACCAATAATAATACAAAATCAAATAATACACCAACAAATAAATTACATTTTAAAATTGAAAACAGTTACTATTATTATTATTACAATATTACTGTTTTTACTATATTTTTCTATTAAATGATGTCTTGATGAGCATAAGAGACTTAAAAAAACAACAACAAAAAATCTTACCAACTCCAAACTTTTGAATGGTATGTATGTTTCTATTGAAGACACATTTGTGAATTAAAATTTAAAATATAAATATAAAAAAAGCCATATGCATGTTTAATAGCTCAACTATATTTCGATTTTGAGTGGTACTCATGTGTCTCTTATTTGGAAGTTTATGTAGCTTTTAATTTTTTTGTTTGTCTTTTGACTGTGTTCAATCAGTTTTTTGTGCTGTTTTTTTATTTTCTCTTGTTATTGGTCACTGGTTCATTGTTTTATGTCTGCCTCTGTAGCTGTTGAGTATGATTTTTTTTATGGTTTTGTTGGCCTATTTTGTGATTTTGATGTTTATATTTAGTCTAGTGTTCTTTGTAATCCAAAATCAATCTTTTTTGGTCATGCTTTGATTTTTTTTTTTTTTTCTGTGGTTTAAAACTTTATGATTTCTTGTGGGCCTCTTTGTTATTATCCCACAATCGCCAAGAGATAATGGCTGCTCCCTACACTCTCAAAATGCTTGTTTTAAATTTTGGAATAAACTTAAAATATATAGTTTTTATACTTAGTCATTAATTATATACTGTAGTTTTTTATTCAATTATGTCAATCCTAATGTTCATGGAATGAAGTCTTTATAAAGGAATGTAAGTACATAATTTAGTACCTGTTTTCAATATGTTTGCTTCCAACTAAAGTTTGTAATGTTCTAATTCGTCATGGAGCTGTTGGCTTTGGTTCAAGACAACTCTTTGTTGAAGAATATTTTTACTGATAATATAGGAAATGAACAGAAACCTTTCTTCCAGAACCAAGGCTAATGAAAAGGTTGGCCAGTGTTGTGCTCCATTGTATAAGAGCTTGAATGTGTCTTTTATTTTCACTTCATAGCATAGAAACAAGTGAAAAATAAGACATTGTGACTTTACACTTCAAACTGAAATGCAAGGTTATCCACAAGCTAAAAAAAAATCACACTGATCAGAATAAATGAAAAGTCTCATTAACAGACCTCTCTGTGTTGTGTTTCAGTTGTCAGTTTGGAAAGCAGAGATGCCCATCTCTCAGTACTGGTCCAGGAAGCCCAAAGGAGAGCCAATGAACTGTCCACCCAGGTGATGAGAGAGAGTCTCAGCCTTGAAACGTCTGACAAGGAAAAACAGCTCAAAGCTTGGGAGTGGAGATGCAAACTCTACAAGCGCATGCGCACAGGATTCGAGCATGCACGTAAGTTGCCTCCAGTACCTAACCTTTCAAAAAAAGGTCACTCATATGCTATGCTACAATATACTCATTGAACTGGCCTTTATTTTCAATCGGTCCTCCTGTCTAATCTATCAGTATCTCAGCTGAAAGGTCATCGATTCCCATATCGGCCCAACCTGTTCACTTTATTAGAGTGGTAAGACTCTGCAAGCAAGCCACTATGATTATTTGTCCTACAGAGATTAATCTCAGGTTGATTGTCCTGAAATGACTCTTGAGCGGCCAACACACACAATAGTGTCCCTCTCACCCTTCTGTCATATTGATTACTTGTTATATCAGGCGAGTTTTGTTGGCTTCTTTTTGTAAACAACCTCAAATGAAGGCAGCCGTGATAAATCAGCAATGTTTTGCCACAGAAACTCTTATAGATTGCAGAGAAACACTCACAGGTATCTATGAGAATTATTTCAGGAAACACAAGGGCACATTTGCCGTGCTGTGTGCTTTGAGTTACAAGTACAAAATGAAGGTGCTAACAAGGAGATGGAGCCACATAAAACTTGCAAGTACATATAACTGGATGTAAGGACAGCCAAACGACAGCTAGAATCATGTTTGTTGAAGGTTTGTTATATTTGTGGAAACCCTGAATTCTTGTAAACTGCAAAAATATAGTCAAACCAAAATGTACTCAGACACCATTATCACAGTTTATTCGCTATAGTTTAGAAAATGACAAGATCTCTGAGTTAAACTGTGTCTAAACAAATTCATAATCTGATAATCTCAGATAGCTTTGATAGAAAGGTATGTAATGGATTACAATCAATATCAGCTGTTAAATTCAAGTACACAATTTTAATCTTCCTGACCCTTTCAATCTAGCTTTCAGACAGCGTTGGTAAAAAAGACTAATGACCTATTGTCTGCTGGTTGTCTTACTGGTCTCATCCTGCTTGACTTAACAGCTGCCTTTGACATTGTATTGCATAATATACTTACCTCTTGGCTATAAGGTCTCCTATCACGGGTAGTGCTTTATCTTGGTTTATATCATATCTCACTGATAGACATTTTTTTATTACTATCCATAACTTCAAATCTTCTCCGTGTTCTCTCTCTCAGGGTGTTCCTCAAGGCTCTGTTCTTGGACCACTTTTGTTCAATATTTATCTGTTACCCCTTGGTCACATTATCCATAATCATGGTCTAATCTATCATTGTTATGCTGATGACTTTAACATTAACATATCAGCCAGCTCAGTCTCTGCTCTTCCCTGGACTCATTGAATACCTGTATTGCTGACATTTAATACTGGTTACATAAAAACTTCCTTAAATTTAATAACAGTAAAACTGAGGTTACTGTTTTTGGTCCATCCATTTTAAATAAGCCTGAATTGAGTCTATCTATTGATGGGGCCACATTTCCATCTCACACTGTTAAAAATCTGGGTGTAACATTTGACTCATCACTTATATTTCTAGCTCATATCAATTCTATTACCAAGACTGCATTCTACCACCTTCATAATATTGCCCGACTGCGACCTGCTCTCAGCACTAAAGACACCAAAGCTGTAATTAATGCTTTAATAGCCTCTCGTCTCGACTACTGTAATTCCCTTCTTATTGGGCTGCCCGCTAGAACAATCACTGGACTACAATATGTACAAAATTCTGTCAAGAAATCTGATCACATTACCCCTTTGCTCTATAATCTACATTGCTACCTGTTTCTGTCCCCATTTTGTATAAAATTCTATTGTTAAATGTTAAATGTCTTCATGGACTTCCTCCCCATTATTTATCTGAAATTCTGCACTATTATTCTCATCCTCGTTCTCTCCGGTCATCTCACTTTCAACTGCTCACTGTACCTCATTTTTGTCTTTCATCTATGGGTGGTAGATCATTCAGTGCTGTGCCTCCGAAACTCTGGAATTCTCTCCCTGTTCTGCTGATTCTTTATATGATTCTTTCATTTAAAGAACCGTTTAAATTTAAATTATTCTAAATTTATTCAGTGTTATCCACATTATATTCATCTGCAACAGCCCTGTGAACTTTTGTAAAGATACGTTTGGTCATTAAAGGGTTACTTCAGCGATTGGCATTAAGCTTTGTATCAGTAGAAACCCAGAAGTATATTCGAATTATCGTACTTTCCCCCCTCATATGACCCTGAGACGAGAGAATTATGTATTTTATTTCTGGAAAAATTCCTCCGATTGCGCAAATATCGTCATTTTGCATCATCTGAGGAGTTTTTGTCCAGAGGCTAAAGACTACAGCCAGAAGAGGGCGCTATTTCCGCATGTTTTAAACATTGCACTCACAGCACTCGGCTAGGGCAGCTGCGGAGATTCATGTAAACAGAGCGGTGGAGAGCAAAGTGAGTGTTTTAACTTTTCAAATGAATTCCTATGAAAGTTAAGCTTCCAAAGACATGAACTGAAAATGCACCAGACTGTTCATGCGCTGTGAATGCAGCCACAGCCGCGAATCCCACGCCCCACCTCAGCTCATGTGATGAATGTAATCCGATCCTGCTGCGTTTGTGCCGTGACACTCAATCGACTCACTCATATTGAACAGACAGGTTCAGTTTTTAATTGTAGCGTCTCTAACTGAACTGATTTTGTGAAAATGAACGCGTTGGGCAAGTAAACCAGTAAGCCATGCCTAGAGCAGCCTCGGGCAGCGAAGTGCATTCTGGGAATTGTTGTCTTTCATCCCCATGAGACAAAAATACATTTTCTGTGTTTTCTCAGTAAAGAAGGCACCAAATTCAAAAAAATTCATATTTCTACTACATTAATGACCGAGTTTAAATACAGATTCATCTTCCCAGCGCTGAAGTACCCCTTTAACTTTTAACTGCATCACTGTGCAAATTGCAAACACATAAGGAGAGTTCTCACAACTGGCAGATCAATGTGCTATATTTTTCTTTGAAATGTTCGGAAATTAAATTAAATTGAATGTGGATTTTAACAATTTTAACTGTGACAAGATGATTGACAGGGCAGTTTAAACGGTGACAGGATGCATGTAACTAAGCGACAGAACTGTCCGTTACGCAATTATGACAAAGTAGTATGTCCCAAAGCTTGCCTACTATTTTGCTACACACTCAAAAGTATGTACTTTTTCTTCACAAAAACAGTACATAGTTTTAGGGCATAGTATAAGTAGGCAAATTGGGATGCAGTGTAAAAGCTTCCAGGCAGGTGAGTTGGAACTGAATGGAGATAAACTCTGCAGGACAGTGGCCCTCCAGGAGCTGAGTCTGAGACCACTGGTGTATTATTTGCTAGCGAGATGCTATGTAACCTTTAACCTGGCTCTTTCAGGGCCGCCGGAGGCTCCGTTGACAGTGCGTCTGAGTGTGACCGGCAGCACATCTCTCACTGTTAGCTTTCAGGAACCTGCCAGCATGAATTCAGCTGTGGTGACCAAATACAAAGGTCAGTGCAGCCTTAATGTGTGTTTGTCTGTATTACATACACATACACAAGACTGCCTTGAGAAAGGTGTTTTATTTTATAGATTTAAAAAAATAATAATAATTCTGTTGGTAACACTTTAGTGTAGGAAACACTGTATTCACTGTTACCTGCAACTTTTACCTCAATAAACTTCTAATTACTGCTTATTAATAGTCAGTATGGTAGTTTTTGTGGCATTTAAGTTAAGGTATTGGGTAGGATTAAGAGATGTAGAATATGGTCATGCAGAATAAGGCATTAATATGTGTTTTATAAGGACTAATAAACATCCAATATCCTAGTAATATGCATGCAAATAAGCAACTAGTTAATAGTTAATTACATTTTGTAACCAAAGGAACAACACAAAATATACACTATAATTACACATTTGCCAGACCAAATTGGAAATTCAAAGGTCTTTGAAACGTAGTGTATTTATGTCCGTCAATGAGTTTAAGTTGTACCTAAATCAAACATTTCAAACTGTCTGCACTTGTTCCTAATCGTGTTTTATTGTTGGAAGTGTGTATGCTGTGATTATTGTTTTATGTATTGTTTGTTTTATCTTGTAAATTGTGTGCTGCTACCTTGGCCAGGGCTCACTTGTAAATGAGATATTTATCTCAATGTGATTCTTCCCTGGTTAAATAAAGAAATAAAAAAAAAAAAAAAAATTAAATTAAATTAAATTTAAAATGTAATTAAATACAGGTAAAAGTGCAGTGTTATTGTTTTTAAAACACAGGGTTTGTTTACAGTCATCATTTAACATTCCACATTACAGTATCTACACTGTATAAAAGGGGTTGAGAAGGGATGTTTTATTACTTTTATGAAAAATTACACATAATCATTTTCAACAGCTGATAAAATAGGCGATCATACCCATGGACTTGCGTTGAATGAGGGGTTCATATCAAGTCATATAGGGATCTGAATATTATAGAGACTTGGAGGTGGGATCTTTTAAACATGGAGACATGGAGCAGTGAGCAACCACCTGAATCCTCTTAGCAACTGCCCAGCAGTGCCCTAGCAACCACCTTTGCATGGACAAACACTACTCACATTGTCAGATATAAATATCTAGTTATTCCAACTAATGCTGTTGTAGTTTTAATTGTATTACATAAATATTTAGTTTATTCTGTAAACTCATCATGGTCCTATTTTGGTCTGTCCTATTTGGTTTCTTTAGATTACACTTATTTATTAATGTTTTCTGCCATTTAATTATTTATAATGTGTGATGACGTGCATTGCAGTGGAATGGAGCTGTCTGAAGGACTTCTCTTTATTAGCCGGAGAGCTGATCCTTGAGAATCTACAGTCCCTGAAATGCACAATAACAGGTCTCACCACGGTAAGCTGAAATCACTGTGCAACCTTTACTGTGAACCGGAGGTAGGAGTCACATTCAGTCGTGAACTTCAAATGCTTTCTCAGAACAGCACATTGTTTAGTCTAACATGCACTTGCTGTCACAAACACAAATCATGTTTTCTGTTCATTTATTGTACAGAAAGAAAACATGTCTTATATTTATTTTTTAGATTAAAAAAGCAACTTTTCCTTTTAGTAAATAATTAATACACTATTTACATATATTATATACATATTTTAAAACTGATAAATTAGAAATTATCTTATATTCTTATATAAAAAGCCTCATATACTTTTTTTTAGATAAATATGTAATTATTAAAAATTGTGGAAAATGTAAATAGTGTTATTGTATAAATAGTAAGTAGTGTTTTCGTAATGAAAGTTTACTCTAAATACCTGAAGTGTAGAATATGGGTCACTTAAAGCAGTCCATGGTCATAGCTTTCCTTATGTAATGGAAGGAGAGGGGCTATTAGACTTTGAAGCTGGATTAAAAACTACTTCTTCAATTCATATGCTATACAGTAGAGTACCTAGTGCATAGTTTGAGTGCATAGTGTGTAGTACGTCATTGAGGACACGACTTGAGACTTGACTTGGATTATGCATCTGAGACTTGTGAACATGTCTGCTGTGAATTATGAGTTAGTGAACTCCACTGGTAGTACAGCTCGTTGATATTGTGTAGTAAAACTTATATTAAAAGGGAATATTTTTCTTGTTTGTTACAGGGCAGACAGTACTATGTTCAAGTCTCCGCCTGCAATATGAAGGGCTGGGGTCCGGCACAACTCTCTCAACCTCCCTCTGCTGTTCCTTCCAGTAAGTTATGCAAAGCAGCCATATTTGGGCACAAAAATAAATAATAATAATTCTTACTATATTCTTACAAGCATCATTTGCTGAAATGTTCTCGAACCCTTGAGCTTTGTGTCAGCATTGATTTGTGCTTTTAATACAGATATCATGTCATCAAAAAGAGAGAAATAGGAGAACATCCTTGGATGTAGGACTGCGCTATTATTTAACCATCACGATTTCCAATCTCCCTTCTGCCTTTAATACTCTGAATCTGGCCTTGAGTTTCCTCTTTCAAATGAGCGCTGCAAAGAAAAACTACATGTGTCATTAGGGGTCACAAGAATTGCGTCAGTAACAAATCCAGCATTATTCCTAATACAGATGCAGAAAAGTTTATTTAAAAAAAAGATTTTAAAGCGAATTTATTCGTCTGTACTCTTTAATACATTGCACCCTCTCTCAGCAATGTGTCGCTATTCTGTAAGTACCCTGTCAACAACATTTCACCGTAGTTTTGGATGAGTTTAGTCAAATTTAGTTCTAGACTGTAGACTTTAGTTCTAGAGTACTTTTCTATAGACTAACATTATCAGACAAGGTTTTGCTCTTTGAAATGACTGAATTAAATTAAATGTCATTTTTTAATATCTAGAGCATGTCACAATGCTAAAATTGAGTTTTGTGTGACGTCTCTCTATGTTAGACTGGAAAGACTGCGATGGGAGAGAGAGCAGGAGGAGAGGTCACATTGAGGCAATGGAGAGACTGTTACAGCAGGTTCGAGCCACACACCAGCACTACTGCTGTGGAGGTACACACACACACACACACACACACACACACACACACACACACACGCGTTGTTATTTTTTTAATATATTTTATGGGGACATTCAATAGACATAATGATTTTAATACTGTATAAACTGTGTATCCTATCCACTACCCCTACCACTAAATCTACCCATAACAGAAAACTTTCTGAATTTTTAGATTTTCAAAACAGATCACTTGAATGATTTATAAGCAGTTTTTTTCCTCATGGGGACCAAAACAAAACACAAAGACAAGGATTTCGGATATTGCTCTCTTTTTGTGGACATTTTGTCCCCATAGTATACCTGAGCGACACACACACACACACACACACACACACACAGCTCTTTCTTAGTCATACACACATACATACACAAACATCTTTGAATCAAAAAATGCTGAAAAAACTATATCACCGTTTCCACAAAAATATTAAATGTACAGAAATACACAAATGTTTTTTTTAAAGATTATCACCAAATCAGTGCCAAATCACAATGATTTTTGAAGGAGCATCTGAAGCTGAAGAATGAAAAAAAAATACTGCTGAAAATTTAGCTTTGTCGTTACAATAATACATGACATTTTTAAATATTCATATAGAAAATAATATTTCACAATATTACTAGTTTCACAGTAATCTTAACAAATAAAATGCAACCCTGGTGAGCATTAGAGTGTTCTTTAAAAAAACGACCCCAAACATTTGTATTGTATTTTTAGAGTTTGGATTGATAAAAAACAACAAAAAACAAAACACTTGGAATGGTCAATATCCCCATTTGTTTTAAAGTAACATAATTATTATGCCTGGTCCTCCTACTTTCAGAACAATATAAATTATGTTGTGAGTTGCCACAGTAGCGTAGGTGTATTTAATCAAAATGTCTATAATATCTCTGCTTGCCAAACCTTCGTCGTGGTACTTTTCATAAATTGACATTCTGCTTTGCATGACTTGTGGCCTTGTATACGACCCACACCTTAATATTAATTAATAATTAACATTCCGAAATGTCAAAATTGATATGTTAATTAGATTGAAGTTATGTGTGTATATATATTATTGACTTGGTGTGTGTGTATGTATGATATATACAGTATATATACATAAAAGTGGCCTGTATATTCCCTGAATCAGAACACAATGTTCCAATGGAACCAGATGACTTCATCCTCATGATCTCTGTTTTTTGCTCTGCTGGTGCTCTTTTATTTGCTGTCTTTATTGTTTTTTGTTTTCCGATGTCTGTCTCTCATAATGCTCTCACTTATTCTCATCGTATATTTCTCTCTCCTTTCCACCCATCTGCCCACTCACCAGAAATCCCTCCTTCCCATCATCCTCTCGTGTTCTAAGTCCGCACTTCTTCCAGTAGATTAACTCTGTATTAAAGTGACGAAATGAAGCATGGTCAAAGTGTTTTGACTCAAGTATGGCCATCAAGAGCAGTATGAATACGCTCTCTCAGCATTCCTGCCGCCCGCCCGCCCTCCTACACTCTTCACACGAGGAGCAAGGCAGGCGTGGAGTACGTGTAAATACATAATGTTTTAATACATTTATCCATTTTAGATTTTAAAATCTATGTGTCAAACATGTCGTCCGTATAGTGCAGCACTGTAAATCACAGGGCTCAAGCCCAGACACCTTTAAAACGAGACAGGCTGGACGTAGTGCGAAGAGTAGACGGTCTGCTTTGGCCTCAGGCCCACTTTCTATCCCAGAGGCCGGCTGCTGAGGTATAGAAGAACGCTGTTCCTGGTGCTGACAGTATTGCGCTGCTCACAAACAGCAGCTTCATTAGGCAGCTATGCAGCGGCCACAAGCAAGAGGGGGGGTGAGCAAAAAAAACAGCATCACTCATCTGTTTAGAAGTCAAGACTAATGATGTCAGAGCGATGGCTGCCAGCTTTGCAAATGAATTTATACAGGGGAATTGATTCTATTAGAAAAACACTGTATGAAAGTTTTTATTGATGTGGAAAGCAGAAAAACAGGAGAAACAGAAGAACTTCTGCACACAAACTATGCAAAAATAACTCATCTGTCTCTGTCTGTTTTAATTTAGAAAGAGAATGTAGTTGTGTGCATTGCGAAAAAACATTTTCTTAATCGTAATGTTTGGTAATAAGAGAATATATCATGAACGTTGAAAACTATTTAATCCTTAAAACTATTTAAATCTTTATATTTATATTTATAAAAAACATTTTTTTTTTGTATTTAGTGTATTTTGGGATTTATCATATAATGTATGTGCATAGTGCTAAGCTCATCCATGTTTAAAATGTAAATACACAAGAGTGGGATTGATCCTATTTTTTCGGTTTTCAGTGCATAGCGATAATTAGACTTTTTTAGAGAATTAATTTTGAATAGTTAAAACTATTAAAAAATAGTTTGAATAGTTAAAACTAAAACTGGAATAAAAAAATATTCCAATTAAAAATATCTTGTTTATTTTTCTTACAGCACTGGAAAATAGATTGTTTTAAGCATATTGTTATATTTTAAATATAGGTTTTTTTTCTTTGGCCGACTCTTTTTATTCAAACCAATTTATTTATAGTAACAGTAGGCAATTTTGGAGAGGCTAGAAATAGTGGTTTCACTTTATTTTAAAGGTGCAGTGTGTAATATGTATGATGATCTATTGACAGAAATGCAATATAATATACTTAACTATGTTTTCAGTGGTGTATAAAGACCTTACATAATGAACTGTCATGCTTTTATTACCTTAGAATGAGCCTACATACACCACAGGTCCCCTTATACAGTGAAGTCACCATTTTGCTCTGTCATGTTTCTACAGTAGGCCTAAACGGACAAACTGTTCTACAGAGTGCTAGCTACTCTCGGCAGTCTCAGGTGACGACATCTTTGGCCACCGTAGCTTCTCTATGTGCTTTGAAAGGGAGGGCTAAGCGGTGGGCAGTTGCAATTCACCACTTCTCTGCTAGATGCTGCTCAATTTTACACAGTGCACCTTTAATGTGTCCCTGTTACAGTGTAATTATACATTTAAATACTGAGTAATATTAATTAACTACATGTACTTACTATAGGTTTAGGGTAGGATTAGGGTTTGGTTTAGGGTTAGTTGCATGTAATTATGCATAATTTATAGTTATTACTATAGTGAATACATGTAAATACAAGGACTCATTAAAATAAAGTGTTACTGCAATAACAAGCAAGCTTTGAAATCATAAGATCCCACCCTTTCTTCAGAGTGCTTTCCAAAGCCATGCCCCCTCCAAAACACGTGCACAGCCAGAGCAGAATCTGCAAAGTGTCACGAGAGACAGCGTTAAATTACCTCATGTTTCAATGCACATAACATTACAATAATAATGAACGTAAACAGCTGAGCACTGACTTGTGCCACCTGACTGCTGCAGATTAATTTCGGCATTGATAGTTTTGACATAGAAACGCATAATACAGAGAACATAAACAGGTGCGTAGAATGTCATGGATTGCCATCTCGACGGTTATTATAACATGGTGTGAATGCAGCATAAGCTAGTTTTGGTTTTGGAGGAACTGTAAAAGGTGGCTGCTCTTTGTTTGCTGCGCTCGGTGACTGTCTGTCTACAATTCTGAATAGCCTCATGAAAACGAGGAGGTATGCAAATACATAGGTTGACAGGCAGGTAGAACATCGTTTTAATATTTAGACGTAATAATATTAGAGAGTGACTGAGTGAATTTTTTTTTCTTGAGAGCGTTTATAGAAATTTCCTGGAGAACAAGACAATTTTTTTTATTTATTTATGTTTATGCATTATATGTCCCAATAAGCATACATGCTGGCAGGGGCAATGTATTTATCCAGGTTATTTTGGGAGCAACAGTGTTCGAAAATAAATCTGCAAAATTAATCAGCACCGGTACAATGACACTACTATAAAAACCGCTCCGAAAAAAAATGCAGCTCGTTTAAGCAGAGGTTATCTTAATTTATGATGTGTATATGTGGAGCTGAGAGGTTGCTCTCAAGCCGAGGGGTGTGTGTGTGCGTTGTGCACACAGCTCCCAGTGTTCCTGCATGAGACACAGCAACACCCACACGCACAACGCGATCGCTCACACGCAAACCTCCGCACTCCGTCGCGGCTATGTAAGCGATTTCTGTCAGCAAAAGCCTGGAAAGTCTGGCCACGAACGTTATGGATGATCCCGCTCGCTCTCGTATGTTGAAAAGGGTCCGTTGACCCCCGCTAAATTAGTTAGAAAATGAAGAATGCTACCAGCGCTCGCCGCCTCTCCAAATCTCACTCACTTCATTTCATGCTTGCACTCACTGTGCGGTAGTCAGATGGATTGCCAAGTCATTAATCAAAGGTGATCCGTTTTTTTTTTTATGCTTTCATAAATGAAAAGGCATTTCTTTATTTATTTAGTGTGACAGTTTGGCGGCACAGGAGGCCAATGCACTCATGTCTTATAATCTGCTTGTCAAAGCCAGTTAACCTTCTGAGGGAGAAATAAATACCAATTCTGCGCTCAACTTATCAACACGTGCGACGGCAGCGCTGGCTCTATTTGCGGAGACTGGAAACTACTGCTGAACTTCTTCACATAAAACATTTTAAAACGGATTTAATGTGTTTTCAAAGTGGATAATTATGTTCTCACTCCAACTTGTTGTGATACAAAAATTGTGGTTGACATCCAGACCTTGGAGTCTGGTGGTGATATTCCAGTGAATGTAATCAAATTTGACTCTTTTTCAGTAGGGACGTAATTGTCCTGAGATTCCAGTAAGACGCGTTGCGGTTGTGAGGTTACGTTATGTAGATATCTTGCCAAGCAGGAAACAATCAGTGTGTGCATTTAATCACGTACTGTTAACAGTCTCCACTGGAGGGTCAAAAGGGCCAAGGGTTAATCTTCTTATGGGACTTGTAAGACACATTATTCCTTGAGGGTTTTGATAGAGATTTTCAAACGGAAAATCTGCCTTGCTACCTCCCTTTCATGCCCCTCCGATGGAGACACAGAGACTAGGGCTAGCGTGATTGCTCTCACGGTGACTCGCTCGCTTTGACGGCCACTTTCACGTTGTAAACAGCTTCTCAGCCAAACGGATTGTTCCGTCTGCCCTGGTGTTTACACGGGGGGCAATTACGTGACGCTTAATTTCATGAAAACAGGGACGTCTGAAGATTGGCATCGCTGAAATGTGGGCTGATATGGCTGCGCTTGAAGCGGGAGATACGCAGCTAAAATGTTCCAGATAACATGTTTGTCGGTGGCCTGACTCCCCCAATCCCTCTCTTACACCCCTGAGGCCCTTACACGCTGTCTGTCTTCAAAGTTCCCTAAGTTTATTCCAGCATGTTTTTCATTTTGCTCTTTACAATGTTTGATATTTTTATGTCTTGTTGAAACCACTAAGGCTTGGAGTATTTTAAAGCAATTCGGAAAAGTAAATTTCCAAAAGGATGACCAAAACTACATAGTTCATACTCAATTAATCACTGGATTTTCTAAATAACTAATCAATCTTAATGAAGCCAGAATGAATCCAAGAGCCCATAGGCTTTCAACAGGGTAACTTGCACATAAACAGGATGATTATTCACATTTTTTTCCATTGTAGGTCTCTCAAACTATCTTCAGTCTCACATGTTAATCTACCAAGTCTGAGTATTTTGTTGTTTTCACCTGTTTGTTTATCTCGACTCCTTTTTCCCCCTTCCAGACACATCAAAGTTGCAGAATCCAAGTCGAAAACAGTCAGTGTCCCGGAGCCTGAAACATCTTTTTCACTCCTCTACTAAATTTGTCAAGAGTCTCAAAAGGTGGTATGAAAATATTGCAGAAAATAGGTGGCACTTTTCACAAATAGGATACACATTGGTGTCACATTAGTTTTATTACAGCATTGGAGACATAAATAGTTACCATTGGAATAGATATGTGCTTGACTGTAGTTTTGCGCATATCAAATGTCTTAAAATAGTGTAATTTGGCATTTTCCACCTCAGAGGTCTTTTCAACTAGCCTGACAAGCCAGACCCACATCAAGATGTTGGGTCTGGGAATTCACCATTGGCAGGGCTCAATCCGAGGGGCCGGATAACAGTTATCTTTCAAATTCCCTCTGCACGCAATTGGATAGTGCTACAACCAATCAGAGCAACGTGAAGCGGAGCTAGTTGATAGATTAAACTTTCGCCGTATCCGGTCGGCAAAACTCTGAACACATCTTCCTTTCTTAAGAATGACTTCAGTGCCGTTCTTTGTTCTTTTCTCAAAGAAAAGCTTAACTCCAAGTCTTCCAGAGTTACGGCCAAAGCCGATTCGAAAGACCGCCGTTCGTCAGCTTCTTCGTTTACAAGTAGCACGTCTGCCGTCATTATGTTAAGCCCGCCCACCGACTCTATACACGATGTGATTGGCCTGACCAGAGTTTGGTTTTTCCAGCTCACAGGTCTACCGAGAGTTGCTAGACTACACTCGCGGCAAATTAGATTTAAATCATACAATTTCATCACTTTAAAATAATCTTTTGATTGTTTAAATAACTGTTTATAATGAATAATTAATTAACTGTGATATTAAATTTACTGTAAAAAACTTTTTTAATTGGTAACTTAAGCAAACACATATAATGATAATATTGTACTATACTATTGATTTCAATTGTAGGTGGCTTTGAATAATAGTGTCTTCTAATTTAATACAATTAAAATACAGTAAATGTAATATTGTGTTTACCCCCGACAAGGTTGATGATTTGCTGAAGTAGAAAAAAAAAGTTTAAATTATTGAGAGTTTTATGTACTCTATTTTTGGAAAGTGCCACAAATGATAGAATTCACATTATACCTGAATATTCTGAATTCGTCTTGTTCTGAATAGGTTCTCTTGGCTGTATTTTCTTTTTTTTTCCAGGGGAGTTTATATAGCATCAGTATTTTACCATAAGGACAGTCTGCTAGTGACTAATGAGGATCAGATCCCCATAGTGGAGGTGGACGACTCATACAGCAGCTCCCTCATGCAGGACTTTCTGTGGTTCACCAAGGTATGTAAAAACGCACAGTCAACCGCAACATTAAGCAGCGGAGAGGTCAGCACTGAGATACTGCACTAAAGTAACGTGCGTTTTATTAATGCTGAACTGAAACATACATTTTCAATGTTTTTGTAACACATCTCTTTGACAAGCGTCAATATTTTTGTTGGTTTCTTCCAAATGCAGCCTGCGGTCAGCTTAGCGTCCTAAATATATTCTGTCAAAGTGAACAGTCACCACACTTTTGACGTGAGACCGCGCGTTTGTAATTAGCCCATCATTACAAGGCTAAAGTGGTGTGATGCAAGAAGCAGAGACAGTCTTAGCAGAATATAGCTCTTTGTTTGATGGCCAAATACTTCTAGATTTTATGGTGAGATTGGAGGTAAGTTATACTCATGGAACGAGCCTCGCAGCATTTTAAGCGCTCGTGTCGACATCCAAATGTTTATTTTACAACTGGTCTCCTAATATGCAGCTAGAAAATTAAAGTTTGTCAAGGCACATTTTGATGTTGGCTTGATAAAACTTGTCTCTAAAAGTTTAAAATAGTTTGAAGGTTAAACAGTCATATAAACAGGCAGGCACACAGATGGACTCCCGTGGTCTCTTCTGTAAGAGACTTTTCTGTTTTAAGCACCTTATTCTGGAGTGCATAATTGTCTGTTGCGCTTTTTGTTCCGCATTGTAAAATAAGTAGTCAACTGAGACACCTATAACTAGCCCAGTTGGGATTGTTTCATCACTGAAAACAAAGCACTCTGGCATTGATGCACAGACTTTGAATGATGTCAAGGAATTAAGTAAATTGCTTCCTCCAACTTCACAAGTGTGCGTGTTTATTTTGCAGCTGTCCTGTATGTGGGAGGACGTCCGGTGGCTGAGACAGAGCCTGGCAGTCTCCACCTCTTCCTCTTCCACTCTGCAGTCCAGACAGAAGATGCTGGCGGCCGCGGGCCAACTGCAGGTTTGCCAGCCCGTGATGAGCCTTGCTAACAATTTATTACTATAATGGGATTGAAATTTAAATTGAGTGAGATAATCCCTTATGAGGGATTCTGAGCAGAGTGTGTGTCTGTGTTTGCGTTTGAGCATATTTTATATTGCATAATAATTATTCTGGCCAATGTGCTCTATGTAACCTTTATTTATTAGAGAAAAGAAAGAAGAAAAAAATTCATTTTGAGAAAATTACACATCATTCTAGTGAAACATTCACACATTCTTAGTGCTTTGTCCTTTTTGTCAGGAATTTTACATTTTTATTGTCATAAATCAAAAGCATAATGACATATAAAGAGGGCAGACGTACAGGCAGACACAGTCCATGGTGGTTTCGATGTAACATCACACTCTAAATAATAAAAATTGTAACGTTTTTTTTGTAGTGGACACCATGAATAGCATCAGAGGGTTAACTAAGAATTCTTCTAAATAAGAAGGTTAAAGGGTTAGTTCACCCAAAAATGAAAAAATTGTCATTTATTACTCGCCCTCATGCCGTTCGACACCCGTAAGACCTCTGTTCATCTTCGGAACACAAATTAAGATATTTTTTGTTGAAATCCGATCGCTCAGAAAGGCCTCCATTGGCAGAAATGACATTTCCTCTATCAAGACCCATAAAAGGTACTAAAGATGCCGTTACAAAGTCCATCTGCCTACAGTGGTTCTACAATCATTTTAGCGACGAGAAATAACAATTTATATAGTGATGGACGATTTCAAAACACTGCTTCATGAAGCTTCGGAGCGTTATGAATCAGCGTATAAAATAGTAATTGAGATTGCATGTCAAACCGCCAAACTGTTGAAATCATGTGACTTTGGCGATTCGAACCGTTGATTCAATACACTGATTCATAATGCTCCGAAGCTTCAGGAAGCAGTGTTTTGAAATCGGCCATCACTATATAAGTAGTTATTTCGGGGGGGGGTTTGCGCACAAAAATTATTCTCGTCGTGCTTCATACAATTATTGTAGAACCACTGTAGTGAGATGGACTTTTTAACAACTTCTTTAGTACCTTTTATGGGTCTTGAGAGAGGAAATGTCATTGCTGCCAATGGAGGGCTTTCTCTTTCCAATGAAGCCACGAAAATATCTTAATTTGTGTTCCAAAGATAAATGGAGGTCTTGCGGGTCTGGAACGGCGTGAAGGTGAGTAATAAATGACATTATTTTCATTTTTGGGTGAACAAACCATTTAAATAAGAGAAAAAACGTCCTTTTCACATCTTGTCTGTTCCTTTATCCTTCTCCAAACAGAATCTTCTGGGCACTCACAACTTGGGCCGAGTCCACTATGAGCCCATTAAAGACCGTCATGGGAATGTGCTGCTTGTTACAGTAAGAGAGATGGACAGCTTCTATTCCTTTTTCAATGGGAAGTGGATGCAGGTATCCAAACTGCAGAGTCAGAGGAAGTCTCTGTCTACTCCTGAGGA
Source organism: Gobiocypris rarus (assembly GCA_023029165.1). Taxonomy (NCBI): domain Eukaryota; kingdom Metazoa; phylum Chordata; class Actinopteri; order Cypriniformes; family Gobionidae; genus Gobiocypris; species Gobiocypris rarus. The sequence goes on from CM040920.1 coordinate 25,208,823, forward strand.
ACCATATGCCCTGGACATCCTCCTCATAACCATACAGGTGAACACAGCTCTGTCTTGCCCTACAGACATTAAAGATACCTCAAATCTGACACCATAGATTTTTTTTTCTTCTTCGGGAAAAATCATCTGATTTAAAATGTTATTTCGATTATAGGACATTCTGGCCTATCAGAGACGTAGTCAGCACCGGCTGTCCTCTGGACTTTATCTGGGTTACCTAAAGCTCAGCAGCTCTGTGGATCAGATCAAAGTTCTTGTTCCTCAACGTATGCCTAACATGCTCTGTCACACCAAGATACGAGACAACTGGAATGTGTCAAGGTTAGCTTAGAGTGTTCTCACCATGTGATTGACTTACACTTACAACAATTTTCTTATTGCTTTTTTCTCTATAAATCAGAAATTTCAATCTCATTTTTGGTCATGAACCAGATTAAACTGAATGTCATGGTTTAAAAGTTTTAAAGTTGTTTGTTCAACTTTAGTGTACTCATTTAGAGTGCATGTACATTGCGGATGTTGTTACAGGGGCAACAAACTTCCGTATTCTGTAAAAGAGGTTCCATCTCTTTCGGTTAAGACTTTTGTATGTGCTTCATTAAATATAGAGCTGTTTTACTCATGATACCTTCAAAAGAGCTACCAAAGATGAGCATAACCGATGTCCATCACATATGCAGACTGATATATAAATATTTTTTATTTTTTTTTAAACTAACATTGGGATATTAAAATTGAGAAAACCGGCAAAAATAAAAATAACTAGCTAGGTTAGCTAAAAACTTAAAAGTCCATAGATGTCGCCGATAAGCGGATGCGTTGAGACTGGTTTTCATATATAGGTTCAACATAAAGCCTGTTGTCATGATATGTTTTTGCTACTCACACAAAGTTTTGGGAAAATTACCTGGGTTGTTTAGCTAAAAAATGCTAATTTGTGCAATTTAAAAGAAAGTCTCTGCGTGATATGCAACACAACAAATGAGAGAGGTTATTTGTCCTGCTTTAGGGAAAATTTTATATTCTGAATATTATACTAATATAGTAAATGACTGTGAATGTCTCAAAAAGCAGTTCTCTGGAGCCTTTTTTCTTCTTAAAATCTTATTAAATCTTGTTTTTTTCATCTCAAAAATATTGAAGAAAAAAGACCCTAGGTCTTGAAAGCATTGGACAAGACAGCTTGATTAAAGCATGTATTCAAAGCCTATAATAAAAGCATATCATGATTTTCTCCTGGTTTTTTTAATTAATTTAGCGATGTTACCAAAATACCAGCAAATATATGTACATCTTGACGCAATATGAAAGTCTCTCATGCAATCTAATGAATGTTACTGATACGGACATATAGGTTTTAACCTTTTATATCACCAAAACAAGCTACTATTTCTCAGTGGTGAAGCAAATACGAGCTCTCCAGAATGAGTGTACCTGAGAAGATTGAAATATGCCTGAACTCCGTGTCGGGCTCCCCCTCACCACAGGCTTACATAGTTTCTTGACACCACCATTTTTTACAGTCAAAACAAAACTGCTATTTGTTTTTGTTCGGTAAAGGAGCTATTTATTTATTTTCATCTCGGGTCATGGTGTTGACCTTGGTAGGTAGCTAGAGACAGGGAGAGTATTATCCTGCAGCTCTGTGTGGTAGTAAAACTAAATTTACTACGGGGCCGGACTGTGGAAGTCAGTGGGAGGTTCACACAGGATGATGCCCACTCACGGCTCGAGGAAAACCTCTGGAGCAAAGAAATTCTATTTTTTTCCACCATTCTACCCCCTAGACTCTAGCCTTGAGGGTGTCCTTGAGACTAAGACCAAAATGCTCTATTTTGCCCTGTCATCTTACCCGCGTACTATAAACTGATACTTAAAACATTTTTTTGTAAAATTTAGAGAAAGTTGAATTTGACCTCATTGTAAAAATCTACTTTTCATTTTAAATTCTCGCTGTAATAATTTCAAAATACATAAGTGTTTTCACTTTCCTATTATTAATAGGCATTTAACAACTTAGATTTTCTTAGTGTAGAATGTTCGAAGGTTTTTGGTGGTTGGTCAGAAGCATCTCACCAAACCTTACTCTCAATATTAGACCTAACATGCCATCCCACTAGCCTTTGGAAACCACTCTGCCGAGGGCACTTCTGGAAACAGAAAAGCTGTGTGTATGTTGACTGAATGCTGTCTCTTCCCACCCAGGGATGAGTGGGAATGGCTGCAGTCACTGTCGTCTGGCCCTGTGGAGATGGAAAGAGCAGATCAGGCTACAGACTGCCTCCTCTTCTCTGAGCTCCAGACGGCCATTAAGAGTCTGCTGCACCATATCAATCTACAACTCCACCAGGTACTGCAGTCTACAGGTTAACTCCGTGGTAACTTGGTGTTAAGCACCACAATAATTAAACAAAGTAAAGTTTGTTAAAGGCACAATATGTAAGATTTTTGGATTTAAATATCTAAAAACCACTCAAACAATGATATATATTTTGTTGACTTGTGTACTTACATTATCCAAAATGTTTCCAAGAATGTTTAAATCCAAAGAAATAAGCAATTTTAACCAGGACACGGGCCGTGTCTGTGCGTCGCCTATCACTGACATCATATCCGCGTTACCCTTGATTTCCGGGTTTTTTTTGTAGAAACCATGAAAACACCAAAGACGCTTTTATATATTATGTGTTTTACAGGTGAGCAACTGTTTGGATGCATTCATTGACAGAAAACTAATCATTGTTATAGCTCAACACAGTTAGTCTTAAATCTTGTTAAATCTTGTTTTCTTGATTTACTGTGAGTACCATGTTTTACTATACGTAATATCGATCTAGCTCACTGCCGTGTGCAACAAGTGTCTCATAGTAGCCACAGAGCGAACACACAGAGTAGCATTATAACATAACTTTCAACACATTCAAATGTATCTAATATGATAAAACATCGCTGCGTTACCCCACATACTCATGAGCTGAAGAAGCGGAAGTGGTCATCTGCAGCATAATAAAAGCTCAACTGCTCTCAAGCCATGCGTCACGCTCGTCTCTCATTAGCAGTTGCTCCAGCGGCCTCGTTCCGCTCCAACAGCTTTCAGCCCCACCCTGATTCATACTGCAATAACTTTAATAAATCTTTAACACATTAGCCATGAATTGTTTCGAAAATTACATATTGTGCCTTGAATATACTTTAATTTTAAAATGATTAAAATAGCTTAAATAATTATTTGGTTAAATGGATTTGAAAACGTGGGCTGTTTGAAAGGAGAGATTTAAATGGAATGCTTATATAAACCTTGGGAAGTTTAAATACTTTGAGATCTATAGCAACATTTATGAATGGATGGATGGATGGATGGATGGATGGATAGACAGATAGATAGATTTGTGGATATTTTGATAGATAGATTAATAGACATACTGTAGATACTCTTCCCAATATTTGTCAGAATAGCTTTATTTTATATATATATATATATATGATATCTATGTGATTTATATATATATATATATATATATATATATATATATATATATATATAAATCACATAGTTATCATATATATATATATATATATATATATATATATATATATATATATATATAAAATAAAGCTATTCTGACAAATATTGGGAAGAGTTTATTTATATATATATATATATATATATATATATGATAACTATGTGATTTATATATATATATATATATATATATATATATATATATATATATATATATATATATATATATATATATATATATATATATATATATATATATATATATATAAATATATATATATATATAAATCACATAGTTTTGTGATTTTTGCTACTTTGTTACGCCATAACATTGTTACCCTCTGAACCCCATGGGTTAAAATCTGTGCGTGTGTCTGTGTGTCCCACACAGGCCAAGCACTTCCGTCTCTACACACACGAGGTGCTGGAGCTGGGTCACAATGTGTCCTTTCTTCTGCTGCTGCCTGCCTCAGACGACGTTTGCTCTGCCCCGGGACAGACCAACCCCTACACACCACACTCGGGGTTCCTCAACCTCCCTCTTCAAATGTTTGAGCTCGGTACACTGGCTTCTGTTTCAACCCCTATAATATTAGCTCAGTTGGCCTTATAAAAATCCACAGATTCCTCCCCCCTCTGCCCCCAGTCACACTCCCTTAGGACCTCTAGTAAATCAAGCAGACACACACACACATGCAGACACCAGCGGGGTGGCGGTGCGCACCACGGCTAGCCAAACAGACACCCACCCCCCTCGCTGAGCTCAGACTGTGTAAAATAAGGAAAGGTTAAACAAGTAATCAATATTGTAATCCAATAAAATGTGTTTTAAAGAATGGCGGATCATTTTCATTCAAATAGCAGGGTTTGTTTTCAGACGAGAAGGCAAATCGTGTGCTTGTATGCTTAGCAGTGGTGCCAGTTAGAACACTTAGTAGCTTATTCAGCTGCTGTTGTGGGGAGAGTTTCAAACAACTTTTTAAACGTTATACTGTGAGGTAGTTTCAGCCCAAACACCATACACTTGTAAACCACCCACAGATTTCCATTACAAAAACGTCTTTTAAAAAGATTTGTCAGTGTTTTTTGGGACATTAATGATAACCTTCCTAGGGTCTCAATTTCATACAGTACACCACCCAGTGAAGTCAATTTCAGAAATGCAATAACATCTCACTACGGTTGCCCCTTTATAAGACAGTGTCAATTACTAACTATGGTATTCTTATTTTTATTTTGTCTCCCTGTGCAGTTCACTTCTGCTCATATAAGGAGAAATTTATCAGTCTTTATTGCCGGCTGTCATCGGTGCTGGACCTGGACGCTCTAATTACCCAGCAGGCTTTTAGAGAGGCCATCACTGACTCAGAGGTGTCCACAGCCAAACAGAGACAGCAGCACATATTGGACTACATTCAGGTATGGGGCAGTGGGGCTAAAAATCCTCTCTGTTAATGATAATGTGGTTTTGATTAAAAAAAAGAAAATCTCCTTCCAAAGTACAGTCCCTGACAAAAGTCTTGTCGCTTGTGTACAAATTGAACTGAAGTGGCGCTGAAATATATTTCTTAACAAGATTTTTTTTACAAGAAATGGCTCATTTTAATCCCAACAGCTTTTGTAATAATGTTTCAGTGCAAAATGAAACTGTCAAAAAATATTGTAATATTCACAGCTTGGTAAAGCCCATTGAGTCAATTTTTGCAAAGACATAAGTGTTGTCGCCTTGTCATATGAGCTTCACCTGTGACTAATAATGGATCAATTAGATCTCAGGTGTGTATAAAAAGATCCCCAGTACACTAGACCTTCACATCAACTGCAACTAGACCTCTGCAAACATGCCTAAGATTCACCCTGAGACTAAAGTTTTGATTATCATGAGCCTGAAGACCAGATCCACTGCTGATTTGGCAGACTCCTTCAAAGTGTCTCAGCGTCAAGTACAGAGGATAAAAATAAGATTTGAAGAGACTGGAGACGTTTATGACAAACCCAGGTCAGGCAGACCCTGCAAGACAACTGCTCGAGAGGACCGTTTGTTGGCTCGAAAATCCAAGGCCAGCCCATTTTCCACTGCAGCAGAGCTCCACGAGATCTGGTCACCTGAAGTCCCTGTGTCAACCAGAACAGTTTGTCGGATTCTGTCTCGAAATGGCCTCCATGGTCGAATCAGTGCCCAGAAGCTAGCACTAAACAAAAGACAATTGAAAAACCGTGTGGCATTTGCCAAAGCCCACAGCCTGCTAAAAGGATGGACGCTGGAAAAGTGGCAGAAGGTGGATTTTTCAGATGAATCTTCTGTTGAATTACCCCACAGTTGCCTCAAATATTGCAGGAGACCTACTGGAGCCCGCATGGATCTGAGATTCACCCAGAAAACAGTGAAGTTTGGTGTGGGAAAATCATGGTCTGGGGTTACATCCAGTATGGGGGTGTGCGAGAGATCTGCAGGGTGGAAGGCAACATCAATAGTCTAAAATACCAAGACATCTTAGCTACCTCTTATATTCCCAACCATAAAAGAGGCCAAATTCTGCAGCAGGACGGTGCTCCATCGCATTCTTCCATCTCCACATCAAAGTTCCTCAAGGCGAAGAAGATCAAGATGCTCCAGGATTGGCCAGCCCAGTCAACAGACATGAACATCATTGAGCATATGTGGGGTAGGATGAAAGAGGAAGCATGGAAGACAAAACCAAAGAATATTGATGAACTCTGGGAGGCATGCAAGACTGCTTTCTTTGCTATTCCTGATGACTTCATCAATAAATTGTATGAGTCCTTGCCAAACCGCATGGATGCAGTCCTTCAAGCTCATGGAAGTCATACAAGATATTAAATTTGGATCTCACAGCACCACTACTTAATTTGCTGACATATTTTTGTATTTACAAAATACAATGTTCAATTTCTGTATAGACGACAAAACTTTTGTCTTGCCAAAATTTGACCTTTCTGTCTTGATTAGATGATAAATCTTTTTTCATAAACTAATTTATTTCAGTGCATTAAACATCATTTGGGAGGGTTTTAGCTTTTCATATGAGCTATTTCTAACACCAATTGATGAATAAAAAATCAGGTTAATAGCAGGTGTTTCTACAAAATAGATAAGTGACACAACTTTTGTCTGGGACTGTTGGTTGCTGCTTGTAGAGGTGTTAGTGAGGCCAGCAGGGGGTGCTCATCCTGTGGTCCGTGTGGGTCCTAACACCCCAGTATAGTGATCGGGACAGTATACTCTCAAAGAGCACCGTCCTTCAGACGAGACATTAAACTGAGGTCCTGACTCTCTGTGGACATAAATAATTTGCCCATTGGCCTCTGTCCATCATGGCCTCCTAATCATCCCTATATATATATATATATACACTATTGGCTCTGTCTCACTCTATTTCCTCTCCACCAATCAGCTGGTGTGTGGTGGGCATTCTGGTGCAATATGGCTGCCGTCGCATCATCCAGGTGGATGCTGCACATTGGTGGTGGTTGACGAGATTCTCCTCTTTCCATATGTAAAGCGCTTTGGGTGCCTAGAAAAAGCGCTAAATAAATGTAACAATTTGTAACTAATTAATTACAATTTAAAATAACTGTTCTAATTTTATATATTAAAAAAAAATTAATTTATTCCTGCATCAAAGCTGAATTTTCAGCTTCATTACTCCAGTCGTCAGTGTCACATGATCCTTCAGAAATCATTCTAAAATGATGATTTGGTGCTCAAGTATCATTTCTTATTATTATCAATGTTAAAAACAGCTGTGCTGCTTAATGTATTTTTAAGGATTTTACTGAACCCAAACTTTTGAATAGTGTTGTATGTAATCATTTCAGGGATTCAGATTCTGCCTTTTGCAGAGCAATGACTTAATGGGCCAGAACAATTTTGCAGCATATAGCAACAAACAGGTGTTTAGGATAGTGCTATGGTGTTCTTTGCTATTTTCGAGTTTGTACGCTACCTGAAATGCTTTACTGCTTCATTCCTTTTTATTAGCCACATTTGTGTTGTTTCAATTTGCAACTTTTAGCAATACGTCATGCATGTTTCAGTCCTGAGAATCATGTTTATTCCCAGCCGCTTGGGAGTGTTGAAAACATCAAACTACAAAAACAATTTAAACTAATAATCCAATTAGGATAGTTTATTGATGTCATAAAGCATAACTACTAGACGTATAAACTGTAAAACAAGTTGTTTTTCTTGTGTCGAAATTTCAATAACAGCTCAGCAGACTCTCTCACAATTTGACTTGAAAGGGAGGCGTGTGTTAAGTGTGCCGGTCTGAAATAATCCCTCTCCGCCACCCCGGTCTGGACTATTAATTGAGATTGACCACAAAACCACAAGTGTTTGTGTGATGTCAGGTCCAAGAGGTGCTGGAAAAAAGCGGCACACTGACCACAGATTACACAGCGCCTAAGAGCGACGAGGGGAAAAAATAATACCGATCAATGAGTGTGACTGCATGACTGTGTGTGCGGCTGAGCAATGTGGCATCAATTAGCGTGAAAACCTTAATGTTCCAGAAGGCAGCGAACGAGAAAGGGCCACGTCTGTCAAAGTGGCATGGCTCTGGAAAGTGCTTTGCGCTTCGCTTTCGTGCGAGAGGGCAGGTTTATATCGCTGTGAGGTCCTGTCAAAGAGCTAACGGACAGACCGCGAAACACGCGTTTCAGATGCATGTGGCGAGATGTGTCATTGAGATGGAGCTTGCATGACGCTCAAATTTACTGAGTAGTCTCAAGTTTTTGTCTTTAAGTCGGCAGATTTACAAGTTTGCTGCTTTGATGCGAGTAAAATAAGCTTCTAGTTTAAGTTAATCTGATAATACGCACAGATTTTTGGCTGTAGAAATTCTGGTTTTAGTTCAGGATCCAATTTTGCACTGGACGGTAACATACGGTTTTTCACAGACAAGGTTTAAGCCTAGTCCCAGACTAAAATGCATGTTTGAGCTATTTTAACTGAAAGCAACTTGCCCTGACATATCTTAAAATATGCCAGTGCCATTGTTTTGTCTCAAGATGCACAGCAGCAATATTCTTTTCTAAGGCATATTTATAAAATCTTCTTAAAGGATTAGTTCACTTCAAAATGAACATTTCCTGATAATTTACTCATCCCCATCTTGTCCAAGATGTTCATGTCTTTCTTTCTTCAGTCAAAGAAAGTCCGTTTTTTTTTTCTTCACATAATGGTTTTCAATTGCAACCAACGGGTTGAAGGTCCAGATCAATGCAGTTTCAGAGGCTCTGCATGATCCCAGCTGAAGAATAGAAACCATCAGTCATTTAAAAAAAAATGTAATTGATTACATTTTTTTAATTAAATGTGCGACTTCTGTGTTATTCTTCTTCACTGCGTATGACGTCATCACTCCGGAAAGGTCACGGTCCTGACGTACGTGGAAGTACGGACCCATTGTTAAAACGAACATGCAAATACTAAATTAATGCCTGTTGCCTGTTGACAATTGTAAAGTTGGAGGAGAACAAGAGATGGAGTTTTTTCAGCACTGAGTAGGTACTTCCACGTGCATCACGGCCGTGACCTTTCCGACGTGATGACGTCATACGCAGTGAAGAAGAACAATACAGATGTCTCGCATTTGAGGTTAAAACGTATATATATGTTTTTCTTTAGATAAGACCCTATTCCTCGGCTGGGCTTGTGCAGAGGCCTCTGAAGCACTTTGAAACTGCATTGATTCGGACCTCCAACCCATTGGTTGCTATTGAAATACATTGGGTGTGTCTCATTCAGTTCCCCAGCTCCCGAGCTCGTGAATCAGTATATCGTGTACACGAGTTTGGGCACTGGTAAGGACAGTAAAAGTGAGTATGAGGTCTCTGCGGAACAAGAGTGGCCGTTTCAACATTTGTGGGTGTTTTCAAACTGATGGGTGTTTATAAGTCACGCAATGGAAATGATCCCCTTCACCCGACCCCACCTCTAAACCCTACCCACACTCTGACGTGAGCAAATCAGGTACCACAATTGAAAACGTCCCTCTGTTTATGGCCACACTCACTAATGTGGTAACGCCTATTACTAACCTGCAGAGACATATACTTGGTAAAAGTCACTGACTCACTACACCCAAAAGTCATTGGTACACTGATGACTCTATTTCCAGCGACATGACGATGTCCTCATTGTACAACATCATTACTAGTATTTATGAGCAACAGCAGAGCTTATATCTTTCTGACATTACTTGTAATGTTATTTAAAATACATTATGATAAATACTTTACTTATTGCATCTACGTGCAACATTTCAGCCGTAAATAAATTATACATGTTAGCTAGATTGTGTTCATTACCTGTCTAACGATGTACGTTTATGCTGAAATATAATAAAATAATGGTTTCTGTTTTTTTTTTAAACATATCGCGTGTCGTAATCGGTCATTATGTGTAGCGTGTTGGCTCGCGTGATTTGAGAGCCACTTCAGAACTTCCGTTAAGGGAGCATAGTGACCAACGATGCACTCTGGGTTTTGCGGTGCATTGTGGGACTTTTTAGGGGAGCGAATATTTCAGCGTACTGGAAGGATTCTGTGATTGAGACAGGCCTTAAAATGGACGACTTACTGATCCGTACACTGACTACTGAACAAGGGAGCTGATTGAGACGCAGCCATTATATGGAATAAAATCCTGGAATGTTTTCGACTGAAGAAAGAAAGACATGAACATCTCTGATGAGATGGGAACTAATCCTTTAAATGTCCTTATTAAACTAAGGTTTTAAAGACACATTCACACCAAGAACGATAACTATAAAGTTAACTATAAAGATAATTAAATTAGTGCCCACATCAGTGGAAGATATTGTTCTGTTTATTCCAAGCTCGTGCTCGTCTGCCGCTTTAAATGCTCGAGCTCGTTACAGCGGGATGGATTCCAATTGGCTCTCAATGTTTTTACCGTTCATCAGCTGGATAAATACGTTCTGAAAGCGATTCCAGCGATATCGCCTCTCCGTGCCGTTATCGTTATAGCTGTGGTGTGAACTCTGCTTTTCTTTAATATTGAGAACGATTTTTAGAACTATATCTTTATCATTATCTTTATAGTTATAGTCCTTGTTGTGAACGGGCCTTAATCCTGCCTTAATTCAAGCCCTGTCTGTGAAACCAGGCCTAACTGTTGAACCAACAGGGTATTAAAGTTGTTTATCAAGTGAAAATTGTTAACATGACAGACAGAGAAGGAAAATGGACTGTTAGTTTATTTTAATGTTTTCATGCTCTTCACATCCAGTAATTCACTACACAAAACAAATATTATTTCTCCTCGAAACTAAACATGTATTTAATGTGATTCAAGTCGTGTTTTCTTCTATTTTGTGTTGTTCTGTTCATACTCTACCAGGATGAAGGGCTATCTTGCAGCATAATCTAATATTGTAATAATTTAGCCAAATATTTTGCCTTGAAAATATGTTAAGTTTGATTGCACAGCATTTGACGCATATAAAAATGGGAATCGTCTTCTCATCCCTTTTAATGGCCAGGCCTATTCATTTTCCTATCTTAAATATGCATGATTATATGGTCAGTTGCCTTTTATTATTTCCATGTAACGTTCTTTTTCCCTGCTGCCGACGACCCTATCAGAACAAACCAGTGATTCATTTTTGGATTTAGAGCCGGTATAATAGAGCACTGGGTGTGATATAAGCCACACTGCTTATTTATTCAAATTTTCCCCTAATTTGATGCAATATTTCCCAGCCAGAAGCATCACCCAAACATTTATTAGTTAAAGTAGTCCATTTCGAAACCCATATTATTGCCCTTGTCATACTGGAGTCCCCTCTTTGTCGTTAGAAGCCCGGCATATTTTCCAAAGGAGTCATCCTGTGGTGTCAAGGCTCATTCCCATAAGCTGGATCTCTTATGGCATTTGCTAGAAAGAGCTCAGATTGCAGTTTTTTTTTTCTCGTCTACCCTGCTGCATTTTTGTTCAGCCTTTTTCCTTCCAATTTGAAATAAGCTCCTTGTAAATACAATTGCTATAGTACGTCTCAAGGATGGAAAATATGAAAGTGGTAGTTGTGAAGATTCACTGCATGGAGGTTAACAGCTCTGATTGAAAACACATTTTACCTCTCATTTCACTTCTGCACACTAAATAGGAGCAATATGTACAATTCAGCTCTGACGTGCTGTGATTGGTGAACAGATGACACAAAATAAATTATGATATTAGTCACGGTCATGCCCCTTCAGACTTCACAGCCAGTTTTCTGTGGCCTCCTTTTGAAGCTTTTGTGTGATGCGCTTTAATGGTTTGAAAAGCTTTGTGATGTTTGTGGGGAAAGTTTTTGCGACGTTTGTGTGGGGGAAATACCGCATTTCTCACACTGAAAGCTGCGATTTGCATTTTTATCGAATCAACGTTTAAATAGCACCCTTTAGTTTTCAAGCTAACCTTATTTGCAGCATTGCCAATGAAATAAGAGCGAACTCAACCTCTCTTTGTTTTTTTTTTCTTTGTGTGTTTGAAGCAATTGGACGAGATGTGGCGAGACGTTCGCTGGATCACCAATGCCCTGCAGTACGCTCGCTATAAACAGCCTCTCGGTTGGGTGCCTATCACCTGGCTTGTAGATGTCAGCATGGAGCCTCCTGTCCAGAAGAATGACTCCACGTCCTCTAACACAGAATACGTGCCCACTCCCTCGCCCTCTCCAGAAATGAGGAGACGAAAGCCCACAATTGGTAAATGCTATTTTTCAATAGCTGCCATTCATCCAGGTATAAAAAATAAGTGTCGTGCTTGATGTATTATATGTATTGTATTTGCAGTGATTTTGCACATTTAAGTAGTGAGAATGTGGCATTTGTTGTTAGCTTTTTTGAACACAAAAGAAAGTTTTTCCAGGAAATAAATTAGTTTATTCTAATGCACCTCTTCAACATTAAAGCATTGAGATGCCATGTATTTTGTAGGGCGTTGCAGGGTGGCACAAAAGGAAGAAGTGTTTCTAAAATTGTTCCATCAAAATTTGACAAAGGACACCGATTTTCAAGAAACAGATGAAATTGCAGTTTACAAGCACTCAGTGGAGGCACTTGAGTAACTGGCACCCTGTGATTGTTGGAAATTTGAGGTCCTTTAGATTTCAATCTGTTTAAGAACAAACTAAAGATTGGCAAATTATGATAATTCACAGGCCTCGGTCATCGTAGATGATTTAATGATTCTCAGTCTTGCCAGTGTCTCGGTGCGTGACAAAATAAAAACCATGAAATACTGATAAAATACGCCTTACGTTTATTTTGAATATATTAAGAAACTTGTACAAGTAAAAACAGATGTTATTAAGTCAATTCAAATATTATTACTAGTGTGGTCAAATGTGTGCAATAAAGATGCATATTGCCTTTCTGCTGGGTGTTTTTACTTTTATTTTCTAACTTTTATATGCCACGTTTCTCAGGATTTATAATTATTGCATTATGTGAATGGGATTTATACTCAACAACCTGCTACATTGAATGAAAACAGTTTTTGTTGATTTTTCAGAAAGGAGCTATGTATATATCTTCACTTTAAACCAGGGGTAGGCAAGTTCGGTCCTAGAGAGCCACTGTCCTGCAGAGTTTAGCTCAAACCCTAATCAAACACACCTGAACCATCTCATCAGTGTCTTCAGGATTACTAAAGCTACATGCAGATGAGGGTTTTTCAGGGTTGAAGTCAAATTCTGCAGGACAGCGGCTCTCTAGGACCGAACTTGCCTACCCCTGCTTTAAACCATAGATATCACTTTATAGTGATGTCACAGTAATTGCATCTATATAACATATTTACAGTAGCTTTCAAAAGTTTGGGGTCAGTAATAATTCTTTTTTTTAAAGGAAGTGATAACTGACTTTTAAAAGTTTCTTGAGCACCAAGTGAGCATAATGGACTGATTTCTGAAGTATCATGTGACATTGAATGGCTGCAGAAAATCTTTGCTCAATTACATTTTAAAATATATTCAAATAGAAAAAAATATTTTAAATTGAAATATTGTTTTACATATTTCTATTTTTACTGTATTTTTGATCAAATTAATGCAGCCTTGATAGCACAAGAGACTTCTTTCAAAAAACATAAAAATCTCACCGACCCCAGACTTTGGAAAGTGGTTCATCCAATCATATTTTAGTAGATTTTCAGCAGAACTATCCTTTTAAAATGATTATTTTATTATAAAAATGTATTTTCACTGGACTTAATTATTGGAATTATTTCCAAAGGACTTATCAACCCACATTTGTTGCAGAGTCCCAACCGGGTTCAGATGAAGAGGGCTGCTCGGAGGTCTTTCTCCCCACAGACAGTGACTATGACTCCAGTGACGCTCTGAGCCCTCGTGACCTGGACTTAGTTTACTCCTCAGCCCAAGATCTCTCCCATCAGGCCGTGCACGTCCTCAGCGGTAGCGCACCCGACGTGCTTCAGATGCACGATCTCAAGTACAGCGCTTGCTCAAAGTCCATCCTGGAGACCGACTCGTGCACCAAGGACATGGAGGACCTGTCGCTGTCCTCTTATTCTGTGAAAGCCACAGACAAGCCATCCCGCTGCAAGTTCCTGGCCGATGCGCCAACGAAACGTAAGCTGCTGTCCAAAAGCCATCCCCAAAGGAGTTATTTTGGCGGGCCGCACCGCTGGCTGCGTGTACAGAGCGAGAGTCACACTCCCTCGCTATCTGAAGGCATCTACACCAAACAGAGCGATAATGACCTGCCGCTGGAGACGCCGCTCTCTCTACAGCACTCCCCCACTACCTCCTACAGTTTGGATGAGTACAGGGCGACCTACAGGGAGTCTAAGCCCAACGTTCGAAGGATCTTTGTGGAGTCTTGCAGCAAGACATCACCCTGCAGAGATGCCCCACATTGGGATGAGGAGGAGGAGGAGAAGGGATCCAGAGGAGCGACCACCGGAGAGACCGGATTGGGATACGGCACTACAGCAGAAGCTCAGGACATGGATTCTGATGAGCTAACTAATGAACAAGTGTCGGAGGTCCTCAGCAGCACTCTTTAGGATGATGTGGTCTTCTCGACACTTCCATCTCCTCAAAGCTCCAAAACTCCTCTTTCCTCTCCGACCGCACACTTTACAACAGCTCACAGTTGTAGTGAGTGAACACTTAGCCTAATCAATTCTTGCATCCTCTCTGCGGAGGATGAAGTTGCTGGTCAACTCTGCGGGACTCAAAAATCATGGCTCTGACTGTTACAATGTTGATTATCAATGCAACGTGAAACAAAGCACTGCTTTTCCTCAGAACTTGAAATTGCCTCAGCCAATAGAGCCCAACAGTTAGCGGCCACTTTTTCAGCAGCCTTTGTTCTGAGTGTAATTTTCCCATTCATTTTCACCATAGGGGACTCGAAAATGTCTTCAGACTGAAACACTTATAAATATTTTTAATATTACAGCTTTTTATTAGAAGCTACAAGAAAGTGTAATAAGTATGTTATCAATTATAGGTTTATATATATATATATATATATATATATATATATATATATATATATATATATATATATATATATATATATATATATATATATATATATATACTGTAAATAATTATTATTATATATTCACTTTTTAAAGTTTAACCATTTTTTAAATAAATTAATACTTTTATTCAGCAAGGATGCATTAAATTGATCAAAAAGTGACAGTAAATATAATTGTAATTTTACAAAATTATTAATTATTTCAAATAAATGCTGTTCTTTAAATGCTTATTCATTAAAGAATCCTGAAAAAAGTATCAAAGTGTTCACAAAAATATTAACTTTTTTCAACATAGATATTAATAAATGTTTCTTGAGCAGCAAATCAGTAGATTAACATGATTTCTGAAGGATCATGTGACACTGAAGTAATGATGCTGATAATTCAGCGTTGCCTTCACAGGAATAATTACATATTAAAATAGAAAAAAATATATTTTAAATTAAAATAATATTTTACGCGATTATTGTTTTTATTGTATTTTGTAAATGCAGCATAGACTTATTTCAAATATGTGACCCTGGACCACAAAACCAGTCATAAGGGTCCATTTTTATCGATTATCCGAAAGCTGGATAAATAAGCTTTCCGTTTATTTATGGTTTGTTAGGATAGGACAATATTTGGCTGAGACACGACTATTTTAACATCTGGAAACTGAGGGTGCAAAAAAATCTAAATATTGAGAAAATCACCTTTAAAGTTGTCCAAATGAAGTCCTTAGCCATGTATATTACTACTACTAATAAATGTTTTATATATTTATGGTAGGAAATCTACTAAATATCTTCATGGAACATGATCTTTACTCCTAATGATATTTGGCATAAAAGGAAAATCGATCATTTTGACCATTGCCACAAATATACCCAAGCAACTTATAACTGGTTTTGAGGTCCAGGGTCACAAATATTTAAAAATCTTACCAACCCCACTATATTATTATTATTTTGAATTGCTACAACCTCCAAGCTCCTGGTTGGACTGTCTTAAAAGGTTTAAAGATGACATCAATCAAGTTCTCTGTGGAGAAAATGAATGGGATTTGTTCTTCTGAAAACATGCTGTTTTGCTCTATTGTGGTGTTTTTAGGTGAAGAGTGGAGTTAGGTGATTTGACGGTCAGTTAAAATTCAGTTTATGTGTTTACTTGCAATGAAAGATCGATGTATCCGCTAATTTCACTGTCCATTTAGAATTGTTTGCTCCTACTATTGATGTATGAAGTGGCATAATCCCCTTCACATTACATCTGTTTCAAATAGATTCTGTTTCAGTGTTGAGAAACACTGGATGAATGAAAAACGAGTCTCTGTTACCAAACACGAGAGCCCTTTTCAAATTAAAAAGCTATTATGTATTTCCAGGAAAGAGTGCGTGACATTCGTTCCACAGAATGTGTTTCATTGAAAAAAATCTTGAGTTGTGCGATGTTTACCATACAATGGTGGTCTGTGGTGTGTGTGATTGTTCACATTTGAAGGTTTTGTTTGTTTCTGTTCCTATTTATACTGGGTAACCCACTCTTATGAAAGGAAATGAAAACCACTTATGTTTTACAGTTTGAAGGAATGAGAAAAACTGCACTTTTAATATATACAGTAGATTTGCATCCCACGACTTTTACTGTAACAAGAGTTTTGATATCTGGACTGTTTTCAATCGGATGACTTTTGACCTAATTTGCTTGTACTGCCACTTTATATAAATACATATTTCCATGATTTGTAAGTGCATAATTACTAATATCATACCATTCATTTTGTCAATAAAGCCATAGATATTTGAAATGAAATGCAAGTTACGGTCCAAGGACATAACCAAAAAAAGGTTTGTTTAGTAAAGCATCATTGATTCTGTAAAACTTTACCGCGTTCGTTTTGCAATGATTATTACTTAGTATATATTTATTCACATGAATCCATATGTATGCCCTACTAATTAAGTGAAAGAATTTCCAGATGAAAAGGGCAGCTTTTGCAAGCAACATCGTGAATGTGTCTGTTGCAATTTGTTAATGTTTGTAGTGTTTTTTTTCTACAAAAAAAAAAGAAAAGACAAGAAAAGAAAGAGAAAAAATTGTATTTGCACAAAATGTTTTATTGATTTCCAAAAATATGTTGAAACTGGACTTTCTCCTGAAGGATTGTAAAGATGTTTAATCTTCCTGGTTAATGTACAGTGATGTCCGCTGGTGCTCAAGATCCTGTGGGTAAAATGCACTGCTCTGACACACCGGTGTGTTCGGGCCCCGTTCTTTCAGTATGCATCAGTAACACAACCCCATCATATTCCACTTTCCTCCTTACGTATTCCAGTTAAATCATTGAACTGTTTGCAACTGGCATTCCAGTTGGGGTATTATTGTTAAATTATATAGTATATTTGTCTTGATACCTTTATACTGTGCACAATGCAAGCCAAAACAATTAAGAAGCATCATATCTGTATATTTTTGCATTATGCATTTACTGATCCAAATAATATATTTCAGTATTGTATTTTTGATGGTTGGTCCCGTCATAGAAGTTTCTGTTGTAACTTGTTTGCTTTCTGTGATGCATCTTGAATATGACGCTGTGACAGATGTATTTAAGTCATGAAAAATAAACATTCCGGTGTAAATGTTTTATGATATGCTTTTTTAATGAATTGGTAACACTTTTTCAGTAAGGTCCCATTATAGCGTTAGTTAATGTGTTAACAATGAGCAATTCACGTGTTACAGTATTGATAAATCTTTCTTAATGCTAATTATTTAGGCAAGTAATTATATTTAAGTACTGAGTAATACTAATTATCTTACTATTCTTATGATGCTACTCTTTAATTTTAAGCTAATTTAATTAACTTGTTTTGTTTTTATTTTAATGAAATTGTGGTTTATTTCAGAATTGCAGACCATTTGCTTTTGTTTTTACTCCGACAATTATTCAGTCAATATATAATTAGGAAATGTCTTACAGAGGTTGAATAAAAAATAAATTACAATTATAATTTTTTGTAACATTTATATTTTCATGATTTTTGTTATATATATATTTTTTAAATTGATATGAAGCTTGATTTACAATGTTTAAAATTTTAACAACCAGCCCAAATGAGAATATTATGAAATGTTATCTTACATAGGTTGAATACAGATTTAAAAATACAACATGTTTAATTTAAATATATATATGTATATATAATACTAATAAAAACATGTTTTATTTTATAAAATGTATATTTTCATGTTTTTTGTTATATAGACATGTTTAATTTTTATATATATAAATTGATATGAAACTTGGTTTACAATGTTAACAAATTAAACAAATATATATATATATATATATATATATATATATATATATATATATATATATATACACACACATTTAAATGAAGCTTGATTTACAATGTTAATAATTTAAATTTAATTGTCTCAAATGACAATATGTAATTCAGAAATTTTACATGTTTAATTTTTTATATATAAATTGATATGAAACTTGGTTTACAATGTTAACAAATTAAACAAATATATATATATATATATATATATATATATATATATATATATATATATATATATATATATATATATATATATATATATATATATATATATACACATTTAAATGAAGCTTGATTTACAATGTTAATAATTTAAATTTAATTGTCTCAAATGACAGTATGTAATTCAGAAATTTTACATGTTTAATTTTTTTATATATAAATTGATATGAAACTTGGTTTACAATGTTAACAATTTAAACAAATATGTGATAAAGAAATGTTGTCTTAAGTTGAATACAGATTCAAAAATTCAAAAAATATATTTTTTATTTGTAATATATTATATAATATATTTATTATTTTTTACAATTAAAACAACTATGTAATTAAGAAATGTAACCTTACATAGGTTGAATACAATACAATAATATTTTATAACATTTATATTTTCTTCACTTTTTGTTATTGATGTGTTTAATATTTGTTTATAAATTGATATGAAGCTTGGCTCACAATGTTAACAATTTCAACCACCAGGCCATTGGACAGAGACAGACAGAGTGTGTATGTTTGTATTTAAAACTGAACTGAGCGCATGTTAGCTACAGTGAAACCGTAACTTTCAAATCGACCGTTCAAATTGCTCTCTTGTTAGATCATCAAAGGTCTTCACTGGGAACTAAACAAAAACAAATGACATTTTTATCTAGCTGGGTCATGAAAGAATCAGGAATATTTTGACCTCGAGCTGGGAGGCCTTCTGATCCGTCATTAAGATTAAGTGAACTTCAGAGTCGACCAGACATTGATGGTCATGGAGGCGCGACTGGCCTTTGCCCAGATATTTCACGAAAATCAAAGGACAGATATGCCTCCAGATGATTTGAAACACGTGGATCTCGTGGATGTGTGTGTATGTTGGAAACAAGCTCGAATCGGTGCGAACAGCTATCAAAGGAGATGAACTGATGATTAACTCCAGGATGACGCAATGTTCTCAATTCACAGCTAAAATTGACAGCCTGTTTGAATATGGCCTCTAATCCACTGTGCTATTTGTCTCAACACACACTTCCATGGTAACCGCTGGAACACAGTTAAACAGTACAAATTACAGGACAGAATGAAGGAATCCACGAAAGTATAACAGCATACATCAACTGAGCTGCAGTTCACAGGTTAAGACACTTATTATGAGTGACATTTAATACTAAACAGTATGGCGTCTGTTCATCACAAATGCATTAATCAGTTTTATGTTCATATAGAGGACTCTGGAAAACAGCATAGCTCTTTATTTGGCTCTGAGAAATGTCTTTGTTCAGCGAGAGACCGTGCTGGTCCTGCGTTCTGTAATTCTAGCCGGAGGATAGGCCGTTTTCAAGGGCCACGGATTCCTTCGTCACTACAGTTGGTTGGCAAGCTTATCTCAAAAACATTTCAGCCCACTTCCTTTCTTTTAAATAAGAACTCGCATTCTACTGGCGCCGGACACTTGCTAACACAGGAGCAATTCAGAAAATTGCTCCAAGGTCAATTTAAACGTTAAAGAGGAGCACAGGAATATCATAGGAGATGTGGAACTCTTCTGGGATATCTGAATGCAACCTTGTCATCCGAAGAGAAGCCAAAAAAGCCAGCGGACAGTGGCACCCATTGATTTTATTTTGGAAAGTATTTCAGAGTAGCTGATAGGCTATCAGCTGATAGTGAATTAAACAGAAGAGCAATGTATATGCATTCACTTTTTATAAAACACAATGAATAATTATAAAATTCTCCTTTTAAGACACTTTTCAATTACAAAAATGACTTAATAAAAATAATAATGCATTTTATTTGTAACGCACTTTATAACGCACTTTATACTTTGCTAAACTATATAGCAAACTAAATCTGCGTGCTAAACTTGAATGCATCTCATGTGTCCTGAAATTGTTTTTCAATTGTAAATTAAATGAGATTTGACATTTATGTGGTCGGCCTTAAAGTAAAAAAAATGACAGGTGTTGTAACTGTGGAAGTTGTTAAAAAGTCTAATTAAAAATTCTAAAAAATAAAATAAAAACAGAGAGAGAGGGAAATACAAAGTTCTGTCATGAAACTCTATAGCACAAGTGTAACCCCTCTAATTCGAACCGCCCTCTCCAAGCGGGACTCGAACTCCGGTCCACCGACATGAGAGTCAGACGCTCTAACAAAGAGGCTAAAGGCTGCAACCTCTAGAGTCAGTCTCTAGAGCGTCTCTTGAGATCACAGGAGTGAGGTTTATTCGCACAGCAACTACTAGCTGGCCTCCAGGCTTAACTCAATCTGCTTGCAATCACGTCATCTCTACAGGGCTACAGCTGATTGGCTCCTGCTGTATCAGTAGAAAATGAGCTCGCTGCTCAACCTTCAAATACTGGTCAGCATTTGCTGTAGCAGTCGCAGCATGCTTTCAGAAACCCTCCACCTTCCCCAGCTCCACCTGGATATCTTTTTAATAATTTATTATTGTTTATTTTTAATGAAACACAGAAGAAGATTGTTTAAATTATTATAATTAATATTTTGATGGCTTGTGACAAAGCCATAAAATACCGTCAAATGGAATAATCTAAATATTTGTATGTTGGTTTTTTTTTTTTTAATTTAACTTGAAAAATGTTTAAAACTTGACAATTTGATTGTGTGCACTCCAAGGTGCAAGAAAAGTATTTGAATGGAGTTACTTGAAAATTTTAGAAGTTGTACAAAAAAAATAAAATAATAATAATATATATATATATATATATATATATATATATATATATATATATATATATATATATATATATATATATATATATATATATATAAAGAAACAATGACTACAAATACAATATTTAGAAGGTCTTGTTTGTTTTAAGCTAGAAATCTCTCCTTTTCACTTAATAACTTGTGTTATTAATACAGAGACACAAAAAGGTTTATGTAAGATATAGTTATACTTACAATATAAGTAGGCCTATATAATTGTCCTTATATAGCCTAACTTAAAGAAATGATAATGAATGAATTTCACTCAGATCCTAAAGTCCTCGCTGCTGTCATTCATCTTTTGACATGTCACGCTCACGCATGTGCGTGCGCACCGGCAGAGGGCGACCAACGATAGACAGCCCTCCGGACCCCCTTACACCCCACCCTCCCCATACCCCACTCCCGGTCCATCCCACCCCTCCCCTCCCTAAATAGAAGGAGGTGTCGTGGAGCTCTGGCAACAGACCCACAATTGAGAATGGGTCTTTGGGTTCTATCGCGACCCGCGAGAATAAATCAGACGAGCCAGGTGATTCTCAGTTCGGCGCACATCACCAGAAACCATGCGGATTCTCCTCAGACACCAGGACTCCGGATTCAGACGCGAGGATCCCGCGAGCTCAAAGAGGAGACCGGCTCCGGCTGAAAACGCCTGATGCTGTCATGAGCCCTTCTGCTGATTGGAACCTGTGCGTAAAAGCGAAACGAGACGCGCGGCATGACCACAAAGTAGATACTGACACAGCGTCCTTGGATCTCCTATCACATTTACGCACGAAGTGGCATCGAGGGTAGTGCCGTTTGAACTGAGCGAACACTTTCTAGGGATATCACTCGTGGATAGTCACTGCGCGCGCTGGAGACTGCGCGCTCACGGCTCGCCAAAAACTCAAACGAACACTCAAGCGCGCGGATTAAGCGAGCATCCGACACCCACAGCTGAAAGATGGATAACGTGTCGTATTTTCTGGCTACATACGTGCTCATTTTCTCCCTCGGATTCAGGATAGAAGAAGGGATGTGCCAACATTACTACCTCCTCCGTCCCATTCCCAGTGACAGTCTGCCTATAGTGGAACTCAAGGAGGACCCGGATCCCATACTGGACCCTAAGGAGCAGGATCTGAACGAGACTGAACTCAAAGCCATACTAGGCAGTAAATTCGATCAGAACTTCATGTCCATCAGCCCACCAGAGGACGACCTGAACGAGTCGGAGCTCATGAAACAGCGTCCCACCGGCACCATGCCCAAAGAAATCAAAGCTATGGAGTTTGAGATCCAGCATGGGAAGAAACACAAGCCCAGTAAGAAACTCAGAAGAAGGCTTCAGCTGTGGCTGTGGACCTATGCCTTCTGTCCGGTGGTGCACACATGGCAGGACCTGGGGAGCCGTTTCTGGCCCCGCTATGTGAAGGTGGGCAGCTGCTACAATAAAAGGTCCTGTTCGGTTCCAGAAGGGATGGTTTGCAAACCTGCCAAATCCAGCCATTTCACGGTTTTGCGATGGAGGTGCCTGCAGAGGAAGGGTGGGCTCAAATGTGCCTGGATACCAGTTCAGTACCCCATTATATCAGAGTGCAAATGCTCCTGCCCGAACTGAAATAAGCTCCGTGCTCCTTCTCACATGCACTGTCCAGTGTAGGAATGTATATTTGATGTATATGTGGTGCCATTTTAGGTTACACTTTACATTGGTGTTCATGTTACTGTGTAATTTCATACAGAAGTACTGAGTGATGCTGATGAAACTTTAACATGTGATTCTTTTGTGGAGCTGCTTGGTATTATAGTCATTATAGTAAATAATTATAGTAATATGTCTAACATGGACACTGTAATGTAAAGTGGTGCCTGATTCATTTGTAAAAAAACAAGCAACAACATAAAAAAGGTCAGTATTTGCCTATAATATCCAGTGTCTACTGTAACTTTGGTTGTAATGTAACTTTAAACATATTTATGTCAAAGAACATTTCGCATTCAAAGTGCGTTTATTGAAGGAATTCCAAGCTTTTTCCATTATTCGGAAAAAAAATACTTTATACACCTCAGACGGGAGAATATAGATTACAGTCTCGGTGTGCTGTAAATATAAGGGGAATGGAAAATAACTGCTCATGTAAATTAAAATAAACTATTTATTCTTTATGTCCATGTAGTCAAAATGCATTTAAAATAAAACCACTAAAAATGTTCATGAACTGTTTTTGGCTTATTTCACTTACTGTACACATACGCTCTACTTAACATGCACTGCATGCAGTAATACTCACCAGTTGCTATTTATAAAGCCCTGCACGCTGATGTGACGCTAATTGAAGTGATATTATTTTAATTTGACTTATGAAGTCAAGTCTGGATCGTAATGGACAATTGGTGATTCGTATTCCTCGGAGGGAGTGGATCAGTTACTTTGTTTTTTTTCCTCCGAGACGCCATTCCGTCCTCAGACAGTCTGAAGGGTCTTTGTAAAAGGATTAAAAGTTAAAGACCTTCATTTTCAGATTCTTTCATTTAATCTGTGTGGCGCCTGAAACACATGCTGGATGGATGATCACATGTAAAAACATTCTCTGCTCTGTCTGCTGCCTAAAGTCTATTGGCATGAAAAGAACAACTTGACCTCGCAAAGGAATGAAGATACTGAAGTTCCACTCTGTATCGATTAACTTTGCCACATAGATGGCTTTGACTTTTTGTTGCACTATATTTCACTATATGCGATAGCATTTACACTGCAGCATTTCATAAAAGTCTGTAAAACTCAATAGCAGACACAACAGGGATCAAATGCATGCATAAACTACCACATAACAGTTGATACACTACTGAAAAGTTGAAAGTTTCTCTTATGCCAAAAGAGTGAATCCTGCTTTTGTTACATAGATTTTGACTTAATCCGCCAGTACATTGTCCAGCATCATTTGGTTTTGCACAGTAAGAAGGTTTTATGTGAGGGATCATGATGTCTTTCTCAGCTCAATACACAATAATAAAAACAGTGTCTGGCCCTCCAGCTTTCCAATAAACTCAGTAAGATTATGGACCCACCACTCCACTCTACTTAACAAGAAATGCTGTGTGCCAATGTTTTTCTTTCTTTCTTTCTACATGATGCATATTTTCACACAGTGATAACTGGGCAGCGGCATGTGCGATTTTCAACACCGGCTTAATGTACCTCAATCTGCAACCTTCAAACTTTAACACTCATAGATGCTCTGAATTATCCAGTTCCATCGCTCTTAGGGCATCACATCTCTGGAGATATGACTGGAAACTTCATCTCGCATAGTAACATGCCACCCAAGTTCTGGAGTCCATCAGTATCACTAATAATCAGGTGTGAGGAACAGTTGCCCCCTTACACGCTGCACCCTTCCCGTGATGAAAGCCAGTCTGGCCACCCAGGCGCTCTCTCTAACCATGACAGAGCGGGAAAAACCACCAGTCATTAAATGTTCAGATTGTTTTTTTGCACAGACACTCCCTTGAAGGGAAAAGCATCTCATTGGCCGAAACTTTGTGCGTGTTTCCTGGCGACTGGACAAAATAGTTGGCGAGCAGAGGATGGAGGGAACCCAAACCAAAGGAACATGGGGACGTGAGTAGGTTTGTGGGCAATACCAATGGGCTGGAAACTCCTTACTGAAAGAGCTCCAATAGCACTCACAAATATGACTGACAGATATTTACATAATGATTCAAAGTTTAAAGCTCATACAATCGCCATCCTTTAACTGAAAAAAAATTAAAACAAAAAAAGATTATTGATATGCAATGTCTGTTTTGGCTATATGTGAAAATGTATATGGTAATGACATAACACTTTAGTTTAGGTTCCAATTCTCATATACTTATAATATATATATATTAATGCCTTATTCTGCATGACCATATTCTACATTCCTAATCCTACCCAATACCTAAACTTAACAACTACCTTACTAAATATTATCAATTAATTATACATTAATATTATTCATGATGAAAAGACCTGAATTAAAGAAAATATGTTGAGTATACTATATATATATATATATATGGGCATAACTTTATGAACTTCATATTATTGTGTTGGTCCCCCTTTTGCTGCCAAAACTGCCCTGAAACATCGAGGCATGGAATACACTAAACCCCTGAAGGTGTGCTGTGGTATCTGGCACCAAGATGTTAGCAGCAGATCCTTTAAGTCCTGTAAGTTGCAAGATGGGGCCTCCATGGAACGGACTTGTTTGTTCAGCACATCCCACAGATACTCGATTGGATTGAGATCTGGGGAATTTGGAGGCCAAGTCAACACCTCAAACTCGTTGTTGTGCTCCTCAAACCATTCCTGAACCATTTTTGCTTTGTGGCAGGGTGCATTATCCTGGAGAAAGAGGCCACAGCCACCAGGGAATACCGTTTCCATGAAAGGGTGTACATGGTCTGCAACAACACTTAGGTTGATGGTATGTCTCAAAGAACATCCACATGAATGGCAAGACCCGAGGTTTCCCAGCAGAACATTTCCCAAAGCATCACACTGCCTCCGCTGGCTTGCCTTCTTCCCATAGTGCATCCTGGTGCCATGTGTTCCCCAGGTAAGTGATGCACACGCACCCGGCCATCCACGTGATTCATCAGACCAGGCCACCTTCTTCCATTGCTCCGTGGTCCAGTTCTGATACTCATGTGCCCACTGTTGGCGCTTTTGGCTGTGGACTGGGGTCAGCATGCGCACCCTGACTGATTTGCGGCTATGCAGCCCCATACGCAACAAACTGCAATCCACTGTATTCTGACACCTTTCTATCAGAACCAGCATTAACTTCTTGAGCAATTTATTTATCTTCCATCAGAGCAGATCTGATCTGATGCTCTTTGGAACATTCCCAAATAATGTGTATAAAATATGTAATATGAAGCATTTTGGGTATTTGTCTCAGACATATGGACCCCATCATTTATATACATATATGTTTTTATTTTTGTAGCCTATGGTGTGGAGTTCCATTAGCTTTTTGTTTGTTTTCACTGTTAGAGACATTTCCTTCTCTACTTTCAAAGCTGAACCAAATGAGCCTCCAAAAACTCTAAATCAGCCCCCAACTGTGAAAGCACATCTAACTGAAGAATTGAGAAATGATGTTGTTTTCAACATTACCATTGAAATGTGTCACTCAACTTGTCAACATTTCTCATATTTTATGAGAGTGTGACATTCAAAAACAACATGTGGTAAAACTCTTTATCATAGCTTACATTTACAGTTATGCAAATGTTGTCAGGAAGAGACATGGCATGAATCAACATAACCCAGAGGCTGGTATCTGTCACTAGAAAATTCACTTCATTTTACATTTGTTTCTCTCTTTAAACCTCAATAGCATTATAAAACGCTGTTGTGAGACACCTTTGAAAACGGCCAGATACTATCAAGGTATCTGAGTGTGCTCTCAATGGTATCACTGAGAAAAAGGTCAGTGTGATCTCAAGTTCATAGCAGAGATCATAGTGATGGGGTCAGGGGGATGATTGCATGTCAGATGTTGGAAGATCAGAGCTATATTTGCAGACGTGCAGATTCAAGCTGACTTTGAAGTAGAAGAGAGTCGGTACCAGATATGATTAAAGAACGTCTGCTCATTAATGAGAGGGGAACTTCAATGCACAATCACAAATTGACCAAATCCAAAAAGATTAAAAAAGCATGCTGTTGGAAGTTCACGATCATCTTTGATTTTTATATATTTTTTTGTTTTACTGTCTGGCAACCGGTTTGAATATTCTAGTTTTCTACACTGAAAAAGACAAAAATATCACAAGAATCTGACAGCTGCGTTTTAATTCAAGGTTGACAGACAGAAATGCATTAAACCCATTCAGCCTTCAGTTTGAGCTCAAGATCTCTTCTCCCCCTCCAAAAACACTACACAAATAAGAGAGATGGCAAATACTTGACTCATCTGAGGTTTAATCAAACCACAAGCTTCATCTCCCTTTTGTTCCTCCTTGCTTTTTTCCTTAAGAAATTGGCAGCGTAACCCTATAATTTCCCCCCAATCGCCAGGCCAATGTGGGCTCGGTGCCATCGTTCCACCCATTGCTGTCTATATTGTAAAGAACGGGCTCGTTCCCCTAGCTCAGGCAGGATCTTTTCTTCTGTATTCATAACACTTAGAACAAACATTTTTAATCCTGTACTGAAAGACAAATCTCTGTGCACGCATGCAGTTGCCACCCATATGCTGCATTCTCAATATTTTCAGGTCTAGATCAGGTTCCTCTGTTCGAAATTTCACAGTGCTGTTGTCATGCAACAGATTTTTAGAGGAGATTAGACTGAATGTATGGAGGTTTATTTCGTAATGAGGTGGAACAGATCACCGTCAGTCCGTGTGGAAACAGTATTTTGTTTGTGTTCAAGCTAATTAACATCATGGAAGCTCATCAAGAGCTCAGCAACTAAGCCACCAGGGAAATCTGTGGCAAACAGAACGACCAAGGCCCAAAATCTCAGCCTTCCCTGTCCAGAACAATTACTCAGATAATTTAGAAGTTGGATTAAGAGGTGTTTTGGCGGCACTGACACGGGCCGAAGTAGGAACTATTTGTCCTGCATTGATCCTCTACGTAAAAGCGGAATCCATCACGTATCGGCCTGTGGCTGTTTGAAGGAGGCTGGACTGGTGTTGAAAGTACTGGCAAAGCTGATCCATAATAAATGCACCCAGCAGACTCTGGCGCCACTCTTGCGTGTGCCTCTGCATATGAGAATGCTTTGTGTGTGTGTTGGGTGAGTTTGTGAGACAGCATGTGAGTGCATGTATTTGTGTCTGTATATGTAATGGAAACAAAGTTTATAATTCCTCTTGAATGATAGCCCCACTATTTATTTCCAAATGCAGGCTCAGGACTGAAAAGTTATGGATCACAGCCTTTCTTAACATGAGGAGCGGTGTAACAGAAGATGTGAATAGTTGTAAAGAATACTGGCATTAAATGTCTGTGCTGCATTTTCCAAAGTAAACGAGTGGTGTTTTTGATGGATCGAGGCGGCAGGAGATTTGCTAATCCAGTTTTCTAAATTAATTCATCTTTTATTCTTTTTCTTGTGTTTCACCGCCAAACTAAACGAATATGTAGCAATGGTTTATCTAATTGTTTTAGAATCTGTCAGTCTGAACTATTACGAAGGCTTGACTCTTATTCAGTGAACGCAGCCTACTGACGTCATCCACTATGTATAAATATCAGAATCGCTTGGGTCATTTGATCAGTGCCATTGAACCATAAAGCATGAAGACATGTCCAGCATCCTCTGTATGTATGCCAAGCAAGATGCGCCCTCTAGTGGTCTACTTAAGAACACAAACAAACGAATTAAATCAATCAATGGACAGGTCGGACACCGTACAACTATCTATCTAGCCTAGCTAGTCTAATTGCTTTATATAATTTGCCTGTTTGGCCTGTTTGACTGAAAGGAGATGCAGCACCTTCCACATCTACAAACAGGTGATTATTAAATGTATGCCCCCGTTTTAACAAAAACATGTAACTTTACTTCATTGTCACTCCCTTTCCCTTTTTATTCCACGTGGAACACTGAATTGGCCCGAGACTAATCGTAGTATTTACTTTATATTGCTGAAGATTACAGGATTCAAACTGCTGTCGCCGAAAGAGAAAACTGACAATAATAAAATATAATGCCGCCAAAACTGCCACTTGTATCAATGCTAACTGCCACTTGTATCAACGCTAAAAAAATTAGCGGTTAATTGCGTTGCGTATGAGAAAGCAACGACGCAGTAAGCCAGATTGCATAGCTAGAAGCTTGAAAAATTACATAAACAAAATTGTGAGATGTGAGTCAATGACGCAAGAAATCATTTGAGTCACGTAACGTGTAGGCTACATGGACAAACAGTAAAAAGAACAGGAATATAAAATATGTGTCCTGGGAATTTAATGTAGGAACTGTGATTGCTTAGTCTGTCACTGTATCAGACTGTTCTCTTTCCTGACCAGGTAAGTCAGAAAAGCACATTTTCATGTTCCAACTCCTTAAAGGGATAGTTCACCCAAAAGTGAAAATTACCCCATGATGTACTCACCATCAAGCCATCCTAGGTGTATATGACATTCTTCTTTCAGACGAATACAATTAAGGTTATATTAAAATATGTCCTGGCTCTTCCCAGCTTTATAATGAATGGCAGCCCAAAAAAGTGTATCCATCCATTTTAAAATTAATCCACACAGCTCCGGGGGGTTAATAAAGTCCTTCTGAAGCTAATTATGAGTTTGTGTTAAAAAAATATCCATATTTAACAAAATATTTATCTAGCTTCCAGAGGATCAGCTTCTGTATTCAGCTTGCGAAAAAAGATTAACTTGCGCGATGATGTAGCGTAAAAAAGCTGAACTGGCATGACGATGACGCCGAACGTAGCGTAAACATTTAGAAACGTGCGGTGTTACACTTTCTTAGTAAGTTGATTATGGTATTCGGTCTGCTGGAAGCTATATATTTTAACTTATAACGTGTTAAATATGGATATTTTTCTTACACAAACCCATCGATTTGCTTCAGAAGGCCTTTATTAACCCCGGAGCCGTGTGGAGTATGTTCATAATGGATGGATGCACTGGGTTGCCATTCACTGCCATTATAAAGCTTGGAAGAGCCAGGGCATTTTTTCATGTCCGTTTCACTCAGATATACATCACAATAGGGAAGAATAAAATTATGTTTGTGTTTCATTCCGACTTTAATTTGTGCTTTACATATTCTCACTCAGAGAGTTTTGGCTCCATTTTGGACAGGACACATTGTGCTCTGATTTGACTGTTATAATATACGTGAGAATCCATAAGATTTTGATTCAACCTTACGATTTTATAAAAATGTCAAATAGAAAGACGTCATTTGTTTTTGCATTGCAAAAAGCATCTTGCACATAAGTGGCACATTGCACACCTCACTGCTCACACAAATACATAAAACCAAACCATAGCTGACACAGACGAATGGCAGCTTTTGTGTTCGGCCGCTTTGTGAAAACGATTCTGAAGCGTCTATCCATCAAAGTACGAATGACAGATTTATGGCTTTACTGTTGAGACCATTTCCCTCTTTACATAGATATTACCTCCTAAATCTTGCAGCTATATTAGAGTTATTCAACCTGGCAGGCATGAAAGCATGAGGCAAGCATTGGAGGAGAGACCTGCACCCACATGCTGGCACGGGGAGAAGTTATCATGGATTAACGCCTTGTTTCAGCTCAAAGGAATGCCTCATCAGGACTGCCTGGGCGGGATTGTAGGAGCAGGCGAGTGAGGATATGGAGGTGTTGAGTCAGTGTTTCCATGGCGGCGCTGGAGAAGAAAGCACGGCGCGCTCTCTGTGCAGTGACACCTCATTGACAGGTATGTCAGAGAGGTGTGCTGGTGTCCGGAGCCAGGCGGCCGTACCACAGAGCTTGTCAGAGTAAATCTGTCGTCGCAAGCCCCTACGAGGTCTCACCAGAGTGCGAGGCGACACGGTTCTTGTCCGCCCCCGCAAGACAAGGCCGCGGGAAGACATGGCGTTTGACCAAGACCACCAGTGCATCTTGGCCGGTCCTTGTGAAATATTTTAAATGGTTTCAAACCTCATCTACTGGGAGCTGCGGAGCGTTTTATTGGATGGACCACAATAAAAAGAATTTCAATTTATATGACTGTTCAAATTAAAATAAGATGACTATTTTTGGTATATTCTACCTGTTGAGAGGAATAAAGGCGGCGCACAAAAACCAATACTCTATGAACCTGAAATAGCCCTGGAGAAAATAGTCCACATGATCCTCTTGATACTCTGCTCTGCATTCCCCTCAGCTCAGCACGTTTGTTAAGCCTCAGATGTAAACATGCTTGTTTCCCGGCTCAACTGTTCTTCTCAGCGCTGAACGTCGCAGACATGTGCATAGTTGGAGGGAGAAAGAGAAAATCCACTCTGAAGAATGTGGCTGTTTGACATGTGCTCTCACAGCTAATAATGGATGAGAGCAGAGAATATTCGAGTGGCCCGGTTAGGAGCTGACATGTTGTGATAGAATAAAAGTGCTGTGTAGGTCTTCAGAGGGAAATTCCCAAGTGTTTACACTATGACCATCCAAAACGACAGTCATAACAAGTTCTCAATGGGAAGCATAGCAGTTAACACTAGTCTCCTATCTGTTGTTACTGACGGATACAAAACTGGGCGACGTTTACAAGGATGCACGGAATGACTATACTGACGGAAAGGAATATTACAGGTTCATGAGCTCAATCAAGAGCATTTGTGACAATATTAATTGCCACAAAAAGTAATTTCGGCTTGTTTCTTTGAAAATGCAAATAAGATAAATGTGAAGCACTTTTACAATGTCATTAAATGGAGCCAATTTTTAAAGGCTTTGAAAGCAGGAATGGGTAGCTTATCATTTTTTTTTGGTCCCATTAGTTAATGCAAAAACAAACAATGAGCAATGTATTTATTAATTAGGGCCCGAGCACCGATAGTGTGAGGACCCTATTGGATTTGCTCCGTTTATTATTATTATTATTATTATTATTATTATTATTATTATTATGGCCCGAGCACCAGTGGTGTGAGGACCCTATTGGATTTATGCTCCGTTTATTATTATTATTAGTATTATTATTAGGGCCCAAGCACCGGTGGTGTGAGGACCCTATTGGATTTATGCTGCTTATTATTATTATTAGTATTATTATTAGGGGCCCGAGCACCAGTGGTGTGAGGACCCTATTGGATTTATGCTCCGTTATTATTATTATTAGTATTATTATTAGGGCCCAAGCACCGTGGTGTGAGGACCCTATTATTATTATTATTATTATTATTATTATTATTATTAGGGCCCAAGCCCTGAAAGGGTGCAGAGCCCTTTTGTTCTTCTAAGGATTATTATTATTATTATTATTATTATTATTATTATTATTATTTTTCTTTCAAGGTTTTTGGCCTTTTTGGGGCCCTTAACTCTTGAAACTTTGCACACGCATCAGAATGCGCGGCCATTAAGTGGGGTCTGAAAACGTTGTCCATGTATCGAACACACTTGCACTTACATGTATGAAACTCGGTACACCTGTAGATCTCATCGGGCCGAACAACTTTCGTGCTCTAATTTATGCGTCAGCCCAACAGGAAGTGAGCTATTATGGGTTGTTCGGAAAATACATGCTCTGGAATTTGATATACTTCTCCTAGGCGATTCACCCGATCAGCGCGAGGTCAGCATGAGGTCAAGGCATTGAGGATGCTAAATTGTCAGCGGCATTGTGATATCTCAAACAGTTTGGCCGTGGGTAGGAGACGAATTTATGGCGAGAAAAGGGAAACAGGAAGTGTGTTATAACTTCTGTGTATTATAAGCATACATTGACTGATTTGGATGAAACTTCAGCTGTGTGTTTGTTGTAAGAGGCCGATCACATGGATATGACTTTTGTGAGTCAAAGTTATAGCGGCACCAACTGGCAGCAGGAAGTGTGTCACTTTCAAAAATGCCTTGAATCACCATCTTATTTTCACCCGATTTACTTCAAACTTCATCATAATGTCAAAACATGGCAGATATAGACATATGAATGGATTCCTGATATTTGAAATACTATTGCCATGGCAATGTGTCAAAGTTAAAAAAAATTTGGGGTGTTTTGAGACTCTTCGTATGCTTGAAATTGCATGAAACTCGACACACACATCAGACATGCTGTCCAGTAGATATATGGGCAAAGACTTAAACAGGCGTAGTGGAGGGGCTCAGTAGCGCCATCTTTTGACAAAAGTAGTGCCATCTTTTGACAAAACTGGGGGGGTTAGTTTTATCTACAGTCACCAAACTCTGTATATATATTGTTCTCTTTGAGCTGGACAACTTTCTAATTCACAGTCATTAGCTCCAAAAAACAGGAAGTCAGATGTTTAGGACCAGAGGTGTGAGGACCCTATTTTAATTGCTCAGCCCATCATTCTTCTTCTCCCAAATGAATTACATTTTTGAGGGCCTAAACACACACGAAAACTCATGAAACTTTTCACACGAATCAGAAGTGGTGAAAATTTACATCTGATATGGGTTTCAGAATTAGGCATGGCAAAATGGTTCGATAGCGCCACCTACAAAATTTGATTTAAGGGTCATTCGTGCTAAGTTTCATGTATGAGTATGAAAATTCGGTAGATGCATTCAACAGCCCAATACCTACAAAAAAGCCCCCGGCATCTAATCTGAAAAACCAACAGGAAATGAGAGATTTAGAATTTTCTTTGGTAAATTGGTGCAGTTTTTGCCATTGCCAGACGTTGTACTTTAATAAACTCCTCCGAGAGATTTAATCACATCAACATCATATTTCCACAGTCTAAACTAAAGGCCTTTGCTATGTTACATTGTGAAGATCTGTAGTTTAATGATGGGCGTGTCCGTGGCAGCCTCACAAATTTTGGTGTTTCACCATGACACAGGAAGTTGTTGTAACTCAGGCATACAATGTCCAATCTGCCCCAAACTTCACATGTTTGATAAGAGTCCGGACCTGAAGACATCTACATGCCAATATTCAGTCAAATTTATAGCGCCAGGCAGCAGGAAGTGTCACTTTCAAAAATGTTTTGAATCACCGTCTTATTTTCACCCGATTTACTTCAAACTTCATCAGTTTAATATGAAAACATGACAGATATAGACTTATGGAAGGATACCTGATACTTTAAATACTGTTGTCATGGCAACGTGTCAAAGTTTAATGATCTTTTGGGGTGTTTTTGAGACTCTTAGCATGCTTGAGATTGCATGAAACTCGACACACGTCCAGAAGATTATATCCTATGACATTAAAATGAAACTATATTTAAATGACATCATAGGTGTGCCTTGTGGTCATAGTGGCACCAGCTGCTGCGGTAAATGTGGCATATTCGAGCTTTAAAAAATTGTCTCCTGTTTAAATGGATATTGCCTGTCGTGCACAGTTGACCTGAAGCCAGCTTTAATTATTATTCTTCTTCTCCCGAATGAATCGCTTTTTTTGGGGGCCTAAACACGCTCGAAAACTCACTGAACTTAGCACACGCGTCAGAAGTGGTGAAAATGTATGTCTGTTATGGCATTCAGAATAATGGCTCGACAGCGCCACCTAACGTAGTGCCCCTCCCGCTACGTTTCACGTACAGCTATGAAATTCGGTAGACACATGTAACAGCCCAATACCTACAAAAAAAGTATCCTGGGACGAAATCTGAAAACCAACAGGAAGTGAGAGATTTTAAATTTCCTTCGCAAAATTGTTGAAAATTTTGCCATTACCAGACATTGTACTTTAATCCACTCCACCTAGAGATTTAATCAGATCATCATCATATTTGGTCAGTTTAATCTAAAGGCCTTTGTGATGTTAAATTGCGAAGATCTTGAGTTTTCACTGAAGGGCGTGTCCGTGGCGGCCTGCCAAAGTCTGATGTTTTGCCATGACACAGAAAGCTATTGTAGTCAGGCATACAATGTCCTATCTGCCCCAAACTTCACATGTTTGATAAGAGTCCTGACCTAAACACATCTACACACCAATATTTATTTACAGTCATAGCGCCACCTGTGGGCAACAGGAAATGGCATGCTTTATACTATAACTCACTCCCAGAAACACTTTTAAATATGCCATAAAATCCCAAACATGCTAGAAACACATTCAATCTTGCAACACGTGGCTATGTGCTAATGTATGTGATTTACACCATTAAACAGGAAGTTGTTGTAACTCAGGTATACAATGTCCGATCTGCCTCAGACTTCACATGTTTGATAATAGTCCTGACCTGAAGACATCTACATGGCAATATTCAGTTATAGTAAAAAAAGCCACCTGCTGGCAGAAGGAAGTGTGGCACATTGAAGTGAGTTTGCCATATTTCTCTTATATTGACCCGCTTAAATGCATGTCGCCCACTATTCACTGTTTTTCCCGAAGCCACCTGGTTGCGGTGCATGTGCGAGGGCCCTTTCATCGCTGCTAGCAGCTTTAATCTTTGTTAATGTACCTTTAACTGTTCGTTGTTAGCTCAGGTCAATTAAATAATATTAACAGATACAAATTTTGATGTTTATAATCAATACTTTAGAAGTATTTTTCATTGTTCATGTTAACTAATGTAGTTAACTAAACTTATTGTTAAGTATTACCAAAACTGAGCTGTAAAGTTCTCGTTTTTTTATGGTCGTTTTAGGGTTTTGTTGTAGAATTGCATTTTATACTGGAAAGGTTTATCTATAAAACAATTTATGTTAACATGCAAGCCCTGATGCTATACTTTTGAAATATTTCGAAGTTTACGAATTGGCCTCATTTCACTTCTATTGCAAGCTTCTTGCTTTAATCCAGATTTTTTAAAGAAAAGGAGGAACATGTCGACATGAATTTCTGTAGTAATCAACATTATGTCACAAGTGCTGTCAGCTGAGTTTAACTTGTAATGTGCTTCAAACTAATTTGTCCACTGAGAGGCATCTCACTGACTGTAGTGCACTAAACGTCTGCACTCAAGACTATGTTGCTTTAAAAATGTCCTGGAAGAGCATAAGGGATGATCTCTGCAGAGAGAGTGTGTGTCCTGCAACAGTAGTAGAGCGATAGACAAGAGACGAAGAGACAGAGAAATGTTATTGCACTGGAAGATGGATGGGAGTCTGGCGCGCGTGCCAGGGGGAGACTCCACATTTCCAGACTGGCTCTGTTCTGGCGGGTGACTGAGTGTGTGTACGTGTGTGTGTGTGTGTGTGTGTGTGTGTGTGTGTGTGTGTGTGAGTGTGTTTGGAGGGGGCTACACTGCAGCACACTGTTCAAACTGTTTATGCATACCAGCCTGCTCTGAGTGCCTCTTTGTCATGAGCTGTTTACTTAAACTTATTTTGGGAAAATTCCACATGACTGGACGGGATTTCACCATAAATCATTGAATCTGCAGCTTTGTGTAATGATAACTTCTGTCAGTCATTTAGTCCTCATAAGCTCCTTTTCTGCTTTGTGTTTTTCCATAGGACCGACTGGCATTGTGCAGCCTATTGTGTGTGGTTAAAGGTAAACGTGTGTGTGTGTGTGTGTGTGTGTGTGTGTGTGCATGCAAGATGATTGGAAAATTTGAAAGTCTCAGGAATTTAGTAAGTAATATGTGATTGTCATCATTAACAGTATTTCTTAGGATGCAGTTGGTTCACATACAGTCACTGTTTTGAGTTTGAATAAAACTCACTATACTCCACTAGATGGCCTCAGTATATACTGTATAAAATATGCTGCATATTAATCAACATAAGGCAGTGGATAATCTGAGACCACAAGTCAACATGCTTCTGTTCTGCAGTTTGCTAATTTAAAATACATTTTTAATTACAAATTACTTTATCAGCATTTCAAATTGAATATGTTTTTAATTACAAATTATATCAGCATAACAGTATGAATGAAGGGTTAAAAATTTACATGAATTTCTGAAATATGAATTCTTAAATATTTATTTTCTTCATATTTCTATATTATTTAAACATTTCACAAAATTCTAAAACCTTACTTCCATGCTTAAATAAAAATAAATCCCTAGATGTTTAATGTGGTCTTAGACTTTTGGACCTCATCGTATTATAAAAAAAGCAAGCAATTCCAGAATTAAGAGCTTGTCCCTCTTAGAACGATGTTTGCTTGGAGTCAGCTTTTTCCTGGTACTCCTCATCTGTGTCTTTTGCTCTGTTGGAGAGTGACGGTTAAGAAATACATTCGATTATCACAGAGAGGTAATGCTGAATATAACAATGACTTTATTCTCTCTGTCTTACCTCAGATTCACTTTCCGTCTTTTATATCCGTTGTAGGATGTAACAATGACAAACACGAGAAATAAAAATCCAGCTACAGCAGCAAGACCAGTGAACACGTTCTGAAGACTCGACTTGGGAGCATCTACAAGAGAAAAAAACAACAATTTGATTTATGACCTGTAAGTTATGTAATTTGAGATAAAATGCTGATAGAGCTGGTCCGTGTGTTAATAGTTCATATAGTGAAGGACGGGGTAAATCCTTGAAGGTTTTTATCCATTTGCTGACAGAGCGATACAGTTTGATGGTATTGCTTGTTTGAATGTTGTAATCATACATAAAATTTTATCAAGATACCATATCAAAATACCCGATGACTATCATGATAAGTAAGTTGTCTTTAACTCCTGATAGTTGAGGACACACAGAGATTGTGTTTGATATTATATGCAGTTGATTATTTATATTGTCAATAATTTAAGGATCATATTTTAAGAAATGTCTTTTTTTCCCCTCTATAGTATATTTTTTCTCAAAATAACCAAATATTTCTTATCCCTGATATGTGAATTGCATATGATACGAATGTAAGCAAGTTTTTATTTTTTTAGAAATGTTCACCTCCAGAATCACATGACTCTCCGTTGGATATCAGCATGTGTCGGGTGTTATCCAGTGACCCGTCATTGACTTCTGGTTTTATACCCAGTAAGTAGCACATTAGAGGGTAAACGTTGACAGTCTCAAATGGTCCAACCAACAAGTTTTTATGAAAATCTGGTCCCACTGCCCGGAAGAAAGGCTTCATGTCCATGACTTCATTGTCATAGCCATGTTCCCCGTTATTGGTCTGGAATGGGTAGAACTGGAAGAGCATTTAGAACACAAGATCACACATAATGTAATGTTTTCCATATATTTATTGCTTATTGTGTATATAATTGGTGTTCTTCATACTCACCCCATTGATGACATATCCTGGGTCTGCATAGAGAATGATGGGTAGGATACGAGGATGTTTGGCGTAATGCAGTCGAGCAGGCATGTCTTCTTTCTTATAAACGTGAAGGTTTGGATGACCTCCCTTCAAGGCTTGATAAACCTTTTCAAGCATCCCTTCTTTGGGCAACAGCATCCCAAATGGTCCATAATCCACCATGTGGAATTTCAGATCTCTCAAGGAGAATCCTGGGATGTCAGTTAGTATGATCTCTTTTACTTGCTCTCCTTTGAACACGGTGCTCATTCCATGGTCAGCTGTGATGATAATATTCAGATGGTCACTGAGCCCGTGCTTCTCAGCAGTTTCCCGTATGTAGCCCACAGTTCGGTCCACTTTCTTGACCGCCTCACGTCGCTCAGGTGAATCAGGTCCGTGCTTATGGCCGGTCTCATCTGGGTCGCCGAAATACAAAGTGACAAAGTCTAAGTCGTGACCTTTAAACCATTCCCTCATGACCTTGTCCACTTTCTCTCTCCATGACGTCTCATTGGTGTGGTCATAAAACCTTGGTTCCACCTCCCTCACTTGTACTGTTTCTTTATGGTATTTGGCAGCAGTGCCAGGGAAGTGTAAGGATCCTGTTTTAAGACCCTAAGAAAGGACAGATGTACAAGTCAGTTTAAATCTTATTTAATGCCAATGTAACTAAGTGATATGGTGTTTTTTTCACTTGCTAAGTTTAATTTGTAATAATGAAAAGTTAATGTCACAAAGAACATTTAACATGGTCACAAGTCACTTTGCTGTTGAAGGTCTTAATTATGAATTTATGAAATTGTGAAAAGATGTACCTGTCTTTGAGCTGTGATCCAAATGGGTAGACTGCCATTATCCCAGTAGTCATCCACAAACTGCGTCATGTAGTATTGTTTCTTCTCCTGTGTGGTTGTGTTAAACCAATTGTTGTGAATCACACCGTGGTTTTCAATGTACCTTCCTGGGAAAAAAAGCATTGTTTTCAGTTACACTCATTTAAGTGTTCTGCTGAGATTTACCATAGGACATTACATTTTGAGTTGCATTTGGCAGACATCCAAAGCAGCTTAACTTTACATTCAAGGTATATATGCTTTATCAGTTCACACATTCTCTGGGAATCAAACCCATGGACCTGGCATTGCTAGTATTATTCTGTGAGCTATATGGTGACCCCAATACTGCAAGTCCTTTGTTGTGGCCATCCATTGTTCTTATTCTGTTTCCTAATCTATACACGGAAAACGCAACAACAACAACAAAAAAACTGTATATATTTGGAGCTGTACTTAAAACTGATCATTGCATTACTAACAATGAGCAATATATTTGCTACAGTAATTATCAATCTTTGTTAATGTTAGTTAATAAAAATACATTCATTGTTAGTTCATGTTAGTTCAATGTGCATTAACTAATGTTAATACAATTTATGATTTTAATAATGTATTAGTAAATGTTGAAATTAACATTAACTAAGATCAATAAATGCCGTAGACGTATTGTTCATTCTTAGTTCAAATTAACTAAAGTAGTTAAAAATAATAGTTATATGTTTTTTTTTCTATTTAAAATAACTTTTCTATATTGATATATTTTAAAATGTAACTCATTCCTATGATGGCAAAGCTGAATTTTCAATACTCCAGTTGTCGGTGTCACATGATCATTCTAATATGCTGATTTGGTGCCCGGGACATTTCTTCTTATTATCAATGTTTAATATTTTGGACAATAGTGTTTAAGTTCAGAAGAACAGCATTTATTTGAAACTTTTGTTTTTGTAACAATGTAAAACTCTTTACATTCTCTTTTGATCAATTTAATGCATCCATGCAGAATAAAAGTATTAATTTCTTTCAAAAAACAAAAACATGTATGTATTACTGACCCCAGTTTTTGGAACACTATATTAATTATATGTTTATTTAATTAGAAATGTTTTGTATTTTTCTCCTTACCAGATAACAGGGTAAAGTGTGAAGGGCTAGTGATGGTCAGGAAAGGTGGAGTGACATATGCCGCTTTGACTCCTTCTTCAGCCATTATGTCCAGGTTTGGGGTGTCCACATCTCGGTCGTAGTCCCACCTGAACCCATCAAAGCTGATTAGCAGTAGTTTGTTTCTTCTTGTGATGCAGCGATCTCTGGCTGGAGCAGAGAGAGACGCAGGGAATATAAGCAGCAAAACACTCAGTGCTAATAACATGACAACTATTCCACTACTCTCTTTTACTCAGAAACGGATTTGATGAAACAATCTTGCTTTCTGTGGATTGTCTGATGGTTGTTCCTGATCTAATAGCCTCAGCTTTTGACTGATCCTTTTGTTTGTGTTCTTTGCCATCCCATTCTGCATACTAAAGTTCACATTATAGATGTTTATGAGATGAATTACATGCTTATGCTTGCTATCTTATGTTATCTTATCAAATGGCTTATCAGAAATTATGGTACAAAAGCAATTATTTTCTATGTAACTAGAAACCTTTCTATGATTTACAACTCGCCTGGGGTATTTTATATCAAGGCTACGTTGTGTGGAGGTAAAGATAAGCGTCTAACCAGACATTAAACCTGCATTGCCTAACAGTTATTGATCTACACTTGTGCAATTGGGTTCTGGAAAGAACCCTGAAGCATTTGGACTTTATCAGACAGACAGTGCTTCAGACAGGTGAGCTACAGTATAGTATACAAGCTGCGTAAGGGCTGTTTGTTTGCAAAAACTTGCACATAAGTTTGGAAGAAGAATACTGCGATCCTCCAGTTGTTGACAAATTTCTGCTCTTAACCAACTTGGGAATGATCTCTGCTGAAATGACAAGCAGAACTTGAAGCTTTGTTTTGCTCCCACTTGTGCAATTTCCTTGGCTAACCAGTTTCATCAGCTAGACTAGCTTGGACATTCATGCTGGTCTTTTCAGCATACAGGGAATCCTGCAGTGTAGATCTTAAACCACAAGGTTATGTTATGTAAGTTATGGATGATCATTGAGAACAAAAGGTATTTTCATTGTTTGTAACCACACAAAATGTATGCATATTCCTCGGGTTATTCAATTCTGAAATTATGGACATTTGAAATTGTCCAAAAAATATGTGGCCTTAAAGGGTTACTTCAGCGATTAGCATTAAGCTTTGTATCAGTAGAAACCCA
This sequence comes from Gobiocypris rarus, assembly GCA_023029165.1. Lineage (NCBI taxonomy): Eukaryota > Metazoa > Chordata > Actinopteri > Cypriniformes > Gobionidae > Gobiocypris > Gobiocypris rarus. The sequence goes on from CM040920.1 coordinate 25,250,185, forward strand.
GGAGTATATTCAAATTATCGTACTTTTCCCCCCTCATATGACCCTGAGACGAGATAATTATGTATTTTATTTCTGGAAAAATTCCTCCGATGACACAAATATCATCATTTTGCATCATTGGAGGAGTTTTTGGCCAGAGGCTGAAGACTACAGCCAGCAGAGGGTGCTGTTTAAAACATCACACTCACAGCACTCACAACACTCGGCTCGCGGAGCTGCGGAGATTCATGTAAACAGAGCGGTGGAGAGCAAAGTGAGTGTTTTAACTTTTAAAAATGAACTTCCTATGACAGTTAAGCTTCCAAAGACATGAACTGAACACGCGCCAGACTGATCACGCGCTGTGAATTCAGCCGCAGCCACGAATCCCGCGATTACCTCAGCTCATGAATGTAATCCGATCCTGCTGCGTTTGTGCCGTGACGCTCAATCGGCTCACTCGCATTATATCGAACAGACACGTTCAGTTTTTAATTGTAGTGTCTCTAACTGAACTGATTTTATGAAAATGAACGCGGTGGGCAAGTGATCCAGTAATCTAGTAGCTGACTAGCCGTGGCTAGAGTAGGGCAGTGAAGCAGTGCATTCTGGGAATTGTTGTCTTTCATCCCCATAAGACAAAAATAAATTTTCTGTGTTTTCTCAGTCTAGAAGGCACCACATTCAAAAATAATTTCACATTTCTACTACATTAATGACCCAGTTTAAATACAGATTCATCTTTCCAGCGCTGAAGTACCCCTTTAAGAAATGCATAGCATTTGTGTAGTTTCATGTTCCTTATCTAATTTGGTGTAATTCTCTAAATTGCGAGTCAGATTTGCACAACTGTCAGGAGGAATTTTGCCCTTCTTTATAAAACAGTGTGTTCTTTTGAGGTCATTGTGAAGCATTTTAATCATAGTTGTTGTCAAGACTGTTTGAGGCCATTCTCTTTTGGATTTACTCCAGTACTTTGGTCATTGTCCTGTTCATTCACTTAACTTCTGTTGAGTTTCAATTGTTGAGTGAGTCCCTGGTCATAGTAAAACCTAATTTGTTATATTCATCTGTTTCTGTTCTATTCATACCAAGATAAACAAGAGAATATAATTTAAAGGGTTAGTTCACCCAAAAATGAAAATTCTGTCTTTAATTACTTACCCTCATGTCGTTCGACTCCCGCAAGACCTCTGTTCATCTTCGGAGCACAAATGAAGATATTTTTTTTAATCCAATGGCTCAGAAAGGCCTCCATTGGCAGCAATGACATTTCCTCTCTCAAGACACATAAAAGGTACTAAAGACGCTGTTACAAAATCCATCTCCCTACTATGGAGGGATTTTTGGGTCAGATTATAAACTAAAAGTCTAAAACTAAAAGTCTTAAACCAAAACTAAAAATCTAAATTTGAAACTTAAAGACCAAGTCGAAAATGTATTTGGTATTTAGGATAGGGCATTTGGTATTTAGGATTGGGCATTTTCTATTTAGGGTTGGGCATTTGGTCATTTAGCCATTTAGGATTGGGAATTTGGTATTTAGGATTGGGCATTTAAGCATTTAGCCATTTAGGATTCAGGATTGGGGATTTGTGCATTTAGGATTGGGCATTTGAGGATTGAGGATTGGGGAGTGCATGCAAATTAGGAGGCGTGGCCCAAATACTGGAGGCTGGGTTTGAAATGGCTGGTGCGCAGAGGCACCTTATGGACAGCAGAGGGAGCTCCCAGTGCTAAGGAGCACACTGTAATGAAACCAAACGGAGCGAGTGAGCGGCTGCAATCATATATATATATATATATATATATATATATATATATATATATATATATATATATATATATATATATATATATATATATATATATAATGATTGCAGCCGCTCACTCGCTCCGTTTGGTTTCAACGTGAGACGATAAGAGTCTCACGTTAACGCAGCCGTGAGACTCTTATCGTGCGATAAAAAAAATAACGCCGTTAATCTATTCTCAAAGTTGGGTTGGAAGCTGGGTCTATACAAGCGTTTCCCAAACGGGGTGCCGTCTGACGAGAGCAGGGGCCGTGCAAAAGGTGCACTTGCACCGCGGTTCATCTCACATCTGATGACGCATATTTAATATGGGTTGTAACTTGAAAATAATGCTTTATGTATGTTTCTGTCGATGGATACACGTGCTGGCTTCTCAGTGATACACTACAACAGCCATAATAAAAGAAAAACGTGGGCCTCTCTTTGTAAATTGTTCAATGCATTCGAGTGCTGCCTAATGTCCGAATATGAACAGTCATTTCGCCTTCATCACCCGCGTCGTATAGAGCCAGAAGACGCGGGTGAGAACTCACGCGCACTGTGAGAATATCTGTCTCTGCACTTGTCCCAAAGCGCGCAAACGTCTCACAGCGCGCAAATATTGAGTTATCTTTCAAGACAAGTCTTGCGCTTGAACGGACAAACTCACACAGAAAGTATGTCAACAGGTCCATCTCGATGAGTATTCAAGCAGACATAGTCTGAATATTACTTAAGTGAACTGTATAGAGTCGAGCAAGACGACGCATATCCCTGCATTAGGTGTTAAAGGGGAAGTAGCCTTTACTGCTGTCTCAAATAAAAGATCACTCACTGCTCTTGATTGAATAGCTTGTGTAAGTTTAATAAGGATTAATCTTTAATTTAAACCGTGAAATATGCAAATTTTACATTTGATTACTTTATTCAATTTCTTTACCTAAAAACTAATGTTAGACCCACCTGAAAAACCTGAAAAGCATTGTTTATTTTATTAGTATCTTTGCTCAATAGTATTTATTTGTGCTGCTGCTTGTATTTAAGTTATTTGTTCTTATTTTCTTTATTTTTATTGGACAGTAGTCCTTTTTTCCCTGAACATAGCAAATACCGAACCGTACCGAAACCGTGAACCTAAAACCATGATACGAACCGAACCGTGAGCAATCTGTACAGGTACACCCCTAGCGTAACAAATGTGAGAGGGTAGCAAACACATTCTGAAAGCCTTCGGCAGAATTCAGATGAGCCATTTTAATTAATCTAGGTTAATTTCAAAATTAATCTAGATTAATCTAGATAAAAAAAAAGTATCTATGCCCACCTCTATATATATATATATATATATAACGGCAACGGCTTTGCCATTGTTAATATGGCAGCCAACGTGGATGGCAGAGCACGCAGAGAACCACAATTTTTACTCTGAAGAGGACGCTCTGTCAGTGTGCTCCTTAGCACTGGGAGCTCCCTCTGCTGTCCATAAGCCATTTCAAACCCAGCCTCCAGTATTTGGGCCACGCCTCCTAATTTGCATGCACTCCCCAATCCTCAATCCTCAAATGCCCAATCCTACTCCCCAATCGTCAATCCTAAATGGCTAAATAACCAAATGCCCAACCCTAAATAGAAAATGCCCAATCCTAAATACCAAATTCCCAATCCTAAATGGCTAAATGACCAAATGCCCAACCCTAAATACCAAATGCCCAATCCTAAATACCAAATGCCCTATCCTAAATACCAAATGCCCAATCCTAAATACCAAATACATTTTCGACTTGGACTTTAAGTTTCAAATTTAGATTTTTAGTTTTGGTTTAAGACTTTTAGTTTTAGACTTTTAGTTTATAATCTGACCCAAAGATCCCTCCATACCCTACAGTGGTTCTACAATAATTTTATTCAAAACACAGCTTCCTGAAGCTTCGGAGCGTTATGAATCAGTGTATCGAATCAGCCGTTCGGAATCATGACGCTCCGAAGCTTCAGGAAGCTGTGTTTTGAAATCGGCCATCACTATATAAGTCGTTTTTTTTTTTTTTGCACAATAACTATTCTCGTCGTCGCTTCATAAAATTATTGTAGAAACACTGTTGTGAGATGGACTTTCTAATTATGTCTTTATACCTTTTATGGATCTTGTGAGTGCAAATTGCATTGGTGCCAATTGAGGCCTTTCTGAGCCATTGGATTTCAACAAAAATATCTTTAATTTGTGTTCCAAAGATGAACAGAGGTCTTACGGGTCTGGAACGGCATGAGGGTGAGTAATAATTGACATTATTTTAATATTTATATTTTTGGGTGAACTAACCCTTTAAGTTATGTTGTTTTGCAAGTTATGCAGCTTTTGTTATGTTAATGTCTACAGATAATTCTGGCATAAAAACGATACATGGCTCTTTTGAAATGAGGTTTAAGTTTATAAATATTTTATTTACTGATAGTATTGCATTCCTGTGTCATTTCATTGTGCTGTTGCATATGTGGCTGTGCATATACTTAGATATTCACAATAATACTAATCCGAACTTGTAGGTTTCATTTTATAAGATCTTCAGTCCCTCAATTCTATTAATTAGTATTATGCAGAACAGTACACATCCATATTCGTATACACCCGGCAGATGTAGACTAGAAGACCTGGTCTGAACACCACAGGCATGCTTTCGGTCTGCTTGTGTTATTGGTATTTTCATGGTCTTGACCCAGGCTTTCAATAACTGAAACGCATGTGCTTATATTATGTGGCCACTTCCATATTACCCCAAAACGCATTTCATTTGATAATGCAGTTTGATTTTCATAATGCACTTTCCCACCACCACCTACCAAGTTCAGTCAAGTGCTAGCTGTTTAAGCCATGGTAATGTATTATGATGACTACTGAAAACAAAAGTACATAAAGCTCAGTGGACATAATAACAGGCTTATTTTGTGCTTTTCCATTAGAGATAAAGCTATCTACTATAAATAATGATCCACTGTCTTAATATGATAATTAGAAGTCTGAACATATAATCTTATAAACATCATCTTAGAATGATGTTTGCTTGAGTCGGCTTTCATCTCTACCTCATCTCCTTTTTCTTTCGCTCTGTTAGGGAGTAAAAGTAAAGAAATGCATCAGATTTTCACTAAACAGAAAGAAACCGTTCCAAAAAATAAGTCTTAATGTATCTCTGTGCCATACTTTGCATTCATTTTGCATCTATTATATCATTGTAGGATGTAACAACCACAAACACAAGCAATACAAATCCAGCAACAGCAACAAAACCAATGAACACATTCTGCAAGATATAAGATAAAAAAACAACTTATTGTGAGTTAATTTGATTGACCTGACCATTTATGATTAGATTAAATTAACTGGATGATACTGTATGGTAATATAGTTCATAATAAAGGTTGAAAAGCGGTACCTTCTGTATATCTGATCAAGATAACTCTCAAGGTTCATTGACGGTCAATTGAGATCATATATTGAGTTTGATAATATAGACAACATGCTGGTTTCCATATTTACCAAAAAGTTTGCCTGAAAAATATTTACCTGTCAACAAACCATTCATATTTTCTTTTTTTGGAAATAGTTGTGCATTTTATTTGGATCTACCTCCAGAATAACATGACTCTCCGTTGGATATCAGCATGTGTCGGGTGTTATCCAGTGACCCGTCATTAATTTCTGGTTTTATACCCATTAAATGGCACATTAGAGGGTAAACGTTGACGGTCTCAAATGGTCCAACCAACAAGTTTTTATGGAAATCTGCCTGGAAGAAATGCTTCATGTCCATGACTTCATTGTCATAGCCATGTTCCCCTTTATTGGTCTGAAGTGGGTAAAATTGGAAGAGCATTTAGAACATAAGGCCACATACTGTATAATGTAATGTTTTCAATGAACATTTGTGTCCATTATAGGTGTTTACTTCATACTCACCCCATTGATGACACATCCTGGGTCTGCATAGAGAATGATACAAGGATAGGATACAAGGATGTTTGGCGTAATGCAGTCGAGCAGGCATGTCTTCTTTCTTATAAACGTGAAGGTTTGGATGACCTCCCTTCAAGGCTTGATAAACCTTTTCAAGCATCCCTTCTTTGGGCAACAGCATCCCAAATGGTCCATAATCCACCATGTGGAATTTCAGATCTCTCAAGGAGAATCCTGGGATGTCAGTTAGTATGATCTCTTTTACTTGCTCTCCTTTGAACACGGTGCTCATTCCATGGTCAGCTGTGATGATAATATTCAAATGGTCACTGAGCCCGTGCTTCTCAGCAGTTTCCCGTATGTAGCCCACAGTTCGGTCCACTTTCTTGACCGCCTCACGTCGCTCAGGTGAATCAGGTCCGTGCTTATGGCCGGTCTCATCTGGGTCGCTGAAATACAAAGTGACAAAGTCTAAGTCGTGACCTTTAAACCATTCCCTCATGACCTTGTCCACTTTCTCTCTCCATGACGTCTCATTGGTGTGGTCATAAAACCTTGGTTCCACCTCCCTCACTTGTACTGTTTCTTTATGGTATTTGGCAGCAGTGCCAGGGAAGTGTAAGGATCCTGTTTTAAGACCCTAAGAAAGGACATACAATAAATAGTTTGCTTCACAAAACTGATTTTTGACATGCTCCTCTGGCAGCATACTGGTTTAATGAGCTAAAACAAAATAGATTAACCTTTGGTGATAATTAAGCAAATATGATCACTAAAATTGAAAATTATCGCTAGAAATTACATCAAAACTAGAAAAAAGTACATTTAAACACAAATTGACAACCAACTGCAACTTTCATATGCCATGTTTTTTTTCTTCTTAAGTGCACAAGATGGTGGGATATCATAGGCAGTGAAGAATGTATCTATGCTACCTTCAAAAATCAATCAGATGATGGTAGACCAGATGTTACATGAGCCTTGGATTTGGACGTGCTTTGTTGCCTTTCTAACTCGATATGCTGCCTGTGGAGGCAGCATTTTTAGCTTTCGGATGCAGCATGAGTGTCCAACGAAGTACAGTAATCTTTTTCATGTGTAATATTGAATCATTACAATTAAATAAATTATTATTCTGTTTCCAAAAGTTTATGCTTGTCAGCTATCTTAACTTTCTCTTAAAGGGATAGTTCACCAAAAATGAAAATTAGCCTATGATTGACTCACCCTCAAGCCATCCTAGGTGTATATGACATTCTTCTTTCAGACGAATACAATCGGAGCAAAAAAACTGTCCTATGTGTTTTGTGTTCAATTCCGTGAGACTTGTTACAGCGCTTGCATATTGTTGCCCTTGACTGGTCTTGGTTGCTTCTGTTACTCTCATTTGTAAGTCGCTTTGGATAAAAGCGTCTGCTAAATGACTAAATGTAAATGTAAATGTTTAAAAAAATGTCCTTGTTCTTCCAAGCATTATAATGGCAGTAAATGGCTGTTTCTGTTTTAAAGTCTTTAAAGTTTTAAATATGGATATTTTCCTTACATAAACACATCGCTTTGGTTCAGAAGGCCTTTATTAACCCTACAGAGCCGTGTGGAGCAGTTTTATGATGGATAGCTGCACTTTTGGATAGCAGGAGAGTCCGCCACTGGATTCATGTATAATTCATGTTAAATATAAATATATAGCCTACTGATACTGCAAAGACAACGTCGACAGTATTGACCATACATATCTATGGCATTGATGGCAAAATATGCTACAGAATATTTTGTTCTATATTGACATGTGCAATATTTCAAAATCATTGTTGAAAATTTAAAATTACAGTTATATCTGCATTTATGTCAAAACCTGGAGACTTTCAAACATCAAAATGTCATTTATTAATATGTATTTGTGTCAAAATGACATGTAAATATCTTTTCCTATTCTATTTTGTCTGGAAACGCTTCTAACTCTCTTGCGTGAAAAATAGGCGTCAGTTCTATTTCTAACATGCACACGTTTTCGTAGACGCGCATCACGCAGGCAGTGTGCAATCTCCAACCTGTTATCATGGGAGCCGAAATAAAAACGGACACGCCACGCAGCCGAGACACTCACGCCACGCTTGCAGTGTCGCCAGCCTAAGACTTGGATGCAGCTGCTCGGCCATGGAAACCCATTCCATGAAGCTGTCTAAACATTGTTCTTGAGCTTATCTAAAGGCCACACAAAGTTTTTGAGGTCTGTAGCTATTGACTCTGCAGAAAGTTGGTGACCTCTGTGCACTGTGTACCTCAGCATGCGCTAACCCCACTCTGTGATTTTTGTGTGGCCTACCACATCGTGAAGGAGTTCCCAATTGCTTCCACTTTGTTATAATACCACTAACACTTGACCGTTGAATATTTAGTAGTGAGGACATTTCACAAATGGACTTAGGTTGCCACCTGTGCAATATCACGGTACCACGCTTGAATTCACTGAGCTCCTGAGAGCAACCCCTTCACAAATGTTTGTAGAAGCAGTCTGCATGCCTAAGTGCTTGATTTTATACATCTGTGGTCATGAAAGTTATCGTAACTCCTGAATTCAATGATTTGAAGGGTTGTCCGAATAGTCCCTTTTGGCAGTATATTGTATTTTGAAAAATATTGTTAACCAGACAGTTGATGGACCCCATTGACTTCCATAGTATTTTCCACCCATATTATGGAAGTCACTGGGGTCCATCATCTGTTTGGTTACCTATATTCTTCAAAATATCTTCTTTTGTGTTCAGCAGAAGAAAGAAATCCATACTGGTTTGGAACAACTTGATGGTGAGTAAAAGATGACAGAATTTCAGTTGACAGAACTTTCCCTTTAATTAATTTGTCTATGGTTTGAGGTGTACCTGTCTTTGAGCCGTGATCCAGATGGGTAGACTGCCTTTATCCCAGTATTCATCAACAAACTGTGTCATTTAGTACTCTTTCCTTTCACATGTGGTTGTGTTGAACCACACGTTATGAATCACACCATGGTTCTCAATGTACCTTCCTGAGGGAAATAACCGATCATTGATCATTTGATTCAGTTAATTCTATATGTATTTTTTTGCATTGCTGTCACTGAACAAATGCCATCCGTTCTCATCCATATTTCAGGAAACAAACAACAATCAAAATAATTCATTTCACACAAATTTCCATAACCTCACTGCTACTAACTACTTTATAATTTATATATTATTGTTATTTCACATTAAAGCGCACATTTTCATACAATTAGTGGTGTAATTAATTACTAATATATCATAAACATCAGCACTATTGGCTGCAATAGATATTATGTAACAATTTCATTGATAGAAGAATGTACTATTATTTGGTATAAAAGCTGCAGTTTTGGGGTCATCATAAATTATCTAAAGTAAATGTTTTAAATAGAAAATTAATTTCAAAATGACTCTTTCAATGTTTTGTATTTTTCTCCTTACCAGATAACAGGGTGAAGTGTGTAGGACTAGTGATGGTCAGGTAGGGTGGAGTGACATATGCCTTTTGACTCATTTTGAGGCTTTTTGTCCAGGTTTGGGGTGTCCACATCTCGGTCGTAGTCCCACCTGAACCCATCAAAGCTGATTAGCAGTAGTTTGTTTCTTCTTGTGATGCAGCGATCTCTGGCTGGAGCAGAGAGAGACGCAGGGAATATAAGCAGCAAAACACTCAGTGCTAATAACATGACAACTATTCCACTACTCTTTTGCACGGTTTTACACAGAAACAGATTTTCAGCCTCTTATTATTTTGCCTTGGTGCTTTGCCATCAGTTTCTGCAGACTTCTCATTATCATTGAGGTTTATTGGATGGATTGCATGTTTGTGTTATCTTGCGTTATCTTACAGTCTTATCAGAAGTTATAGGGAAATGACGGTTACTCAGCTCTTTTCCTTAGAATTATAGTTCACTGCTTATAATAATAAATAAAAATGTATAGGATATGAAATCTGTTTTGTGCCAATATAATAATCTAGCCAGGAATCTTCTATCAGTATGCTTGTGAAACTGGTTTAAAATGTATTATCACTTAATCTTTTGCTAATCATTCAGACGGTGCTTCAAAAGGTGACCTATAGTGTTCAAACTGCATGAGGCAGTTTCTCTTGAAAAAATTCAACTTCATTCCAGTAACTCCTATAATTTCATTCCCATAACTCCGCCTCCAAAAATCAATACAAATCGTCATTATAAAGCAAAGGTTAACAATTAAATAAAATCCACTGAAAGCATGGGAAATATTATTGAGAAATGTTAAACCTCTTTTTTTGTACTATTGATAGTGTGATAAAGTGAATGTTTCGTTTTATTAATTAATTAATAAAATTTTTGCTTTACTAAAGCTTTTCTTGAAGAGTTTCAAAAGAGCTTGTCCAACCTAACATAGAGATTTTACCTGATGAGAAGCTTCATGGTTGCTTTAACAGTCCACCACATTTGTGTTACACTGACCCCACGCTACACAAACTTGTCCACCAGAGGGAGTTGAGCCTTTGACTAAGAAATACTCAGAACTGGCTCTTTGTTGAGGTTCAGTAGTCACATTAAAGGTCTCCTCCCTCTTGCAGCAACACCTCTTCTCACATGAGATCACTGCAATAGCAAACCACAACGAGACAATAACTTATCTATGGACAAAATCAAGTCAATTTTTCTTTTTCAAAAAGCCATTTCACTCAGATATACAGTACGCTACAATAGGGAAGAAAATAATTTCCATTTCATGGCCACTTTAAAATGAACATTAATGAACATTGAATTTTTATTTAAGTTTTAACATGGATGAAAGCAATAATAATAAAAAAGGTTCCACTCATTTTGACTAATTTTCTCATTCTAGAGAGCTTTTTATTGGTCAAAGTTTGTGTTTGCCTATTACAGGATGAATCATCAGACTGCAATCATTTTGTCAGGCATTTGCTATGTTGGAAACTTTTATTATATATACATCATGTCACCCTGGAGTACAGCGAACAATTAAATTGGTTATCTGATTTAAAGCTAATGGTTTGTTAGGCTACTTGATATTAATTTCTGAATTTTTAAATGGAGCTAGAGGAACACTGGGTGCAAATCAGCCAAGACATTGAGCTCTGGGACTAGGAGGGCCTTAAAGTCTGAAATAGCTAGAGCCATGGGACCTTTGGGAAGACATAAGACACAATTATGCCTTGGGAAAGTGTTTAATTTAATTTAACACTGGTTTCTAATGATTTTGATGTCAGGTAAATGTAATGACTTGGAATGTATGAGAATGACTCTCTATAACGACTGCTGGTTATGTTTCCTATTTGGCCACATGATGGCGTCAGACACCTTCTAGTCTCTGTCCTGATAACACTAAAGTCCTGCTGGAATCCTGACTGTATTTCTTTCATGGAGGAACCCAACAGGACAGAATAATAATCCTACAGGTCTGTGTGCTTTCTTTATGTGACCTGTAGGTTTGTCCACTTACTCATGTGGGATTAGGGGAACTTTTCACATATATTTAGGATTTTTTATGTATAGTACCTGTTGGAATATATAGATCTATCTGTTGTTTGTGCAAGTCTTGGTAATGTCTTACTAATAGAATGTTTTTATTACTAACTTTATTAAAATATCTGGTATTGCAATAATCAGGAATCATGCAGGACAAACAGGCATGACTGAATAGTCTTGCATGCTCCACCTTCAGGAAAGTGGTAGGCCAATTAAACCTGCTGAAAATCAATATGAAGTGCAACTGGCCTGACATAAAATGACATTATCAAGAAATTGACATGCACCGCTAAGACACTGACATTAGCTTTCACTGCGTTGTAAACATTTGTCAACAAAATTGACCCTTATTAACAATAACTCTGTTCAGATATTTGCTCATGTATTTTTTTACATGAATAGCTGTTACATATGTTTTTAAAAAGGATCCACCACATCCACCACAAACACTTTTTTTCGGTTTAAATTGATAAAAAAAACACACTTGTCATGATTTTAACAAAAGTGCAAAAGGGCCTTGTCAGGGGAATGAATATTGCCTAAATGTATTGCTTACCTATAGCAAATAAGCAAGGAGCTCATCTTAGATCGTCGGGGTCATCAGCCAATCAACTGTTTCATTTATATATGTGGGTGTTGTCTTTGAAACCGCAGAGGCCTTGAGTTACGCAATCCTACGTAAATAACCAAACGCGAGCATTGTGTGGCATGCGTGATCGTGTAAGGGCCGGATTTAATTGAACAGTTAAAGAGGGCTGATTTTACATCAAATAATCATTGGCAAGTGTTTGCTGTGAGTTTTCTAATTCGTCTTTTACAGTAGGCTACTTAACAACTTGAATGTGTATCGAAAGCCCGCCGCTGTCTGTTTAATTTTTTCCTAATTAAGCAAATCGCTATTTGCAATTAACAGGGTTTTAGCAATAATATAGCAGCTGTCCTGTACCTGCAGTGGTGTGCATACAGAGGTGTTCTGAAATGAGGTCCTCACAGTTTTAAAGGTGCTATATGTAAGTTTTTCACTTTACTAAAGCATCAAAATACCATAATATGTAGGAAACATGCTAAATTCACCTACTTATTTCTCTGAAAAACAATGCTACAGCCAGTTATTCTACTTTTAGATGTGCCCTCCGTGTTGGAATTTTTGTTTTGCTCTGTGTGATACCGCATGCCGCCAGTTTACCGATAGTATTTTGACATGCCAGGTTGCCAGTTGGTGGAAAACACATCATATTGCAGCCATGGAAGCCAGCAAACAAACTGGGTCAGAGATCGCAGATTCTACCCGACCTAAAAAGCCTCAGCATCCATCTAAATATCTGAATGAGAGCATATTAAAACTCATCAACTTAAAGTGTGGCTTTCATTGTCAATTGCACCCGCTGCTGTTTCATCTTCAAACTGGCAACCCGCGTGAGCGCAGAGGTGGAAATTATAGTATGAAATTAATTTTTTTATTCATTTATTCAAAAATAATTACTAAAGGCAATTTACAATTAACAATTTAAACAATATATTTTATTTGTGAATTGATGTTTAGCTGTTCTTTCTATTAGTCAACTTATTTTCGGGTCATCAAGCTCGGTAAACACTGCCCACAGACATGAAGTGACATAAAGTGGTGATATCTAAGGCCTAGTCCACACGTACACGGGCAGTTTTTTGTGTTCCACTGTAACTTGATTTTCTAAATGTTCAGTTTTCAAAAAAGTTTGGTTTCAGTGTCCGGATACTGCGTTTGCGTGTGGATGAACGGCCAAACCGCATAGAAAAAGCTGTATTTTGAAAATAACCATGATCGTGTGGACAGGGCCTAAGTAGTTGAGATCTTTACTTGCTTTTAATTAATCTTCCCATCAGTGCCATCATTTGATTTATTCAGACCATGGGCATCTTTTCGCACAGAAAAAAAGAGAGGAGGGATAAATCGAACAAACCAGTTGAATCCATTGTATCCAATCATAACCAAACATAGCGCGATGGAGGCATTGCCTCCTCTCACGTGACTTTCCTCCATTCATTCTCAATTACCCCCCACCAAACCCACTGACCACATGCTTTAAGGCAGGGCTATTCTATTAACGCCAGTCATCTCCATCTTACCCGAGGGCACCCCAACCTTCCTCTTCTTCCTCCTCTTTGTTCAGACTGCTCTGTCACTGAATCATCTGAAGCGATTTCTCAGTCAGTAACAACTAATAGAGAACAAATAGCACTGTTTTCAGTTGTTTCACTTGTTTACTTTTAACTACGCACGCAGCATGGCCCAGTGGATAACAACGCACGCTTAAAGGAGTTGGTCCCGGGTACCATTATTAAACCTTGTTGTGACATCCAGTGCGGAGCATTTCAATTTGACGCACACCTCTCTGTTACAAACCACAAATCACTTGACGATTAAACTAGTTTTAAATCAGATGATACCGCCTCAACATTCCCAACAAGACTGATGAGGAAAACAGGAGAAACATTGTGCCATGAACAAAGTTAGAAGACTTTTAAATCCCCAAATTGCTACCTTTACAATCGTTTACCATGAATGTAATTTACCATGGTTTGGGCTGAAATGTGGAATATTGATATTGAATACTATGTTGTTGTCATTTTGCATTATACATTGCATTATATTTATTAGGTGGGTAGGGGAATATATGAATTTTCACAAAATCATTTTTGTTATGAAATTACATCAGTTTATTTGTAAAGGTGTGTATAGTTTTTAGCTGTGCTTAGGCTTATATATACATATATATATATATATATATATATATATATATATATATATATATATATATATATATATATATATATAGTGCAGCATGAGGCCGGTTTCACACTGCACGCGTTAGCAGAGCGTATATTTTTTCCGCAGCCCATGTTAACAGATTAGTGCATTCACACCGCATGCAGAAGCGGCGCGGCGGCACGTCGCAGGAGCAGAGCAGAAACGGCAGTGTCGCAATCTTTTCGGCACTGGGTCTATTTTTGCCGCGCTGCTCACGCTGAATTAAAGCCACAGTGCATTGTTCTGATCAAAATTGACCTGATTAACATGAAAAACATTTCACCATGAAATCATATAGTGAAGTGTTCCGTGTGTTTTACAATCACCCTATGACATCCAGCGCTGTGGGGGGAAAAAAAATACACGAAAATACATCACTGCCAGAAGTTTTTAATGATTTAAACTAGAGGCTTATCTTGACTTTAAGGTTACTTTTATCATGTAAACTACCCATATACAGCATGTTATATGCATATTTGTTTTGGACAGAGGGGAACACGGTCGCATTTGCAGCAGATATATACTGTCCATCATAAATCAAAGCACGAGACAGACAGGGGTCGGAGGAGAACACCGGAAATGGTGACAGAATAGACAATATTCATCTGTATTTGCAATACACAAGCCGCGGTTCTGCTCCCGCTCTCCATACGCACTGCTTCTGCTCTGCAACCTTACTTTTTGCGCATGCAGTGTGAAACCGGCGTGACTCTGTGATCAGTAGTAAATGCTGCTCCATCTGCAAGCCAGAGGGCGCTCTCGCGCAGAAACTCCAAATATGCGCCGCAGAGATAGCGCGCCGTTCAGGAAATCTATATGAACGTCATTCTATCGATGAGCTGAATAAACAGAAGATTGAAACACTTTGATTGATTAAACATGACTAAATGCTCCTCGTGTTTGCAAAGATGTTTGACGCGTGTTGCTTTTTCAAATGCGCATTATAAGCGACTCGCAGTGCAGATGGAGCAACATTTCTACTGATCACAGAGCCGTTCTGCATGAACAAACTGCGCATTAAAAAAATGATCGCAGCCTTCGCGATTTCATAATTGCGATAAGCCAAATCGATTTAAGTGCAATTTCATGTTAATTGCGATTAATCGTGCCGTGCAACATGATTTTGTAATATGGATTATTTTCTCATCCATTTTTTTTAAAGAGACACTGCCTCCCTTGTCTCCTCGTAGGAAACACCAGGGTGCATTCTGACTGCAGGGCTTATTTTACAAGAAAGTCCCTTTTGAAACAGATTTTTTAAATTTATTTAATAGACTCTATCCAGATTATACATTTTAAAACTACCTCAGAAATGTAGCCTACCTAGAAGACCTACAAGATGTTATGAACATTTGAACATCATTGTATGGCACGCACAACCATGGGTTGGTTTCCATTCTGCTTGTGTTATTGGTAATTTCATGGTCTTGACCCAGGCTTTCAATAACTGAAACGCATGTGCTTGTTTTATATTACGACCTCCATGTGACATACGTTCATGACCTCAAACTCATCTCATTTCATAATGCAGTTTATGATGCACTTTCCCAGCCCCCCACCTGCCTGCTTGCTAGGTTAAAGACAAGTCAAATGCTAGCTGTTTGAGGGCATGGTAATGTATTATGATGACTATTGGAAACAACTGGTGGTAAATGGCAAGGACCATTTAGATCTACAGCAGTGATTACAACTAACTTGAGCATTTTAATGTGATGGCCAGTAAAACAAGCATTTGTTTCATAGCAGTCATGGCGATATTCAGTAATTCAGTCATGTGAAACATTCTCGATTTGATCTGTGTGTTTGTTTAGATTATTGGTAAGGTTTTATTTTTAAGTCAAGTGTAGACTCATGTGAATCGAAATGCACAACAGTTAGTTCTGGTCCTAGAATTTGTTTAGCCATCAAGAGTGGATTAACCATATCAGCATGTGCCCAAACATTGTTGAAAATTTTCATTGTTAACGCAAAAATAGATTTAAGACAATTGCCTATTTGTCTTAAGTGAGTTATTCAATATTAAAGGGATAGTTCACCCAAAAATGAAAATTCTGTCATAATTTACTCTCCCTTGAGTTGTTCCAAACCTGTATGTATTTCTTTCTTCTGCTGAACAGAAAAGATATTTTGAAGAATTTCAAACCAAACGTTTGACTGACCCCACTGACTTCCATTGTATTTTTTTACTACTATGGAAGTCAATGGAGTCCCTCAATTGTTTGGTTACCTAAATTCTTCAAAATATCTTCTTTTGTGTTCAGCAGAATAAAAGAATGTATACAAATTTGGAACAACTCGAGGGAGAGTAAATGGCAGAATTTTTTGGGTGAATTAATCTTTTAACTGTTGTTTAGGCAACTCATAGCAGTGTTGGTGTTTAACAGCACTCTTGCTTTCTTTAGTACATAGTTTGGAATTACTGCCCTCTTTGACCTTTTGTGAAATAGGAAAAGGTAGAATCGCATATCGATGCTAATGATGTCTGTTCGTATATCACTCGGAGAGTATTTTATCTCGGAGGCTGGTCAGTAGTGTTTTATGATGCGACCTTATTGAAGTCAATCAAATCATCTGACAGCTAGTTGCTCAGATGGGGTTTGCTTTTGGCCTTGGGACAGGTTCAAGGTGAACACCTAATCTCTTGGAGGATAAGCTATTACTGTCATCAGGGCTCATTTTTCTCATTTACATTCACCTACATACATGAACAGAGAGCAAAAGCTGTGCGCATTAAAGAGAGAGTGAATCCTTGTTCCTTATTCTGTTTAGAGTTAACATGGAATGAAAATTCACCCTATTTTATACATTTATATTATAGATTGTATTGAGAATATTTTTTTTTTACCATCATTTTTTTTAAAACAAATTTTCTTAACATGTATAGTACTTTATACAGGTTTCCTTCAATCATGGAACCCCAAAATATACTTTTTCTATGCTTACGCTACTGTATACATATTTACTAGAACGTTTAATTATTGACCAGTCTGTGCTATTTCTCTCCAGAAGTTATGACTGATAAAATGGTCTTTGTACTCTTTAAACTACAGTTGCAGGTATCTCTTAAACCCCTCACACAAGTGCTTGTCAATGCAGATTCGCAGCAAAGTACACACGGTTACAAACATCAAGCTGTACGCATGAATTGTGCTGATGATGGAATTCATGTCATGCGCACTATACTGATACCCTAGTGTACGCATAAAAACCAAAGTAAACTTTGACCTTTAATCTGACTCTATTTTTGAGTGCATAGCCCACATCTAAAAATCCCATCAACCGATTTTTTTCAATAATCTCATACACTGTTAAAAATAAAGGTTCTTTATTGGCAGCAATGTTTCCATGAAGAACCTTTTACATCTTCCCATTGCACACACGTTCCTTCATAGTGGAAAAAGATTCTTTAGAGTTCTAAAAAATTAAATATTCAGACACCAGATATATTTTTTTTACTAGTGGGTGCAGGATATTATAGTTAATTTTTGTAAGTGAGAATAGAAAAAATAAAGAAGACATATTATACTCAAAACTTCTTCATAAAGTGGACTATCAGTAAAATTAAAAGACATTTGGGACCAAAATGATTCAGACACTTTGACCTGACCATGTTTTGCTTAAGTGTTTTTTCTTTAATTGCTAATGCGACCTTTTACACCACAGACTGAACTAAATCAAGCATTGCTTGGTAATTGGTTGACATCTAATTTTGTAATATCTAATTATGTACTTAAATTTAACAGCTGGCAGCTGATTGGTTAATTGTAATCCATTACATTAATTTCTATCAAAGTTATTTGACATTTTCAAGATTAATTTGTTCTGACACAGTTTAACTCGTCATATTTTATCACCATTTTCTAAACTTTAGAAAACAAACTGTGATAATGTGAGAAAATGTTGGAGAATTTGGTTTGACTGTAGTGGACAAATCTCAATACAATACATGTTATGACCGCTACACTGGGGGGTCTGTTTGGGTTGCCAGTGAGTATGAAACTTGATGCTATTCTTCCTTCTGTTAAAGAGAAATCAATATTAGGCCTTATTATATCATGTTTTACACACACACACACACACACACACACACACACACACACACACACGTTGTGTTTCCATGTTTTATGGGGACATTCCATAGGCGTAATGCATTTTATACTGTACAAACCGTATGTTCTATCCCCCTACACTGCCCCTGCCCCTAAATCTACCCATCACAGGAGACATTCTGCATTTTTACATTTTCAAAAAACATCACTTAGTGTGATTTATAAGATGTTTTCCTCATGGGGACCAAAAAAATGTCCCCACAAGGACAAGGATTTTGGATATTGCCATCTTTGTGGAGACATTTTGTCCCCATAACATAGGGATTACCAGTCCACACACACACACACACACACACACACACACACACACACACACACACACACACACACACACACACACACACACACACACACACACACACACACACACACACACACACACACAGAGTGGTAAAAATAAAAGCATGTAGGTTTTTACTGTTTTTCTGTTTTTGTATCAGTGAGAAGAAAAACATCATGTACAGTATAATGATCTAGAATTGTGTTTTCTTTTAAATATAATTATATATATATATATATATATATATATATATATATATATATATATATATATATATATATATATATATATATATAAATAACTATCTAATTTTTTTAGAGGTTAATCCTGCCTGGTTTAAATGTTTGATAATGATTAACATTTGAAAACATTCATTAAAAATTTAGAAAAGTAATCAAATGTGATCAGTTACATTGAGCATATGGTTTATATTCGCGACGTTTATTTGGTCTGAACAGGCAGCATGTCTGGTAGTTGGCCAAGGGGGTGGAGGTCTCCATGTGGCACTGTGCAAGCAGGATTAGGACTAAGCCTAGGTAAAGCTCTGGTTAGGTTTAGTCTTAAGCCTGCACCGGGCACTTCAAATAACACATCCTAAGCCCTCAAATACTAGACTGTGGCCTGTGTCAAGCATCCTCATCTATCATATTACAAGTTTGAAAGGCACCTTGTAACACTTGTTCTCAGCCATTTAATAGTTTTCCTTTTTTATGGGTTTACCTCAGTGAAGATTCAGTCCAAACTAATGAAGAAGGCGAACCTGAATTGAAAGGGTAAAGGGGTGGGGGTTAACGCTTGTTAAATACCACTGACTGAAGACACTCTTTTACAGTACGTCGTTAAAGTTGCACTCGCTGATAGCTGCGTGATGGCATTCACTATATATATATCGCTGGGGGAAATGAATGCACAGCAGAAGAGTGAATTGATATTGTTTGTGCGAAACCTATGAAAACAAGTTGTTAAGTGGTTGTATCAGTCAACCGGGGTTTGTAATCAAGCGAGAAGAGAGGCTTCCTGCGGAGATGTGTCATCTTGTCTTTTAGTAACTCATCAGCGACAAAACGGTGCTGGGAAAGACAAGTAATAGTGAAATATAATGGATAATGTTGTACATTTTATTGTGGAAGGTTTGTTTTCCTGTCGTTTTTGGTCATTTGTGCTCGTATCACTGAGGGCGTATGGCTGGCGAGGCAGCTGTGAGACATTATCGCAGCCCTGCGTCGCGCTCATTTGTGACAAATGCGTTCTGAGCCACACCACTTTGCATTCAACTCTTATTGCTTAATTAGTTTTAACAGCAAATGTTGTTACACAGCAGCAGCCACATACGGATCTAATACTGAGATCTCTCTCATTAATTAAGTGTGTTAATTGTGAGTATAACAGATGAGTGCAGTATGGCTGGCTTCCTCTCCTGCCTCCCATTCACGCTGTTTATCACGAGGACATAAGCTGTCATCGGCTTTTCAAACTCCACCAAAGCCGCAGCTGGCTAATTACCTGCCACTCAGGTTGAACTCTTTCTCAAGAAACTGTGTTTAAAGATGGAAAAATGCATGTTAATCCGGCTTTGTTTGGAGTTTAGTTCTGCTTTAGGTCAGAGGGGGGCACAATTTTCTCCAGACCCAGAGATTTGACTCTCATTTTAACTGGATTGTTTTGTGGCCAATAGGCAATTTCGGTAACGTTCAGTTTTGTATGTCTCCATGGCCGGCACCATCCTGATCCCCCTCCCCGCCTCCCGAACCGGGATTTCAACCAAGGGGGACACACAAAATATTTTTGCCATAATGATGTTGATTATTGAAATACATATTTATAAATAAACAAACATAGACTTGCCTTAGAGAAGGATTGAATGAACAATATAAGACATTCAAGAAGCTGAAAACTATTTCATTTATCTTATATAAAGCATTTTCAGTGAACGCAATCAACTATCTATCAATCCAAAATGCACATCGTCATTTCCTAGAAGGTTCTGTGATCAACTGCTTTGTTTAATCCATTCTCACACAGGCCTTTTTTTTCCCCCTGCAGGGAACATTGTGTACTTGGTGTGAGTAAATTGTGTGGCTGTGTAATCTATTGCTTTGTGTGTGTGTGTGTGTGTTTGTACCTGGACTGGTGCAGTGAGGCATGAGGGCAGGGTCTGAGATTGCCGTGCCACCTTAGCGCCCTCCACTGACTGCTGGCAGGCCATTGGAACAGCGGCCCCTTGTGTGCTGACAGTGATATATGGGTAATTTAAAAAGTCGTTCTTTTCAAAGCAGCCAGCTGCTGAGAGGGCATCCAACCACAGCCCATTCCCACGCAGTTTGTAAAAAAAAAAACCTCATTTAAATGTACTTTACAGATCAAGGCAAATCAGATCTACATTAATGTGGCTGCATCTTCTTTGTGTTTCTGCCGTGGGCTTATGCATAAAACACACAAATAACCCAACTATACTGATTATCTCTCACATTAACAAGATCGAGTAGAGAAGTTTGAGTTATGTGGTCATTTAAATGCCGAACAAAATGGGGAAAAGTTGGACTGTGGGACATTAAAACTCAAAGCAAGTAATAATGCTACAACGGATCAATGTTATGAACTCTGTGCTAGCACAATTCACAATAAATTAGGGCCCAGAATTGATTTCAGTTACACATGCTGCATTTCATGTATTTTTTTTCTACAATATTAATGTACCTCACAGCTTTATTGGCTGAGTGCTGGTAATGAGAAGCCCACACTGTAATGCTGAGACTTTCTGAGGTTTGTTAACCGGTCACAGGGCCATGTTCTCGTCAGGAAATCACACTTCTGTTTACAGGTCTCTGCAATAGGGCAGGCTCTTGTCATAAGCGGTTAAAGAAGACGGACTTCAGGCAATTAGAAAAATTGTATATTTGCTTGATATAGTGCTGAGCTGAGAAATAGTTTGAAATGACAGTGGCTAGACTCTGTATTGGGTGCTGACCAAGATGGAGGACAAAGGGAGAAGAGGAACATACAGTTTAGGAAATGTATAGCCGGTAACACTTTATTTTACAGTGTCCTGGTTACATATTTCTCATGTACTTACCATAGTAATAACAGTAAATTATGCCTAATTACATGCAACTAACCCTCAACTAGACCCTAATCCTACCCGAACCCTAAGTACATGTAGTTAATTAATATTACTCAGTACTTAAATATATAATTACACTATAACAATGACACCGTGTAACCATATAGCCATAGTGTTAAACTTCTTTTTGCAAGTAAATTCTAGCTTTCCACAAGACCGTTTTCATCTTGAACATAATTTATTGATGGGCATTCTTCAGACAGGTAGGAAAAATAGGGTTTTATCATGCATCTGTCTCAAATAGGGCTACATTTTGCAATTTGCAGTCTGAAGCAGAGGTTCCATTTATAACCCTTTTAGAAATCTGTCCTAGTTTTTAGGAAATAATTATGCTATTTTATTATATTTTGTTTTTATTGACCACAGTGAGGAGAAAAATGACAACCGGTGGAGTCAGAACTGGACTTTCACTGAATGAATATAAAAGCAGCAATCCTGCTACGGCTAGTGCTCACATACCTGCCTGTCAGCAAATCAGTTTGCTGAATGTCATTGTCACCTAATTAATATTTATGAATCAAGCTAATAAAATTTATAATATGCTCTCTCTCTGTACTGTTCATATGTTCCTGTGCTTTCGAGTGTCTAATATACTTTAAATTAGATTTTTGGAAATGTGTACAACAGCTTGTCACTGGGGCAGTACCCTCAAGCGTACACCTTTGTCTCTTATCTACTCCTACTGTAAATGGAATATAATAGTAATGTTAGATATTATCTAGATATTTTGTACAGTTGCAATATAAACCAGTTGTTTTCAGCCTTTCATCCCATTGTGCAAAGTCACATGATTTTTTTAATGCGCATCAAGGAATTTATTCAGTGAATCTGTTTCCATTATAGTTTATGTACATGTTTTCTTATCGGATAGAGAATTTATAAGACTCAAACAAGTGTTTTTTTAATGCACATTTCTAGAATTTATGCATATCTTGGCGTTTCCATTCAGCAGTTTTTGATGCAATATCCCAAAATGTGCATAATAATAGGTGGATTGATACATAACTATTGTCAAACACACAATTTTTTTTTGCTATAATTATGACTACACTGCTTGTTTTCAAACATTTAATTAACAGAAACTGTGTTGATATTTTTTATCAATTAATCATGATTTTTTTTTTAATAAGATTCAAGATTTTAAATGTTTTTCAATGAAAGTAATACGTCAGAAGGGAGAAAAGAAATTTCAGTTTACATGTTGATTTTTTTGTTTGTATTTTTTTTTAGAATTTTTTGATCTAATTAAATACTTTAAAGTCATCCTGTGGCCCTTTGGAAGATTGCTGAGGCTCCCTGGTTGAGAAGCACTTATATAAACTATTGCTTGCTGCATTATCTTTTTGATTTTAGAGCTTTGGTTGTATGGGTTACCTAACGACACCATTTTCAACTAAAAACAGAAAGCCATTCCAAAGTTTTGGCCATTCATTTACACAACAACAGCATTTTTGGGGTCTAAAAACACAAACTTGAAAACAGGATTCAAGGTGCAATTTTTGATACTGTTATCATGTTTCAGTTATTGATACTGAAAATGATACGGTTATCGTCTCCGTGTAAACTACAAAAATGCGTGAAAATGGTGACGTCATGCACATGTGTTGTTACGTGTTACGTGTTTGGTCTATAGCAGCCATATCACCCTGTAGCCCAAGACTGGTTTCCTACTGACGCTAAGCAGGGCTTAGCCTGGTCAGTAGCTGGATGGGAGACCTCCTGGGAAAAATTAGGTAGCTGCTGGTAGAGTTGTTAGTGAGGCCAGCAGTGGGTGCTCACCCTGTGGTCTGTGTGGGTCCTAACACCCCTTCGGATGAGACATTAAACCGAGGTCCTGACTCTCTGTGGTGTGGTCATTAAAATATCCTGGATGTCCTTATGAAAAAAAGTAGGGGTGTAACCTTTTTTGCCCATTTGCCTCTGTCCATCATGGTGTCCTAATAATCCCCATATACGATATACGGATTGGCTTCAACACTCAGTCTCCTCTCCACCAATCAGCTGGTGTGTGATGGACGTTCCGGTGCAATATGGCTGCCATCACATCTTCCAGGTGGAAGCTGCACATTGGTGGTGGTTGAGGAGATTTCTCCCCTTCCATATGTAGAGTGCTTTGAGTACCCTGAAAAGAGCTATATAAATGTAACTTATTATTATTATTATTATTAGTATTATTATTGGTGCAGTTTTACTGGCCTGGCATGCATAATTAGGGATGTAACGACACATCGTATATCGAGATATCACAATATAAAAATGCAACGATATATATTTTGTTGATGTAAACAATATATTTTGCGATATAGAGTAAGTTTTATCAAATGCTTATCTTACTGTATTTATAAGGTATAATTCACTTAAAATTTGTATCATGTAATCACCCTCATGTTGTTTCAAACTTATATGATTTTTATTTAACTTCAAAACACAAAAGAAGATATTTTTGAAGAAACCAGAGAAACATTTCTGTAGGCTACCTCCATTTAAAGTCCATTCCTTTCAAACTTAAAAGATCCAAACAATGTCATAAAGGCACCTTAAAAATAATCAATCGAGTGGTCTAATCAACAATGATGTGCATACTGTGGTAAACACGGATGTTCAAATATGAGGTGACGCGCGAAAACAACATGAGAGTGAGTAGGCTAAATGCAGAATTAACCATTTACAGTTTAGGAATAGTCATTTTGACATGCTTTCTTGTGATTTAGAGCTGTGACATTGCATTGATCATCTGAAGTGCACGTGCTGCTGGAATGACACTCCTCAAAGTAGAAGCGCAAATATCATTTAAAGCGGCACTCCTTATAGTGAAAGCGCAAACATAATTTAAATCACCATATCACATTTAGTTTTAGTAGTATGATTATTCACAGCGTTAATGGTTTATTCTTATATGTATAGTACAGAGAGGCGGATAATAGCGAGCACTGGGAGGGTTTCAGTGACATTCCTATGTTAAACTACTATATATAATGTTAAACTACTATATATAATGTTAAATATAATGTATAGTAAGGCAATGGGGGAATATTTGGGTGTCCTGATAATAATATCAAAACAAAAATATTACTAAAATAATAAGAAAGTAATAATGAACTTAAAATATTGTGATAAATATCATATTGTGAGTTTAGTATCGCGATAGTGTCGTATCATGACAGGAGAGTATCGTTACACCCCTATGCATAATACAGAGTATTTAGTCGTTTTTGAAGATCTGTTTGAATGGGGATCGTCAACATCTTCATCTACGTGAAAAACATGAAAGAAAAAACGTTCCGTTTTTAGTACATCGTTGTCGTGTAAACATACCCTTAGAATGAAAGTGTAATGAGGTGTAATGTGCATCTATGAGCTTAGCGACTATAGACTTTAGACATTACTTAAATGGTTCGGTCTAGTGATGGCAAAAATGTTCTCACTTTAAATCTTTGCATATTTACTGTGTCTAAATTTGGTTTTCGACAGCTGGCCCACAAGTGGACTGGACTCTGCATAAAGTCCCCATGGCCAGTCCATCCCTGCCACTGACGCATATGTTGTCTGATACACTGATGGCGAAATGCCATGAATGGACATGAGCAGAGTACTTTCTTTCCACACTGACTGCGACTCTTATGTCTCATAGGTCATGCTGATGCTATAGTCGTTTCTGTGGCAACTAATGTAGTTATAAGCCAACTCAATGTGTAAGCTGCGAATAATAGTGATTCTCTGTTAGTTTTCCTTCAGGATACAGATTGTAGGACGTGAAGAGCCGGGCCACCACAGTACCAGAATTGTTTATTGTACAAAAGACTTGTCTTTATAAAAACTATCTACAAGCAGACCTTTAAAGAAGTCCACAGTCACATAAGACCACTGCAATAGCTAACGACAATGATCCAATGTTCCACTCATGGACAAAATTAAGTTCCACCCTACATTTTTCTAGCTTGAGAAGCCATTTCATACCGACTTTAAAGGGTTAGTTCACCCAGAAATGAAAATTCTGTCATAAATTACCCTCATGTCATTCCAAACCTGTAAGACCTTCATTCATCTTCGGAACACAAATTAAGATATTTTTGATAAAATGCACCATTCACATAGTAGCGCAGTGCAGCTCTTCCAGGTTCTATGTCTGAATGCCAGCTCTATTGGCCGATGCTGTTCACGTGAGCACAGCGACGTATGCGTGTGATGCCGACAAAGGAGCTGGCTAATCAGTGGCCAATACTGAGCTGGGGTTCTAACATAGAACCCGGAAGCGCTGCGCTGTGAAAAGTGTTCATGTCACTTCATAACATTAAAGTTGAACCACTGTAGTGAACAAAGATGAACGAAGGCCTTAAGGCGTTTTAAACAACATGAGGGTGAGTAATTAATGGCAGAATTTTCATTTTTGGGTGAACTAACCCTTTAAGCTATGTCTTTTAAAAAAAGCTCACAGTGAACACAACCTTCTCCAGGCTAATGGTGTTGCAGACTCCCAAATTTGGAAATACATTTTTTTGATGTCCTCAGCAGAAGATATAGGGTTTGTTACGTCTTCTCCTCCAGATTAAGCATAATTATTTATCTGCTCCTAAGGATTGTAGGTCCGTCTCCATTTCTCCATTCTGCATTCCGCTGTTGCACATTGCACTTGGAGGAAGAGTGTATTTGCAGATCTTGTACACGAGTAAATGATTGTTTGACTCTTGAAAAGGCTACATAGGTTTTTGGCTAATTAGGCATTGTCTCTGTGTGAGAGCGGCAGATAACTGTCATCAGTTACATATTGCCTGGTCTCAGTCTCCTTTTTTAGACTGAGCTAATTAAAGCCTAATTTAAAGGTTTGCTTGCTTTCTGTCAGTCCTCCGTTGGCCATAATATGTTTTTCTGACAGAAGAAAAATATAGCCATCAGCGTTATGTTCCAGGCTTAATTAAGCAGGCGGTATAGACGCGCAGCTTCTGCGCTGGTTCGATTTGACCTCGAGTTCCTCGCGATAGATTAGCCTTTCGTAGCTATAGAGTATTTGCATCGCTGCGAGGAGTGAACTCCCCCCCGCTATTAATGAAGAGGTGGTGTGTTCAAAGAGGTCATGTCAAGTTCTCCGGATTCGGGATAACAACAGCAGCCAATTAACATCTGGAACGTGATTCGTCCGATCTGAAATGGCGCCAGGGCCATCAGAATTCCCTGTTGTTTGCGAGGCGATAGAGAAGCGGAGTGGGGCTCTAATCAGCAGCTGAGTGACAGCACTCCCAAAAGCAATTCCTGCACTGTAATCCCCCTTTGTGGACAGCGTTGGAGATAAGTTGGCCGGGTTAATGCACCGTGCTCTTCTCTGCAGACCCATGCTGACAGGACCCTGACAGGTAGACACAGACACAGGTGCTTGTTTATGCTAATGGCGTGTCGGACTGGCCAGATAGAGATGTCGTGGGTATCTGGGAGGGCTAAGCGCGCACACACAAACACCCTCCAGCTGCTTTTTAACTTCTCAGATGGCTGAACGGAAATCATTTGATGGGAATGGTTAAGGATGGGGACTTTTGAGGAAGGAGGGAGGAGCCAAATGTTTTGTATACGTGTACGTGTGTGATTATGAATGTGTTTAGAGAGGGTAATGGATAGGGGTGATCCTCGGTTCCTGTGGTTGTCCCTTAGGTCGACAGCTCGACGGGGAGCCGGGTATAGAGGGTCATTACTCATATCTGCACACACAGGGAGGAGCCGGAGAGGGTGGAAGCCATGAATCAAGGGCGAGCAGCCATCACACAGAGATTGATGAAAAGCCAACGCATGGTTAAGCCTGATTTCATTTACAAGCACAATTTTACCAGAGGTGGGAGGGGCATATGTGCGTATGTGCTTATGTGTGTGCGGAAGGGGACAAACAACACACCCCTGGGCTGAGATTTCATAAAACAAATACTTGTAATGAATAATGGTGTGGTGACTTTGATTGAATGTGAGCGAGGTGGGGGTTGATCAACAATGCAAAAAAGGTAGCGAGGAAAAGGCCTCGTCGTACTTGCAGTCGAGGTCACGTCCTCTTCGATGCATGTTTATGGCTCAGGGTGAAACATGACGTGAATCGATTATCATACACACTCTAATTATTCTCATGTTTTAATGCATAGGTAAAGGAGCAAGCGGCAGGCGAAATGCAAATGCAATCCCAATAAGGTCGGTAAAAAGTGCTCTGTCATTATCATGTCGACGCGTCTGTGGCTCGACGGATCGGGTCACTATTGGAATTCCATGCGTTGAAAGATGAAACACGGGTTTTTCACTTTTAAATTCATTATTCTGCATGGTGGTGTTTTGCTGCCTCATCCCTGTGGTTTTTGACTTGACACCTGTTGGCGTGGATGCATGTTGCTGGTTAGGTTTAAGGTTAAAGTTAAGGAATAGCTGACCCTAAAAGGAAAATTCTGTCATTATTTACTCACCTTCATGTCATTTCAACCCCCTTTGATTTTCTTTATTCTGAGTTTAGCAGAATGTTGAAGCTGCTTTTTTTCTGTACAATGAAAGGGAATGGTGATCAAGGGATGTCAAGCTCCACTTCTGCAAGCGGAACTTTGTGAGATCGCGATGAACTGACAAAGCAACAGCATTTTAGTGATTGTAGCGATCTTGGCTCTACAGTTTATACAACCCATTGAATAAAACTATTGATTTTCTTGCTACTGAGAGTTGCATGCTCTAAAATTTGGGAAGTGACATCTAAATATAAATGCTGGATTCACTCTGAACGAGACAGAAATATTCTTGTGAGACCTAGAATGTCCTCTGTAGAGGACATTATATTTTAGCGAATTTCTCTGACAACATAAACAGTTTTGTCTGGATATTCTTATAAAATATTCCCATTTTCTTACTCCCATTATTACACATCTTTGTACATTACATATTGTCCTAAAAACACAATAATCTGCTAATTAGATAGTGTATAGAGGCATTGTACAGAATGGGAATGGCATTTATGACCATGTTTACACGCATATTGCATAAAGTAAAATGGTATATCAAATTATTTTGTTATATCTTGCATAACATTGTTGAGAACCATCTTTATACAAAGTTTATTTTAAAAAAAGCTTGAAGCATAAAAATGTATTGCTCAGTGAAAATAGTTTTTGCCTATTCATGTATTTTTATGTCATTCAAATAAAAAAATTGTAAATATACATTTGTCATACAATGAAAAAACTCACAAATCCTTTTTTTCTGGTTCTCACGGTAAAATACTAGTAACCCATTAAAGCAATGTAAAGGCAGACTAATAGATTAATAGACAAACATTTGTAGCAAAATATTTTTGCAATTCCAATTATTGGTAAAAGTGATGACTTGTAAATAATCGTAAATGTCTCACTGCTATAGTTGAGCCATTGCTTAGCCTACATCTGCACTTTACTGAAGCACCCTTAGTCATTTCAGAAGCATCCTCCGTGATTTGATTGTGTAACCGGGCCTGTGTCAACATGTGATCGTCAAAGAGTGGATCTCTGAGCTAGTGCTAGTGAGTGGAGGCGGGGCTCACTTGAATATTTATAGAACTGGGTATACTGAATGAGGCAAGGGTGTAGCGTTACATTCAAGCTATTTTAAGGCATTTGTGACATTTTTTGATTTTCGAAGATGTGTTGTAAGGTATACAATCATTGACTACAGGGGGACTTAAAGCAATTTAAAAACTGCTGCTTGTTTTACTGTATGTAAATTGTAATTTACCTTTTGCTAAGTCAATCCCTAAATACCTTACCAACCAATCCTAGTAAATGTAAACTTAACTACATTGACGGTATGAAAACGGCTAAATGCTAAGGTTTACAGTGCTATTAATTTATTAGTGTTTTTAAAAAAAATCTTTCTATCTTTCAGAAATGTGCATGCCCAATTGCATGCTCAATAAAACAACAACAAAAAAGATTATTTTCTGAGTTCTTATGTTTTTTTTAAAACTGTTTGTGATGTCAGATTTGAATATGTGCATATTCAAATCATGCAAATGAGATTCAAAGCTGCTTTTGACTTACATTTCTGTTTGTTTCCTCACACACATCTGAGACTTATTTTTGCAGCCACTATATACTTCATATCAGCCTCTGTTGTTTTATATGGGTGCCCTGTGTTTGGTCATGAGGATGTATTGTTTGCTGTGTAGATCTCATCTTCAAAAACACACCTCCGACATAATAGAGCTCCTTACTTATTTAGCCCACGGCACCGCTTCAGTCGATGAAATGGCTCTCGCCAAGGGTATGAATGACTCCAAGGGCGGAGGGCGCTGGGGGTTGTGGTCGGGGATCTTTCTTTTTTTTGTGTCTCCTCTCTTCCGCATTTCCCCGGGGCCGCTCCGACCTAATGGGTGCATGTTCCGCTCCGGCATTCCATTCCAATTTGATAATAATGATATTTGCACAGGACGCCCTCTGCTTGCACAGTGTAATTACCTACTTTTTATATGATCTCTATTATTGGAAATCGATGTCGATAAGAGCACCCCATTAGAGCTTGTTATTATCACAGCTTGGGTTTTGCAACACTGCCATTATTATTTTACACACTCTAGACTGGCAGGGTTTATGGCCTGCTCGCTGCAGCCAGGCTGGAGTGTCAGTCTAATTCACAGGCGGGCAACAGGGGAATAAGTCTCGAGGACTCGAAGCGGAGAAATCACAAGTGAGCGTTTTTTAAATTGGTCAGCGACTGAATCCGGTCGAATGTTAAAACCGACAACCGGAAAAGAGATAATGGTGGTCTTAAGAATTAATGAATTATTTTTTGTGTGTGGAAATTTCAGCCTCGTGCAGGTCAGATAAGGAAGATTTTCTCCACAGGGAGGGTCTAAGCACATTTGTCTAGAAATTCCCAGCTTTTGTCTTGCACCCTGCAGAGAGAGTGAAATGATTATTAGCAATGAACTGTCCTTTAATGAAGCAGTATAAACAGGGATGGACTGACCATGGGGAGCGATGGGACTTTTCCTGGTGGAACAGTCAGCTTGTGGGATGGCTGCTGAAACCAAATTTTATATATAATTATAATATAAATGTATCTTTTGCACATTTGCATCAGTTTCGTGGGATTGTGCCTCCTCTCAGTTCATAATTGAGTTTTTTTTGTTTTTTGCAATGTGTTGCTTTTTTAAAATGCAACTGAACTATTGCTAAATCCCTCCTTAAATACCTTACTGACCAATTTTGCCTTAACAGCTGTAACCCTCCACCATTATTTAATAGTGATGCAACCAAAAGTATTTGGTCGAAACCAGCTAAAAAAGAATTTCCTGTTTTGAGCTGAAATCATTGAAACAATGATGTGTAATTAGCGCTTTCCGGTTATGTGTTTTTATTGTGTCCTTCTTTTATTGTGTCAGTGTCTATATTGTGCACACAATGAGGATAAACATGTCAACAGGGTGGACACTCTTAATTGTTACCAAAAATAATGCTAGATTTTTTGTTTGAAATATCGACAGGCGGCTCATTGATGAAGAACTTTATCACCTGAGAACACGACACTCTGAACAGCATGAATTATACTGATTTAATTAGTGAAACTTTATTCTTGGTTCAGAGTTTTTACTCAGTTTCTTTGTTTTTATAAATAACATTTTGGTGCATCACTGTAGAGGGTATGCTTTGACATCACTTTCCCGCCAGAAAATACACCCCCTCAGCTGGACTGAGTGGCAGAAGAGTCTTCTGCATGACTGAATTTAATAGGGGAAAACTGGAAGAAGCGAGTAAAACGAACGATTATCAATTTAAACTAAAGGTTGGACTCTATAGTGTTCCCTACAACTAACCCAACATCCAGTGATCCATGGATATTGACATGCAGACAGGAATCGTGTTTCCTGACATTTACACGTGCCTGATTTCGATGCCGGGGAAATACATAAAACAAATTTGCCTGTGAATGCTTTATATAAATACAATATAGGTAGGTCTAAATCCGGGTTATCACTTATATCAATGTCATATACACCGATCAGGCAAAACATTATGACATGTGGCCTCTTTCTCCAGGATAATGCGCCCTGCCACAAAGCAAAAATGTTTCAGGAATGGTTTGAGGAGCACAACAACGAGTTTGAGGTGTTGACTTGGCCTCAAGATCTCCCCAGATCTCAATCCATTTGGAAATCTGTAGGTTGTGCTGAACAAACAAGTCTGATCCATAGAGGCTCCAGCTCACGCTGACAGGACTTAAAGGATCTGCTGCTAACATCTTGGTGTTACCACAGATACCACAGCACACCTTCACGGGTTTAGTGGAGTCCCTGCCTCGACAGGTCAGGACTGTTTTGGCAGCAAAAGCGGGACCAACACAATATTAGGAAGGTGGTCATAATGGTATGCCTGATCAGTGTAAATCATCATTGTCCAGCCGTAAAACTTGTATAGTTTCTTTTGTCAGTGTTTATTTAAAAACATCCAATTATGCCGAATATAAGATGGTAAATATCTAATTGATGAGTTGTTAATACAGTATATAACAATAGAGTATGATTTTACCTCAAAATTCAGCATATTGACACAAAATGATAACTGCAAATCCACATTTCACTGCCTGTAGTCCCGTTGTTTCTGGCTACTCAGTCATCTTTAATGTATCTAGATTCTGTCGAATTACAGAGATACTTGGTTGCTCTGTCATTATATTTTACACGGAATATAAATGTCATTAAGTTGCACCTTTTGCAGAGTTCACCGCAAACTGAATCACAACTTCTCAGGAATCTTCTCGTATTGATTCTGATGAAGATCCGGCCCACTTAAAGAAAACTAGTTTTTCATTAAATTGTGTGCCAAAAAAAGGTAGAGGAATCAGACATGAGAGAAATAATAACCCTGACGTTTAAGGAATTAGGAATTAGGATGGTTGGATTGAGCTATCTGCAACACCATGCTAACTGGTCCACAACAGGGACAGGAGGAGAGCAACTAACTGGAGGGTAGGCGCTCCTGGGATGAAATTTAGAACTGAAAACAGATAAGTGTGGGGATGAATCAATGGAAGGTTGCTGCTTGAGAATGTTGTCTGGACATATTGAGTGGGATGGAGACAGTGGATGGAGACAGCCTTGACATGGTTCCTAGACCAGGTTTAGTGGAGTCTGAATACATTCGTTCTCAACCTGATACCCAATTACCCAAAATCTTTGTTTGTGTTGGTTATTGGTATTGTCTTATGGATTCGGTGTGAGGTTTCACTCAGGTGTTTACTTAATCCTTCGAGGCCTTCTGATCTTTCAATGCAAAGTCTATAAAAACAGTTAAAAAGGTTGTTTGACTTCATGTACATAATTCTTGAGGCTAAACTGAGATTCAAACCCAATTTAACCTGGAAATAAAATTAGAATAAAACCACGTACACTTTTAAAAATAAAGGTTCTTTATGTTCTCTTTGGTTCCATGAAGAACCTTTACGTATCTTCTTAATGAGTACAGAATCTCCTGATCAAAACACATGCGAATGAGACGCAATAAAACAAGCGATCATATGTAAGCAGATGCATATGTAAAATAATGTGATCATCAACATTTAAACATCATATAAATCAAAACAATCTAATGTTACTGAATGAAATGTGGACCCAGGATGAGCTACAGGAATGTGCAAGCATTAGGGGTGTTGATGGGCTCAATCTACTCCATCTGTGTGTGATTATCGTTCTGAATCTGTTCTGGATGTAGTCTTTGACAAAAACTGGATTTTCTTGTTTTTTGTTAAAAATTTAGCCTTTTTTTTACAAAACTTGCCCATATTTAAGTGTTGATAAAAAAGGAATGCGTGAAGTTTTTAAAGAAGAGGTTCTATTCTTTCTTTTGATATATTGCATGTTCAAATATTCACACAACAAAATATTCTATGGGCCAATACATTTTTTTGTGTGAAAATTATAAAAAAAACCTGGCGGTGCCGGTGGCTGGCAACATCACGTGAGCGTAACCGCCATAGAGGCGATAATCCAAAATCATTAACCAGTTGACAAATTTCTACCAGTTAATAATGTCTATATCGCTCACCCCATCCCAATATATGTTTTTTTGTACTAATTATTTGATTGGTTTATTGGTTTATCTTTATTTCTTTTGTGAACTTGGTTCAACTGCAGACAGCAACTTTTCTCTTGATGAATTTTGCCCCTTGTAAAAATGGGAGATAACATTGGCTAGACTAGCATGTTATACCAAGAATTCAGTCTATTGCCTAGATTTCAGAGAAACCCCTCTCAGCTCTGTAGTTTTGTACTTCAAGTGCTCTGATCTCTGAAAAACAAATATAGGCTCTCGGTGAGATTCGTGATCCTGATGCCAGGCACGGACAGATGGATGTGAGGTTGTTTGCTCTCTACTTTGGCTGTGCTGGATTACTTTTATGGAAGAAACATGAAAGTTGCTCATGATGAAAATTTCATGGATCAAGAATAGGAAGGAGACCAACCACCCCATTGAGTACAAGTCTATTTTTTTCATCTAGGGAGGTTTCAGGGACATCTCAGAAGTAGAGTAAACAGTAATACTACAGTACAATAAATTGTCTTGCATCCAGGTTGTCTTCAAGGCTGTCCGGACAGTTATGAACCGGACTGACATTTCACTCACCGTTACAATTCTTCAAATTACTTTTATCCATGTGTGATGAATAAAATATTTTTTTCTTTACTATTGAAAAAGGGCAAGATGCCATATTCAATTGTGAAGATTTCTTCGGCTTGTAGGCTTTATCATAGAAAATGACGTAACCACAAAAGGCTTTGAATTACAATGATTTTGCCATAGTTAAGGGATGTTCTTAGACTCAGTGTGTTTTATTAAACTGCAGAAACAGCTATATGATAAAAATGTTCAATAAATAGATACATTTATTAATAATTGGAATTAAGAATCCAACCACCAGGTAATGCAGTTCATTCATCTAATTATTGTCAATTTACAGTTGCCCAAGCAACATCTTTACTTCACACATTAATAGAATATGTGGTCACGGGTGTGTGTTTATCTGCTTTTTATAAACGGTTTGAACGTGGCTCAACCATCAGCATCTTGAGTCAACTATTCGTTTTATATTCAGAATTATATTAAGTTGTTAAAAATAACTATGACTTTATTCTTATCAGAAATTCTTAAGATAGACCAGGCAAATCAAACATTTTCAGAGGTGTATATATTCAGACATTCATAATATGTCGAATGAAAGAACCACAGTATTTGTGCCAGTTCTTTAAGTGTTCCCAGATCGAAGCAGAACAAACAACATTTAATCAAATAATTCTGCCCCAGGGGTTTGTCTTCGGTCCCATCTTAGATCAAATGGCAAATGGCTTTAAAGCCAATCTCAGATTTTATAGCAAAAGGTTGGAGCTCTGCCCCTTTCCCCCTATTCTTTAATATTGAAAAAAATGAAACTATTGATTTTCTGTCTGTTTCTCACTCTGCTCGGAATATTAAAATGGACAGTGAGATCTCGCACATGGCCGTGTCCCGATTCTGAGGCCGTGTTGATGTTGAGCTGCAGTAAAAATGGTTGTTGATGGCAGGATGTTAGCAGGCTTTTTTTTGTTTTTTTGAAGAGTGGAATGGAAGAAAAGAAGGTCACAGGCTAATCTCACTGTTTCTTCTTGCGTGGTGCCATTAGTCCCTTTGTTCAGAAGGATAAGAGCTTTTATATTTGTCTAAGAGCTCCCTTGTGAAGTTCCAGTGTGTGCTTTTGTTTCTTGCGTGATTTGGTAGCACATCTATATCTTAAAATATGCACTAAATATCTAAATTTAATCTATAAAGACCTACAGGATGTCTGACAGAATCAGGTTTGGTGAGACTGAGTGATACTGTCAGACTTTGTTTATGGTTTTAAAAAAGGATTTTCACTTAATGACACTTTTTGAGATTAATGTTGGAGTTTAATGTACAGAGACAACTGTAAGCAAGCCATTTGCCATTGGCTTATTTTATGAAGAGGGTGAAACGGGTTTGGAAACCTGCTTAGATTTGGATTTCTTTAGTGCCAGTTGTGGCACTGAGAGTGCACACTTTAAATGTTTATATGTTTGCAGATTTCTGTGACAATTGTGGCATCAAATGCAACATTGTGCCCCCTTTGGTTTGTGGTGTGATCAGAACTGTATGAATTAAACTTAATAACAAGTGGAGTCAATGGCTTCTGTAATAAACTAACATAAAATAGTAACCATCATTTCTACTCGCTGTGTCGAGAAGCTGTTATTATATTGTACATATTAGCCTATTAAAAGACAGCTTTTTTAAAAATATAATTACAACTGCCTTAATTCGGAATTAGATTGAGGCCTGCAATCCATGCTATGGCAACAACAGTAAAGCAACTTTTGTAAATTTAAGGCCATTAAAACTTTTTTTTTTCTCACAATTGAGAGTTCTATAGTCAGAATTGTGCGATATAAACTCAGAATAGCGAGGAAAAAAAGACTAAATTGTGAGATAAGTTGCCATTGTATTGTTTTATTTTGTGGCGGGAACCAGCTTCCATATGTGCAATTCTGCTGATAGAAAACAAAATGACAAACATTTCTAGTTTCAAAATTATTTGTTGTTCAGATATTCCTCCAATTTACTCATTGAACCTTAAGATCTCCATATCTCTGGGATTGAACCAAATAGGGCCTTTAAAGTGAAGATACCAAAAGAAAAGTTTATTAAGAACCAGAATCTAAAAGGATATTAAGATATCTTTCATACATCTGGAGTTTCAGACATGCAAACTAAGGGCAAAAAAGTGCTTTTATCCCAAAACATTTTAACTGTCACCAGTGTTAATTTTGACAGCAAATTTTGATTTAGTTTTAGTCATAGTCTTTTGACGAAAATGCCATTTAGTTTTAGTCATATTTTAGTCACCTGAATTGTTTTTAGTTTTAGTCTAGTTTTAGTCGACTAAAAATCAAAAGATTTTAGTCGACTAAATCTACAGTAGATTTAGTCGACTAAAATCTAATGAGTTTAGTTAAATTGTAATGCATTAAATGAGCATTTAAGCATTACATAACCGACTATTACTTGAACTGACATTTTGACATCATTGTGTTTGACAAAAATACACGAAAGAGAGCTCAATTCACTTCTTCTTTTTTTAAACATCTATATAGTTTTTATAACTTTGTATTTCTGTTTTAGTTAGTATATCAGGTTAAGCTAAAGCTTCAAGTTTGTTTATTTATTTAAGTAATGGAGATTTTTATAATAATAATAATAATTTGTTACATTTATATAGCGCTTTTCAAGGCACTCAAAGCGCTTTACATATAGAAAGGGGGAATCTCCTCAGCCACCACCAATGGTTTTATGAAACTATTATAACCCTGATATTTTAATGAATATGTGTCAAATACTGGTCTTTCCTCCTGACTATGAATTAAATGGGAATGAAATTAAATATAGTTTATTATGTAACCAAAAACGAATATATAATGCGTGACTCTTAATTATAAACAAGCTCTGAATACACCAGGACTCTTATTTTGAAATACCTCACTATTGCAGTTGCTGCTGCTCTTTCAAGTTCAGATGAGGGAGATAAAATATGCATTGTTACAACCGTCTAAAGCATATTACTATATACACATCGTAAAGTAAACATTGTCCTTGTTCATCAGCATTAATTGATAAACAATTGCATGATATAAATGTGTTATTTAGTTATCGTCTCGTTTTCATCAGTGAAAAAAGGTCGTGGACGAAAATTATGACACAAATTATTCATCAACGAAATTAACACTGACTGTCACCATTGGCATATAATGCAGCAAAGATTGCTGAAGTAAAATTTTACTTATAGACCTAACAATCTTTGTCTAAAAATCAAATAATGATGCTGCCATCTTTTTAAAGTCGTTTTTTATCCCCTGTAATTTGGCTCCAAATTGTCATTTTGACCCACCATCTACGAAACAGTGAATTACTCAGTAAATATGAATTCATGACATTTAATATTTTTGCTTTCTTCATTTCTTTCACCAGAAAATACAGGTCCTTCTCAAAAAATTAGCATATTGTGATAAAAGTTCATTATTTTCCATAATGTAATGATAAAAATTAAAACTTTAATATATTTTAGATTCATTTCACACCAACTGATATATTTCAGGTGTTTTATTGTTTTAATACGGATGATTTTGGCATACAGCTCATGAAAACCCAAAATTCCTATCTCAAAAAATTAGCATATTTCCACCGACCATTAAAAGAAAAGTGTTTTTAATACAAAAAAAGTCAACCTTCAAATAATTATGTTCAGTTATGCACTCAATACTTGGTCGGGAATCCTTTTGCAGAAATGACTGCTTCAATGTGGCGTGGCATGGAGGCAATCAGCCTGTGGCACTGCTGAGGTGTTATGGAGGCCCAGGATGCTTCGATAGCGGCCTTAAGCTCATCCAGAGTGTTGGGTCTTGCGTCTCTCAACTTTCTCTTCACAATATCCCACAGATTCTCAATGGGGTTCAGGTCAGGAGAGTTGGCAGGCCAATTGAGCACAGTAATACCATGGTCAGTAAACCATTTACCAGTGGTTTTGGCACTGTGAGCAGGTGCCAGGTCGCGCTGAAAAACGAAATCTTCATCTCCATAAAGCTTTTCAGCAGATGGAAGAATGAAGTGATCCAAAATCTCCTGATAGCTAGCTGCATTGACCCTGCCCTTGATAAAACACAGTGGACCAACACCAGCAGCTGACATGGCACCCCAGACCATCACTGACTGTGGGTACTTGACACTGGACTTCTGGCATTTTGGCATTTCCTTCTCCCCAGTCTTCCTCCAGACTCTGGCACCTTGATTTCCGAATGACATGCAAAATTTGAGCGACAGTCCAGTGCTGCTTCTCTGTAGCCCAGGTCAGGTGCTTCTGCCGCTGTTTCTGGTTCAAAAGTGGCTTGACCTGGGGAATGCGGCACCTGTAGCCCATTTCCTGCACACGCCTGTGCACGGTGGCTCTGGATGTTTCTACTCCAGATTCAGTCCACTGCTTCCGCAGGTCCCCCAAGGTCTGGAATCGGTCCTTCTCCACAATCTTCCTCAGGGTCCGGTCACCTCTTCTCGTTGTGCAGCGTTTTTTGCCACACTTTTTCCTTGCCACTGAGGTGCCTTGATACAGCACTCTGGGAACAGCCTATTCATTCAGAAATTTCTTTCTGTGTCTTACCCTCTCGCTTGAGGGTGTCAATGATGGCCTTCTGGACAGCAGTCAGGTCGGCAGTCTTACCCATGATTGCGGTTTTGAGTAATGAACCAGGCTGGGAGTTTTTAAAAGCCTCAGGAATCTTTTGCAGGTGTTTAGATTTAATTTGTTGATTTAGATGATTAAGTTAATAGCTCGTTTAGAGAACCTTTTCATGATATGCTAATGTTTTGAGATAGGAATTTTGGGTTTTCATGAGCTGTATGCCAAAATCATCAGTATTAAAACAATAAAAGACCTAAAATATTTCAGTTGGTGTGCAATGAATCTAAAATATATAAAAACGTTTAATTTTTATAATTACATTATGGAAAATAATGAACTTTTATCACAATATGCAAATTTTTTGAGAAGGACCTGTACTTTAATCTAAATTGTTTTGCCGAAGATCTCTGGTTACTTGACACGGTATCACCCTATTAGCATTTTTTAGAAAAAATATATTATACATTTTGACCAGAAGGTGGTACTGTTCCTAAACTTTTGAGTACCTTCAGGGCATGGTCCTGTTTTCTTACAATATGCTAATGTTTGCATAAAATTACAGCTACACAGGTATCACTGTGCCAAAAGGCTGCATGTAGCCTAAGGTCATCCTTGTGATAACATACCAAGACTTGTCTCAATATGCTAAAGCATTGCAGAGATATAGCCTCGCATCCAGTTTGGCATGTGGAATTCGTTTGCACGTTATTCGAGACAGGTTGGGTTTATAGCAAAGCTTTTAATAACTTTTTTCAACCATTGTCTGAAGATGATCTGTGCCAAATTTGGGGAAAAATTAACCGAACCATCTAGGATGAGTTCGAAAAAGTCTGGATTTTATTTTTGATTAAGGCTGTAACAAAATGTGACCCTATACATCATCTGAAAGCTGAATAAATAAGCTGTTGTTATGATAGGACAATATTTGGCAGAAATACAGCTATTTGAAAATCTGAGGGTGCAAAAAATAAATACTGAGAAAATAGCCTTTAAAGTTGTCCAAATGAAGTCCTTAGCATGCATATTACTACTACTACTACTAATAAATTGTTGATATATTTACGGTAGGAAATGTACAAAATATTTTCCTCGCCCAGCAGCCATATCACCCTGTAGTCCAAGACTGGTTTCCCACTGAAGCTAAGCAAGGCTGAGCCTGGTCAGTACCTGGATGGGAGACCAACTGGGAAAACTATAGGTAGCTGCTGGTAGAGGTGTTAGTGAGGCCAGCAGGGGGTGCTCACCCTGTGGTCCGTGTGGGTCCTAACACCCCATTATAGTGATGGGGACACTATACTGTAACAAGCACCGTCCTTCGGATGAGACATTAAACCGATAAAGAGTAGGGGTGTAACCCCGGCATCCTGCCCAAATTTGCCCATTGGCACCTGCTCATGATGGCCTCCTAATCATCCCCATAAATAAATACGATTGGCTTCATCACTCCTCTCCACCAATCAGCTGGTGTGTGGTGGGCGCTCTGGTGCAATATGGCTGCCGTCGCATCATCCAGGTGGAAGCTGCACATGTGGTGGTGGTTTGAGGAGATTGCCCCCTTCTATATGTAAAGTGCTTTGAGTGCCTAGAAAAGCGCTTAATAAATGTGAGAAATTATTATTATTATGATCTTAATATCCTAATAATTTTGGGCATAAAAGAAAAATAGCTCATTTTACTTTTTTATGACTGGTTTTGTGGTCCAGTGCCACAAATGTGGAAAAAGTGAATCCTTTCCGGATGTACTGTAATGTTCAAAAGTTATTAGCATAAACGATGAAACTTTGGACAGTTGGTGGCGCTAGATGGATTGAGTGAGACTCTAAAATTGTTGTGGTTCATGTTCAGATTGTTTATCTGTGTGCCAACTTTCACACCTTTTTAGCATACGGTTCTGTGGGCGGCCATAGACTCAAGAGTAGGTGCCTACGCACCTTCAGTACTTGGCCCCTAATAAGATAAGAATAAAAGTATGTTTTTTTGCTTCTTTATTGGATAGTAGAACACAGTAAAGAGCCAACAGAACATTATTTTGCAAAGAGATAGAGATGCTGTATTTATAAAGTTGATTTGGTGGGCTCAATAGGAGCACATTGGAATGAAACTGGGATCAAATTTGGAAATGCACACTTTTTTCCTGAGGTCTACCAGAGTAATTACTTTTTTTTTAAACTTTTTTTTAGGCAAATTTAGATTTTGTGCGATTTCATTAATCACTTTATAATTAAAGTAACTCGCTTAAAAATATAATCAAGTTGACATGCAGATCATCTACGGGTGCAGTGTTAAGGGTTATTTGTGAGAATTCAGTCTGTTGGAACACGTGGAGGAAAAGGAAGAGGATTTTATTTCAGCTCCCTGTGGAAATACACTTCTACAACTATCCATACAAGCTCAAAACAACATCAGACACCATGAGTGTCCTTCAACAGAAACTTTCCAACAACTTTCCTTTAATGAAAAGCACAATGACAAGCCCAAGCCCAA
This sequence comes from Gobiocypris rarus, assembly GCA_023029165.1. Lineage (NCBI taxonomy): Eukaryota > Metazoa > Chordata > Actinopteri > Cypriniformes > Gobionidae > Gobiocypris > Gobiocypris rarus. The sequence continues at coordinate 25,291,396 of CM040920.1, forward strand.
GGAGAAGCAATTCAGCGAAAAACAATTTACGACTCAAAAAGGACAAAGAGAGTGTTGAGGAAACAAAGAGAGAAAGGAAAAGTTGCAGAGGAATGTGACAGGTCCCCGAAAATCACATAAAATGGTTAGTGATGAGTGTATTTTTGCTAGACTGTGGCAACGCTCACCTTGAGGAGGCCACAATATGTGGCATTTGAAGAGACAGGGGGCCGAAGTCACACATTTTACTCAAGCATTCCACTCCACGACCACTGAGGGAGGTTGTAACCCTGAGAATCTGTTTTAGTTTAGCCGAGTTGCCATTAATACTGGCCGTTTTAACACCCTAACCTTTCCAGTGCTCATCTCAAGGGTGTTTTTAGAGGGAAAAAACACAGCTTTTGGAACAATTGCTTGGGGCGATCTAAAAGTGACCTCCAGCCAAAGTCAGTTTTTTTTTTTCTCCCTTCTTTTTAATCAGTAGATTCCACCACCCCCAGCCGCACTGCGTCCCCTCACACTCTGCCCTTCATACTTAACTTCTTTCCTTCCTGTCCTAAGGGTGATTGTGGCACTGTGCATCATAAAACTGCCATCATGCTACTGTATACCTTTAGTCATAGTGAAAGTCATGCAGTGTTAAATCATATGTAAAGCAGAAAGACGAACAAAGAACCAGGTAGGTTAAGGTTTTGTTTGAACTCTGGGGGACACACGTGCACCTGGTCATGCACGACAGATAACATTATACTATAATTTTGGTTTGCTTGTGGCAAACCCTTCCTTTCCCCAAATTATGTCTGCAAAAATCATAGTTTCTTCCCTCGAGAGTCCTTGCCTCTTCACCTGCTAGTTTCTGAACCTGTTGTGCAGTTTTCCTTCTGCACCGATACAAATGACATGTACTTTCACTTTTCAAATAGGCATAGATGTACATTGAAAGCTGAGAGGAATGTCAGCATGAACTATGTTCTTTCATTTTGACAAAAAAGGAAAAAAAGTCTTCAAGGAGTTTAAAAGTCATCACTGCAGTGTGCGCTGAAGTAATTAATAAACGTTTATTGTGCAGTAGCGCTAGCTCTGCGAGATATGAATAAGCCTCGGTGGAATTCTCACATGGAGGCATCATTTTTCTTGATGACAACAAAAGACAGCGCACTTTGGATATCACTTTAAAACATCAGCTTTTTGTCTGGGTAAATAGAGGACAGAGATGTGCAAATGTGCTGTATGCAGAAGTATTGCCTTTGTTGCATGTGAATCGAAACGTTCTGTGTCTGATATAAAACTGGGGAAAAACAGGCCTTTGTTTACATTTGCTTCCTTAGCAGACACTTTATCAAATAAATGCATATAAATTGATGTGTTGATTACTTCAGAAGGAAGTTAAGCATACAAATGCAGTCCAAACCAAAGAGGTGTCAGTAAGAATATAAAATGTAGTCTCGGTACTATTTTACCAGATCAATCGCGTAAAAGAACTTGCTTCAAAGCCCTCTTGCTGGTATCGGTCTGCAAGAGATCGTTTTTTGATTTTTGAGGCTCAATCCTCTACAGGATATCTCCAAGTGCATCTTCAGTCTGGTTGATTGACCAGGACCAGAGGCACACGATGCATCAAATTACTGTGTAACTGTCCTTCAGGGAAGCGTCTGGCCCTGAGCTGGGCCACACTAGACTTTTTAACTGTGACACCAGCTTATTAGATCACAGAGGTCATCCACCTTCTGCTCATTTAACGGCCGGGCCACCAATAATAGACATTCTGGGCATCATTGGGATGAAGCAGTGTGTCAACGTAGTGTGGGACTCCAATTTGAGATCTCCAATGGGAGTCCCAGCTCTGTTTCAGGTACATTTGTCCAGTGACCTTGCAGGGTCACTCTCTTTTCGAAAGGAAGGGAAAGATTAATCAGGTGCCTTAAACTGTTCCCGTCTTAAACGCTAACTGATTGGCCCGAGTGCTGAGGGAAATGAGATATAAGCCCATTTTACAGTCCTTCCATTTACTATAATAATACATGTTAAGGTTAAACTTTGAATTAGATGTTTGCTGCTTCCTTCAATATCTTGATTGTTCAGACATCGTTTTAAAATATTTAAAGGAGCACGTATGGAGTTTTTTTTTTCCTTGCTGACTTTTATGCAAAAGTGACTTTTGCAGTTGCTTTTTCCCACAGGAGCTGTTTGTTTGCCTTTTTTCTTTTCATCCATTTCAGTGGACATTCTCATTTTTAGTCCCAACAAAGTTGTTGGTGGTTACTACTTTTTCATGGATTCTGGCTATAGTAGTAATTTATAGAGTTATTTAGTGTTTTGCAGTGCATAAATCTGTTCCCACTGCTTCATTAAATGACTTGTGGTAATACAAACGAAGCATGAATGCTATTCAATTGATTCATTAATTTATTCTAGAAACTAAAATTAATTTTGACAATGTTATATAGACAAATTCAAAGCTGGAGCTGACCATGACTCCAGATATCTTGTGAAATTATAAATAAACAAGCCAACATGGACAGTTGGATAGTCAAAGGGTTATTTACAGAAAAGTTAATATAAGGGTAGGTTTATCACTGACAATTGTATCATTCTTTCAGTTTTTTCTCCACTGTTTTGCTTAAAGCACTCTGTTTGCTGTCATCCAGTTTGAAATGGAGGCTACAAACACAGTTTGCTAAGAAGCATTTCCTACTAAAGCAAGGTGAAATTTGACTCTGGTAAGCTTGGTTCTATCAGTGAGGCACACAAACATGAGTCACGCGGCTCTTAGACTGTAAGATTTCTTTGACTGTTTGCGTTTCTAAGACTGTCTTTTTGCACTTGCGATCTTCTAGAATGACACTCTTTGGCGCCACCTATTGTTGCTGTGTATTATTGACATGTAAAAGTCAAACCCTGAATATAAGACGACCCTGTTTTTTTCAGATGTATTTCTAGGAAAAAAACATTCTTATATTCGGAACAATGCGGTATTTGGCAAAAGGGAAGAAAACAGGCTTCTTATCTCTGTTTTCTCTAGTCAGGTAGCACTGATTTCCAAAACAATATGCCTTTCTGCTGCTTTGAAAACCTCATTTTGCCAGCGATGTACCTCTATAAAGGGTTCTGTCAGGCGTTTTATATATAGAACCTTTTAGGAGTTCCCATCAAGTTATTGATTAGTTTTAATTGAGTTTTTACATTTTACATTTACATTTTATAAATTCATAAACATAACACTTTATCAGAAAAAAAAAATAACCCGTTAAACATGAAAGTATTTTGCAGTCATTTAAGACATTTCTCCTTATATATTGAGTCAAGAACCTTATAGGGTTCTATATAAAACCCAAGGAACCTTTTACTCTAAGAGTGTGAAATAAGCAAATGTGAACCTCACTGGTTCTTGCGGAAGCTGAAACGTGCTACGTAACATGAGAATGAACCTCATAGTTTCTCGCACGTCAAGTGATCATGCTTGAGCATCCATTTACCACAAGCGATGTGTGAGTTGATGAATGTTTATGTGAATAAAAGCCTAAATTCAATCTGTTCATCATATAAAGCAGACAAGTCTCTTCAGAAAACTTTAGAATAAACCGCTAAATGTATATAGATTAGTTTTACCATCTCTTTATTCACTTTTTGAAGCATCAAAGTGTCAGTTGTGTAGCTGTCTGTTAATGGAGGGTCACAGAGCTCTCAGATTTGATCAAAAAGATATTCATGTGTGTTCCGAAGTTTGGAATGACATGAAGGAGAGTAATTAATGATAGAATTTTCATTTTTGGGTGAACTAACCCTTTAATATTCATAAGACATCCCAACCGACATGTTTGTCCCCACTTCTTTTTAAAAACGGCTATTACAGAAATAGTAACTTTGCAGGACATGGCTTGTCATGTCATATCAACATGGTGGCGGAAGTGATTTCTATATATAAAAAAAAAGCTTTTTTTTAGGCCACTGATATAAATGCAGTCTTCATCTCATCTGAGTGTAAAAGTTTGTAATAAAGAAAAAAACCCAATACACCTTCAATTCTGCTCTGGCTTGTGAGTTATCAAAAAAGACAGCTCGGTTACATAAACTGGCTGGTTTTCTTGGCTGTCATTGTAACCAGCAAAATTGTTTCCGTCACAATATTGATATCCATATCAGTCCATCTTTCACTTCTTTCACGCAGGTCAGTTTATATAAACAGACATCTATAATTCTGTTTCAATGTCTGATCTGCAAATAAATGAGCTTCACTTTGGACTTTTAAGCATCCTTCATGTGTGCACTCAAGAGACATTTGTTCAGCGTGAAAAAGGAGCTCAGGTTGAAATGATCCTGGCACCTGTGATTGATTCTCCTTTCTATGGCTGTGAAACAAAGTTGATGGCTTTTTTCTGTTCACCAAATGCTAGGCAATCTTTAAATCTCGCTTTTTGGTCTTCTTCAAGGCTGCTTTGAAATTGAATACTGTAATATAACTTTTAATTTGTTTTTAATTGTGTTATTTGAGCTTTTACTTCCCTAAGTATTCATTATGGTTCCCCTGGAATACCCTAAAATGTCTTTTTAAAATTATTCACAAATATTGTTAGGTATTAAAAAAGCTTACTCTAAATTCAATCCGTCTTTCATAGAAAGGAATACAATGTTTCTTAATATTACAAACTTGAAAGTGGAACGCGCCGACTGCTCTTATCAAACAGCCTTCTTCATAGTAACTTATTTCAAATGGCTGTTGTTTATATTTTTGTTTATCAGTTTGTTTATTTAATTATTTTTTTATTTTTTTACTTTTTTCACCCCACGGTTTCTTCAAACTAATAAAAGTTCCACAGAGAGAAAAACACAGCAGCTTTCCGTGGCTGGATAGCTTTGAATCCGCTGGTGTTCCTATAACAGCCATGCATTTCTGTGAATAATATATTTGTTTTGTGCTGTTATCATCTGACATTTTAATAAAATAAAAAAGTCTTATTTTTCTAAATAAGCAAGCGTGGTTGGTAGAAACTTGTTTTGATAGACAACGCTCTTTTTGCAAAAATGAGTTTGTCTTTACTTGAATATACTTCAAAGCAGCAACTTTGAAAATCTGTGAATAAAACATTTGTTTTGTGGAGTTGTTCGTGCAGGAAGGTTCAACCACCATTTTAGTCTTCGTTATCGTTGCATCACTGTGGCAAGGTGCCATGAATGGTCTCATAGAGCTTGGCACTTGGTTCTGAGAGACCTGCCATCCAGAGCGAAGCTATTAGTTAATGGAACAGCATGACATCACTGTGATGAAGAGACAAATCTGCTCACATGACAACAGGCAGTGTGACACGTTTTAGCCAGAGTTGTAGCAAGACGGTATGGGGCGAAAGGTCTGGTAGAGAAGATCTGGCCAGTGCTTGCTCTCTGTTGTTAACAAGCTTTGGGCTTCTTGCGCTCCCGGGCCTCTTCCTACTGGCCCGACATCACTCAAAGTCTGTCCGTCTGCTGTAAGGATCCGTCTGTCTGACAGTGATGGATTCACTGTATTTCTATGACTGCAAGCCTTCACATGAGTTCCCTTCACAGAGTAACAGCACTCATTAAGATAAATAGCCGCAAATCAAAAGCAGCTTCTTGGTGCAAAAGAGGGTTCACCGTTTGGCCAAGTGATTCATATTTACTTTTATGTACTCGATTTGAATCGATACGGGTCAGAGACTAACATGGAAGGTTATGAAATTTTCCAGGGGTTTCTTCTTGTATTTAAAGGACTTCAGAGTACTAATCTACATAATATGAATACAAATGACTATGACAGTGGAACACGGTGCACAGCAGACCGCTGGCAGCATTCGGCTGTGTTTATCAATCATCTTGCCTATTTATGATAGGGCAGAGAGAGCATGTGACCCTCCGTGGCATGGGGAGAGGATGCTGTGCACTGAATCTGTCACATGCTGTATGACATTCCAGGGACACAGTTCGAAGACGTCCAAGTAATGTAGCTTACACGAGAGCTCTAGATATATCATAATGTATGTTAGAACAGGGCTTGTCAAATGGGCGCTGGACTGGATTTGACTTTTAAAGGGATAGTTAACCCAAAAATGAAAATTCTGTCATCATTCACTCTTATGTCATTCCAAACCCGTATGACTTTCTTTCTTTTAAAGAATACAAAAGACAATTTGAAAAATGTCCTTTGGTTGTACAGTGAAAGTCAATGGGGGTCCAATGTTGACATATGGGTGAGTAAATAAAGACTGAATTTTCATATTTGGGTAAACTATCCCTTTAATTTTCAAGTTCATCCTTTAATTTAGCCTGTTTGTTGTAATAGATTTTATTATATTGGGATACAGTTTGTGCAATTTTTTGCTTTTTATATTTTATTTCTGTACAGACAATTATAATGTATTGCTGTGAATGGAAAAAAAGAAAGAAAATGAGTATAAAAAACAACGTGTAATTAAAAATATATATTTCTAGGTAATGTAAAATACAAAAAAACATTTTGTTTTGCTTACTTTGTACTTTTGGTCCTTTTTTGGGTAGTTTCATGGCAACCATTGTAAAAGTTGTGTTCTTAAACAACAGCAGTGTGTTAGAAGGTAACATTTTAAAGCTGTATATATCAAGTGTAGATATTAGACGCATGTTTTCCATGTCATATGCACTTGTATGCTCTCGATAAGTGACTATGAAATGAACATGGTGCAAGTTTATTTTCTACACAAGTAATAGGTTAGGACATTCAAATAGGACGAGCGCAACATGATCTTTGAAAATATTGACTAATCAATGAAAAGTAATTTACAATGATTACCCTTCTACGTGTGAAGATCTTTTAAACAGTGTCAAGACTTGTAAACCATCCCCCCTTTTGCACCCAAAGCTTTCACATGGCAAAAATCCATACCCAGCAAATACAATCTCATTTCTCCCTCCACCCCGTCGCTTTAAATAGTCCATATTGAATTAACTCCATAAAAACGGAGATCGATCTTTCCATTGCCCATCTTGATACTGCTGTTCGCACCACTGAACTCATAATCACCTCTGATCCAGGCAAGGCATTAGTTCAGAAGAGAAAAGCTTTTCCCATCAACTAAGAGTCACATATATCCGACCATCAGGCGTGCAGCTCTTTGCTAATATCAGCTGATGTCTCATTATGCCAGCTAATGGGTCAGTGGGTGACACAATGGTTCAACTTCCAATGTTGTACCTATTAACCATAAATTCATTTTCTTTAATCCAATTTAATGATTATTGATAGCCACTGCTTTTTACAAGTTGAAACATACCGCGTTTATGTGGAGCATTCAATTTGGAGAGAAACATTTGTCAGTTGTTTTTGTTTTATGCTATTACAGGAATAAACTGGCCACTTTTTTATAACATAAAAAAAAAACATAAATGTTTTTTTTATAACCATAACAATAAAGAAAATTTGACTATCATAGTCAGTGGCGGAGCCAGGATTTTTGGGGTGGCCGGGCAGGGGTCAGCAACCAGTCTGGGGTGGCACAGAAATGTTCATTATTTCAGCATAAAAAAATTGTTTTACTATCATGTACTGGACTGTTTTAGTCCCTACAACACAACCGCATACAACAGTTAATTTGTACTTCATTGTTATTGAGATGGTAGTGAATCAGATCATGAAATACTGAGTGAATTTTACAATTTTTTTTATTATTCCTTACCACTAGGCATAATAATAAAAGGGCTCACACTAGCTAAAGTTCTACTTTCTCAGTCACTTTGGTTTGTTTCTCACAACCCCCACTAGCTTTTTTGCATCCATGAGACATGCAGATATCTACATACTGTAGTTCAAAGAGAATTACATTATTTGTTGTTTCTGTGACTGCACACAATGCGACCCACTCAAAATGGCCTGGCAACCCATCAGGTGAGAAACATGTTCTGCTGAAGCTCATTCAGCACCTGTACCTTTTCTGCACTCGTTTGACTTATGCCTGGCGCTAAGGCGAAGTTGGAGTGCATGTCTGAAAAGTTTCCTGTTTTTTGTGGTCTTAAAGAGACGGTTCTGCGTTTAAATAAATGCAATTCTTGTGAAGAAAAATAGAGACAGAAACAGCAGTCGTGAGCGGCGTGGCCAAAGGGGTGGCCTATCTCCGCCCCTGCATATAGCTGACTCATATAGTCAAAGGGTTAGTTCGCCCAAAAATTGTAATTCTCTCATTAATTACTCACCCTCATGTCATTCCAAACCCTAAGACCTTCATTCGTCTTCGGGAACACAAATTAAGATATTTTTGATGAAATCCGAGAGCTCTCTGACCACCCCATAGACTGCAATTTAATAACCACTTTAAAGATCCAGAAAGGTAGTAAACACATCGTTAAAATAGTCCATGTGACAACAGTGGTTCAAGCTTAATTTTATGATGCGACGATAATTGTTTTGCTCAAACAACAAACAAAACGAATGACTTTATTCAACTATTTCCTCTTGCCTGTAAACAGTGGTTCTTCTGGGTTCTACGGCAGAACGCCGGCTTACCATTGGCTAGCTCCTTCGTCAGCATCACACTCATGCGTCGTAGTGGCCAATGGTAAGCCGGCGTTCTGACACGGTGCTTCGAAAGCGCTGCACTGTATTTCCTATGTCAACACAGCGTAGGAGACTGGAACAGATGAGAAGAGATTGTTAAATAAAGTCAGTATTTTTGTGTGTTTCACAAAAAGTATTCTTGTAGCTTCGTAATAGGGGTGTGACGAGACTCTTATCTCACGAGACGAGATATGAGATTGGGTTCACGAGAACTAGACGAGACTAGATTTTTACATAGTATTAAGAAATTGATGAAATACATGACTGAAAAAATTGTTTGCAGGTGCATTTGAAATGTTTTAACTCATCATCTTATGAATGTCATTTTAGTTCTATTTTCTGAGTATGAATTATCATATGCAGTTAAAGACAACAATACTCAAGCATTGTAAAGGTTTTGACACAAACTCAACTGACTGGCTTCTCTCCTGTATGATTGTCTCTTCAGACCTTAGAACTGCACTTGAGCTTCTTTTGACTCCTAACTGAACTCCTTCCCACAGATTGATCATAGACATTAAGTGCAAAAAATAACCATAATACCATAATCAAAGTACTCAATATTCAAAGTGGAAATAGAGACCAGATTTTTCTTCTAGCATGATATAGAGCTAAGAGATGGTTACAACGGGATAGCTTATATATTGGGAGATATTCGCTTGCCTCAGGGAGTCACTTTACAACAGTGGTAACGTATTGAAATCATGTTTGAATGTGTACTCAGGGAATAGTATTCCCAGGGAATAGTACTGATGGTGCTGAGCGCGCATTTTCAAATATAAGTCTGACGCTTCTGCTGCGCAACGAATCCTCCGCCGCGGAGTCCATTAACATGTAACACACTCGTAACACGCTCAATGCGAGCACTCGTCTTCTCGACACGTAATCAGTGCTATGTACTATGTACGGCTCGAACCGCTCGTGTGGAATCGAAGTGACTGTTATCCACTGAATTAAATTGTTTTTATTTCTATAAAAAGCCAAACTAGAGCGGAGAAGTAATTTAAACGTAGTGTTGGCATATTCTATCCTAACTTCACCCTCACACTTGTCATTACAATATGACACGAGACCGCTTTCACCTCGACGAGAAATCCCGTCACAGTTTAGTCTCGCGACATCTCATCCCACCCCTACTTCATAACATTAAGGTTGAACCACTGGAGTCACATGGGTTATTTTAACTGTCTTTTCTACCTTTCTGGGCCTTGAAAGTGGTAATTACATTGTTGTCTATGGAGGGGTCAGAGAGCTCTCGGATTTCATCAAAAATATCTTAATTTGTGTTCCGAAGATGAACGAAGGTCCTACTACTCTAACGAACGACATGAGGGTGAGTATTAATGACAGAATTGTCATTTTTTAGGTGAACTAAATTTTTAAACATAATATTATGGAAAATTAAAAAGTTTTTTTTTGTTTTTTTTCTTAGTGTGAAGAATGTTTTAAATGGATCATGACATGGATTTTTTTTATGTTCCTTGAGCTTCACTATAAACAAACTCAACTGATTGGCTTCTCTCCTGTATGATTTTTACACGAGTCTCTTCAAACCTTACTGTACATGAATAATGAGCTACCAGAACTTCTGATTGAGGCTTTGTGTGACCTCCTAATTGAACTCCTTTCCACAAATTGAACATTTAAAAATAAAAACCTTATAAATAACACAAATACATAACACAGTTTTGTCTTAGTCTTATGTGCAAACAATAAGTACAACCATCAAAGTACTCTCTCAATAGGTTATTGCTGTTGTATGTTGTCTAATTTGCACGCATCGGGGAACTCGTGTTTTACTTTCGCTTTTCGTATTCATGACCGCACATACTCTGTGTATAGGGAAAGGTGGTGCTGAGCGCACATTTTAAAAGATAAGACAAATTCAAAATCAGACACTTAGGCTCTGTTGCTATAAAAAAAGTAATTTAAACTTAGTGGTGGCTTATTCTATGCTAATTTCACCCTCACACTCCGTCATGGCGATATCACAAGACGGCTTTCCACCTTGACGATAAGTCATGTCACTCCCCTACTAAATAACCTTTCCAAATAAAGAACCTTTTGTGCACTGAACAAGTTCCATTGATATAAAGGTTCTTAATCAAACCATCAATGCCAGTAAAGGACCTTGATTTTATTTGATTATATGATAGCTTTGTGTCAGTAGAAAAAGTCCCTTTTCTCTAATAATCTTCCTCGCTAAGAGAAGAGGAACCAGTTAGACAAAATCTTTGTGTCAGTGAATTAAACTTTTAGAATTGGTTTTCTGTCATTTTATAAATGAATCATTCTGAAATGTCGTAATTGATTCATTGAAAATATCTGATTTGTTTATGAATCAGACATCATTGCTTCTCTAATCAACTATTGAACTACTTATGAACTTGTGAATCCGCCAAGCAGAGAGAGGGTGGATTTCAGTGAATAACAATTCAAATTTCAGCCTTTTTTCACAGAAAAAATTATGTAATTTGATTCTGTTAAAAGCTTAAAGGGATACTTCACCGATTACCATTAAGCTTTGTATCAGTAGAAACCCGGTAGTATATTCGAATGACCGTGCTTTCCTCCCTCATGTCCCCCCGAGACTAGAAATTTATGTATTTTGTGTCTGAAAAAAAAGGCTTTTTTGGCCAGAGGCTAGAGACTACAGCCAGTAGTAGGAGCTAGTTCCGCATGTTTTCAACCTGCCCATAGAGGGTGGGAATCAACTCACATAATGTACAAATATTGTCAGCCATCTTTTTTTTTTTTAAGCTTTTTTTTCAGCTGCTGCAGAAGAGAAGCAAGACCTGCTTGGCGGTCAGGAGGAAGATACGCTAGTATTTTAAATTAATTTATCAACCAACTCGTCACGGAGACTCTCAAAATAAAACGGCGTCTTTTCAGTTTCGAGTCAACTAGTAGCCTAGTTGTATAATTTCTTCCGATACTGCCCTCTGTAACCGGTAGGCGTGGCTTGGGAGTGGCCTCGTAGGGCAGCGAAGCAAGTGCATTCAGGGAGTTGTTTTCTCTCATCCACGTGAGGCAAAAATAAATATTCTCAGTCTAGAAGGCACCCACTTCTAAAACAATTTCACATTTTTACTACATAAATGACCCAATTTAAATACACATTCATCTTTCCAGCTGTGAAATATCCCTTTAAAAACATCAGGGCCCTTTCAATGTAATTGGATGGACGAAAGTAGCCAGCGTGTTAATCAAAATGTCTCTTTTTGCATTCCGTAGAATAAGTCGTACAGATATGAAACCGCATAAGGACTTGGTAATGATGAAAATTTAGTTTTTAGATGAACTATCCCCTATAATATTCATGAACTCCCCTTCGCATTCCAGATCGCCCCTGCTTTTATCAGTAGCTGTGTTTACTGTAATCAAGCCACTGTTTCGTTGGTTTCTCTTTTTAATGCTTTTCATTTGAACTACGTCTTCAAGGTCTGGCAGTTGTGGGTTATCTAATGAATCAACCATGGTGAACAAAGGCAGTATAAAACATTTAAATCATACACTTGTGCATTAATGCTGACAGTCAGCACTGGAGGGGTATTTGATGCGATGAAATATTCTTGTGACTGAGAAACAAGAAAGCCTGTATCAAAGCAAACAAGAATAATGGAGCGAAGAATGACACATTCATTATTCATCACGGGGCTTTTGCAAAACATTTATTTATTCATCCGCCGACTTATTTATTTTATTTATGAGCGAATCCCACACCGCACACACGACAGCAGACGCAAGTTACTGTTTAGGCTGCGCTCATAGGGATGCATGCCGCAGAGTTTCTCCCGATATTGACGCAACTTTGAGAATGGTGTTGTCAGGTTGCTGATAAATAGGTAAAGGTGAACGAGACCGAATGAGAAATGAGGATCGACTGGGGTTTTCACCTTCCCTCGCACTGTTATTGCCATGTGCACACCATGATGTAAATCGTCGCCTGGAGTGATGAAGAAGCGTGATTGCGCGGAGGAGATGGAGGATGTACCTGATAAAACCAGAGGTCTGGTTTCGAGATTTTGCTGCGGGATATTCGATGCAGAGCTATTATACGCTGCGAAGTAGCTTTGCCCCAACTACCGCATTTCTCTGTTATCACAATGGAGATTAATTTGCATGTGTGCCAGACACAGGCTTTTTTTGAATTTATTTATTGCTTTCCAGTGGCAGGAAATTTCCCAAATTTGATGAAAATGTGCACATACTCAATCTTCTATGCATCAGTCATATGGGAGCCATCAGACAAACATAAATTAGAGAAATGCATGGTGAAGGCCTCATTTATAAAAGCAAAAATAATCACAAAACAGTGAGCCCTCAGGGATCTCAAATACAATTTTCATTTGCTTCAGATCCTTCATTTTTCTCCTCTGTCACTTTATGTACCTGGTCTCCCTCATCTGGGGACGATCATTAGACTAATTAGCAGGTAATCAATGTTTAATTAAAACGAGGTTGTTAATGAAAATGACTGGTGGTGCAATTTTGGACCGACTCTCTTTGTCACACCATCCTCATGTGAGAAAGACATTATGGGAAAGCACTTTTAGCACATTCATATTTTGATGCAGTTAGACAGAAGTTAAAGCACACTTGTAACCCTGTTGTGTACCTTGATAACTTCGACCGACGTTATAATATTACTTGAAGTTTATGCTGAAAACCAAACCACGTCGGAGCACCGCTTAATCAGCAAAAGTCATAATATTTAGCACACCTGTTGTTCTTTTCATTAAGAGACTGTAGTGGACTTTGAATTAATTTAAATTTAATTGGATTTGAATTATTGCAATTGTGCGTAATGAATTCACTTGTTTGTAAAAGTGGTTCTGCTATTACTTAATGTGTTCGTGAGCAAATGAAGCATGCTTACAGCAGAGCTTTACAATAAATACTCCTCTGTGCTACTATTCTAGTAAATACTACTAAAAAAAGTGCCACACAGAGCTGAGACATTTCTGGTTGACAGGTGAGAACATCCTTCAGTCAAGGTTATGAGATGGGCCGGGCAGAGCCGAATGAGTTCTGAGTGATCATATACCCTAATTTGAACAAAGCATAATGAGGGGCTGTAATAAAACATCTGTTTTAGCATAGTCGGTGATTAAAACTGACCTTTGAGTAAGACAGGAGAGTGCTTAACGACTGGAGTGGTATGCAAAGTGAAAAATGAATGCATTATCAATGTAATTAATGTCTATGGTGGACCTAAAGGCATTATGCAAATTGCGCTGAATCTTAATGCCTTCCACATCAAATGTTCGGTCTGCTGATTGCCCACAGACTTTCCTCATGAAGGTTCAGTTCGGCATTAACTCCCCAACCTTGCTAAACTTAGTCATCTCAATCCCGAACATCTTCAGAGTGGTTTAGATGTGGCGGTGTCAAAGGGGGTAAGTGTCTTAGTTTTTTTACACTTAGTTTATGACATTAAAGATTTTGTAAATAAATCCCTTTTCAGAATCTGTATGCTTAAAATATTTAGTTGTTGTTTTTTAGATCTGAAATTGCACCTGACTTCCTTTAACCCGTCACACACGCTTTCTGTTCAGCAGGATGTACATTAGTAGTGCAATTAACAGTTTATACACCTCCAAGTAGCAGAAATTATTCTACCTGACATTTAACATAAAAAGGTGTTAAAAATATTTTTGAAAAGTCATCTACTATCATTCCCAGGGAAAAAGTTTCTTTTAAGCGTACTTTTGCCTCATTTGATTTACTTGTTTAAAGTCGTTTCCAGTCATTTCTTATTGTTCCACATATGATTTATCTTTTGATGGCTGTTGAGAAATTCATTTTTAGCAGTGATTCAACTCACATTATTTGAATTCATTCAAATCATTTTATGAAATAGGTGCCTTTTTAAATAAAAAATGATACATTTTGAGTTCATAAATAAATGCATTCTGGGCTTTAATTATGGCAAAACAGTTTTAACTATATTACGACGTACTGTAGTAAAAGCTGGCATCAGCTATATTGTTCAAGTCACCATGAGTTTTTTGACTGTTCAGAATGAATATGCCTTAAACTTTCTGTTCTCTATAAGCTAGTGTGCTCCAAAACAAGAAAAATTCATTTTTAGAAGATATTCAAAGCATTAAAGCTTACAGTCTCTCCCTTCTGCCAATATGGATCAATGATTTTGATTGAATTTTCTCATCAGATTTTCTGTCCAATCAAATTCTCTCTAGAATCGAAAGTGTCCCGTCATTATAAATAGATGCTTAAACTGCGGCTAAAATCAGTCACTTGTTCACACATTTACTATTTTCTAAATGGTGAATGACAAAGAGTGCACTATAAAGGGGAGGGGACAGTGTAAATATGGTTTCCATTGGGGCAAATGAAATCTGGTTTCAGGTTAATGTCATGCTCACACGGTCTGCTCCAGTCCAGAGACATGATAGCACAGAGCGGATCATATGCACGAGACGCAGACCATAAAACATCTCACCCATTTAAATTCTACACAGAATGCTATATTTTAAAGCGACAAGGGAGGATAATAGGTAGGAGAAACGGTTAGAGATTAGTAGGAAACTGTGGCTTGGTCTAGCTGTGATATAAACTAAAGGCTATTAGCTATTTTAAAAAAGGGGAGGGGCTGTTCTGTACACCCTGCCCTGTCTTCCTGTTTCAGTGGAAATTACATCAACACATTAGATAATTCAGTGCATTTAAGGCCCTTCAGTGGGCCTTTAAAGGTAGGGTATGCAATTTTCGGAGAGGCTAGCAATAGCAAACTAGCTTTGAAAGCATAGTCATACCCTCCCTTCGTTTCCAAAGCCTCACGAAAGACGGCATTAAAGTACCTCATGTCTCAAAGCACAACATTACAATAATAATGAACATAATCAACTTAAATAGCACTGAGTATAATGTCACAGATTTTCGTCTTTTCCAAATTACAGTAGTTATGGCCAGTGGCCCCTGCAGCCATACCATGAGAAGGTGCTAATCAATTAATTTTGAACAGCCGCGTTCATGCACTGTTCGCGTGATATAATTTTCGTAATCAGGAGGGTTTGCTAGCGTCCGCAGACCCAGTAAGCATGCAGCCCAGTTTTCGAGACAGCACGGACTTTCTGCGTACAACAGTACATGCGCAAGAAATACAGCCCAATTTGAGAGAACTCGTGGCCGGTGCACGTACAATGGCGCATGCGCCAAAAAGTCAGAAGAGTCACAACAATTGTACTGCGCATGTGTTGAACTCGGCCATCCACACTCAACCGTGGTGGAGTATACTTTGAAAGTGGTGCGGACACGACTGCGTGTGAGACACGTCCAGACACGGAAATTAAAGTATACCAGGGGCTTAAGTCACAAACACAAAGCATCTATCTTCACAAGCACATTACAGTGCTTAATTACATGAATCAGGTTTTGTAAGTGTGTGCACAGGAAAGAGGCAGACGATTTCTACAGCATTGGATCGTTCGCTTCATTCCCAACAAGACCGTAGAACTCAACAAGTAGCCCATTAACGCATCGGGGGGGTTCTACTAGTTCTGTGCGTACCCTGAGATATAATCCTGCAGGCGCCCATGGTTATGGTAAAATGCAGCATAAACTTGTTGTTTTGGTTCAGGAGGAACTGTAATATGTGTCTGTTTCGGTTGTGGTGCTCTATTACTGATGTCTGTCTAACTCTGCATAGCATGAAATGCGCTGATGACATGTGATGTCCGCGCTAGCAGGGTGCACAGGGGTATGAAAATGCATACATTGATAGGCATGTAGGACATTGTATCCTTGCATTCGCACCGAAAGATTCCAATGACTGGACAAACATTGCATGGTCCTATGCCTTCCACAGGATATATATATATATATCAATGCATTAAGATCACTTAATTTAGTGATTGATATCAGGATGTGAAAAGACTTTCAACCAGCATAACAAAAACATTTTCTGGAACAAATTACCTACCCTGCCTTTAAAGTCTTTTTAATGAAGGGCTCCTGACTGGCACCCATTTTTTAAAAGACTCATTCCTAATTTCATTATGTCATCTTGAAATTGTTTGGTTTTACATTTATGTTGAGGGTTTTTGGCTCATTTGACAGTTATTCTAATGGTGTGACTTCATTAGTTATTCTGACAGCATACAGAAACGTAAGTTAATTATAACTTAAAATGAACTGAAACTTAAAATAATGACATTTAGGATTTCATACCAGTGCAACTTATACACTTATTATTGTGATTCTAGTGAATCTATGCCTACTTTTAAATGGTATAATACACTGTTTACCATCTAAATGGCTAGAACACTAATGGCAAAGAATGGCTAATTTTAAGAAATAAAAAGAAAACATCCATTTATGTCAAATTAAGATACCAGATTTCACCCTTAAAGCCTTACTTAGAAATGAAAAGAACTTTAAGCTTTGATGCAAATGAACTAAAACTATTAAAAGGGTATTTCTTTAACTGCATGATGGATGGGTCAGGCAGTTCATAACCATTTTGGCAAATTGGTGACTAAAGCCATATTCAAATAGTAATCGTTTCACGTGGGGTCGTAAGCTATTTTCATAATTTACAGGGGCTAGTCTGTGATTTTATTGCCGTCCGGATAAAAAATGTCAGTGTTTTTCTCCCACCACCCGCGTAAAAAAAAATCCCCAAATTACCTACTGTTTTTTGACAAACACCAACGTTGTGTGGTAATTTTAACTGCCGTCCAAATCCACATAGAAGAGATCACTTCAAAAAGACTGTTTATACAGTCAGAGCACCGTACGTTGTGCGTTTTGCGGTAATTGCAATGCATTTTAAAGATCTAGCCTACACTTTTATAACTGAAATGCTGGAAAAACAATATTTCTTGTAAATGTATTAACTTATTTTTGCTCATTTCCACATTTTTAAAATGACATCCATCATTTTGAGATAAAATACAAGACAAATAAACAAAAAAAACCTACGTCTATGGCCCTATTCGGACGGTAATTGTTTCTCGTGGGGTCATAAGGTATTTTCACCATTTACAGGAGCTAGTCGGTGATTTTATTGCAGTCTGAATCCAGAATGTCAGTGTTTTTCTCCCACCACCCGTGTAAAAATCCCCGACCGAATTACCTACTGTTTTTTGACAAACACCACGGTCGTGTGGTAATTTAATTGCCGTCCGAATCCACATCTCTGAGTTTTCAAGAATATATCACTTAAAAATTCACTGTTTATATCCCTTTTGACCACTGCAGAGCAACGTACGTTTGCGCTTCACTGTAATTTGGATGCATTTTAAAGATCTAGACTTTTCTACTGAAATGCTGGCAAGTAGCCTATTTACAAGAGCAATATATTTCATCACCGCTCAAAAAAAATAAAAATTAAGCACGTAAACATTTGAATCACGGCAGCAATTATATGTTAAACTAAGCAGCATTATGTTAACCTCATTGTAAATAAGAGGCTGTATTAACTTATTTCTGCTCGTTTCCATGTGGAATAAAATTACATCCTTTATTTTGAGATAAAATTCAAGACAAAAAAAAGTTACACTAATTCAATAATACAATAATTCAGTAATAATTAGGATATTTTCCTACTATTAAATTAATTATGCATTTATTCTTATTATACCAAGCATATGCCATTTTATTTACAGCACACAATCATGTTATTGACCACACGAGCAGCACATTCCCATGTGCGCAGCATCACAAAACTCGCTCCTCCACCGAAAATAAATCACCATCCGAATGCTCGAGTTTTATTTACTTTATTTTTACAGACTTCCCGTGAGAAACAATTACAGTCCGAATAGGGCTATTATCCGAAAACTACTAAATCTATACTGTCCCCCTAGCGTTCTGATGATAATTTCTCACATGCACATTGACATATAATGTCAGTTTTGACCTTGTCTTTGTGACAGCACAAAAAAAGAGCAACATATTGACATTTTCGCTTGACACCGAAACATCTTCATCTCACACAAACTACAATAAGAGCTCTCCACTCCCTCTTTTGTAAACCTAATGACCCTTTGTGTAAAATAGATTTCATTAATCTGGACAGAAGAGCTCTTATCCTAGCTGATGTGCTGTTCACTTTGTATTCATTAGAGTTGCGTACTGTGATAATGCAGGAAGAGGGGAGTTTTCCTGCACCCCCACCAAGGCCAACTTTTTCATCAATGCACCTGCAGTGTGCTTATAGGGATTTAGATTACCCTGCTTCATCAATAAGCTGCACAGGTCATCGATGAAATTATCCTTTGAATACAATTAAGGAAGTAATAAAGGCTTTCATTGTCCTTGACAGATTGATGGTCTTAATCTTTGGGGTGAGAACATTACCTGCTCATACCAATGTGAGGTGAAATGTCCCCATATTGCCTGACATAAATATTACAGGTAAATAATGGTTCTGAAGTATCCTTGTAGCACAGAACTGATGCTTTAATGTGACTTTATATGGGAAAAAATGATACTAATTTACATGCTCGCAACCTAGTGTCACTGATTAATTACAACTTGTTTATCTCAAATTATCTACATTAATTAGACACATGACTGCAGTGACCTGACAAATGGGGGCCGTGATATTAAAACATGTTTTTATGCCAGAAACTGCTCTCTTCCCAAAAAACGCGTTCAGTTCTCGTGAAGATAATTAACAGCCAGCGAACAGTTTCCATGCTTTGTTAATGATTTATTTTCTTGCAGTCGGAAGAGCACCATGCACCTTAGAAAAGCTCAGAGATGGGCCGGACTCGAAACGAGAAGTAAATCCGATCTGCTGTGAGTTAAGTAGCATTTTGTGCTCTCTCAATAAATAATTCACTCTCCAGCGATCACACCAAATTTAATTAGCTCTTGTTATCCTGATATTATCAGGGCCTCCATGCTGGAGCATCACTCGCTGCATCAGGGCGAGAAGACCTCTCGCTGCACACTGCCTCTGGGTCACAGAACAACACGCACACAGTCATAGAGTGGCACACGTGCAAACACACACCTCTGCTGATTTAGTGTGAAGCCAGTTAAAGATTACTAAGCTGAACAAGGAAAATGAACATTGCGCAGAGGGCATTTGCAATACAGCGATTGCTCAAATTCCAATGGGATCACATTGTGTCTTTTGTGGTACGTTGTTTAATTGGTATCACAGAGATGTAGTTTGTGGAAGCGCAACAGCAACACTTTTGCAACAAATGTGTGCAGAGTAAACTGCTTTTCCAAACAGCTTTTGCCTCCAAATTATTTCCGGTTGCTGTTTTTCTGTTAGCCTCAAAGGATGAAGGATGTTGTAGCACTGTTTTCTGCCATTCATATTACAGATGAGATGCCTATAAGAGAACAAATATATAAAAATCTAAATGTTGAACATTGTCGGAGATTAGTTATTTGGGACATGTTTTTTGATGTGCTGAGTCCGATGTGGTAACCCATAATGTTTCTCCTAGCAAATGATCTGCTTGCATCTCACATGTATCTCCTTGAATTTCAAAAGTGATCTCAACAGTGTCTCCAGTTGTGCTCAGACAAATCAGAGATTTCAGTACAAACTGCATTTATAATTTACAAACTTATAATTGCATAATAAATGTCTAGCTCTATGTTAGGCATCAGTCACTAATATGTTACAGCTTGTGCACTGTAAACCCAAAAAAGTTGGCAAAACTCAGAAGAAATTCAAAGTTTAAGTTAGCAGAACTTGCAGATTATTATTTTGTACTCATACATTTGAATTATAACTTGAACTGTTTGAGTAAGATAATTCATACGTTTATCTTAATGTTATCGTGTAATCTCAATTTAAATATTTATTTTACTAACTAATTCAGTCAATGCTAACTTGCTAATTGGTAAAACAGTGCTTTGATAGCATTAACATTGCTGAATGAGTACGGCAGTATAGAACCTTTAACATTCTCAAACCAAGCTCTTGCTCTACTTGTCACATGATAGTAACCCCAAAAACCCAACATAACAGAAACTCTTCTAGATTAGAAACTCTTTTAACTCTCCTACTTAATCTTGCACAAAAAAAATTATATAACACTTAATTTTACCGTTTACTCTCCCATGGAAAAGCATGGTGGGATATAAAAAATCCCAGTCCAGTTTAAGTTGAATTTAAGTTAGTCTAAATTAAAAGAGTTCACAAAACTCAAAACAATAAAACAATTCAGATTACTTAAAGTGTGTCAGTTGAACTCAAAGTTCTAAATTCTCATAAGTTCATTTGATGGAACTAATTTGTTTCATTTCAGTTTACTCAACCCAATTAAGTATTTTGAGCTTTAGGGTTTACAGTGTATTTGCATAGAGGAACTAAAGTTTCCACCAAGTTTGCAAAAATACCTCTAAGTAAAGCAAATTGTTACATTCTTAAAACTAGTTCAACCTTTTAAAATAATTGAATACATTTAAAAAAAATTTTTTAATTCTGAATAAAATTTCATGTTTAAGCCCACTGTAATTATGTGCTTTATTTATTTTTTTATTTTGCATATTTAGCATAATTTAAGTATATGTGTACTATTTTAATTCAAATTCAGGAGTTTAAATTTAAAATGTAGTAGGTGTGTATGCATGTTTAGTGAATGAGGCCCAACATTTCTTTTAGGAAATTTTGTAGAAAAATGTGAGAATCTGGAACTGAGCATCATCTAATGCTGCGTTCCAGGCAGGTTTTTGAGCCCGTAAGTTACATCTTCAAACCACGACTCACGACTTTGTAGCGTTCCAGGCAAAGTCAAACTGGGCGCAAGGAATTGTGGTAGCTAGATGTAAACAAAACATGATGGACCGTACAGGGTTTATGCTCATTTAACTTGCAATCATTTCTATCACCAAAGGCGCTTACTCCTTGCTTATTTGAGGGAAAAGGATGAGAAAAAAACGGCGCATAAGGCAAGAGAAGCTGTTATACCTTTTATTTTAATAAAAGTTAAAAATAAATAATTAATTATTTTAATTATTAATTTATTCTTTGCACTCAAGGGATTGAAAACTAGCTAACGCTAGAAAAGCTGCTGATAAATAACGATAATGCTAAATAACTGTAATGCTGACAACCTTATTTTGATAAACGATATGGTTTTTAATGCATGACTTCCATAAACACCGCATCCACAGGGGCTGCCATTGTTGTTTCGTGGGCTATGTGACATCAGAACTCGTAACTGGGAGTACATCAATCTAGTATGAGTTCACGGGTGGGAAGTCACGGCTTTGACGGCCGTTCCAGTGCACTTTCACAGGTAGAAGGATGGAAAAACACGGGTTACGGGTTGCCTGGAACGCGGCATAAGGGTGAATTCACTCTGGCGTGTTTGTTTCGATTAAAATGAACCCTGGTGCGATTGCTCTGTTAGTGCGGTTCATTTTGAAATAAGTGTGAACGCTCCCATTCGAACTCTGGTGTGCACCTAACTGGATTTGTTTCTCTGTTCAATTCATGTTTGAGTTTCTTTGTTAATCTAGTCTGTTAATTAGTTTTGTTCTCGTCCATTCCCTACCTGTTTGTTACTATGGTTTCTAAGTGATTGTGTTCGTTCAGTTGAGGTGTGTCTCCTCTATTATCTTGTTAGATCCCCTGTATTTAAACCTAGGGGCAACCTCCCCCAGTCTCTCTTGAAGCCAATACGGAAGTGACTTGCAACTGCAATTCATCAACTGGCCGCTAGAGACAGGCTCCAGAAGGCAGCAGAATCTCTTTGAGCTCCATGTTTAAATGCCCAAATTTACAGCAGAATAAAACATGTTTACAGCCTGGTACAAATCGTGGTTTTGGTCTATATATCTAATTTTGCCCTTCATGACAACTGTGAGGGGGGTGCATTTTTTTTATAACTCATTCGTTTACATTATATAACGCTTTAAAGTTCTGCATAATTAAGGGCATGGCCACTTTGAGTAATAGGTTGGTTGCCAGTTATCTGCTGTCTGTTAGTCATCACGTCACCTCAACTCCGCCCACGTCCCGATTTTCTGTTATCCGGGAGTGACGCACGATGATGCGCTGCCAAGATGGCAACGGCCAGCTCGACCCTACTTTACGCTTCAGAAATGCTCTTCAGAATCCTATGGGTGATGTCATATTTTTATACAGTCTGTGATTTAAACCTCCAGTTTCTGTGTGTTCATGGTCTAGAATTATTTAAGTTCTATGTGATATGTTGTACTTTTTTATGTGTCGTATTGGATTAAAGTTTCCTTCAGTATCCCCTTCGTCGTTTGCTTTCTTACACGGCCACACAACCTGTTACACTAACATGTGGACTGAGACCCCTGAAAAGATGAATATAACACTGACCAAAGACATGTAAATGAACCAAAAATCAGGACATGTCACCAAATGCTCAAGCGTATCCTATTTTTCTCGTCATAGTTGCGATGTTGCCCACAGTTGTGAATTTTGTTTTGTATCTTTATTTTCGGTGTTGAAAATGACTAAGCGAACTAGGACTAAATGTATTTTCTTCTTTTTTTTTGGTTCCGGACCAAGAGAACCGAACTACAAGTGTGAACACATACACTAAGTATATCACTTTACTCTAACATCAAAACTTTTACAACGAAGTGATAACATTTTGTATAATGTTGTAACCCCCTCTCAGACATGTATAATGTTATTGGCCACTGAACTGTCTGTGTGCTGGAGCTCTGAGCTGCAGTGGCATGGTGTGATTCGCCCGGGCTTAATTGCAGTGATTGTGAGAGCATTGTAGCAGTATAATGTGGTGGTGTTCAGGGAGGCATAGAGCCGTATAGCGATCAGTTTGAGGAGGTGACTGGTTGTGAGTCACACACACACATACACACACTTGTCAAAAGCAAGGATGGAACAGAGAAAGACAGCAGCCCTAGGAGTCTAAAAAATGGTCTAACCTCATGATAACTGGATTGTGAATTTTAGGAGGATTTTTGAGCATATTCAGCAGTATCTTCCTTAAAGAAAGAGTCAGGACTCTTAAAGGGATATTCCGGGTTTACTGCAAATTAAACTCAATTGACAGCATTTGTGGCATAATATTGATCGCTACAAAAAAAAAATTCTGTTTGGGAAATAGATATTACTGCACTAACAGTAGAAGCAAATGGGTTCTATTGGATTTTAATGCGGAAATGTGAAGCATATAACGTAATAAATAATATAATAATATATAATAACATATAATATAATAAAAAGCACTTTTATATTATTTTATGTTGACATATTATTCTTGTTAACTTATTTTATTTGAACTTTTTTTTCTTGTTATTTATGCAGGTGATCGTGTTGTCATGGCAACAAAGTTGTAAAATTATAAAAAGGCTTTAGAAAGCCTTTTTTTACACACTATAATCATATAAGCATGATGGGACAAAGTAAACCTTTGTGGTAATCAGTGTCATTTTAGTATTATTGAGATACTGTAATATTTTTTTATTACTATTTTGAATTATTATATTTTCTGTTTTCATTTTAAAGTGTAAGTAATCTTTTGGCATTTTTATCACATTTTAATGTGTCTGTTGTTTTTATTCATTTTTATTTCAGCTTTAGTTATTTTAGTACACCAAAAACTAGCAGAAATAAAATAAGCTTAAGCGTTTTCTTTAATATATATTTATTTTTTATTGCAGCTAACATTTATTTTATTTCAAGTATACCAACAATAGTTTTATGGTTTTAGTTGACTATAATAACTGTCAAATCTGTCAGATGGTGTTGATTTTGAATCCTAACAGCCAGTCATAACATCTCAGTCCTTCTCTTGAGATTTTTGTCTTCAGAACATCAGACCAGCTGAGAGCGGCCTGTCCCTTCCCCTTGTTATTGGCGGCTTGACATTATCAGGAACCGCAAGTGTCCGATTCCATCTCTGCGTCGCTCAACTTCTGCATACCTCATCACCACGTTCCTAAAACATCCTTACGTTCTCGACAGCCATGTTAGCTTTACCCCACGTCACCCCGCTCACACCTCAAATCTTGTTAGTCATTCTCCAAAAGCGTCAAAGACATCTTTATTGCGTCTGGGCTGGCAATGTTCTTTTTCTTCTTCTTCTTCCAGTGTGACAAGATAAAGGCGAGTCTGCACTTCAA
This sequence comes from Gobiocypris rarus, assembly GCA_023029165.1. NCBI lineage: Eukaryota > Metazoa > Chordata > Actinopteri > Cypriniformes > Gobionidae > Gobiocypris > Gobiocypris rarus. The sequence goes on from CM040920.1 coordinate 25,315,982, forward strand.
ACAGCTTCTGTTGGCTGCGCAGGAATAACAATCGGCGCTTCATTATTTATTTTTGCCTCTGTTGTCTCTGGCAGTTATCTTAGCCATACGTCGTTATCCAACAACCACCCCACATGCACCCCCTCCCAATCCCTCCCGACAGTCCTCCTCCCGTTATTATTACGAATTCAAAAGAAATACTTTCTGAAGTGTAGCGAGCGCCTGGGGAGCTGATTAGCTATTTACAGATGCCACCCACAAAATCCCATGACCCTTGGAGTGGAGGCTGCTAGCAGACAAGCCAATTAGCAAAGAGAGAGGCTGCAGTCTGCTATTAATGCCATTATTCTCTCTATAATGTCGGCTATTGTTATTCTTCGTGTAGCCATGTGGTGGAAGCTGAGGGCACCTGTGTGAACCTGTTAATGGAGGTGCTGAGTGCCGGTGATGGGGCTGAGAGAAGGGCAGGTGTGAGTGGGGAAATCCCAGTTTAGTGGTATTGTGAACAGTCTGCTGCTTTGGGATACATTTCAGGCCCACAGCGTTAACCGGATATGATTAGTGACTGCTGGGAATCCACACTGTGGATGAGTGAAAACACTGGGGCCTTATTGTGTGTTTGTATGTGTCTGACTGCGCCTGTGCTTTCTTGTTTTTATTATTAAAAAGTTGACGCTCTTTGTTCTTGAACGTGGGGTCCGTTCAGATGCATTCTTGCATCCTGTGCTCTATGTAAATGTGAGCTAGCTAAAACTGTTTAACTTTTTAAAAGTCTCGAGGCACCTGCGTCTTGTCCCGTTCTGCTGCATACATCTAGCTGTTTTGCAAATTTGTGTTAGATGCCCTTTAGAAATGAATTAGTTCAATTGACAATTATTTAAATTGATAATGACTAAAAATATGGCGTTATCAAAAACTTTTATTTTTTTAAATAAATTATTTATTTTTTCATATTTTGAAGTGGCAGACGTTATTATTGTATATATTTGTGATCAGTAACGGATGCTTTAATGTGACCGTAAATACATTTTATAATGTTATAAAATATTTCTATTTCAAAATCGATAGTAGTAATAATATTGTATTAATACATTTTGCTCGATCAACATATTCAAATTATTTCTAAAGAATCATGTGACAGGTTTCAATTATGTTGAAAATTCAGTTTTTCCATTGCAAAGATAAATTATTCATGATATAATTTTATTATATATATATATATATATATATATATATATATATATATATATAAAGTAATATTAGTTATACTTCACAGTATTACTGTTGTGCTGTATTTTTTCATCAAATAAATGCAGCCTTGGTGGGCATGAGATTTTTTTCATAAATTCATAACTGTGTAATTATGCATATTGGCATGCAACATACTCTGATTATGTTGTACAGCAATAATCACAACCAAACAACAGGTGCATTGATTTTGATAATACCGATACGTGTTAAAGCATTATTGATGAGGTGAAGTAGTACCAGGTGTAATTTATGAGACACATTCTCTGATTGCAAGGCATGAATTACATCACAGTGCTAAGATCAGAGTTCAAATGGCTAATTTAGCTTTTAATTGAAATCAGTGGAGTGTAGTCTACCCTGACAGCATTGAGCGCTCAGAGGCCCATGGGGCTGCCATAGAGTTTCCACACTTTATATCCTTAATTTACACCATCAGTTAAAGATGTCTCCCAGCATCTCATGATGAAACTCTTTTATAGACCTTCTTATATTGTTTTTAAGCCTAGATTTCTGGGCAACTTCCCAATGATAGGCATGCATGTGTGGAAATTGCATGTTATAAATCAAACATCAAGTGTATTTGCATATGGCGATCATCAAGTTTAACTGTAAGAATGCTTTTATTGCATTAAAAGACAAAGGAAAATATGATTGCTGAATGTGCATGTGCCTGTATTTATTGTGTCGGAGAAATGGTATGAATTTAGTGCGGATTAGAGATTGAGAGAACGATGGCGGAAAAAGAATAGAGGGCTATAGCTGCCTCTCGTCTCTATCGTTCAGTACCTGTCAGCCTGCGTTAGCGGTCGGAGCCTTCTTAGAAGGGCTCGCGTGAAACTGTCAGTGCATCCTCTCCACCTCCGCGTTCTGTCTCTCCTCCTCCTCCGTCCTCCCTGTCCGTCCCTCCCACCCACCCTCATCTCTTTCCCTCTCTCTCTCTCTCTCTCTCTCTCTCTCTCTCTCTCTGATGTGTTCTTACAGTGTGAGGCGCAGCCAGTGAGTGAAAGCCCAAGCACCCTCCCCAACACACACAAACCCACCACTTACACACATACACCCTGCTTGTGTGAACGTAAACACACACCACAGACGCGTGTGGTTGACCGCACCAGGCTCTCGGCTATGTGTGAAGACGCGCAGCACGCCAAAGAAGCAGCACTACTGAATCTGACACTCGCTTTGTAGAAGGACCGCCAACCAGATCGCATCGACAACCATCCTACTTTCTCTCTCTCTCTCTCTCTCTCTCTCTCTCTCTTTCTTTTCCTCCCTCTCTTTTCAGTTGTACTTGTGTGAACAGAGCTGGAGAAAAGGAAATACCCCCATCTCTCTCTCTCTTTCTCTCTGTCCTATGGTGGGATAAACAGTGAAAAGATGAGCCTGTGATACAGCACCAGACCTGAGTGACCTGACAGCTCAAACTGTGAGTACACGAGTCTCTTACTTTCACTTCTACACCGGCACATCACTCCAGCCTACATACACACAGCATACAAACTCTTTAATTGTTGTAAATGGATGATATTTGAATCTTTAAAGACAGGTGTGTTGTCAACGCCTGCTTTCGATCCTTTGATAAAACTCTGCTTTGGTCGCTTAGATTCGCGCTGAATGATTGGTTTCATTTTGATGAAACAAATATCCTCCGGCAATCGCGGCGCTTCGTGAATTTAAGTGGCACTTAACGGATCCAGAACTGCGTGTGGAGATTCGCAGTTGCGTTTTCTCACATGCGTTATTCAAAAGTACACCTCGCTCTCAATTTATCCCAGAAACGGGGCACTTATCTGTCATGATGCACCTCAGATCCTTGCATTTTTATGAGAAGGCAGAGGACATCAAAAATGAAAGGACATCATCCTCTCAAAGACTGTCATCCATATTTCTTTATTCTTCATTTGAATTGAAATGGACAGTGTGTGAAGTGGTGCAATTGTTTACTTTCAATACTTTTTGTTACCTTTTGAGAAGTACATCTTGTATCTCCAAGGATTTTTTTTGTCGCATCTTAGTGTGGATTTCACAAATAATCAAATATTCTGCAGTTTTATTGCATAACTCAATTTTGAGTGTGATTCCTTTTGTGTATCTGTATTCTTCTTTGTTTTATCAGTTGGCTATGTAGTGACATGCGTAAGCCTTTGCTGTGTGTTACACTGTAGAATGTATTTTGTGTGTGTGTTTGAGTGCTGGATGAGAAGAAAGTGAGAGGTTTGCCTCCTCTTCGGATGACCGGACAGAGAGTGAGAGAGAAAGAGATACAGACAGTGAGACAGAGAACAGCGTGTCACATTCAGCTTGCTTGTGACGGTTTGCTCAAGCAGTGTAGCATAGCTGTCAACTAAAGCAAGAACACAGTGTTACCCTTAGCCAGTAAACAGTTAGGTAACAAAGTGAAGTCTTTCAAACGGATTTCAGGAGGGGTTTTTTTAGGAAGAGAAATCTTCTGTGCACAATGCCGTAGGAGTACCTGAGCATATTTTAATATATTTTTTGATTGATTTAAAAAAATAAAAAAAGGTGAGTGGTAGGCATAAGCTGAGAAATATTTATATATTTAAGTACATTATTAAAATTGGGTTTTGTAGATTTCCTAAGATCTTTTTAAAATCTGAAAGGGAATGTGTAAATGTATAATTACTGCTCTACATATGCGGCATCAAAGGATAGACTGAAGAATAGTTTCCAGTTCACATGTGTAATTGCATTGGTGATAGCTAGTTGCTATGCCTTCCTCGACTATACACATGCACTTTGCACCTTAATAGTTCCATAGTGTTTATATATAGTCAATTCTATAGGCATGTCAATAAAACTGCACATAATTTCAGTCTACAGAGTTAGACTGAAAAGTTAAAGTAATATAACAGTCATACATTCTAATCTTTATTAGACCACTGACTCTATTGTTCATTGTCTGTCCAGTGTCTTTATTCTTCACACTTCTGTCTTGTGTTGTTTTCACACTGCCTGAATCTATTTTACATGTACATAGAGGGTTGAGCAACAATATTCTTTTTGTTTGCCAATAGATTTTTACTTGCCGCGTCAGCATTTACATTGCATTTTTAGCGACATATCAGGAATATAGAAATATTCCGATTTTTTAATTTTATTTATAAAATAAATAAATAAACAAACATTTAATCAAATGCTTGCAATGTGCAATAATATCTAGAAAAGTACAGCTGTAATACTTCATTAATGGTTTTACTGGAAATACAGCGCAAAGCATTGCTGATTTGTTTATAATTATGTAACCGAATACATAATTCTATACAACATTACCTTCCGGTTAAAAAATTAAATACTGTACTGTACTGTAAATACTGGCACAATAAGATGAGGAGTTCGCTTAACTGTCCCGAAACTCTTTTGCCAATGGTCCATCCTTATTGTTGAGTCCTGATATTGCAATAAAGTACTTTATAACAACTACAATGACAATTTAATAGAAACCAACATCTTCTGGCAGTTAATCGAGCTCTCCACCTCTTTTTCTCTCCTTTTCTCACTCTCCGGTGAGTTTGCGCTTGTGTGATTTCACCATTAGGCTTGACTACTGTGCCGTTTCTCGATATGATGACAATTTCCTGCTGAGGCGCATGTCAAATGAAAAATGGTATGAGATGTGTGAACCACATGGTCAGAAAGGTTCACAGCTTGTGAATGCAGATTTCATTCATCCATATGTTACCAAAGAGCGTAGCACTAACATGAAATGAGCTTTTTAGCAAGCTTCTTGATTTCAACGTAAAATTGGCATGTTACTTAACTCCATCCCAGCGTGAGACTCCAGCTTTTTTGTTAAAGGATTTTGTGTTGAATGCTCCTGTCAGAATGAGCTACATAGAAGTTAGCATCTGTGTAATAAATGCTAGTCATGGCTTTTAGGTGAACTCTGAATAAGTTCTTTAAAAAGTAGTGTAACCAGCCAGACAAATAATCATCAGTCAAAGTATGAGGCTGTATACATATCACTTAATTGGCTTTTGAATTGGCAAAGGATATAAGGTAAAACTCTATTGCGCTTTACAAAGACTTGTGACTTAATGTGAGCGCTTCACTTTTCAAATCACTCTTATCGCCCTGCAGTGAAGTGCACGATAGGTGTTTGACAGGTGAAACATTAACATGTATTTACAGATAACATAGCAGTGGTATAATGCACTAAAGAATTGGTTGCAGTTTTGTAGGACCATCTAAAAGAAATTATGAACCGTTTATACTAACAAAGAATGTCTTAATTGGTGCCAAATAGAGATTTTATCACATCGGGCACTTGGACTGGCAGTTCTTGATAATTTTGTTATTTGGCAGTAAACCAATGAAGTTGACTGAAATAAATGATGCAAAGTGATTTTAAAACCTCTTATCTGTTACTATTTGTTTTGTATTTTTTTAAAAAAATTGGATTTCTTTATTTTAATGTTTGTATGCCAAGCATTACTAGAACAGTGTTTGTCTGGCTAGGGCCAAAAAAAATAGCCAGGGTGTCAGTGGGAAAAATCCAGAATCAGACAGAATTCTCATTGAAAAAGAATGGCAAGCAATATGAGGCTACAGCGAATGGCTACTTTTACAGCTGCCTGGGTTCTAGAAGTATCTTCATTAATTCTCTCCACAGGGATTCAAGCAATTCTTCAGTTTAGATCATTCAGGAATAAGTCTTAAACCTTGAAACCAAAACAACCAGCTCCGCATTACATCATTTGATTCTAAGATAAAGTTTTTGAAAAATCCAAGACTGCATAATTTGTATGTCCCATAAAGCATTGTAAATGATGTGATCATATTCGCAAAGATGGTACGAAATAAAACTATTGACACAAAAGTACAATATATTAGAAGATTGGGTCACACTTTAGTTTAGGGTCCAATTCTCACTATCAAACTCTATAAACTCCTAATTACTGCTTATTAATATAGTTAGTAAGGTAGTTGTTAAATGTAAGGCATGTAGAATATGGTCATGCAGAACAAGGCTTTATAAGTACTAATAAACAGCCAATATCCTAGTAATATGCATGCAAATAAGCAACTAGTTAACAGTGAGCATTGGACCCTAAACTAGTGTTACTGAAGATTGTTAAAAGAATATTGAAATGTATACTTCTCCAGAAGTATTTACCATTGCTTAATAGCTGTAGAGCTAACGATTGGTCTGTCTTGAAAGATTTACACATTATTCCTAAATATTCATTTCTCTTTGGAGAAAATGAATGGGAATTTTTTCAAACACCCTCAGTATGGTACAAAAAAGTAGCTTTTTTTTTTTCGTTTGTGCGTGGGCATTTTCTGTGTGCTTTTTGTTTGCACATGGTTTTGTGTTCATATGACCAGGATTTAATCTGTCATATCCAATTTATTCAGCCTTTTATGCGATCTGTCTTCTGCTTTATGGTGATAAAGAGGTGGTAAGGTGGTATAAGGGCCACAGTGTGTTCCCGTGGGAGCTTACTGTAGGTTCAAGTCCTGACTGTCATGTCTCGATTCCACATGTTCGGTTTTCTTTCTCATTTTGCTATATACCATCACTATCCATTCAGTATAAAAGCCACAAAAGACATATATACATTCATGCTTTGTATGTATTATGGTATATAATATCAGCACTGTGTAACCTTATATAAATGAGAATGCTGAAGGACAAACATAGCCCTTCCTTTCTGCGCAGTACATAAATCACCCAAGTAGTGTGAAAATGCACATGCGGATTATCTGTCATCTTTGAATTCACGTATTGACAAATTGGAGCCGTAGCCATATTCGTTCATAATCCGAACCTAATGATGTGTTGGCTGAATGCGTTTGGGCAGTGTTAGTCCAGGGTTAAAGGGAACCACCCTGACCTCACCTTGGACCCCTCGCTGTCACAGTCCCCCGACGAGTGACTGATGCAGGACTAAAGGACCTACTTGTTTATGTTCAATGGAGAGCTTTCTCTCCCGTCTCCCTGTTTATTTATGAGCCCCTCTCATCCAGCCTGAGCGAGGGGAGATAAATCTGTCACACTCAGATCTACTACCGCTACAACCCACCCGTGCACACCAGCAAACTCACACTCTCTCTCTTTCTTTAGTTTGGTTAGAGTACATGAAGACAACATTTGTTATATATTTTGCCTTGTTTTTATCACAGGATTTTGAAATAGGGTACAATGGGGCTAAACCCCTTTAAGAAAAGTTTATTACCGGTATATTACATTACATTACATTAATTATATTATATGAATTACATTAATATTTAATTAGTTCATAATTTTTTGATTATACTTCAGGACCAGATTTTTAAGACCTCTCTTTTTTATGTTATTACTATTTTGTGTTTTGTCGGGTGGTATATATTCTGTTATGCATAATAGCAAAATATTGATTTGCAATCTTACTGAAGGCTCCATGACAGACCTCCACTGGCTATTTGTTTACAACGGACGCTTACATTCAGCTGAGCACTGCTTTGTTTTTATTTCTCCCAAAACATAGTTTCGATAGGATACAAGATTTATGTGTTTGAAGTTCAGAGTGATCGGTGGGTCCGGAAACAGTGAGTCATCATCTTGTCATAACTTGTCATGCTGCTCATATTTTTGGATGGAGCTGCATTAAAGGCCTTCTGTTTGATCATCTGTCTATTTAGAAAGGCACCGGAAGTGCTGTCACTCACAGCATTCACACCATTGAGCACCTGTTACAAATATTTGCAAACATATTTTAATGGGAGGTGAATGTTTATATATATTTTTATATGTATTTCTAGCTGCAATTAATGTGCAATTTAGCTAGAATTTGAGATGTTTGTGCTACTAAATTGTAAATAAATACTATATATATATATATATATATATATATATATATATATATATATATATATATATATATCATTGATCAAATGTTACAGTAGTGACATTTACATTGTTACATTAAAAAAACTGTCAATCAAAGAATTTTGAGGGAAAATATTAAGCTGCACCATTGTTTTCACCATTGGTAATAATAAGAAATGTTTCTTGAGGACCATATATGCATATTAGAATGATTTCTAAAGGGTCGTGTGACACTGAAGACTGGGGAAATGGCTGCTGAAAAGCTTTGACATAATTCAATTACATTTTAAAATATATTAAACTAGAACAGAGATATACAAATATTTCACTATATTTCGGTTATTGAGCAAAAAAAGCCACTTTAAGAACACTAAAATCTTTACTCAAAGAACTAGGCTAACACTAACTTTAACAGACCTAACTGTGCCTCCCACATTTGTTTAATTTTTTAGCTGGCAGATGATGTTGTCTCCGAGATTCTTTTATCATTATCAGTCATTGTTTTCCCATCAAATTGTGAAAGTTTAAAGTGAGGCAGGCTCAAAGGAAAGCTTTAAAAATGCATCTAACAGCAGCAACAACCTTTGGCGACGTGTGTTGATGACAGCTCTAGTGTAATCCCACAGTATTCAGCTAGGCAACATTTCCATATGCGACTGCCAAGACCGTAGCAGTCGAATCCATGCCCTCCAAGGAACGCTTTGATAGTCAGACTCAGAGATTGTGTGGTCCTAGACTGGATAATGCTTGTGCTTTCCGTGAGACTCCCGAGTGAAAAAAAAAAAAAAAACAACCTCTCAATACCAGTTACGAAGTGAGGAAGCTGCATACAATATCATAAGGAGGGAAAACATCACAGTAACACCTGATTAGGGGTCATAACTTTTCCAGTAAATGCACAAACTGCGTCCTTAACGGTATACAGGAGCTGAAAAAAAGGGACCAGTGTTCGGACTGTGCCTCTGAAACGCCCTGACAAAAGACAGCTTAGCCAACAATTTCCTCTCCTTCACAGAGGGGGGAAATAAAAAAGCAAACTGGCTGGGGGAAAGACTAGCTTTATCCACAGTCCGTTTGATGTTGGATTTTGTGCGCGTGTGTGTGTGTTCAGGGCACCACCAGTCCTGCGAGAGCATTGGTTATCATTGTGTGTCAAGGGAGGAATACGGTCGCCTCTGGCCCCTTGAGAGACACTCCTGCGTTGCCCGAATCCACCAAAACAGGCAGAAAAGCTAGTTAACACGGCAGCCGTCGCGGACACACAGACCCTGGCCATTAGCAAACGCTTGCTCTCTCTTTCTCTCTCTCTCTGTGCCGGGTCTGGTGGCAGTGATTAGAGGGCTGTGGAAGCCGCTGTAATAAGGACGGGGCTACGGCTTTTGCGCTGGCATGATCTGCTGTGCGGCCGTGGCGGGTATTTTAGAGGGCTGCGGCAGGAAGATAGGGAGATTGAATGGGGGCGGGGGGAACTGTCCCGAGGTAAGAGAGAAGAAAATGGGTGAGCTGGTATTAGTTGGTAAAAGAGCTGGCACTGGCGGCAGGGAAATGAAAATGCACCAGGTTCATGGGCCTAACGGCACAAATCATCCTCTAGATCTCTACACAACCCCTCTTTACTCTAAACTATCCTGTGTGTTGTTATCAATGGTATAATCATTGGCACTTGCATAAAGACATGCAAAGGGGACATCAGAAGCAGTTTGAATGGGATATAAACTTTGATTGTTGGTAAGATGGGTGTATCCACCTTATTTTTAACGCAAGAGTGGATGTGGCCATTATTTTAATTTATTATCCTAATCATAAACACGCTGGTTTGTAGCACAAATAATTTTACCGTTTACTGCATTGTTATTCTTCTAGTTATTTACCTATAAGTGGCTAAGTCTCGCACATTTCGGATAGGAGCTTGCAATTCCCTACATAGAAAATAGCTGCCCAGTTGCATTACCGAGATGGCGGCCAGGCTTCCCTTAAAGGATATTTTGTCCAAAAAATAACATTTGTCATCATTTACTCACCCTCCTGTTATTCCAAACCTGTATTTTGAAGAATATTGGTAACCAACCCATTTTGTTGACCATTGACTTGTTCCTTTGAAAAAACACCACTTATTTTTGTTTCTCAAAATGTTACACAAAAGAAAGTCATACATTTCGTAATATCAGGGGGAGTGAATTTTGACCATTTTTAGTTCCATCGCTTTTACATGGACATAATCAACCATGTGCTTTTTATCAATAGAGATATAAAGGTGTGTTCAATGTGTCCAGTCACACCTGTGAGCTGTAAGTGTAGTTTAGCACAAGGGATGACAGATGGCCGGGTTGTTAGTGAGTGCACGGTTTGACCCGCCCCAGCATGAGGAGCAGTCGACTGACACCGGCCAGTTCATCTGCAGGCAGATCCCATACTCCACTGGACCGTCCCTTTCCCACATGGCAGTCAGGTCTGGCCTTACACACTCTGGAGACCCGCACCTACTGTTCGGAGCATTACACATCGATGAGAGGTGAAAAATGGACATTGTGTGTGTTCACTGAGAGAGAGCGAGAGAGAGAGAGAGAGCGAGAAAGGTATATAGAACAAAAACTCTAACAGACACATACAGAAATGCTGACTGAACACAACAGAGAAACAAACACTAACCGAACGTATACTTTGTGTAAGTGCAAGATTGTGTGTGTTTGCGTGTGTTAGTATCGATTTATTTATTGTGTAAAAGCATGGCAACATAAGCCAATCATAAAGGACCTGCTTTTGTTTGCATTTGAATCAGGACCAAGGAAAATCATTTGAGTTTTCAGCAGACGGACAACCCTGTATACATTTTACATTTTAGCGCAGTCTAGTTACTTGACTAGACACTTTTGGAAGGTTACCAAGTAACTTTTACCCAATTAATATACAGTTATTATTATTTATATTCATTAAATATACTATATGCAGAGCACAACAAAATGGAATCGACTGCAAGGCTGTCATGCACGATATATCGGTACCATATCTGCGATTGTATAAATTATTATTATTTTTTTTTATGTATTTGAATCAGTCAATATTGATAAAAATATTTAATGTACATGCTAATCTCCTCTATTTTTAAATACCTATGCCGTAATCTAACGTTCACATTAATTAACTTTTTCAGATAAACTTTTGTCAAAATAGTTATGCAGACAAAATAGTAGTATATAATTTTAATATCAGACATTTTATAAAATGTATCAGTTTATTATAACTTAAACTAAAACCTTTAAAGGTGCCTTGCCACACAAAATCTTTTTTTTTTTTTTTTTTTTAAATGTCCATATGTGTTTGTGTTGTCGTGAATGTGAAATTGAACTGCTACCTCCTCTGTCAGCTCTAGCCACTGAAAACAAATAAGCAGAGAAATCAGGCCATTTACAAAAGCTGGTCAGTCTGACGTGGTGTTTTCTGCGCTCATTACTATTCATGAGCTCGCCCAGTTGAGACCATGCCCACAGATTTCGTCTAGCTCAGTGACAGTTTTCGTATACAGCAAGGATGGCTGAACATCATATATATATATATATAGCAATATACCTGAAGAAGCCTTTTCTGCAGCGATTACAGACGATGGTAAACAAAGTTCCTTTACTTGTTGCGCTGGGTAAAGGATGCTGATAGCCAGGCTCTCATAAGCTAGCCAATCAGAGTCAAGCAGCTGAGCTCGTTGAATATTAATGAGAACTGGTGCAAATCGTCTTCGTGCAGGCTTTCTATACCACACTAGAAAGGTAATAACCAAGGCATTTTTTTTCCCACAAGTCCATGGTGGAACTTCAGACATTACCACAAAAGTACTAAAATATCTGTGGCAGGCCACCTTTAAATAAAATAAATGCTCACTGAAATAAAATAAAATATAAATAAACTTTAATTTTAGCTAGTTGCCAAGGCAACATTTCTCATTTTCACTTAAAAATATAGAATAAATATATCATATAATTTAAATATATATTAAAATAAGTAGAAATGTAATAACCTAAAACATTTCTAAAACTTTGACTGAAAATTAAAATGGAAAATATAAACATAAAATCTGATAAATATTTCTACAAACTATTATCTATACTGATTCCAGAATTTCAATGTTGACACATAATCTTGCTTCTGAAAAACTAATCACTAGCTAATCACTGTGTTAAATGCCATTTGTGTGACATTTCTTGAGGTCTGTTTTACAAATTGATAATCTTATCTTTTTTGAACCAACATCCATGAACAAAAGCCTCAATATATCTGGCGGTAAATCAATTACAAGCAGGTCATAGTTTCTCCACAGACCTCATGTTTTTTTTTTTTTCTGCAGGATATTTTTAGCCGTACCTCTTCCTATAGCCGTGGCAGGTAGCAACTGCAGCATTATTAGCAGTGGTTGCATCACTGGCGAGAGCTTCGAGTTCACTACAAGTCTTGAACAGTATTGTTGATATAGTGATAGCACTAGTCACAATAGGGATGGTGATAGTTAGCCGAGGTTCTGCCCTGGCTGGCTAGAGGCTGTGTCGAGCAGCAAGGCCCTTGTGCCTGCTCTCCCCGTACACTGTCTCTGCACGTGTGCTTTTATTTAGCTGGAGCTGTCATCTCCCATAAACCCTCAGTGCGCTTACATCCATTGCCTCTGCCAACTTCTCTGCGTCAGGCACACTTGTTACAGGAGAGAGAGCTGACAGCTCCGGTCCAACTGGCCGCTCACTATCCCTGGAGAGAGAGAGACAGGGAGAGAGAGAGAGATATTTTGTAGCATGTATTAACCCTTAGGCCAGAAATATACCTAAGTACGCAAATGTAAATGGTGCCCTATTGTACATTCTTAACACGCTTTTTTTGTGTCGCTCTGGTGGGAACATATCTCACTACTCAAGGGAATAATAAAGTTATGGTAAATGTGTAGTGTCATTTAACCGGATGGGATGTTGTTCAGGTAGCTTCCTATAAACATCTTGACTTCAACTAACGTGCTCAGCAAGATTATTTTTCAAATATACTGCCGCACCATGAGAGTAGTTGACATTAAAGAGAAAATGATCATAGAAGACAGGTTTTGTTAACATATGTTACAGCATCCATTGCATAAATGTTTAACGTAGCATATTAGGACTGTCATAATAATGAATTTTGGCAGACGACTATTTGTCATAAAAAAATTCTATATAATGATTGTCTGTTAACCTATGTCAGTATTTTATCTGTATTTCTATTATTAATCTATTCTTCAAACTGCTTAATTGTTCAATGTATGGTCGGGAGGATGCTGGAGCCTCTATTCTATTCTATTCTATCCTATCATATATCATATCATATCATATCATATCATATCATATATCATATCATATCATATATCATATATCATATCATATATCATATCTATCATATCATATATCATATCTATCATATATCAATCATATCATATCATATCATATCATATTATATATTATATTGTATTCTCCAAACTGCTTAGTTGGCCTATGTAGGGTCGGAAACACTGTATATTCTATTCTATTCTATTCTATTCTATTCTATTCTCAAAACTGCTTAAATTTCCTATATAGGGTCGGGGGGGTATTCTATTCTATTCTATTCTATTCTATTCTATTCTATTCTAGTCTATTCTATTCTCCAAACTGGTTAAATTTCCTATGTATGGTCAGGGGGATGCTGGATATTCTATTGTATTGTATTGTATTGTATTGTATTCTATTCTATTCTATTCTATTCTATTCTATTCTATTCTATTCTATTCTATTTTCCAAACTACTCAATTGTCCTATGTATGGTCAGGGGGATGCTGTAGATTATATTCTATTCTATTTTCATTTATATTATTCATCTATTCTCCAAACTGGTTAAATTTCCTATTTAGGCTTGGGGGGTATGTAATGTCAGGGCTGCCAATATTAAAATAAATAAATATATAAATAAATATACAAAGAAATGTAAAAAAGCTAAAATAAATAAATAAATATATAAATAAATAAATATACATAGAAAAGCAAAAATGAATAATTATTTATACATTTATTTCCATAGTTATGTGTTTATTTATTTATTTTCATATATATATATATATATATATATATATATATATATATAATTTTATTTATTTATACATTTATTTATTTCTATTTTTATTTATTTCCACATTTATTCCTTTCTATATTTATTTATTTATTTATGCATTTATTTCTTCCAACATTTATTCGTGCGTAGGGTAATGGGGAGGGCGGGGTTTACCTCAGACATAGCAATCGAGCTCAGAGTAGGCGAGGGTGAAGCGTTGAGGCCACAGTGACACCTTGGGGTGTGGCCGAAATACAGTAAGTACAGCCGACTGACGCTGACACCAGACCATTGCATTTTAATGTAACTTCCAAAAACAATACTGACAGCAACAGAAACAATTTGTTCTATTAAGTGGTGGTAGCCTTTAGCCTACTTCCATAAACTCATGTCCAGGGGCAACTTTATTAAATGTATGAACGTCACGTTAATCCAAATATATGGCATGACGGAATCAATGAAGTGATACGTTTAATATGAAACTAAAACAGACAGCAGGTGGCAGCATGTCATTGTCTTAATGAGTGAGTTACTTGATTCCTTAAAATACACTGAATCAACAATGCAGTTCAGCTGTAGATTTGTTTCTGATCATTTCTATTTAGGCCTATATGCCTTATTTAAAATAATAATAATAAAAATAAATAAATAAACGCATGACCAAGTGTTCAAAACCTGTGTGACCATATAGCACCTACATTCAGAAATGGAAATTACGAATGCATTAACATTTTGTTTTGAATTTCAGAAAAGTCGATTGAATATTTACAGGTTTGTATCTCGTTATTTATTTTTTTTCAGAATAGTAAAGTGTCTATCCAAGTATCATACTGATCAAATATCGAAGCTAAATCTAAAGACTACCACCGCTTAATAGAACAAATTGTTTCTGTTGCTGTCAGTATTGTTTTTGGAAGTTACATTAAAATGCAATGGTCTGGTGTCAGCGTCAGTCGGCTGTACTTACTGTATTTCGGCCACACCACAAGGTGTCACTGTGGCCTCAACGCTTCACCCTCGCCTACTCTGAGCTCGATTGCTATGTCTGAGGTAAACCCCGCCCTCCTCATTACCATACACACGAATAAATGTTGGAAGAAATAAATGCATAAATAAATAAATATAGAAATAAATAAATGTAAAAATAGGATAAATGTGGAAATAAATAAAAGAATAAATAAATATAAATGGAAATAAATAAATATATACATAAATATGGAAATAAATGTATAAATAATTATTCATTTTTGTTTTTTTGCTTTTCTATGTTTGTTTATTTATTTATTTATTTTTGCTTTTTTACATTTCTTTGTATATTTATTTATATATTTATTTATTTTTTATATTGGCAGCCCTGACATTCCCTAGGGGGGATGCTGTAGATTCTATTCTATTCTATTCTATTCTCCAAACTGCTCGTCTTATGTAGGGTCGATGGAATGAATGAGCTCATTTGCTACATTATATCACATTTATTCATTTGGAGTGATTCTGGCCTTATTGAGTAAAAGGCATAGCTTACCATATTCCTTCGTACAGTCAATAATTGTCTTTTGGTAATAAGGGTTGGAGAGAGTGAGAACGAGTTATTCAATCCAGGGTAATGTTTGATGGTCCAATGGTACCCGTGGATCGCTCTACAGATAGATGTGGTCAGAGACTGCCAGTATTGAATTCATCAGCATCTCATCTCGGGCACATGAAATAGTATCATTTTCGTGCACATGTAGTCACGGCAACATTTATGCAGAGGTCACTGTATATTTTGACTGAGTGTAAAAAGCACAGCTAGGGAAAACTTCTCATGTGTCTAAAACTGCTTCTTTCGTTCCTTAGCAGCCATGTTTGCAGGAGCTAAATAAAGAAAGCATGTAGGAGTGAAGCTTTCAGGACTTTGGAAAGCTTTGGAGCAGCTCCCACCAGGGGCCAGCCACCTCCTCTATGTCAGTTAGCCTGCTGGTTAATCATCAAACAAACTACACACAGACAGAAGGCAACAAAAAACTTCTCTTCACATTTTGTCACGTTCCAGTCTCAAGTAAACCCTCGAACGGACAGAAGATGAAATGCGCGAGGCAAGGCGTGCTGACAACGCGAAGACATCCTTCACATTCGGCCTAGTGTTTCCATGAAGTTACAGCATGAGGTCTTCAGGTTTGAATTCAAATCATTGTACGGCCTCTGTTGAGTCCTTCTCCGCAGGGGCTTTCCTTTCAAGTGTTCCTTCCAGTCCAGAGAAAACCAGAATGCTTTTTTTTGTGTGTGCTGAGATAACCTGCCTGCCTGGCTCTTGGGTATGCAGAGAGAGTTTCTGCTGCTTTAGTGTGCATGCTGTTTACTTTAAAGTAAAGGGTTTTAAGTATGCATTTGCAGACTCCGGTGACAATACATTATCAAGTAATTTTTGCTCTGCGCCCATGCTTGTTTGAGTGTGACATTTGCAAGCGTCAACATGGTTTAAATTCAAACTAAAACAATGTCACTGCATGGGAAGTAAAGTTAATGAGGACGCTTTGTTTTGTTTCAGAGCAACTTGCTGACCACCTTCACAGGACTGAGGAATCAGGATAATACAATCCACGGACAGATAATTACAGCACAACACTGATCGCAATGCTAAACAGAAGACCTTTATTCACTACGGCTCCAAGCTGAAAATCCATAAATCACAACTGCTGTCACACAGTCACTACACTCTATATCGGTTTTAAAACCCTGGATTTGACATAACTCCGCTTTGCTTGTCTTCATGAAAACAAAAGATGGCAATATCGTAGAATCTCAAAATGTGACTTCACAGTTGTAGGCTTTTATTTTATTTTTTATCAAACTGAATATTAAATAAATAATCTATTATATAGTGGTTGGTAAACAGTCTCTAATGCTCACCAAGGCTGCATTTATTTGATCAAAAATACCGAAAAATAGTAAAGCTGAATTTTCTCAGTGTCATGTGATCCTTCAGAAATAATTATAATATGCTGATTTGATTCTCAACTAAATGTTCTAAATATCAAGGTTATAAACCAGGGGGGTCAAACATACACCCCAAAAAGGTGTCCAATCCGGCCCGGTGTATGATTTGAACAATAATATAAAATAGAGATGTGCAGGCACCGGCCATTTGTATGGGTTTAAGTTTTATTTTGGCCAATCTCTATTCTGGACTTGCAAACAAAAACTGCTTTGCAATCATTTTCCAAAGAAGAAATATTACAAAGTCTATAAACTGGATGTTAACACAGGCACACGCTGAATACGGACACGAAAATGGGAACACGGATGTGCCAGCAGAGAAAATACTGTAGCCTACCAGGAACAAGCTTACTGTTCGTGAAAGAAAAATATAAATATTGAATTTGGGTTTATATGGTCTTCAGAAAAGTTTTGATGGTATTTTCTTTTCCTCTTTTCTCCGTATAAAGTAGTATCCTATTAATAAGCGCAGTGCAGCACTACTTTGTGTACAGCGGTAACCAAGGAAACGCTATATCGCTGCTCTCCCATAATCGCCACCTAATGGCATTTTCATTTCAGTCTGTCTGCTATTTTTGTTCTGTGCAGGACAGGTGTTTCTTATGTAGCATAATTTCACAAAACCAAAGTCAGACCATGCTGATTTTCCTGTAAATCTTGCATTTATACAAATCTAATTTGTTTGGATTGTGATGGCTACACATATTTTTTGTTTAAGGCCATTTTGACCTGTTTAGAACAAAAAATGGAATTTGGAATTTGCCACGAAAAATTTAAATCCTTGCATCACTAGAAATGTTTAAAATCTTTTAGCTGTAAAAACAAATGCAGTTTTAAAAATTCTGTTTTTCTACTTGCAAATTATTTTGTAGTTTCTATGGTTAAAGGGTTAGTTCACCCCAAAATAAAAATTCTGTCATTTACTCAAGTTGTTCCAAACCTGTATGAGTTTCTTTGTTTATTTTTAGGTGAACTATCCCTGTAATCTTAGTAATGTAGCTAAGGTTAAAAAAGGTTATGTTTTTCCCACTTGGCCCCTTAGCCTAAAATGAGTTTGACACCCCTGTAATAAACAGTTTTTCTGCTTGATATTTGTGTGAACTGTGACGTATACAGACCCCAGACTTCTGAGCAGTATACAATATAATTGTATATATTACATAAATATTTTTAAACATTTAAATGAAATAGCACAATTTAAATGTTATTAATATTTATAGATTTAACTTTGATTGTGGAAATTAGATTTGACTTGTATTACCGTGTGCATCGTGTTTATCCTTCACAGCAGTGTATTATTTAAAAAAAAAAGTATTCCAATCAGAAATGCTGGTTAGATATAGTCATAAACGGGTGACCCTCTTGCTGTCTCAGGGGTCAGGACAAAGACTTATTTGGATGCGACCTTCAGTGTTAACCTAATTTGAATTGAAAAGTTTGAGTTGAATTGATTTGAATCAAATTACACAGTGAAAATGCTTCACCGCTGCCTCATCAGGACAGGGCCTTGTCTTTTTCTTTTTGCTCAGTTCTTTGAGCTGTCATCAAGCATGTCAGATAGAGCTGTCTTATCCATCACTGAACTCTTCTCTCATTGTTCTGACCCGTGGAATAGATTGTCTTTGAAAATAACATGATTCCATCTGACCTTCCTTATAAACCTGCATGTAGACACTTGTAATGTACATCAGGTCATGTTGGGCGTTGTAGATGGGTATTTTATTGACGTGGAAAGGGGAGTACTTGGTCGTCAAGCGGAACGCGTGACTCTTGTTTCCTCCCTGTGTGTGTTTTTGGTAGATTCATGTACTCTGGCACTGTGCAGTCCTGGCCTGTAGCCGGCTATGGGACAGGCCCGTCGCGTGGGGAGCAGGAAGCACCCCACCGGCCCTATGCTTCAGTACCAGCAGGAAGAAAGGAGATTCTGCACCTGCTATAGTGCAAATCCCCGCCAAGCTCCAAAGCCAGAGTCCTCCTTTTGTCCTTGGCCAACAATGGCTCGTACTGTTGGGACGGGACGGGCAGGTGCTGCCGGGCCGATCGCAGTGGTTGTACATCATTGATGTCAGTCATCGACGAGTGCCCTTTTTTTCTCCTCTCAGGCATCGATTTGGAAAAAAACCGTCAAAGTGGAACCTAAGATGTGATCAATGGGAGTCAGGACCCTCCTGGAATGAGGAGGAGGAGGAGGAGGAGGAGGGGAGGGGAGGGGGTGGAATTCCATGGCGCTGATAATTCTCTTATACCTGTATTTTTGTGTCAACATTTTCCAAGTCTGTTCATCTTTGCTCAGTTTGTTTTAGTTCAGTTCACTTTGATAGTTTGCTTTGGTTTCTTCCTTTTGTTTTAATTGGGTAGAGGGTAAATGATAATAGTGCAGTAATGCTTTATTTCCAACATCACTTCAGAAGGAACTGCGTTAACGGAAGTTTTTATGATGGAGACACTGAAATGTTATTTTCATTTTTGAGAGTTATTATTGAGAAAATGCTTCCCTGCCAAACACTGAATTTTCTGAAAGAGTACAGAATCTTGAAGAAGCAGCAGAAACAAGCAATATCATATGTAATCATATTCATATGTAAAATAACACGATCACCAACATTAAACAGCATATAAATCAAAACTACCTAATGTTACTGAATGAAATGTCGACCCAGGGCGAGCTATAGAACTGTGCAAGCTTTGGAGATGTTGATGTACTCGATCTACTCCATCTCCATGCATGAATCATCGTTCAGAATTTCAGATGTAGTCTTTGACAAAAATGTGATTCTTTTTGCTCTGTTTTTTTTTTTTTTAAAGCTGGTGGGTAAAGAGTTAAAGGGCTGTTTATGAAAAATCGAATGTTTCCACTTGATCTTTAGAGATCTTCAGTTTAACACTATGAAACATTGGGCTGCAAAAAGCTTCCTTTCATTTCCTTTCAATGTGTTTTTTTCTTAAGAACTAAATGTTAAGTGTGTGTGTGTGTGTGTGAGTGTGTGAGTGTGTGAGTGTGTGAGTGTGTGAGTGTGTGTGTGTGAGTGTGTGTGTGTGTGTGTGTGTGTGTGTGTGTGTGTGTGTGTGTGTGTGTGTGTGTGTGTGTGTGTGTGTGTGTGTGTGTGTGTGGACTGGTAATCCCTACGGTATGGGGACAAAATGTCCCCACAAAGATGGCAATATCAAATTTTTGTCCTTGTGGGGACATTTTTTGGTCCCCATGAGGAAAACATCTTATAAATCACACTAAGTGATGTTTTTTGAAAAAGTAAAAATGCAGCATGTCTCCTGTGATGGGTAGGTTTAGGGGCAGGGGCAGTGTAGGGGGATAGAAAATACGGTTTGTACAGTATAAAATGCATTACGCCTATGGAATGTCCCCATAAAACATGGAAACACAACATGTGTGTGTGTGTGTGTGTGTGTGTGTGTGTGTGTGTGTGTGTGTGTGTGTGTGTGTGGTGTTTTTTGCAATGAGAACCGAATAGAAGTCTCTTGTTTTCACTTAAGTTGCTGTAAAAAAAAATAAAGAGAAGTAATATTGCCAAATATATTTTTTAACATGTAAATTATGCCTGTGATGGCAAAGTGACATTTTCAGCAGCCATTACTCCAGTCTTCAGTGTCACATGATCCTTGAAAACATTCTCAAGAAAACATTCCTGTTGAAAGCATTGCTGCTTTATATTTTGTGGAAATCATGATAAAAAAAAGTCAGGATTAATTAATAAAAACAATTGTTCGAAAGAACAACATTAAACATAATTTGTAACCTATAAAGACCGTAACAGTTTGTGTGGCACATTGTTTGTTTTGTGAACCAGTTGGAATATAGTGCCGGACAGGTTTCAAAGTATCTTATTTAACTTAAAGTTCGGAAAACTGTGGAAAATGGTCATTTATGGCTAGAGAGCTGAATTCTAACCATTGTACTTACATTATAACTGGACCTTAGGGGAAACCATTATGAAAATGTATAAGAACTCTTTCATGAAGAGAAACCCAACAGGAGGTTGTTTTAATTTTATACTATTTAATATTCCCCTTAATGATATTTAACACTTAGCCTTTATGACTTTATACTGAGCGATAATGCAAGTTTTAAAATGACTGTATTTTAGACAAGGACCCTGCACACTTGCATTTCTGCTTTTCTACTTGGTGCTCAGATCATGTAAAGCAGTTTGTTAATGGCTTTTAGTCTCTGATTTGCATTTATATTTGGAACAGCTCTTTACAATTAGTGTAAGAGTGTGTGTGGCAGGTAAAGCTGAAATCGGTCTTGAGTTCTGGATGAGGGGCAGGGCACGAAACTTGATCAATCTATCTGAACTGCTTAGGGTGCAAAGAGTCTCACAGTCTATCTCTCTCTCTCTTTTTTTCTAATCGATAGCAGATGTTATCACAGCTCATCAGCTGTGAATAAGTGACGTAATAGAGGTCAGGCCACCGAGGACTTCATCTATTTTCGCAACCAGTCCAATGACAAGTGTTGATTGAGACACACATGTTCAGTTGCAACACTGACTCCGTGTGTGTGTTTGTGCATGGCTTGGTTTACAGTCACAGTGCAGTGAGAGACATGAAATGATTATACTGAAAAATGGAGCTCTATATTTCAGTGAACACCACGGTCAGCATATCAGTAAGAAAGTTAAAGAGACGAATGCAGGCCAACCGGCACAGAGCAGCAATGCGGTAATGGAGCCACAGCTCGATATTGTAGAGAAGGAGAGAAACTATAAAATCGGTGAAGAGGTCCACCTCAAGCAGGACCTTGGAAATGGTAAGGAAATCAAGCACAAGGCAAACTAATAAAATTCACCCTCCAAGCACAAATGTTACCCTGCTTCGCTTGTCTTCAGAAGAGCAAGCCGGCAATATCGTAAAACCTCAGAATGCTGTTGCGAGGTCATGTTACTGGGTTGTATTGTGGCATTTGCTGATTGACAGGAATATGCATATGGTATGAGTGGAAATTAAATGAAAGGAACCATCCTTTTCTGCATTTATTAGATTTATTAATTTTTTTCTTTTATGTTCCATATAGTGTGTGTGTGTGTATATAAATTCATTTTGAATGAAGTCTCCTATGCTCATCAAGGCTCCATTTATTTGCTCAACAACACATTAAAAACAGTATAATACTGTAAACATTGTACTAAAATTTCAATTTTTTTGTAATTAAAAAATATAATTACTCTAGTCTTCTGTCACATGATCCTTCATAAATCAGTCTAATATGCAGATTTGGTGCTCAAAAAACTTTTATTTTACGTTTTATTTTTATTATTTTCAATGTTGGAAACAGTTGTGCTGGATAATTGTTTTATGGAAAGCATGATAATTAGTAATAATTGTATATATATATATATATATATATATATATATATATATATATATATATATATATATATATATATATATTCTAGCTAAATTGCACATTAATTGCAGCTAAAAATACATATAAAAATATAAAATATATATAAAATGTATGTATACGTATGTATATGTGCACACATTAAAAAAAAAAATTTCCTTGAAAAGAAAGTTCAAAAGAACAGCATTTACTTTTTTTTTTTGTAACAATTTACTATCGAATACTTTTGAAATTACCTTTGATCTTAATGCATCCTTGAAAGATTGTTTTGTTAATGTTTTAGCCTTGTTGGTTAAGGCGGTTTCATAATTTTGAAAACCCAAAAGACTATTGAATCTTTTATAGTATGACCCTTTCCCTTGATGCTTTGCTATAAAATAGTTCATTGTACTGTCAAAACACACTGTAATCAGAACTCGTACCATTTGTGGCCCGTTGTGAGTCCGCTTTCTTATCACGGTTTCGAGTATTGAGTTTGCAGTTTCTGGCGGTCAGCGGGGTTACTGGTTTTGCAAGTCAAATACAGAAAGGTGAGGATGTGCTTATCTCTGGCTGACAAGTGCGATCTGTGTCAGAAACGGGTGCAAGGTGTACCCTGTGCTCTATCTGCCCCATTCTGGAACTTACACTGATTGACACTGGCTTTCCACAAACTACCCCGCTTCCTTTTTTGCCTTGAGCCCCTCTGGCCCAGATCAGTATACAGAACTACACAGCGTAAATAGACAAAATGTGCTTTTAAATGAAATACGAAGTTGTCTGGTTGCACTTTGCCTTTTTGCACCACAAAAAAAATTAAGATGCTCATTAAACAAGAGGCAGGACAATCTATTATTGCCCTAGAAGTCACAGTGAAATATTTGTTTGTTACCATGTCGATCCACAGAGGTGGTGGAATCGGTGGTAAAGCCACATTCTATTAGGTTCAGAAGGCCTTTCCTTCACTCACTTGGGGCCAGTCGCCTGGCAAGCTTAATACAAATTGTAATTGGGTGCCATAAATCGTGCACAGCGACAGACTAGGTCAAGGCCCAGAGACAAGATTACTAAAGCATTACGGTCAATCAAAAGAGTCCTTGAATTGGAAGATTTTAATTAGAGTTTGGTTCTTGTGTGTGTGTGTGTGTGCCGTGTACTAATGCGTCTCTCTCGTTGTTCTCCTGAAAGTTTGTTGAAATTTTGGGAACTGAAATTGGAATCAATTAAATCTTCAGCGCTGGAAGTTAAATGCCAATGTGGATGCTAATAAAATGTCTCGGCTTCGGCGGTGTCAGTAATACAGTGATTAAAAATGTATCTTAATTGGCAATATTCATACGATTCACTGCAATGCTTGGGTTAATGTTGGAGACACGGAGACGTCCTCGGAGCGCTCCTCATAAACCCTCGTCTCCTGTCTCTGCTGAGAGAATATTGCACGATGAAGGGCTTGGCTCTGTTAAGCCCCCTCATGTCTTAATGGAGCAGATCCCCCTAATCATTCTGTAATCTCTTTTAGGCTAATGTCAGCAATATGTTCACAGAATTATTGCTGATTTGGAACGCACTTTAAAATCGGGGAAAGGGAAATCTTACGCTCGAGCAAGTGAGCTTAAGAAGTCTCTTGACAGACGAAAGGTAAATCTTCCATCGTGTTTGTTTTCCTCAGTCAATTTTACATTTATAATAGGTTAAAATCAGCTCATTGATTCCGAAGTGCTAAGAAGCTTACCACTAAAATGTAACATTCGCACTAAAAGTTTGAGACTCAGTCCTTGTTCCTTGAGGGCGACTTGATCCAGTTTGCATGTCACATGACAATATCAAAAGGCATCGTCTAGCTTGGGACTTTCAATCAGCAGATTTCCAAGCTTCATAATGCAAATGTTAAACAAACATGCTCTGAGGTTTCTGAAATGGCTCTGTTCATAAAAATGTATGAGTTCCTTATGTTATGCTTAAGGATCACACTATGGCCATTCGCCAGTTCAGACTCTGACTGGGGCAGAGGAGGCTGAGGATCCTCAGAGTATCTATCTATCTATCTATCTATCTATCTATCTATCTATCTATCTATCTATCTATCTATCTATCTATCTATCTATCTATCTATCTATCTATCTATCTATCTATCTATCTATCTATCTATCTATCTATCTATCTATCTATCTATCTATCTATCTATCTATCTATCTATCTATCTATCTATCTATCTATCGTTCTATCGTTCTATCGTTCTATCTATCTATATATCGTTCTATCTATCTATCTATCTATCTATCTATCTATCTATCTATCTATATATCGTTCTATCGTTCTATCTATCTATATATCTTTCTATCTTTCTATCTTTCTATCTTTCTATCTATCTATCTATCTATCTATCTATCTATCTATCTATCTATCTATCTATCTATCTATCGTTCTATCGTTCTATCGTTCTATCTATCTATCTATCTATCTATCTATCTATCTATCTATCTATCTATCTATCTATCTATCTATCTATCTATCATCTCTCTATCTATCTCTCTATCTATCTATCTATCTATCTATCTATCTATCTATCTATCTATCTATCTATCTATCTATCTATCTATCTATCTATCTATCTATCTATCTATCTATCTATCTATCTATCTATCTATCTATCTATCTATCGTTCTATCTATCGTTCTATCTATTGTTCTATCTATCTGTCTGTCTGTCTATCTATCATCTCTCTATTGTTCTATCTATCATTCTATTCATCGTTCTATTTATCTATCGTTCTATCGATCGTTCTGTCTATCGTTCTGTCTATCTATCTATCTATCGTTCTATCTATCTATCTGTCTATCTATCATCTCTCTATCGTTCTATCTATCATTCTATCTACCGTTCTATCTATCTAATGTTCTATCGTTGTATCTATCATTCTATGTATCTAATTGTCTATCTATCATTGTATCGTTCTATTGTTGTACCTATCTATCCATCTATCTATCTATCTATCTATCTATCTATCTATCTATCTATCTATCTATCTATCTATCTATCTATCTATCTATCTATCTATCTATCTATATCTGTCTATCTATCTATCTATCTATCGTTCTATCGTTCTATCGTTCTCTCGTTCTATCGTTCTATCTATCGTTCTATTATTCTTTCCCTCTATCTTCTATCTTTCCTTCTTTCTATCTATTGTTCTATATATTGTTCTTTCTATCATTCTTTCTAAAGTTCTTTCTGTCTATCACGCTTTCTATCTGCCGTTTTTTTCTATCGTTATTTCTATCCTGCTAATACTGTATGCATGTGTGCACACACACACACACACACACACACACACACACACACACACACACACACACACACACACACACACACACACACACACACACGGTCTTTTGTAAAATTACATTATTAATGTAATTTTATAAAAAATATATAAACAATTAAATTATTATTCTGTTATTATTCTTTTCAAATATCAGGAACGATCAGAGTATGGAAAATTAAATTAAAATCCTCAGAAAATCCTCTCACGGATCACTACTGCTCACTGGAATAATTATACGCAATGTGTGAATGTATATATCTTACCATATTACTACTTTAATATGTTGGAACTATGACCTAGCAATTATGGTGTGTCATGCTGCTCATATGAGCATCACAACTTTGATATCCTGTTGTCTCTCGACTGTCACAAAAATGGCCAAAAATAAAATATAAAAGGTAAAGGTCTATCAGTAACTTCAGAAGCAGTTTTGATATATAACATGGTGTGGTCTGTTCTCCACACTTAGACAAAAGTTTTAAAAAGTCATTGAGTGGTGTGTTATTCACACATGGTTTGGCCAAGGGTTGAGGAGAGGGATGTACCCTACTTTGTCTTGGGCATGTCGGGCTGTCAGGGTCTCTCTCGCTCCGTCTCCCACCTGGCCCAATGAGATAGCAGGTGTGGGGAGAGGGTTCCCAGAGGACTGCTGTAGACAATCGGCTACATTCTCTCCTCCTCTCCCTTTCTCTTGCTGGCTGACACAGGCAGTAATTCCTCCCCGTCAGACAAATGTGAAGTGAGGAGAGGTAAGCATCAGCACACATGCTGGACATATGCATCATTCACCTCTCTGGTCTCCTGGCCATACATTTCATTGGTGAGCTGCATCCGGTGACATTGCCATACGTTTGCATTCCCGCCGCTGATCGCAGTCCCCCAAGTTTCAGAGAGAGAACCAGTTTCATTTTGCTCTTTCTAAGACATTAAGTGCCTTTATTTGTTGCATGATTGATGTATCTATGAGTGGTGGTTTGGTTGTTCGTCTCCAGGCATCTACATTTGTTAATATCAAGAGTTTTAGATCTAGCACTTGTATCGTTGCTTTCTCAAGGGCTATTGGGTTGTTTATTCGTGAATTAGGATATTCTAGTGGGCCTTGCAGGGATATTTAAGACATAATAGCATTTTTTTAAAGAATGATGAAACCTACTTCTGCTGAATTTAAACAATGTTATGTTTCCACACCATTTTTCTGCTCATTGATGTGTGACAGTAAACTATTCTTGCATCATTTCCTAACCTGGCGACAAATTTCCAGCGACAAGCAATTTGTCTGTCCACCATGAATGTGAGACTGCTGCGCGATGTGACCGAGGGGTCAAGGTTTGTCTGGTTAGTGTGGTCCAAATAGGTAGATGCAATACTAACACCATTCTGCTGTCAAAATGCATCTTTCTCTTTGGACACCAATCCAAAAGTACTCTCACTTAAAACATAATAGGGGTGTAACAGTTCATATTACTCCCGGTTTGTTTTTTTCACGATTTTAGGGTTACTGTTTCGGTATTGTTCGGTATGTGCTGTGTTCAGGGGGAAAAAAAGGACTACTGTCAAATAAATATAAAGAATGTAAAAAAACATTGAGTAAAGTAATCAACTATAAAATATATGTATACATTTTTTATTTATTAAATATAAATATGGTTAAACATTATTAAAGTTACAAAAGCCATTTTGTCAAGAGCAGTGAGTGATTTCCTTGTCTTTTGTGATTTTATTAACATTAAAAACATAGACAGCAGGAATATTAGGCTGCTGTCACTTTAAGACAAAGCGTGGATACAAGGATTACTGATACACATGTGCTGTCTTTCTCAACTGTTTACGTTCACTTAAAGGGATAGTACACTCAAAAATGAAAATGTTGTCACTACTTTCTCACCCTCAAGTTATTCCAAACCTATATGAATTTCTTTCTTCTGTTGAACACACAAGAAGATATTTTAAAGAGTGTTTGTAACCAGACAGTTGATGGACCCCACTGACTTCCATATTAGAAAAAAAAAATACTATGGAAGTCAATGGGGACCATACATTTTCTGATAATTGAGATTCTTAAAATATCTTTTGTGTTCAACAGAAGAAAGAAAAGCATGCAGGTTTGGAACAACTCAAGGGAGAGTAAATAATGATAAAATGTTCTTTTTTGAGTGTACTATCCCTTTAAGACATGACCTACTATGTTTGCTAGGGTAGCCTACTCGCCAGAACATGCATGTTGATATCATTTTTGTGTTCATTTGTGAAGCGCAAGACTTGAAAGAGAATGTAATATTCAAAGCTGTCTTAGGCTTTCCGTGTACCTGTTTTGGATGAGTGCACACACAAATCGTCCCGCATTGCGCTCCCATCTTCTTTCGCTTAAATGTTTAAATTGGCAAGGCTTGAATGAGTTTAGTTGATGAGTTTAAATATAACAACGTGTCTATCTGTAAACTCGCACGCTTTAAACACTTGGGTGATGCTGTAAATGACTGGTCATTTTAGATCATACGGCACTCCTATTGAACAAAGTTTTCAAGAGTAACTGTTTTGTCAATGTTTTTTTTTTTATCCTCGTTGTTCTAATGTAGCCTGTTATTGGGAAGCCAGAACATTCATTATCTGAATTCTGTCTGTCTGTTTTACTATTGTTATTTTCAATACCATATTATAGATACGTCTTCAGATTTAAGATGAACCCCGGTGAACGTGTGTGCAAACTGTGGGCGGAGACAAGTACGGTTATTTTTATATTTTTATTTTTTTACTGAACCGTTACACTCCTAATATGCTGTGTGTGTGTTCACATATATATATATATATATATATATATATATATATATATATATATATATGAACACATATATATATGGCTTCAGAGTTACTTGGCAATGCTTATTATAGTTTATTTGAAATACCATTTTCAAGGAATAAGTCATATTAATAAGTAATTTTTTCAATGTTTCAAACTTGATGGAACAAGCTCAAGGATGCAGACTGACTTTGAGTTTTAGACTTGAGATGAAACTAGAAGAAAACGGTCAAAAGAGAGAGCAGGGTAAATTTCACAAAAGGGAAACAGAAGGGGATACCGTAGCTTCGGTTCTGTGTCGATGACACCTCTCGAAAGCATTTCATTCATCAAGGGGGAGAGGGCTTGAGCCTGTGTAAATTGCTGCAGATAAAGGGACAAACCTTGAAGAATTGGATTGTGAGGGGAAAGGATTTGAATTCCCCTCTGGTGATCAGTTCCGTACATGGGGCACTTTTGCAGCCCCTGGCTAGTGTTGAGCTTTACCGCAGAGCTGTTGCTATTCTTTAGCGCACTACTGTTATTTCACCTGAATACACACAACTCGACATGTCCTACAGCAGGCATTATCTTTGTCAAAGGGCTCTTTTTTTTGTTAAAGGAGCATATCTTACACTTTTGTAGAACTTTATTATTTTACGTTTTTAAAGGGGTCTTTTTTTGAGGTCCACATATAATGTTATCAACAATAATTTTGAGGCTATTTTATATCCTCAACCTCTCTCTTATGATGTGTAAAAGCAGCTGGTAATGTCTGTCTGTTAGCTTATAGAAATAATTCCCACAAAAAAGAAAATCCAAAAATCCATTGTGCTGCGAATAATTGAAATATAACTTTTTTTAGGATGAGCTATTACTTTCATAAACTCATGATCGTAACCATTATGATTTCCGTTTTTGCTGTTTAGTTTTCGTAAATGGTCTTTGTGGACTGGAAAGGGAGGAAGCTTTGCACTGGGAAAATTAGAGTATGTCTACATAGCAGATGTCTCTTTTAAACTCTTATTTCAAATGAGCACGGCACAATCCTGTTTTCCTTGATATGCCCCGTTTTAAAGCTGAATTATCAAATATGCTTCTAGTAATAAAGTACTCATGAGAGCAATGAAAGAAACTCATAAATGTTATATGAACCTATAATGTTTCTCTGAATCTCTGATAGCTCCCACTGAGGTAGCGTGTTTGTGAAAGAGAGCCATGGGATGCATTGTGGAAGTTGCCTTTTTGTTTCCTCCATTTAGACGCCCATCCTGTTTGTCAGCCTTTCTGTGCCGTCTCGCACTTTCAGAGGAAACAAAGTCTTTGCATTAAATCCCCTCTGCATAGACGAAGCCATCCATGATGTTTAATTCATTCGCTAAGAGCCAGAGGACACTTCTTGTAAAATTCTAGAATAAAAAGAAAATTTGGGAGAAGAAAAGAAAACAATTTTTTCCCTTATTTCCCCTTAGCATGTATGTGTGATAGGAATGAAGGCGCAAGACAACACAAATCAAGAGAGGTGAACCGACTTAATGAGCTGAATGGTTGAGGAGGGGGAAAAAAACAAATAAATAATTCAAGTGAAAGTCAAAGAGGAACAGCGGAGAAGGTCGTCTCTCACCTCTCATCTGTTTTTGCTTCTCTTGTTCAGGAGAGCCGAGAGGGTACAATGCTCCAGCGACGTCTAGCAGCAGTGTCTCACTAATCAGGCCTTGATTAAACATCCATTCAGAGAGGCAGGGATTAGGGGAAGTCCCCTCGGAACTGGCTTTCTAGACTGAGAGGAAAGAGAGGCAGAAAAGTTTTTGATGTGTCAGTCATGCAGTCCGGTCATTGTTTGACTGCTTTCACCTCCCCAGTCGAGACCGGCAAACAGTTCGTTTGGAGCCACAGCGAAGCAATGCAATGGAAGGGCAACACAATTATGTCCATTCAGACGCTCATCCCTGGAGCGCCGCGTGGGCCTCGGAAAAGCTCCAAAGCACACACAGAAAATCTGTCCAAAACGGAGTGACCCAAAGGAGAGTGCCCTGCTTTGTCGATGAAAGTTATCCTGCCCTTGAATAGCAGAGAGCAAAGAGTACGGCATTGCAAGATCTTACACGGCATGCCTGTTTATCTCCTGCTCCCCATCATTCATTTGGTTATTGGCTTATTGGCGAGCACACTTTTTAATTGTTAACGGGTCGGGTCGTGACAGTAAGGATTTGATCTACTAGTTCAGATTTGAACTTGCCCTATCAATGTTTTTCACTGACCCCAGTACAAAAAATATTTTGTATTTAGCAGCATATTTTAAATGTCCAAAAATAAATTTGCTTGTATTAAACATTAAATTTTTCGGTCAAACTTTTTCGTAATCAAACTAAAACATTTTTATATTATAATAAAAACAATAATACATAAAATATATCTGTATGTATGCATTCTTAGTATTTTTATAAACTGTAAGAAAAGATTTTTGTTGATTTGTGCCTTGTTGTTGAACCCTAATTATGATGTAATTTTCATGCGTTAATTTCTATTATGTTAACAGATCTTCACTGTGAGGATTTTATGCTTGTTCAGATTTGAACTTGCCCTACCTATATTTTCTCTCAGCTAAAGGTCCAAGAGTCTGAAAAATATATTTGTTATTTGTTTGGTAACACTTTATTTTACAGTGTCCTTGTTACACGTACATGTAGTTACTGTAGTATTAGCGATAAATTATGCATAATTACATGTAAATAACCCTAAACCAACCTCTATTCCTAAGCCTAACCTGATAGTAAGTACATGTTGTGAATTATTATTACTCAGAACTAAATATATAATTACACTGCAACACAGACACCTTACAATAAAGTCTAACCCCTTTTTTTTGTTGAATTTTTATGAATTTATTTTTTACTATTTATATAAATTTCTGAGCAAACATAAAAAAGTTGTTGATTGTGCTGTGCTTATTGTTGACCCATGGTCATCATAAACGTTGTTTTTATTCATTCGTTTTTAATTCAGCTCTCCCTTTCTTTTATGTATTAAATTTGTCAAGGTTTAATGGCATCTTTACCTGTAAGATCTTTAAACTGTGCCTTTACAGACTGAGATACCTCTTTTTGCAGTTCAAGGAAAATTCTTGAAAAGGTTAATGTCGGCAAAGGCGAGATCTCACCCACTAGTGCTCGAGAGGAAAATGGAGTTCATTGTTAATGATCCGCAGAAACATTTAAATCGCACAGAGTTAAATTAACTTTGTGCTAGCTCCATTTGAGTAGCACCGCATAAAGTAGGAATTCAGCCAAGGAAAGCCTAAACACCATTTTTACTTTTTACG
Organism: Gobiocypris rarus; assembly: GCA_023029165.1. Lineage (NCBI taxonomy): Eukaryota > Metazoa > Chordata > Actinopteri > Cypriniformes > Gobionidae > Gobiocypris > Gobiocypris rarus. Next base: position 25,347,865 of record CM040920.1, read on the forward strand.
CCACCTAACCGCACTAACTCATGTCAATGTGTTTTTTAAGCATCTTTAATGACTGTAATCTTTAGTCAAACATATTCTTGAATCTTTCACATTTTTCTTTGGCAGTAAAACACATAACGAATATCACAATTCAGGAGGAGATCCAGGGGACAATGTAGCCCTTAACACACATGACCTTGTTCTGTGGTAAATGGTGATAAGCATGTTAAGTTCTGACTCCTCTGTCACAGCGCATGTTGGAGTTATTAACTGGATGTTTCTCGTGTTATTAAATGATTTATCAAAGATCTCTGGGGATGACTGTGATGTCCAAATTAATTTAAATGACTTCATCAATCAACCAGAGATGTTTTAGGTCAAAACTATTGCCTGGGGGGGCTCATATTTGCTTGTGTTTTTGTGCGAGGTGGGCTATTATATAGAAACGAGTGCGTGTCAGAGTATGACATTGCTCTAGGCCCTTTATTTTGCTTGTTACAGTGTTAAAGTATTTCATTTATTCAGCGTGATTCTTGCTGAGAGCTCATTTTTTTCTATCGGAGGGAGAGAGCGAACGGCACAGAAGGGGCGTAATGAAATTGCCCAAACGTACTTGCATCCCAGAAATCTAATCCATGTCTATTGTTTATTATTGAGAGACAGTCATTATTAAATGTACAACTTTGGCATCGTTTGAATACCAAGGGCAGGTTTTGGACCCTTTAAGCTGATGATTGGCCCTTTATCCAATTTGGAGGCGGTTAGATGGGGAGAGAATTGGTAGTGTAATTGACAGAGATTGCTGTTGGTTTCAGTGCTAATATGCTGGTAGCTGCTCACAGGTCGTTTGTTTCCTTTCACGGCTGTGAGGGTAGGTTGAATAAATTTGCTCTGGAATAAGAATATGGGAAGGCTTTTTTTCTGTAACTACATTACAAAGCATTTATCAGTGTTGGGGTTAAACGTTACAGGTAACATTCATTAGGTATTCAAAATACTTTTTGATGTATCTAGTAAAGTAACTCATTACTTTATAAATGTATACATTGATATTTGAGTTACAAAAAAAGAAAAGAAAGTAATGCATGTACTTTTCAGTGTCTATTTACATTAAGTGCAAATAGCCTGCCTTGTTGGCAAAGGCTATTTACAATATCTCCGCATGTGACTTTTTTGTGCAAAAAATTGCGGAAGATGCTGGATTGTTAACAGTAGAAATAGTGTAAGGGGGTGTTGAAATATTTTTTTGATGCAAACCGTCCCGAGTTCAAATCCACATTTTACTGAACTCGCTTTATTGCCTTTTCCTATCACATACAGTATCAGATCAGAAAGGCATTTATTTTCAATAAAAATGAAAAAGATATTCGAAAAGTGGAAATAAAGTGTCTAACGTGTATTTAATAATAAAGTTTATTGGTTAGGGTTACTGGTAGGTGTAGGGAGGCCTTTATTGACCAAAAATGGTGGCATCCATTTAACAATTTTAATAAATAATATAATTTACACTCTTTGCTGTTATTTTTGCATACTGTTTAAAGTACAACAACACTGAAGTAAGAATAGAATCCACCACTATTTATAATTTATAAGTATAAATAGCGTCTAACTACTGTTTACACTTATTGCAAAGAAAATACTAATACTTTTACATAGTGTAAATAGGATGTATTGCTATTTAAACTTAGTGTAAATAGCCACTGCCAGAAAAAAATAAAAAAATAATTGTTGAGTAGGTAATATAGCGTGTAAAAGAGATCTTTTGTATGGCATACACAGCTCTAGGGGTCAGGACATATTCTAATTGGTCAGAATATAAGAATATTCTAAATGTGTTTTGAAAAATGAAAGTGTATGTTAAATAGGTTATGTTGTTGAATGCATTAAACAGTTGCAAAAAGAACTCCTCAGTAAAAAACACCTGCAAGGCCTGGAAAAGAGCGAGCCACATTCAGTTGAGAAAAAGTAAAAAAAGTAATGTATTACTTTACATAAAAAGTAACTACGTTACATAATTAGTTACTTTTTTAGGGAGTAAACTCTCTTCAACACTGGTTTTCTGGTGTGTGCCCATGTCTGAATGCCTTAAATAACAGTTTTATACAGGAATAGCTAAAAAAAAAATTTAATTCACCCTTTAGGTTCCAAACCCTTATGATTTTGTTACTTACCATAGTCCACCAGAGGAAATGTTTGGTAGCATGTTCACTCTGCTCTACACTTGATATTCTGTTAAATGAAAGTGAATGGTGACCAGTGGCTGCCAAGCTCTAATTACATAAGTTCTGTTGGTACATTCTTTCTTCTGTGGAACACAAAATTATACATTTTGAATAAAGTACAGGTTATTCTTTTTGCTGATAATGTTGTACCATTTAAATATGTGCATATTCAAATTTGGTGTGTTGCTGTCTGTTACAAGACACAATAACAAATGACTTTTAGTATTAGCATTTGTGGGCTGTTCATCATACATAATCTATCGTATGACTTCAGAAGACTCGCAACACATCCCTTTTATCGTTTTGGGTCACCATTTACTTTTATTGTGTTGAAAAGATTGGCGTAACATTTTGCTGAACTTCTTTTATGTTCCAAGAAAGAAAGTCATATAGGTTTGGTAAATTATGCCAGAATTTGCATTTGTGTCAGGACCACTATCGTCAAAGATGATTTGATTGACAGTTAGCATACTGTGTGGATTTGCGGAATGGTTCTGTACTGGGCAAGAAATCCCTGCGCATCCATGCAGACTAGCATGGATAAGAGCAGGGAGAGCAGCAATAACTGAACAGAACCAACATAATGTATTGCGTTAATGTCAATATTTAATGTACAAAATAATTCTGATTTGAAGGGAATAAAAATACTCTGACTGGATGAGAGGAGGAGCTGGGGATGGAGGAGGGTAAATGAGCTCTGGAGAAACGCGTAGCTGCTGATAGTACTAAAGGAGCTTATATATATGTATGCTGTAATAGACATTGTATCCCTATAGGTAGATGTGATCAGCTGATGTGACCTGTCAGAACTGACGCTACACTAGATTTTTAGGTCAAATTTTCCTTCAAGCTTCAAATGTCTATACGTGTATGCGTTTAATTGTGTCGTCAAGGCTGGATGCTCAAGAGTTTGTCTCCAGATGATTGTCAGGGCTAGCAATCAATAAGGATGTGAAGTGGCTTATCTCTTGCATTGTGTCAATATCACCACCATCGGTGTTAGCCCTCTGATAAACAAGGTTTTTAGGAAGCTCTCCTTAAAACAAGCATTAAGCTCTAGTGGTGACATTTCATTTTTCCTTTAGGGCCTTTTGTATCTTGCAGAACCACTTGATGACATTGCCAGGCCGAGTACACTTATGTTAGGCAGAATGAACGGCAAGTACAAAAGGGATCGATTGGTCTTTTTTTTTATCTTAGTCATTTAAAAGGATGCAGATAGATTATCAAAGATGAAATTTGCATGCACAGACCCAAGCCTCAATGGAAATCAAGCTTCTTCTGACAAGATGCCACCCTTTCATGCACAAACAAATTTAACTGTGAATTTTATGAAATGTTTGACTTTTTCGATAAGCGACAGCCTAAATCTATTTACACAAGCCTTTGTTGTATAAGAGTTAATGTCCTGTGAAATTAAAAATCTCACCAAAACATTTCCAACTTGTAAAAGCAGCATGCTATCTATTTATGATATTCATGCTTGGCCACTAAAAAAATGAGCCATGACTATGGAAAAAATGCATTACTGGCAGATTCAACTCGGGAAAACAGGGTCATTAACAAGGAAAGGCGAAATGTCCAAGTGTTGAGATCAAACGCGCGCCCCTCCAGCTGTGCTACAGTTCCCTTTGATAGAAATCTTGTCTCCGTTGCTTTAAGACGTCAAATGACAAATGCTACAATTAGTGGCCATCTTAGCGGACGTGAAAATCTTTTGCATCACCGTAACACTGTTGCTTAACACAGCCAAGCATGAAATGAATGTGATATTACCAGGAACAAACACAGAATATGCGGTCATTTTTTCTCAGACATATCCCGGTAGCTAAACTGACCTCTGTCAGACTTCAAAAGGAACATTTTATCCCTAAATCTACAATGACAGCTGTCAAAATGTGCAGCTAATTTTTAGTACCGGTGCTAGATTTGAGTTGACCTATGGTACGGTTTGTGCAAGCGGCACTACACGAATTCCTCCTTCTTCATCTTAATTCTAGTCATCCTCTATCTTCACCTATCTGCTCATCTCTGCATGTAAGAGAGCTTCTACCTAAGGTCTGCTGTGGCATGTGTTATGCGGAAGGATCTGGGTGGTCTACACTTAGCATTCCGGGCAGCTGTTTGTCATTGTGAGTTATGCGGCTATAATTGCACAGTGCCGCTGGGCTAGACCTTGGGGAACGTGGCCTTGTCAAGGTGCATTCGTGGCAGGTTGCGTGGCTCTGCCCTTATTGATCAGGCAGGGTCTGGATATCTCGCTGTGCTTGGGCTCCCCCCATTGGAGTATTTACACAGCAGCTCATCTGAAGGAAAGCAGATAATTGGGTATATTAGAACATAGAGGGAGAGAAACTAGAGGGCCACTTCTGCTTTAGTTTGGGAAGACTGTGATACAATACATCATTTGAGAGAACGAAGCAATTGTCAAAAGCTTCTAGCACCAGTGTGATTTTAATATTTAATATTTTCTTTTTCTTATTTGAATTTGCTAATTCGCTTTTGTCATTTGTATTAGTTTATGCATATCTTTGCATATTGAATATTGATGCAAAAATAATACTAACATCATAATTTAGAAATAAAAAGCATTTTTTCTAGCCTGATTTTAGCCCATTTGAACACACTGTTTGAATGGGCGTGTCTGCTGTGAGACTTCAGTGTAGATGCCCACTGCTGTGATTGGCTAAGATCTTTGTATATGAAATTGTACAACAGTCAGGCATAATATTATGATTCCTTATATTGTGTTGGTCCCCCTTTTGCTGCCAAAACAGCCCTGACCCGTTGAGGCATGGACTCCACTAGCCCCTTGAAGGTGTGCTGTGGTATCTGGCACCAAGATGTTAGCAGCAGATCCTTTAAGTCCTGTAAGTTGCGAGGTGGGGCCTCCATAGATTGGACTTGTTTGTTCAGCACATCCCACAGATGCTCGACTGGATTGAGATCTGGGGAATTTGGAGGCCAAGTCAACACCTCAAACTCGTTGTTGTGCTCCTCAAACCATTCCTGAACCATTTTTGCTTTGTGGTAGGGCACATTATCCTGCTGAGCCACCAGGGAATACCGTTTCCATGAAAGGGTGTCCATGGTCTGCAACAATGCTTAGGTAGGTGGTATGTGTCAAATTAACATCCACATGGATGGCAGGACCCAAGGTTTCCCAGCAGAACATTGCCCAAAGCATCACACTGCCTCCGCTGGCTTGTCTTTTTTCCCATAGTGCATCCTGGTGCCGTGTGTTCCACAGGTACGCGACGCACACGCACCCGACCATCCACGTGATGTTAAAGAAAACGTGATTCATCAGACCAGGCAATCTTCTTCTTTTGCTCCTTGGTCCAGTTCTGATGCTCACGTGCCCACTGTTGGCACGTTCTGCGGTGGACAGGAGTCATCATGGGCAACCTGACTGGTCTGCGGCTATGCAGCCCCATACACAACAAACTGCAATGCACTGTGTATTCTGACACCTTTCTATCAGAACCAGCATTAACTTCTTGAGCAATTTGAGCTACAGTAGCTCGTTTGTTTAATCTGACCACATGGGCTAGCCTTCGCTTCCCACATGCATCAATGAGCCTTGGCCGCCTCTGACCCTGTCGTTGGTTCACCACGGTTCCTTCCTTGGACTACTTTTATAGACACTGACCTCTGCAGACCGGGAACACCCCACAAGAGCGGCAGTTTTGGAGATGCTCTGACCCAGTTGTCTAGCCATCACAATTTGGCCCTTGTCAAACTCACTCAAATCCTTACGCTTGCCCATTTTTCCTGCTTCTAACACATCAACTTTGAGGACAAAATATTAATTTGCTGCCTAATATATCCCACCCACTAACAGGTGTCATGATGAAAAGATCATCAGTGTTATTCACTTCACCTGTCAATGGTCATAATGTTATGCCTGATTGGTGTATTTAGATTGTGGCATGAAAGGTTGCAGTGATGAGCATTGTAGCCGATCGCAGACATGTTGAACGCATGAATGTAGCGATCTCGTCATTGCAAATCGATTTCTGCACACTAACAAATGCTTTCATCATAAATAAACATAAACAGTGCAAACACAATGTTTTTAATAGATTTGTTGATTATTATGGGAGTTTATAGTCACTGCACTGTTTGATTGACAGCTTCAGTGATTGCAAAGGGAACATTCTTTGATCACGTTCTACAAATAATTGAATCACATTTCAAATAACAGATTATTTTCATCCTACTATGAGAAACAATGTGAAGCTGACCGTTTAGTCATTGGTTTGATTTACTGACACATAGACAAAGAACATCTGTCTGTACATGATTCATTGTCCGAAATCACTGGTCACAGATCAGGCATTAGAATTAACACAGTTACTTACATGTTGTCGCATTACTGAGTCCATATCGTAAAACATTCCTAGCATTAGGATTCTTTGGAAGGTAATGTTATTTGTTCCTGTATCGCTCTTTTCTCTCCTCGACATCTCACTAACACACCAATGGGCGGGGCCAAGCACATTCCACAATGAGTCGTTATCTAGGCTTGGTAACAATAAAAGCTGTTTTTGGACAAGGACGTTTTTAGTTCTGAAACTTGCATAGTATGATGACCTCTTATATGTCAAAAGCTCAAGGAAAAAAGTTTTCTCAGTTCATTACCCCTTTACTTCCAGTTAGTAATTTTAGCACTTTAATGGGTTGAAAATTGGCATCATTTAGTCACCGTTATATCGTTCCAAACCAGTACAAAGTTAATTAATCTTCAAAAAACACAAATGAAGATATTTTAATATAACCTGAGAGATTTGTGTTCCTCCATTGACAGTCAACACAACTACTTCAAAAAGTTCATAAAGAGAACATGAAACGAATCCATATGAATTGAGCGATCATGTTATGATGAGTGTTTAGGACAAGTAAAGTCCACTGTTGTTAACATATAATTCTTTTATATAACTTTATATCTTATATATATATATATAACTTTATATCTTTGTCTTTTCTTTTATCTTTTTAAATTGTGATGATGAATCAGGTAGTTCACTTGACAAAATTGGTCTAAACGATTCCCTCACGAATTGGACTGATTCTTGTGTTCAATTTAGTGGTAAACTCACTAGAGGGGATGGTTATCAGTGAAAAACGACTTCAATTTCAGTTTGTTTCGCACACACAAAGCTATCATATGACTTTAAAAGGCTTAGCATAGAGCGCACAGTCATTTGGACCACTTTTATGATACTTTTAGGGTGCTTTTTCGTCATTTCGGAGCATTTTGGACAGCCTCAGTCCTGTACTTTCATTATTACCCCTTCAACTTTTGTGTCCTGAGGAAGAAAGTCATACAGGTTTTGAAACAACATGAGAGTAATACGCCTAAGTAACAACAGAGTTTTCTTTTATTTAAACCGCACTTCCTAGTTAAAGCCGGGCACACTTGTTAGTGTGAAGCCGTGCTTAGAAGTTGTTGAAACTTTGTTTTCATCTAAAGGAACCATTTAGGCCTGTTACCAATTAGAAACATTGATCAAACGGGAGCTCCTGCAGGTTATGTTCCATAGTCTTCCGTCAACGTCTTGTTCCAGAGTGCTGGAGGAGAAAAGAAAAATCAATAGTATGCTTTTATGTGCAATAAAGCTGATTCTTTTGCAGGAGAACTGAATCATAATCAAGGTGTGTTAATGTTTATGAGGCAGTCCGTTAACACATATTATGAGGGTATAAAATGTCCCGCAAGAGGAATAGGTTAAGGGAGGAGAGAAATCAATGCGTGTTTACTGCTGCTTACACAAATATTCTGTATATGTACACACTTTAGATGAGTTACTTCTTTCACTTTCTCTTTTTTTACTTTGAGAAATTAAATAGCCTATCTATCTAATAGTTCTACCATTCTATCTATTCTTCCATCTCTCTATCCATCTATTGATAATTTTATCAATTTTATCTTATTGTTAAATCTTAATGCTATCCATGTAAAACTCACTGCCACATTTCTGGGATGTTGCTATACCGTTGCTACAGTGCTAGAGTTTTTAGAATGCTGTAATGCGGTTGCTAGGGTGTTTTGGGGATGCATTTTCTTACTGCGGCAGCTCAAAAGAACCCATCCTAAATATTGTTTGAATCCCTTTTGTATTGTCCCTCTGTGGGATTATTTTTTCTGTCTGTTTCATTATCCGCCTCTGAAAAAAACGTAAAAATGGTATAGCTTCGAAATGTGATGTAGTTTGAAACACACCTCTCCTCAACAAGCCACACAATTTGAAGTATTATTCACGCCTGTAGCACAGTCACATGGTTGTATTAGATGTCATTTTGTCTGATTCAGAATGTGCGCATTGGCAAGATCTATTGCTAAAACGATCTTTTTGTGATCTGCCTTAATAGTGTTAAAATAGCCCTCCTCAGCAGACCACAGACTGTGTATGCGACCCAATTAACCCGTGCAAGCCGACCAGAGCCAAGAGCGCATGTTCACCTCCTTTACATAGCTCTTTACTGGTAAAGCCAGTGTCACACGCCCATCTTCCAAGATATTAGCAACTTGTCACGCTCTCCCTGCAGCTAAAAATATTCTGTCTGGGCTACTGGAGGGGTGGCCAAGTGGAACGGGATGACGGCTCGGCTCTCCTGCCCCTCTGATCAATCTCTCCCAGTCCCAAGCAGCAAGCTGTCCCTCCTCGCCTAGTGTGACCTTTACCAAAGCTTTTCCCAGCATGCTCGGCCTGTCTGTCTGCTGCCACCCAGCTGTCAGGTACCTCTAAGTCTCACCCTGCTACTCCAGTGTGCATAGTTGGTCACGCTGCCCACAATGACACATCCTGACCCCTTGTTTTGGGCTGAAGGAACGTCGCTGATGGCAATGCCCACAATTTCATTTCCAATTATTTTTTATATGATATTGGTGAGAATTATGAAGGATCCCTGTCATATGTATCATGCCGTTATTTTGAAAGACCAACTACAGAAAGCTTTGTCACCCTTTAGCTTACAAAATATCTTGAAATTCTTAACCAGCCATGTATATCCGTGTAAACATTGACGGAATCTTATTTATTTATTTCGACATCTTAAACTCTAGCAAGGGGTCATTGTTATCCGTACAAATCTTGATGGCTGAAATTCTGTTTGGTCGAGCCGCTCCCACCATAGTGCCCTTGTTCACCATCTGAACCCTGTTAGGAAAGAGAGTACTGTTGCCCAAGGGTCATCCATTTGCATTTCACTTGATGGTGAAATGTCAAAATAGCTCAAAGGAATTTCTCTTGTTGTTTACTGCAGTATAACACTCCGCATGCCAAGCACTCCACGCTGCCTCTGAAGGCGCAAAAACAGTCTGGGAATTGATGATTTTCAGAAATTCGAAAAGACTGAGAGGGCGGACCAGTCAAAAAGGTTGTCCCTGTAGAAAAATAAAGGAACAAGATAGACAAATGGATTAGAAATGCTTGCTGAAAGCGTCAGGTTTAAATGAGGTACGGCGAGCAGCCGGTCTCCCTATTGGCTGGCTGTATGCGCTTGTCTTTAATGCAGCTACACGCTGTAACGTTCCTTCAAATGGGCGAGGAATCAAGCGCTTTTGCTGCTCTTGATCCCCTAGCTAATTACCTTGGGGGTTACCGTATGCTTATTAAAATTCTTCCTCTCCCAAACATTGAGTTGTTTTCAACATGGGGAAAAGGGAAAAGGCATACTGATAGCTTTGCTCAAAGCTAAAAGACTATTGAAAGTTTCTTTACAAAATTAAAATAAAATATTCACCAGGGATATGAAGTCTCACACTGTAATAATTCAGTGTAAAATTGTCTGTAATTGAGGTAAATAAACAAACAACAGCCCTTGTTCATGCTGCACCAAAAATATTTTTAAAAACCTGATATTGTTTGTAGTTTAACAAATATGTATGACAAAAATATCTGCAAATTATATAAAAACCTGTTATTTTCCATGTCAGGTGGTACAACTACTAACTATTGTACCGCCTGACATAAAAAATGAATTTAAACAATATGAAATGTTATTTAACAACTGAAACTTTGTGATGAACATTGTTCATGACTCAGAAATATGCATTACATCAGTTTAAAAAAATAAATAAAAAAATCGTCAATGACCCGTATATTCAATAAATATGTTTACTATTATAAAAAAGTATTGTCATTCTATAAATGATATTTTTATATTGTTTTTTTTTATATTTTAATTATAAATATTAAAAATATTTGTATCCGCTAATTCATGCAAATTGTCCTGCATAGATTTCATTTAGCTGGTTTTGTACATACCCCAGATTTGTTGTAATTATTATTTTTTATTATTATAAAAAAACAGTAATATAATGAATTGCAGATAATTGTGCTCATGCCCTTCCCATCTATGATACAATTCATTATTGCACACAGTGTTGACGATTAGCAGGGTGTAATAGTGCCATAATGCAATGGTTGAAATATGTCCTTTTTTGATTGCTGGGACCATGAATCAGAACTAATTCTAGTTTAATTGTTCCTATATTTCAGAGGTGGCAAGTTCTGAAGGATAATTTATTTCCTGCCTAAAAGGAACCCTGGCCCATGCCGGCAGATGAGAGTGGTTAATTACAGTAGATAGCCTTATCTCCTTGTAATTATTTTGGTCTCTTTGGAATTTCCTGGCTCTGACCAGCCAATCGATGCTATCAGACCATGAACGGGAGAGGAAAAGGCAGGAACACAATAAGTGTGCCACAGATTTGGCCAGGAGGAAAGAGGGACCGGCTTGATGGAAAGTGTTCTTCTACATGCCTATTAAAATGGTGAGGACAGTTTGATAGCTATCATTTATATCTAGCCAGCATTCACTCTTTCATCATAGATGCCCTTTTTACTGCATTAAATTAAATGGCCCTCTATTACGTTAAAGATGACCACCTTTCATTTTAAATGACCAACTGTACTTGATTTACATAATATGGATATTGCTTTGTCATTTTATTAGACATGAAATTTACTCTATAATGGCTTTTTTAAAGTTCACAAACTGCCTTAATGTCGAAGTGGTTCTTGGGTGTGCTGCCAAAATATCATCGCTTGGTTTCCTTTTAGGCACCCATTTTTAGGTCCTGCACTTCTGAAAATGGTCCAATAAATCTCATGGGCATTGCTCAAAGAAACGGTCCCTTATCGTAGAAGCGCTGCCAGAACCTCTTCAGCATTGGGTGAAACGGCACTCAAATGGAAAAGAGTATAAAAATGAGAGTTGTGAAGTTAAAAGGGATTCATATTCTCACCAGTTAGCTTGAATATCTGCATTGGGTTGCTTGCAAAACACCCCTGCATAACAAACCGAAAACAACACCTCAGACATCAGTGTGTCTGGAGCAGGAAGTCAGTTGAAATTGGCCCAAAAAAACTCTCTGATGGAATGCTGATGAAACAAGCAGCGTTTGGCTTCTTGTAATCATCCCAGCAAGCCCAGCAGCTTGGACACAAACACAGACGAAATACTCCTCAGTAGCTGACTGGCTGCTTAAGCTGCCTGATTGCCATATCACTCTCATTACAGCAATGCCTTAAATCGACAAAGGGAGAGAGAAGCTGTGGCGGCACACAGGAGGCAGTATCAGAGCGGTGGCAGTGCAATCACTCCGATTACCTTTTATAGTCATGTAATTGACTTCTAGTTACTTTCACCTGAACGTTAACTGCGGTTTAGTGTGTCTCTAAGAGCATGCTTTGAAGTCTGAGGCAGTTTGTGTAGTGCGTTTCCAAGCCAGATTGAGCGGCTGACTGCCGTGGTGTGAATCTGTACAGACGCACAGATCTAGTGGGCTTTTCTCCCTTCTTTAGGAGGACGAACTGTATTAAATGCCCAAATGCCAGTTTATGTTTAAAAATACTATACCTGCTGAAAAAAAGAATCCACGTAACCCTTAAATTTTCCGCAACGATTGGTAAACCGTACATTTATAGCAGATTTAAAAATGTATAAAAATTTGATTTTTTTCTGACCCTTGATAACCTAAACTCTCTCCCTCAGTGTCACTTATACACACACACATACACACACACACACACACACACACACACACACACACACACACACACACACACACACACACACACACACACACACACACACACACACACACACACGTACGTTCATGTTTTATGGGGACATTCCATAGGCGTAATGCATTTTATACTGTACAAACCGTATTTTCTATCCCCCTACACTGCCCCTGCCCCTAAACCTACCCATCACAGGAGACATGCTGCATTTTTACTTTTTCAAAAAACATCACTTAGTGTGATTTATGACCTGTTTTCCTCATGGGGACCAAAAAATGTCCCCACAAGGACAAGGATTTCGGATATTGCCATCTTTGTGGGGACATTTTGTCCCCATACCGTAGGGATTACCAGTCCACACTCTCTCTCTCACACAGACACACACACACACAGACACACACACACACACACACACACACACACACACACACACACACACACACACACACACACCACAGACATCACACACATCACACACATCACACACATCACACACACGTTTGTTTTTGTGAAATGTGGGGACATTCCATAGGCATAATGCATTTTATACCGTACAAACCGTATTTTCTATCCCCCTACACTGCCCCTGCCCCTAAACCTACCCATCACATGAGACTGTGCAGTTTACTTTCTGTGAAAAAACCTCATCTTGTGTGATTTATAAGCATTTTGAAAAGTGAGGACATGGGGAACGTCCTCATATTTCACCCTCTTTTTGTAATACCTATGTCATACCCATGTCATAATACACATTTGTGTCCTGATATTTCACAAAAACATGCCCACACACACACACACACACACACACACACACACACATACAATATAAATTTATCGTCATTTAATTAAAAGCTGTACACCAGGGTGAGGTTGCACCAACCGTTCGTAAGTTCTTTCTTAAATTCGAATGTTAAGTCCACACTACAGGCTTAGTTACTAGCTAGTTTACAACTAACTCTCTTTTACTCTTTTTTCGGTTGCAATATTTGTTCTTAAGGCAGAATGTAGCTAGTAGGTTGTAAGCTAGTAATGTGTAGTCATTTAATATGACGTTACTCTCAATGATCCAGTAGCAGCCTTCAAACACGTGAGCAGAAGTTGTGTTAAAAATTACGTGAATTTCAGTTTATCCTTCATTCTAATTACTTTTGCCTCACGTAACTAGCGGTAAAAATAATAATGGGTTCGTGTTGAAGAGCCGCTAACAAAGTAATCTATTCACATAATGTTTTCTCTCAAAACATAAGCGAGTTTAAATGTCAGCATTATCATATACGTGTAAAGAACTGAAGTCTGTCATGTAAAACATGAGCTTATTGATGCAGTTCAGTCTGGCTGCAATTTTATTCCAACTGTTACTCCTGATCGGAGGTTTCCGTAAATATTTAGTTTATACTTAGAGTTATGCTTCAACAATATTTCAAAAATATTTAGTAGAGCATAAGTTTTAACTTAGCCTAGTTTTGATGTAAATGGGCACTAAGTTGTAACTTGCGCTAAGCTGGTGCAACCGACCCCAGTTCTCTACAAGGTTGAGAGTCCAGCAGGACCAAATTTAAGACCTGCAAACCCAATTAGGCTGTTTTTGTGTGTGTGTTTTCAGCCAGAATGGGAAATCTATTTTCAGCCATATTTCTCTGTCTGCACACCTGTATGGGACATTAGATTCAATCCAATCAAAGCTCCATTGAACATGCACCAATCCTTGCTCAGAACATCAGGGGGAGCTTGTTGAGCAGATTTGTGGGGGCGTATGGTCACACAATAGAAGAAAAAATGGCACAGGGATTCAGACAAGGCTGCTTTATCAGATCGTTTACTACTAATTTCAGTCGGTGCTATACAAATAGAAAATATGTAGCACAGAAAAGCTTTAATCATCACTGTAAATGACACTTAACAAGTTAGGCTAGTTAGAAGCGAATATTACTTGCTCAAAGTGCTCAAATGCACCACATCTCTGTAGCAGCGAGGGAGGCAATATGTTCTTCTTGAGGGGTTGCTGGCATGTCAACAGGGCGGTACTCTTGCCCCACACTATTGTGTCAGTGTTAATCACTAGCTGCTGCTTAGAATGCAGTGAAGCCTCCAGGAGGGTCAGGGAGGGGGTGGGGGTGGCTTGATCAACCTGCCTCCACACAGGCCTCCATTGCTGACCGGTTAATCACTGCTGCTAATTACCAGACCCACTGATGCCGTTTGCATGCAAATGCACTTTGCTTAAAAAGCACAAAGACTATTGTTGAGCTTGGTTATGTTGCTGTTGTCTTTGACTGCTTAACATTTTAGTATATCAGGTTTTTTTCTCATTTTGCCTCGTTTTATGTGGTCATGTATGTGCAATTTTCTGGCAGCTAGTTGGGGTGGAAGATGAGTATGATAAAGCAGGTTTCTTCTTGCTCTCATTTATGTATTTTGGCTTGAGCTCAAATGACAGTAGGGCGTTAAAGGTAGGGTTGGCTGCTGTTAAAAGCTGTTTCGGTTTTGGTGCTCAGTGACTGCACTGATGGCGTCTGATGTCTGCGTGAGCAGGGTGTGCAGAGGTATGAAAATACATATGTTAGGCAGGTAGGACATTGTATTTTTGCAAACTGTGATGCACTGTGTATTCTGACACCTTTCTATCAGAACTAGCATTCATTTCTTGAGCAGTTTGAGCTACAGTAGCTCATCTGTTTGCGGACCACTTCACTCTCCACGTGCATCAATGAGCCTTGGCCACCAATGACCCTGTCGCCGGTTCACCACTGTTCCTTCCTTGGACCACTTTTGATAGACACTGACCACTGTAGACTGGGAACACCCCACAAGAGCGGCAGTTTTGGAGATGCTCTGACCCAGTCATCTGCCCCCCTTGTCAAACTCACTCAAATCCTTACGCTTGCCCATTTTTCCTGCTTCTAACACATCAACTAAGAGGAAAAAGTGTTCACTTGCTGCCTAATATATCCCACCCACTAACAGGTGCCGTGATGAAGAGATAATCAGTGTTATTCACTTCACCTGTCATAATGTTGTGCCTGATCGGTGTTCATAGATTATCGATTGCAAATGAAAACATGTTGATGATTTTTTTCTTCTTTTTTAACCTTTTTGAAGCTTAAAGGTTCAGCCCCCATTCATTGTAATTGCTTTGAAAAGAGTGACCAGGACATTATTCATAATTTCTTCTTTTGTGCGGCACAGAAGAAAGCCAGTCATTCGAGTTTGGAACGACATGAGGTTGAGTAAATGATGACAGATTTTTCATTTTGGGTGAACTAATCCTTTAAAGAGCTGTCCTCTGCCTGCAGCCATAACATACGCTGAACAGAATCAAGTGAATCATCAACTAAAACCTTTTATTTACTTGGCCATGACCTTTCTTTTCTCTATGGTATCAGTTATGGAAATTGATTTGGGCCAAATCAAGCATTTTTTTTTTCTCCAGCAAATGATCTCAGTCAGCTGTCTCTGGGTTTTATATCTCTCAGTTTGGTCATGTGAAGGTCAAGTGCTTAAGGCGTGACACCTCTTTCCACTTCAACACTTTCTGACATGAATGCTGATCTTGGAGCGTCTTTCTTTCTTCTCTCCTGCCTATACCGGCTCCATTACTGAAACAAAACCTCTCGGCATTGGGCCATGTTAGGGCATCCTTCTGTTCAACAGTGTTGCTGATGTTTATTGAATAGCTGGGGAATAAGGAGAATGTACCATCCATCCCCTGACTGGCTCCAATCAGCTGTTTACACTTTCATGAATGCAGATAGGTCTGATGAGATTCCATTAAAAATAGCAGCCAGAGCTTGGCCTTTTGACTTAATTTGCAAGTTCTGAATTGCATTGCATATAGTTAAGGCACAACATTTTTGCACTAGCACAAAATCATTCATTTCTGATTGGTTGGTTGATGCATTTAAGTGTATGCAGCGGAACTAGTTGTGCCCAGACATTATGGTGTCGGCCTGTTATCGCAATGTTCTTGCATTTATTTCTCATCTTTATGATAGAAGTGACACGTTGCCTTGATTTTCTTTTGAAAGAAATTAATACTATTCATATTTAATTCATATTATACTTATCCAGCAAGGACATATGAAATGCTTTACTTTTGAACTTTCTATTCATCAAATAATTCTGGAACTAAATATTAAATTTTTCACAAAAATATTAATATTAAGAAGAACAAATGTTTTTAACATGATAATGCAAAATATTTCCTGAGCTCCAAATCAGCAGATTAGAATTATTTCTTAAGGATCATTTTCACTGAAGACTAGACTAACAATTTTAAATTATTGCCACACCATTTTTTTGCACAACTATTTAGTCACATTCTGGATGCATGGATTATGTATATACATAATATATAGTGGACTTTTCTCACTTTAAGATCATTCGTGCTCATGTAATAAACGTATTACTTAAAAAAAGAAAGAAAATTATACCGCCTATCTTCCCCAATGCAGCGAAGGGCACAATGTGACAGATGGGCCCGCTATGTTGATTTCATTTCAGTGAATTGCGGGGTTAGTCCAGTGCTGGGTGGGCCGCCAGATGTGCAGGAATGCTTTCACTGGCCCGCTGGGCACTTTGTTTGAGGTCTCTCTGTGAGATAACACACCCTTATATAGACCATCTGTGTGCCCAGAGCCAAGATATTTTTCTGTTGTCATTGCATCACTTTGTTTGTTTGTTTTGTTTATTAATGTACTACACTACTGACCACCAGTGGTTTGTTCCTAATTCTAGTTTCGATATGCCCGGGAGATGAACGTTTCGGTATGAGTGCCACTATGCCGGCGGTCTGTCTTGCCACCCGGGGGCCTGGTGGTGGGAATGCCTGACATCTGTTGGCATAATGTTGTGAGATGCCTCCAAGGCAAGAGTAACTGATGTCTCAAGCTCATTTTCTTTTTAAAGGGGGGTTAGGCAACATCTGAGGGTAATTATCAGATGGCATGGGGTCTGTGCAATTAGTCCCGGCTTTTTCTGTAATGAAGGAGCAGGAAAGATGGCTTGGAGGGAACTTGACCAGTCTGTGTTGGTTATAGTCCTTAGGCTGAAGCCTCTCATCTACTGCCACTTAATGTCCAGCCAATGTGGAGTAATGATTTGAGATTTGGAATCACCATATGCTCACACAGGACAAAGTCACAGACATGCATTACATATAAAAACAAACATTAAGTGATACAATTATTTTAAGTACATATGATTGGGGATGAAAATCATCCGGTAATGGTTCCAAATCATCCTAACATTCTTGGTTCGGCATCAATGAAATCAAAGAATTGGCCTAATGTATCAATATGTTAATAAAAAGGTAACATCTCATTACTATTAATCTAATTATTATAGCTATACAAAGTTTAAAAAGGATGCCCCACCTTGGTTGTCCCGTACAGAACATGTATGAGTTTGATTCACTAAAAAGATTTGGTTCATATGTTACTCATTCAGGAATACAGCACGTCGTCCAGTGTAGTCTGGTTACAGAACGAATGAATTTTACGAGCCAGTGATTAAGTGAATCAAAAACATATAGTGCATAACTGATTCCCAAATAAATTACTTTTTGTGTGAATCCAAAACAAACCAATGGAGTCCAAATTATTCCTGAATCCTGACAAATGACTCTTATGAAGATCTTTTAATGAACAGAATCACACTGTTCAAGCAGAGTGATCACTTGGACCAAACTGTTCGAAATGTATGTTTTTTATTAGCTGAAAACAATTGGTTCATTTGTTTGCGAATCAGATTGACTACTTTGCTTGAATCATTTAGTTGATATTTTAATTGTACTTGCAGTAATGTGTGTAGATCAAATAGCCAAATTTGTAAATTAGAACAAGATGCTTGGGTTGGGTGTATATAGTGCACATTACTGAGTGTATCAAGCTCCCCAAAAAGCTTCGTAAACACAAGCAACACAAGGCCCCGGCAGATTGTGTGCACCTTTGTCACACATTCATACGTTGTATCATGCTTCCTGTCGCTCTCCTTTTCCAAAAAGCTTTTCTTTTCTCTTTTCATCTGTCAAGTGGTAACATCCTGTGTCTCCTGGTACACAAGCTGTAACTTTCTGAGAGACAGCAGACACTAATCGCCCCCCTCTCAGCCCTTTACGACAGGAAGGAGAGAAGGAAAAACATGCCTTGCATGGTTCCCTTCTTTCACTTTCAAGCTTGAGCAAGCCACTGGAGGGGAGGGCCGTTTGAATGGCATGAATAACAGAGAACAAGAGAGAAGGACAGAGGACAGATGATACAATCCCTCTTTTTGACACGAGCACTTCAGCCCACACGCGCACAGATCTCGGCAGCCAGACACTGATAGGAAGGCGTAAAATGAGATGTCTCATACATGGAAATGACTTGTTTTTCCCTTCTCAAGTTTTCTCAGTGTGTTCGCTCATTTATATAAGTGTCAGGAAAGTGTAGGAGACGGCCCCCCTCCGTCAGGCCTTGTCACGCATGTCCAGAGATCGCACTGGTGCATGAGAAGCGCGCAGTTTTATCCGAAATTGCAAAAAAGTTGGTTCACCAGAGCTATTTAGTGCATGAAATGTTTGTGAGGGAGGAACATGTAAACATTCTTGTGTTTGTCAGTCATTCATCAATGAAGAATAAATTACCAACATCCTACAGATTTTTTTGGTGGGCATGCTGGGTATTTTTTCAACTTTCGTTTAGTCTGGACAACGTGCCAATTCAATCTCCGCCTCCACCTCCTCTACACTGTTTGTATCGTATATTTGGTATTGGTTCAAAATGTTACATTTCATGTATAAAACTGTCATGTACATATGATTTGAATGATCTCAAAAACTGCTAAGGGGTAATTAAATGTGACAATGTAATTGTGATTGATGAAAAATGTATGTAATCGACAACTGAGATGATTAAGTATTAAAACAGCATTTTATACAATTCATATCGTTTATAGTTTATAATACATATCACATTCGCATATGAGAGTCAAATTGGACGACTACAGAGACTCAACAGTTCATCTTTTGCCAAAATGAATAAAAAAGATCAGACAAGAATAGAAAACAATTGAAAATATTGGAATCAGGAACATCAGAATGTGAAGTTTTTGCATACAAAATGGACGTTTTTTCAGAGTTTTTCAATTGGACTGGTGTTGATTTTCTTTAGCATGCAGTATGAAGTGTTTCACTCAGTCCCCTGATCCTTCTGATTCAATTTAAGCAAGCGAAGAAGAAATGTATACTCATGTGTTATGTATTTACGTATAGGTTATCGCCTCTGACAGACAGCACGTTGAAGCCGCTCAGGCCGCCATTTTCTACCTCTTCTCGGAAAGTGGCGACGCATTAAAAACATCCGGAAGTGAGGGTTTTCCAGGAAATGCTTGTAATTGCTGAATCATGTTCTGCATGTTATCTTTTTTTTTACAGACATTGATGTTGTGATATTAAAATGATGTGGATTTGAAAATTGTACGGTAATAATTGTTTATTCTAGTGCTGGGTGGTATGACCAAAAATGTATATCCCAGTATTTTTCTAAATTATATCGGTTTCGCGGTATATGGCTGTATTTTTTTCCCCTATGGATGACCAGGTATTAACCACATTTTCTACTGATTAAGAGAGGAAATACTGCAGTTGATTGACTTGAATGTCCTGTTTTACTATCATGATGAGTGAATATTGTAGAAAAATTCCACACTAGAGTTAATACAGGTTTGCAAAGTCCCACAAAATGATGCTGTGAGGAGACAACAACCATTAAAACACAGACCCTGCACACTCATTACAGACACCTTAATATTACAATAAAAAACTGAGTTGAGGGCACCTTAAGCATTTAAAAAATCTAACCCCATTTAACAACAAACGAAGGAGAAACGAGGGAGAAATGCAGAAGAACATTTAAAAGGTCTAAGGGTATTTTTCATTACATTTAAGAACACTACAGTCTCTAAACAAATGACATGTAAGTTTAACACAGAAAGAATAAAGCAGTTACTTTTTTGCCTATTCTTTGAATTGTCAGTCTATTTATCAACTTACATCATTGTCTTCCATGTAGCAGTGTCCTTTGCATACATTTCATTTGAAGAAGACGTGATGAAATATGTGCACATACACTCTGCTGGTTCATGTTTAGACCACTAGAGTACATGAAATAGGTCCATAAAAAAAATAAAAGAAAATAAAGTGCTCGCTCCGGTCTATATGTGCTATATGATCCATGTGGAGAACATTGTTTGAATTCTCTGCTGTAATCAAGGGCTGAATGCGAAATCGCCTCCTATAACTTCAAATAAGGCATTATTTGAAGGGACAGCTATTTGTAGTGGTGTCAGAAACCATAGTGGACGTTATTGAGTGCACTCATTCAATCTCACATTGCATCGCAATAACGAGTGTGCAGCCGATGTACACACAACGGCTGTCCGAATTCACTCACTCATTTTGAACTATATGTATAACATAGGGAATAGTGAATGAGGCTTTAGGGTGCGATTTCGGATTCAGCCATAGGCTGTAGTGTGATCTCTGCTGTGCTCTCACAACAGTGGAACAGTAAAAAAGGGACCCCCCTCAAACAGTGTCGCGCTGCGCCGCGTTCCCAACGGTGTTTAAGCGACATATACCGGTTTTGCGGTATAATCAAAATTCATATCATAACAAAAATAAATACCGGTATTCGGTATGTAATTATAAAATGTTCTAAATGCTTTTTGCGTAGTTCATTATACTTATTTTATGGAATGAAGTTTACTTCATGTGTTACTCAGAGACCAACATGGTACATTCAGCTGTTGCAAATTAGTTGACTTGAAAATCCCCGCAAACTTGCGGGTTTGGAACGACATGATTTTTGGGTAAACTAACCCTGTAAGTACCCATATAATAAGATGGATAGTGTACAGTCAGCTGGTCATTATTGCATTTGACCTCCGAATTCACGATGGCGTCTCAATCACCCTGTCTGGTTTCATTTTGTGATAATGACTGACTGACTGTACATTATCCCTTACATATACTTTTTCTTGAACAACCCATCTGAGTTTAAAGCCTGGACAATCAATAAGCTCATTACTAAGTATCCGGCTCTGCACATTTCTCTAAATTTCATTACAAAATTTCATTATCCTACTCCGTAGTCTTACGACATGATATCCCGCGGAATCACATTGTAAAGATTACGATCAGCTAAATTGTCGTGGAGATTGGCTGTCTTTGCTTGCGGCCTGTTTGAGTCAGGCATTCCCTCTGATGTCCCGGCTTCACCTGCCTTTGTCACGCTCCGCACGTATAAGCAATATTATAAGCAGTCAATGAAATAAAAGATTCTGTGTACAAGAACACAACAAATAGTCTCCCTGTATGACCATCTGCAGCCTGGTGCAAATCAGCAGGAGTCCAGAAAATGAGGTCAGTTGGGTTTTGATGCAGGAAAACAGTGGGAAGACGTAATGACTCCTGCTGTGTTGTACCATTCGCATGAACTTTATGAGCTCTGTGCTGGTGCAAACTGTTATGTTTCATGCCTCTTAAAGGAATAGTTCATCCACTAATGAATATTCTGTCATTTACTCACACTCATTCTGTTCCAGACCTGTATGATGTTCCTGGAACACAAAAGGATAATTTGGGAAAATTGTATACGGTTGACTTTTTTCCCCTGGAGTTACAATGAAGATTTCAAAAGAGATGAAAAAGTAAAATAAAATTAAAAATTCTGTGCTATATTCCAGTCATACTTTGAGTGATAAGCAAGTTGTTTAGTTTTACATTTATTTTGTTCCAGTGTTCAAGATCTGGGCTTTTTTAAATGAGCTAGTCTGTTTAACTGTATATCCAAGTCTACAAATTTGGAATGATATTAGTGATGACTGAATTTACAGTTGCATGGAAAAATAAGGTGCTAGCTCTCCACTGTATTTAAATTAAGGCACTTTTTTTTGTTAACAAGCCTCCTTTCTATGTAACTTATTATTAATTGCTCCTCATTTGAAAACAAAACCTTTCCACAGGAAGTAATAGCGCAAAGATGTTTCTATACATTTTCTGTTGATCATGACAGCTGCAATACGTCAAATGATGCACGAATGATGGAGAAGAGCATTATAACTGGGCACATATCCAGACACACAATGTAGTCGAACACATTTTTGGCATTTTAAACAGCCGATTCAGGTGCCGCAGTGTTGGAGCAATGTCGTGCTGTTCCAGTAAAGTACGCCAGATCACGCAAGTCTGCTGCATCGACTTACAAAATGCATTTTTTTTGTATACCCTCTCTCCTCGGCTTTGCCAGGCCAGTGTCTTCTATTCTTCTTCTGACAATCAGAGACCCTGTGAGATTCCAAACTGCTGACACACACGATGGCATATTGGTCCACAGCATACATACTGAGTTTGGCCCTGTTAAATAGCACCCATGCAGAGAATGAGCTCCCGCACAGGCCCCTGAGCACCATCTTTCAGCTGAATATATTAAACTAGATATTATTACAATCCCTACATCCTCGCCTCATAGAGAAAAATGATAAAGGAGTTAATAAGGAAAGTCAATTTGTATAGGAAAAGCACATAATATCTTTCCTTTCTTGACTTTTTTATTACAAAAAAAAAAAATACATATTTCTATACACAACACAGGAGATTATGAGAAATTATGCATGTCATTCTCTCCCACCCCAAGCGCCATAATTAAAATACTTTCTGTATGCTATTTTCTTTTTCCTGTGTATTAAAAATCATGAAAACAGAACTCGGAAGTAAACAAACCACTCAGCTATGTGCAACCTACCACCACTGGCAGTTTCTGCTGTTTATTTGGAAAAATTAATTGATTACCGCATAATTACAGATTTTTTTGAAAACAACGTTAATAAATGACAAGTAAGAAATGGCAAGTAGGCTATGTGCATGCATGAAATAGCAAGAGAATTAAAAGATGCATCTTAAAAGATGTCTCATTAACATTTACAATAATAATTCTTGTCAAAGTGTGATTTTTATATTACATTAGTGGGTTGTAAAATTGTGGCTTCAGCCATCTGTGTGATCAGTAGGCTACAGGTAGCGGTTATTCTCCGCCCGATGTTGGCCACCCGTCCCACGCCTTCTTTCAAAGCTGTGAAATATTTGTTCAACAAAGTGTGAAATTCGACAACATCTGCTGTGCAATTGCATGTTTAGACCCAGCGAGGCCCAACAGTGGCTGTCAGGACAGACTTCCCTCCATACAGGTGTGCAGAGGAGAAGAGTTAATTAGCCAGCAGCTGCTGGCCGCACATCTGGGTACCACTGGCATCCGACTCAGACGTGTTTCCCTCTCTGATCTGAGTATTCTCACTGGTTTCTAAGGTATTGCGCTCTTGTACAATGTCACTGCAGTCTGAAGATTGCAAATAATGGTGGAAACATGCACAACAGTGTCCTTGTTTGCACCTGGTATTGACATCGTCTCAGATTATCCAATCACAAGTGGCCAGTGCTATGGTAAATTCAGCAGTAAATGGGGTTCGCGGTGTCTTGTGATCAAATGGTAACACTTCACAGTTTGTTAACAGTTTGTTAGCATACGGTACATTTTGATTGATTGATGGGTTTATTGTTCAAGGTTAATGTTAATTTATAAATGTATGTGTTGATAAAAAAAATACAGCTTTGATTTAATCATTGTTAATGTTGATTTATATATTGTCCATAGTTAATTAATGTTTGTTCATAATTATAGATAGACTAACTGACTGACCGAAAACTGTGTATTTGCTAACGATAATCGCTATTGTTTGATGAGATTTTATTCACACATGGTCACCGGAGAAGCTTTTGAGATGCATGTGTAATCTGTCTCACCTGACCGTTTGTGTTTGGATCACTCAAGATGGTAATACCAGGTGTAAACAGGGCCATAGAGATCTGTGAGAGGCTTATGTTTCTTGTTCTTTGTGTTGTTTTCCATCTGAGTGCTCTGTGATCAGTAGAGGCATGAGAGCATGTTGACTGATCATCTGAGTTCCCTCGTGTTCCCTCTCGTTCATTCAGCGCAGAAGACAAAAGAGGCAAGAAACCGATGCTATGGACAAGTCTGGCTCAGAACCCAACCTCCATCCCGTGATTAATGACCCTCCTCTTTCTGCTCATCTCACTCTGTCTCTGTCAAGAGTCAAGTGAGCTGAAGACAATAATAAACAGTCCAAAACCAAACTGTCCGCTCTCTCCACACCTGCACACACGAGCCCAGAGCAAAGAAAGGTGCACTTACACACACATATAGTACATAGAGCGAGCGTCCTTTGAATGCATCGTCTTTGAAGATGGAGACTTTGATTTCCAGGCTCAAGGTCAATTTTCAGTAAAAGGGCTTAATCTTAAAAGTCTGATTCATGAGCTATTGTTTATAGCATAGTAATGGTAGATTTTAGAGTAGAGAAGACTAGATTTCAGTTTCCTGTACCTGCATGATCAAAATCTTATTATAAATATTATATAAAATATTTTTGAAGAAAAAAATATAAATGTGTAGATATTTATATTAAATGTAATATGTCTCACATATATGCATTTATATACATACACCGATCAGACATGACATTAATAATATTGTGTTGGTCCCCCTTTTGCTGACAAAACAGCTCTGACTCGTCGACGCATGCACTCCACTAGACCCCTGAAGGTGTGATGTGGTATCTGGCAACAAGTTGTTGGCAGCAGATCCTTTAAGTCCTGTAAGTTGCGAGGTGGGGCCTCCATGGATCGGACTTGTTTGTTCAGCCCATCCCACAGATACTCGATTGGATTGAGATCTGGGGAATTTGGAGGCCAAGTCAACACCTCAAACTCGTTGTTGTGTTCCTCAAACCATTCCTGAACCATTTTTACACAGCCACCAGGGAATACCATTTCCATGAAAGTCTGCAACAATGCTTAGGTAGGTGGTACGTGTCAAAGTAACATCCACATGGATGGCAGGACCCAAGGTTTCCCAGCAGAACATTGCCCAAAGCATCACACTGTCTCCGCCGTCTTGCCTTCGTCCCATTGACGCACACGCACCCGGCCAGCCACGTGATATAAAAGAAAACCTTCAGACCAGGTCACATTCTTCCATTGCTCCGTGGTCCAGTTCTGATGCTCACGTGCCCACTGTTGGTGCTTTCAGTGGACTGGGGTCAGCATGGGCACCCACTCTTCGCTCCCCATGTGCATCAATGAGCCTTGGCCGTCCATGACCCTGTCGCCCGTTCACCACTGTTCCTTGGACCACTTTTGATAGATACTGACCACTGCAGACCGGGAACACCCCACAAGAGCTGCAGTTTGGGAGATGCTCTGACCCAGTCGTCTAGCCATCACAATTTGGCCCTTGTCAAACTTGCTCAAAACCACTAACAGGTGCCGTGATGAAGAGATAACCAGTGTTATTCACTTCACCTGTCAGTGGTCATAATGCTATGCCTGAGCGGTGTGTGTGTGTATATGTATATGTATATGTGTAGTATATGTATATGTGTAATGGGGAAATATTTAAATGTTTGTTCTTATTATATAGAGTCAATTTAGGATGCACACACACTATTTGTCTTGTTTCATGCACAGTGGTTTGGGGAGTGCAGAGACTTGTGACTTTATTTAGTAGCACTGTCTCACTCACCCCTCCCTAGAGTGCGTCCCTTCACACTGTCACATCCTTCTCTGCCTGGCACTCAGGAAGTGCCATGGCCAATCAACCCGGAGACCCTGCTGATGGCCGCACTCTGGAGCCGGATAGGCGGGGTGTGAGTAGCCACTGCCCCACACCACTGCATGCTCACACATACACTCTTCTACGTAGCCACCGCTGGGGCCAACACTTAGTCCATCCATAGGAAATCCAGCAGAGAACATTATATGATTATAGATCTGCAGATCTCAAATGTGATTCTAGTCTTGTTCATGAGCACAGATTATGTAATGAGCAGAAGACAATGAGAATGAATAAGCCACAGACAGTGTCTTAGAAGCCTTTTTCAGTTGTTTGATTGTTAGATACTGCTGTTGTCCTATTTGAAAATGGACATTATATTGTGTATCATTGTAGTTATCAGGTGATATTAGAGATTTTTAACATTATATATATATATATTACTGTAGATAATTCCAGCGAAATGACTTTTGTTGCCTTTTAAATGCTGTCTTAAAGTTAATCTTCAAAATAATGAAATAACTTCTCAAAATAAGTATCCATTTTTATACTTTACATACACATTATATGTTAAATGATTGATTTGAGTTTTTAGTGTTTTTTTTGTTTTTTTTTAGGCTTATAGCTTTATAGGACGCATGTAGATAGTCTTTACCAAACCACTTTAATTGCTGCATCACTTCATAGTTCTCTCTAAAATGTACCATACTTTCCTACCTTTTACAATTTTTTACTTCATACAACACTAGGCATATATTCCAAGCCTTTAAAGGATTAGGCAAATAAGACTTTTTACAATCGCTGTGAGGAAATGATTTCCGACAGTAACACTGTAGAGCTTCTGCCTTCTGAGTTCATACATGGTATCCTTCTAATATAGATATAAGACCTTATGCTTTGTGTAACTTTTCTAAAATGGGTCGATCTGATTGTATAAGGTACTTTTGGTCTCCCACACTGCCTTTGAATTGTGTTTTTGACAAATCAGGTGCATTGTGTCTGGTTCATTGTGTGTCATGTCGGATTCAGGGCTAAAGATGTTAGAAATGAGAGCACTCCCATTCCTGAGAGTCCACTTTATCTCTGTAATTGGCTCAGTAACGGGAAAACTGTTTGCATTCTTGATAGAACACACAGTATCACACACACACACATGCAGCTTTAAGCCTGAGAAGAAAGAAGCCTGTAGGCGGTATTCTTTAACCTACCTTGTTACCGCTGTGATCGAGCGGCCCGGGGAGAAGAGACACCTCTTCGTTTTGACCTGATTGTGGCATGTGTTTCTATGGCCCCCCGGGAAACTGACCACCTTGTTTGGGATGTGTTTACTTTACCTGTGGCTTTAAATGCTCTTTGTCTTTTGTTTGCACAGCGCTCGCAAAGCAGATCATGTATTCGTGTTGAATATCATCAGTTTGCAGTAGCATAACTATGCAGTCGGGGAGAAAGTCCAATCCTGTAGCCCTTGTCTGGAGCTTTGCCTCGAGGCCTTGCGCGCACAGTGACCGTATGCGCCAGAGAGTGGGCGGCAGCCCTACAAAAACACGTCGTTATTGCTACCCTCACCTTCAGCCTGCAGCAGAACTGCTGACATTCTGATGTTTGGTTACACATGATGGCTGATATCATCACGGGCTCATTACCGCAACATGCTTCATTTGAAATGAGCCAGACGTCGGCAATAAGAACGCAGTCATGAGAGAGACACAAACCGAGGGAAGACACTGCGCTCAGTTAGGTGTTTTTTATGACAAAAATTGGAATAAAAGGGAGGATGTTGATGATGAGCAATGCGGTGACTTTCCGAATGTGCAGATGTGACTGCTCGGTAATTATGTTTGACTGAGTTTTTTGCGGATTATAGCTGCCAGCTATGCAAGGACAAAGAGCACTGACTCAGTGGGATTAGAACTACATCATGTAAGGACGTCCACCCAAGTGTAACAAAAACCTCATTAACATCTCATGGAAACACTATTTTAATTAGCTGCATTTTATTCTCTTTAAATCCTTTATACATGCACAAGAGGGCTTTTGGGGACCCTCGGCTTTTACGTGCATTTTTTTTTTCTTTTGTGTAGTCACTGTTGGTGCAGTTTAGTGTGTCCTCTGAGATTTGAGTTTAAACCAAACCAGGGAAACAGGCGAGGAGTTGTTTACCAACTGGAGTTAAGCTATATATAAGAAGCACCTCAGGCCCCTTGACATATTCTTAATTGAATCTTCTCGACTCGTTTAATGAGAAGGAAAGACAGAGTCTATCAGGCAGGGATCCCTATGTAATGCATGGCTAATGTTCTAAAACAATCTAGAGCCTGAAAACCAATGTTTATATGATGAGTAACCCAACCCTTTGCCACAATGACTGCCATCTAGTGTTGGGAATAGAACAACTGGTTCCGTGTTGTGTAGAAATACAGAACTGAATGGTTTTCATGATGAAGTGCAGTAGAATGAATGGCCCTTTTGAGCTGGGTCTTTTTGAGAAAACAAAACACACTGTACAGTGCAACCGATACACTCTGATCTGGTTCTTTTTTAGTCAAACGAACATTTAGTTGCCGAACAATCAAATACAGCATAACCAGTGTATTTCAACTTTTTTTTTAATGGGGGTTGTAATGCTATTTCATGCATTCTGACTTATTTACACTGTTAAAGAGTTGGATTATAAAAAAGAGTTGAATGTATGACAGAGTTTTTTTCCCCCGAGTATTGCCCTGCATGAATAAAAAAGGGTGGAACATGGGCACTTCTCCCGGATGAGCATGTGCGCACATTAACCAGAGCGAGAGCAAGAACGTGCCCTTCAACGAGCTTTGTACGGGTTACGGAAGCCGTCGGCAGGGCTGTCATTTTGTTTTTAGACCACGAAATCAACAGTGTCACTAAAGAAGTGTGTTTATGGTTGTGAGGGAAAGATAACCTTGTTCAGCTTCCCAAATAACCCAGAGTTAAGGAAACAGTGGATGCAGTTTGTTTTCCCGGTTTGTTCCCGGTCATGAGATGAAACAGCAGGCGTTGAGTGAAACTGCATCAAATGTCTGTGTTTTGTTAGCAATCAGTGCGTAAGTGCATATAATTGAAAGTTATCCGGGGATAATGGCAGGATTGTATTGTGTGTGTGCTTGTGACTCTTTAGCTCCGCCCACTGCACGCCTCCACGAGTTCGGCTGTTTTCGGAAAGAATCGGTACAGCGTATCTGTCTTTTATAAATATGATAACACTAAACACTCTTCAGAGATATGAAGGATGCAATACAACTCTATGGGTACTCAAGATTAACATGAGAAACTGTGTGTTATGTACCCTTTTATGAATGACACTTGTGAGTATGAATCAATCTATTAGTCGGTCTTAAATATATAGTTTTAACAGATTAAATATTGGATTGCATTAATGTCATCTTTAAAAAAGACAAGCCACCGTTTTAAATAGTTTAACTGTTTAAAATGAACAGTATCATTCTGAATGTAATAATTCTTCCTTATGATTCCCAGTTCCTATGTTTTTGTATGACTTTTTGGGCATAATGTAAACAATTGAATGCATATATCAGATCATCAGCCACTTCTGTCCTGCTCTAATTCCTTCTGTCTGTACAGATCAGCAGGCTACATTGATTTGAGACCGTCATTAACTCAATCTCAGCATATCGCTCTTCAGTGCAGATTGGTTTGTAGATGTAGGTTATTTGAGGACAGCGGGACTTCGAGCGCTCCAGGTTTAAGAATCAAAGGGCTTTTTAGAAGCTGTGGAATGAATTTTTCACAGTGGTCTCACTTCACTGGATTCCAGCAGCACACTAGTAGGTTGTGCCAAGGATGGTGGGGGTTGCGATTGAAGGAAGTGGGGAGTGGGTCAAAGTTTGCTGTGGCTGTAGGAGCCACTGGAGAACGAGAACATGTCAGTCTGTGGTGCTGGGCACTGGCACAGAACTGATTGGGCTTCTGAAACAGAATGAAACAAAACAGAAATGTCAGTTGCAGGCTGGTTCTAATGTTGGTTCTAATATTAGTGCTGTCAATCGATAAAAATTAAAAAAATCTGTAATTAATTGTGATTGATCGCACCTAACATTTAAAGTTTTTAATATATTTTTATAATGTAATAATTTCACATTTAATCTCCAAATGAATGAAACTACATAAAAGACTAATATAAATATTTTATCTAACAAGTAGGAAATATACAGAAATTGCATCAAACACTTCACAGTCTTCACTGCATAAATTATAAATTAAATATAGATTAATTATTATCAAAGCTTCAAAAGTTCAGTCAAGAGCAGTGAGTGATTTTCTCTTTGGCTGTGTCTGAAATTGTATACTCTCTTGAGTAGTTACTTATTTTGAATAAGTAATTACTTCATGACCGCTGAAAAAGTATGTTCTAGAATGAGTGTGTGTATTATAAATGTAATCTGGGCATACTACATTCGCCATGTTGTCATTATCTTATGATCAACCAGCACGAGTTGTTGCTTCACCTCCATTCATAAATCCTCTCCTGTGGCTTCATGGGATAGTAAATTGTCCATCGTATGCACATTTAAGAATCTCGCCGGAAGTAAAAGTTCATCTGGTTACTTTTTTGCTTTTTATCGAACATACTACTTTTGTCTCATACTGTTTTTCAGATGCAGCCTTTGTCTTTTGTTTGATTTACATCAATGATAGACATAACAGCAGCGATGCTATTAGGCTGCTGTCACTTTAAGATCTGAAGCACATGAATCTGACATGCATCCGATGTCCTCAAAACTCTTTGCATTCATTTAACACTTTTTATCTAGTTTAATACTGTGCTTACAAGGGTACCTCACAAAGCAGATATTTTGGCATACTTCTGTGTGTTTTTGTCCGTTCAAGTGCGAAAGAGAACTGAACGCAGCTGTGCTCTATCTATGCGCACTAGTCCTGTGTGTGTCACACAGAGAGGAGATTCTGACAGCACGCCACAGATTTAAGTTCTTATTTTTGTGTCTTATCACACTTGAATGGTTTAATAGCACTTGAATTGATTATAGCGTAATCCTACTGTAGTGCAGCCAAAGGATGACAGAAGAAAAACAATGTTAATTCCGTTAAACTGATTTTTTATTTCCTATTGTACAAACATCTTATACTTTTATAATGGCTAATATTGTTTATTTAAATAAATAATATATGTTTTTATATTTACAACATATTTTACGTCATATTTAGTATTGAGAAAGGGATTGATTAGTGATTGTGATTTCGACACCATTAAATGGCAGTGGGACTGAAACAAGGTTGTGAACAATAAGACAATGCATTGACTAGCGCTGTCATGGAAAATCCCCTTAACTGTTAAAAGGACATTCAAACTGATTTTGCGACTATGAATGTAAGGTTGACATTAAGAATATCCGCTAGATGCCGTAATGCTGGCTTAGTTGATCTCTCTCTCATAAGTCATAATACTCTGCTCTGTTAAGATTCAATAAAGCAATTTAGCGTTCCTTCGTTGCTAGTTCTAAAGTGAAATTAGTAACAGAGACTTGGGCTAAGCTGTTAAACTGTCAACTTGCGATTTGAATGCAGAAGGAAGTTGTTCTGCACAAAAAAGAGTTTTTAAAGACACACAGTTGTTGTTTCTTATTTATTTACACACTTGTGCAGTTAAACTGTTGTATGAATACAATGTCACACTCGTATCCTTTCGATATGGCTCTATATCAGCACGGCGGTGATTATCTACGGCCAAAACACTGCCGTGTTGATATAGAGCGATATCGCACGGCTGCTCGTGTGATATTGCTTATATACGCTGAACATGACCGAGACGCTGTGTCAGGGTGCTGCAGACACAAAGGCTGTTTTGGCAGAAAAAAAAAAAAAACTGTACCCCCTTCACTAGAAACTAGCTTACAGCCATCCGCATGGCCACTGATGTCAGGGAGCTGTCATGGAAAATGCAGCAGAGCACAAATAACATATACGTGTATAATCCTCATATCCCTTTTCTGGATGAGCTGCTTCTGCTGTGATAGCAGACTTTCAAATGGCAAAATATCAAAAATCAAATCAGTGTTTCTTAGAAAACACGATGTTGTTTGGTTTTTGTTATAACCTGTGACTATTGACAGTTTAATATATTGACAATTTTCTTCACCGGTTGATCAAATTGTGCTTCATGAATGGTTGTCTGCTCGACTGCAAGTTCATACACAGTTTCACTTCCTCATACCTCAGCTGAGAGAGGCTCTATTTTCAGCGGTCTATCATTAGAGTTGTGCTAAGCTGGCATATTGTTTTTTATTATGCTAATGTGCGGGTATTGTATCACAAAGTAATTGTACATTGCATTTTTGTGTGGCAACATCTTTTGTGTGGATGTGTGTGAGTATGTGCAGACTCGTTCAGCATTCATGTTGAAACAAACTCCTGTATTTAACCAGTACCTTCACTTACAATAGGTTGATGTTATTACAAGTCAAGATTTTTGAGAAGTACAGTATGGTGCAAAAGTATTAGCTTAAACTTTCATATATTTTAGATTCATTGCACACCAACTGAAATATTTCAGGTCTTTTATTGTTTTAATACTGATGATTTTGGCATTGGCATACAGCTCATGAAAACCCAAAATTCCTATCTCAAAAAATTAGCATATCGTGAAAAGGTTCTCTAAATGAGCTATTAACCTAATCATCTAAATCAACTAATTAACTCTAAACACCTGCAAAAGATTCCTGAGGCTTTTAAAAACTCCCAGCCTGGTTCATTACTCAAAACCGCAATCATGGGTAAGACTGCCGACCTGACTGCTGTACAGAAGGCCATCATTGACACCCTCAAGCGAGAGGGTAAGACATAGAAAGACATTTCTGAACGAATAGGCTGTTCCCAGAGTGCTGTATCAAGGCACCTCAGTGGGAAGTCTGTGGGAAGGAAAAAGTGTGGCAAAAAACGCTGCACAACGAGAAGAGGTGACCGGACCCTGAGGAAGATTGTGGAGAAGGACCGATTCCAGACCTTGGGGGACCTGCGGAGGCAGTGGACTGAGTCTGGAGTAGAAACATCCAGAGCCACCGTGCACAGGCGTGTGCAGGAAATGGGCTACAGGTGCAGCATTCCCCAGGTCAAGCCTGACCTGGGCTACAGAGAAGCAGCACTGGACTGTTGCTCAGTGGTCCAAAGTACTTTTTTCGGATGAAAGCAAATTTTGCATGTCATTCGGAAATCAAGGTGCCAGAGTCTGGAGGAAGACTGGGCAGAAGGAAATGCCAAAATGCCTGAAGTCCAGTGTCAAGTACCCACAGTCAGTGATGGTCTGGGGTGCCATGTCAGCTGCTGGTGTTGGTCCACTGTGTTTTATCAAAGGCAGGGTCAATGCAGCTAGCTATCAGGAGATTTTGGAGCACTTCATGCTTCCATCTGCTGAAAAGCTTTATGGAGATGAAGATTTCGTTTTTCAGCACGACCTGGCA
The DNA here is from genome assembly GCA_023029165.1 of Gobiocypris rarus. Lineage (NCBI taxonomy): Eukaryota > Metazoa > Chordata > Actinopteri > Cypriniformes > Gobionidae > Gobiocypris > Gobiocypris rarus. Next base: position 25,381,224 of record CM040920.1, read on the forward strand.
CCTGCTCACAGTGCCAAAACCACTGGTAAATGGTTTACTGACCATGGTATTACTGTGCTCAATTGGCTTGCCAACTCTCCTGACCTGAACCCCATAGAGAATCTGTGGGATATTGTGAAGAGAAAGTTGAGAGACGCAAGACCCAACACTCTGGATGAGCTTAAGGCCGCTATCGAAGCATCCTGGGCCTCCATAACACCTCAGCAGTGCCACAGGCTGATTGCCTCCATGCCACGCCACATTGAAGCAGTCATTTCTGCAAAAGGATTCCCGACCAAGTATTGAGTGCATAAATGAATATAATTATTTGAAGGTTGACTTTTTTGTATTAAAAACACTTTTCTTTTATTGGTCGGATGAAATATGCAAATTTTTTTAGATAGGAATTTTGGGTTTTCATGAGCTGTATCCCAAAATCATCCATATTAAAACAATAAAAGACCTGAAATATTTCAGTTGGTGTGCAATGAATCTAAAATATATATGAAATATAAAATATATTTATCATTACATTATGGAAAATGACAACAATTTTTTTTAAAAGGACCTGTATATTTGCTAATATTGCATTATATATTATAATAGACATTTAGTAAATTAATGCTCTTATATATTATATTTATTAGCCAATTAACATTGTCAGGACATCATTTTCCTCTGCTTACATATCACATGGCATTAATGGGTCAGGTGAGTGGCTCAAAATCAATTGTTTCCAGAACTAGGCGTATTATGCTAATGTGTATTCTATCATGTAATTGTACAATTGTCCTTTTTCACGAATTTTCTATTTAAAAAGTACATGCAAATTATTCAAAATAAATCCTGTGCAGCCAAAGTATGTCCACAAAGGCAAATGGCAAATACAAGTGATTTTTATTAAAACCTTATAAAATCACTGTATAATGTTGAGTCGAAATGCATACAGGATTGAATCGTCGGCATTGGCTCTACAAAATGACAGTTGTGAACGGGGTCCTGTGAGGACATTGTGTGAATCGTATCACCTTAGATTTGTGCAAAACACTATAAAGATCAACTATATAAAAGAACAAGCAAACGAACATTTCAGCAATCAACACTTTAGATTGCTTACTTTGACATAAACCAGAGAACACCTAACACTGAGCTGGAAATACTCAGGTGGAAGGCTTTTTTTTTCTGCAGGTTTCTTTTTTACTCTGTTCTGTACAGTAAGTTTGAGCTCTGCTGAGGTGCCTATCTTTGTGTACACCCTGGAGCTGAGGCGCTTGACAGTTCATTAAAGAATCCTGAGATCGTCTGTCCTTATTTTTGGAAGGCATGTTGGAGGAGAGGGATTGTGCGAGCTGCCAGAAAAGCGACAAGGGGCGGACACGGGGAGCTAAAGTGGAGCTTTTCTCAGTGCTGGCATTGTATTTCCAGGGGCTTCAAAGCTGTTTGCCCCAAAGCTTCTGGCTCTTGAAACACTTTGGAGAACAGATACCTTGATCAAGCGATTGAGGAGACAGATTTGCGCGGAACAGAAGATGTTTATGGCTGAGGGTGCTGCTTTTTTCTTTTTGCTTGGAGAAAAATGCAGTTAATACTGAATTAAATTAAGCATTGTGCACCTGAGTCCACGCACTGGTCAGATTCGCAAGTCAGTACTGCGGCATCGACTTGGTTAACTGGAAAATCAGTTGTACAAGTTTGGAATTGAAAACCAGAAAATATCTTTCAGGAAGTAGAGTAATGTTAAAAATTGAGGATCTGTGGGATGCTTCACAAGATACATTTTATTCTTATTGAGCACTGGAAGAGAAAGAACAGGAGGACAGACTGTACAGCTGTAGCAGTAACTGTCCCTGGAGAATGACTGTTAAAGGTGTGTTAAGGTGAGAGAGAGAGAACAGTCTTGGTTAGATGCAGTTCAAATACGCCGCAGACCTGGGGTACAAAGAAAGGTGAGAGATTCAGAAAAAGACACAGAACAAATGTTCAGCACTGAATTCATGCTGGTACAAGGGCAGTGAAATGAATAGTTCTGTTTGGGCAAGGTAGAGGGCTAACCCGAGCCTACCTGCTGCCTCAGGCCACCACACTGTTTGAAAACCCTCATATTTTTCTCCGTCAGCATCGTCGACGACCTCCAGCATGGTGTCCAACCAGGAGAGAGAGAGAGCGAGAGAGAGAGAGAGAGAGAGAGAGAGAGAGAGAGAGAGAGAGAGAGAGAGAGAGAGGCTGGATTGTGACATGCAGACACGAGAAAGACTCTTCGTCTTATAATATAATTTGTCCCATAGATTTAAAAAATATATATTATTTCTAATTATTTGCTTGCCAGACATTAAGTATATAAAGTAACTTTAGGAGATATAATTTGCATCAAAACATTTTATCTTTTAAAATGAACCTTTTGTTCATTATCCATTCAACTTGGCAAGGGACCTAGAGAGGAAAACAAAAACCCTGCACAGTATTTTGGCAAGCCATTTTCTTTCTGTTAATGTCTCTTTGAATTCACTGTGGAAATTGAATTGTTTCCTATAGTAAATGGCATTTGACGATACATGACAATGTTTTGCAATACAACATGAACACATTGGGTAACACCTTATTTTACAGTGTCATTTTTACATGTTACATGTAGTTACTATAGTAATAACTATAAAGTGTGCATAATTACATGCAACTAACCTAAACCTAAACCAACCCAAACCATAATCCTAACCCTATAGTAAGTACATGTAATTACTTAATATTCCGCTGTACTTACATGTACAATTACAGTGTAACAAAGATACCTTAAAATAAAGTGTAACCACACGTTGATGCTGATGTAAGTACATAGTTAAATACACCTAATATAAAGTTACTTTTTTAGTAATAGCCTAACTTTTTATATAGCAAGGATACATTAAATTGGTCAAAAGTGAGTGCAATTACATATACAATGTTACAAATGCTGTCTCTTTCAAATAAACGCTGTTCCTTTTAACTGTTCGGTTGAGCTATTCTATTCATCAAAGAATCCTGAAAAAATGCATAACTGTTTCCACAGAAATATTAAGCAGCACAACTGTTTTCATAATTAATAATACTCCGAAATGTTGCCTGAGAACCAAGCAAAGCTGTCTAAATGATTTTTTTCTTTTTGTGACTTAAGTTCAGTAGAGATTCTGTATTATCTTTGGTTACATGGCTGTATTTGCAATGATCATGGGTTGGTCAGTTTGGGGCTCTAAATCTCCATCACCGCTCCGACTGCTGTTACAGAAAGAAAGAAAAAAGATCACAAAAAGTGATCTTTATGAACTCATATGTTTAACATGAGTTCATGTTTTGATTATAGCTTTAACACAACTCTGATTTTGGCATGAGTTATAGTGCTTTTTGATAGCGGTGCATATCTAGTAATTCTCTACATCTCACAGCTCTTTTTCATCTCTGCATTATTTTCCTCAGAATCCTGTTCAGACAAGAAGGAATGCTGCCAGCCTGATAGCAGAAGTCTCTGATAGCAGTGGAGAATAACAGTCTTCTTCCCGGAAGAATACAAGACTTCTCTGATCTGGTAAGCACACACAAGGAAACTCGAGTTCATGTCCATAGTATAGTCTTGAATAGAAGTAATTTTCAGGGGAGTGTGGCATAGTATTTTTACATTTTAATTTTTTTATATATATATATATATATCATCCATTCTGTTAGAATGCTGTACTTGCCTTTTTTCCACAGGTTTTACCACTCTTTTATACCATCCTGCTGAACTTTTGATAAACAAAAATAGCTTGATTGATAAGATCTTAAAATGAATGCAAATCAATTAAATAATGGGTAATTCATAGTTTTTAATTTCTTTGAAGCTTATCAGATGCTAATCAGTTTTTTTTTAAGAGAAAGTATATATTTGTCAGACTTGGTGTGAATAGTTTTCTACTAAAAAATATGCAAATAATTTAATTATTTGTGTGTGTGTGTGTGTTATCAGACTTTGGTCCCATCTTACACACGGTGCAATGGGACGGCAGACGACACAAGTGTTTTGTGCTAGTTTCAGTTCAACACGGTTATCATTTTCACGTCCAGCGCCACGTTGTTTAAATAGCAAATGCGCGCGCACCCATCTGTGCGCCCGTGGGTGTGCTGGTCTGAAAACAAGGTGTGTTCTGATGCATTGTTGGTGCGTTGTTATTTTGAGGCAACTGAAACAACGCGCGTACACTCTGCTTGTTACACAACGCAGGGACGCGCAGCAGCAAACAAACATTTTTAAATATGAATTATAAAAGGATTCCTCTCTGGAGAGCATTCAGTCTTTCTGCTCTCAAATTTTGTCATGTAAATAGTGAATCCGCCATGTAAATAGTGAATCCGCCTTTTAAAAGGAAAGCACGTTACGCCCAAAACACACCCATGACTCTTTAAGAAACCAGGTACAACCCTTTTAGATCATGCCCTTGGCATGCCGACCATTGTTTCCGTTGTTAAAATAGCAAAAGGGGATTCGGACATGCCCTGAGTGCACCTGCACCATGCTGACCATGCTGAAGCGTATCATTTAAAATTTGTCTTGAAATTCTGATTGAATCATCTCTGTATTAGAGGAAGAAGGTTTTAGCCTCTGAACACACATAATAAAAGTGTATTGTGTATTTATATGGCACCCCATAATTGGAGTGGTTGTTTCTGCAAAGAATCTGGAAACTATTGGATGGGGATATAATGGGCTCTTGCTACTGTAGCTTGCAGGTATCCATTGGACAACACAGGGCTTGATGACTGCTTTCATCAAATGGCAGAAACACCTTCAGAATCTGAGAATAATATCAAGAGTCACTTAAATTAGTATAAAGTAGATGTTTGGAACTGGCTTCAATTTCTGTTTTCCTCCCCTCCAATTCTAAATCTGTTCTCATTTTAAGTAAATACAGACTCCTATCTCCACTTTCTCCAGTCACCTTAGGAATGAATGTGCCCAAGGGGATGCTAGTTTCTCATTCAGCCCAAGTATGCGGGGTAGGGGGTGTGGGGAGAAGTGTCTGTAAGTGCACTTGAGCTACTGAACTCACGCAGTGCGACAGTCAAGTGCACGACCAGCTAAAAGCTGCTCGCAGTGAAAACACCCTCTCAAAATGTTTGTCTGATTCTCATAATTTCCCTGAATACGTGTATAGTAGACTCATTCCAGTAATACGAACCTTTTATTGCAAACTGTCATTCTTTGCATGCGTGCTTGACGGAAACAACAGATTGTGGGGGAAGGGTTGGCTACGTGTCTGGAGTAGAACGAAAGATGGGAATGGAAGAGGTCATTAACATTCCAAGAGAGTGTTGGCGTCTGGTGGAGCAGAGCCATGCTTCGCTGCCTGGCACGATAGGGCAACGCGGCGGCCATTAAGGCAGCTGGGTTTGGGGGTTAGGGCCCATGGAGGGCACTGCCACCCCCTGCATGGGAGCAATGAGAGGCCCTGGGCAGGTGGTCTATCAGGGACAGGGGGCTGAAAGGCCAGGACAAATTGGTACAGAGAGGCTCATTTCCCAAACTCAGCATGAAGGATGGCACTGCAACTCCATGAGAGTAAAAAAAAGAAAAAAAAAGAAAGACTCCTAAGGGCAACGGCATCTGAGTGATGGACTTGCCAAGAGGTCAGTCAGTTGTGGGGAGAGTGGGGTAAGATGTGTCAGTGGGCCCCTTTTCATTTTTTGTCGCATTAAATATTTAGAAATGGCGCATCGAAATGTGTGGAAAACTTGGCATGTACCAAATATATATTTATATTTAATTCTCTTTGCTTTACCATAAAGATCATTTTAGACAATTTACTGTTAAAGAATCACTAGTGTAACATCACGTAAATTATCTGGGTATGGATTAGCCATTCATTTTTTTCCCAAAATGGTAGCTGTTGGGTAAAGTGTATCTGATACTTTGGGAGTAAGCTGTGTCAACTTATAGTGATAGTGAGCTTTGCATCTAAATGGAGGAAATACTTTTACAAGCACTATTAGAAAATGTTGAACATTATTTCATGTTTAAATTTAAAAACTTTTTCTTGGCTGGAAATATCCACTGTTCAAATGTTTGGAGTTCTTTAAAAAATATTTGTGAAAAAATATCTAATGCTTACAAAAGTTCTAGGGCTCTAGTATACACTCTTTCTTCTAATTTTGTTTTTACCTTTTATCTAATTTCTCCTTGCCTATAGAGGCCAAAAAGGTGGCATGTCGCATTAGTATTGTCCTAACCACACAAAATATCAATGAGAATTTATTTGTCCACACTGAAAGCAAAAACCACACAAAAGATATTTGATGTTTAATACAGTTATGTGGAACAACATTTTGAACTAAGGAGATTCCACTGTTGGTAGGGCTAGTGTTGAATTGCGGCTCCTTCACCATTCGCTTTTTCTTTCTTTTGGGTCATACATGTCTTGCATGAATCATACACAACCTTACATATGATTTAGGGATAGAGTTTTAGTTAAATGTGTATTTCTCATACATCCTCACCAAGAAACGACACATGCCTCCCATGCATCAACACAACAGTTCCAGTGAATGACATTTATTCATCTTTCTCAGACCTGTCAGCCTGTTTCTAAAGGCTGTTAAAGTGAAATCCATCAGAACTGGTGCAGTTCAGTGAGCTAGAAGCCATTCTGGAAGAGGTAACCATGGAAATGTGGCATTTAAGGGGATAGTTTGGTCTCAAACACAATCTCAAACCCGCATCGACCAATCAGACGAGAGGCTTGATTGCTACATATTGTCACCCTGTTTTTTCGAAAAGGGTAATAAAGTAAACATATTGGGTGAAATGCCCATGAGTGATGTTTTATATATTTATTTATTTATTGACATTGAGTTTATAAAACCCAGTGTATGACAACTTTATTAACCTGAAGGAGATTTATTTCGAAAGCTCTTCATTTTAGTAATACTTTTTTTAATACTTTCTATTTTTTTGGCGAAGGACAAGTGTGCTATCACTCTTTTGTCGGAGGATTATTTTTCTGCATGACACTTTTGATAAGTGGATGGATGGGTGTAAATCTCGTCTCTGTTGTTGGGGGGAGTATGACCTGTCATTCACTACATAGATTACATACCTGTGCTGGCGGAGATTGAACTAGACTTGTTCTTGAGAATTTTTATCCTTCCTGCCTCAGCCGATCGTCTCCTTGTAAACTGCCTCTCTTTGATTGCTAACCCACAAAGGGAGTTTGCTGTGTTTTGCGTGTTATCATTTGTTTGCTGAATATGCCATCTAGTGCATGAAAACACTGACACAACACACACAAAAAAGATAAGTTTGTTCACGCACTAGATTTTTCGGTGTTTTCTCTGTCGCTCCTTGAGGGTCCTTCAGGGCATACTGCTCCAGAAATGTGCGTCTCTTGCCACAAAGTCCTTTTGTCATCAAGCTTGTGTTTGCTACCACATTCTTATTCTCCTACAGACATTAAGACAAATTCCAAACACATGTTTTTTTTATAATTCATATTTTCAGACATCAGTGAATGTCCTGCGCACCTGTGCTTGAAATATGTCCTTTTTTTCCCCTGTCGTTCACAGACGAAAAAGTGGCTGAGATTGTTACCCCCCGAATAAACCCAGGTCAGCGGTCCGGTCTATAGCTAATTCCTTCTTGACGCTTGTCGTGTTCAGACATTAGTGGCAATTAGAGGTGAAAGCTGTCCAGATGTGTGGCTAAGATTTGGGATAGAGCTAAAGTGGACACACTTGTGGCCATATGGTGGAGTTTTCCTCAGCAATGCACTCGTGAAATTCTAAGCTCAGGCGTTAAAGTCAGTGCTGATAGCTGTTTGAAACTCATTTTGCTTTTGTAATGACATGTTTGGAGTCAAACTGGGATTTCAAAGAGGTTAAACGCATAGGACGAGGCTTGATTTTTGGATGGTGGGTGATTATATGCTAGAGTAGAGCCAGAAAAATGGTGAGTGTAAAACAATGCCAGCGGAGAAAGAAAGTGGCTCAAGTTGTTATATTTTAATTTGACATTATTAGGATAAAATGCGAATGTTTTGTTATTAATTTCTTCCTCGTTCACAAAAAAAGCAGGGACACATTTATAAAGTAAATGTTTGGGGTGCATGATACTGTATATCGGTCTCATAATATCAGCTGATTTTACAGATTTATTTATCATTTTGTGGATATTAGATATTTAATTTTGTATTTTTTGATTACCTTTGCCACCATCTAATACTCACTTAAAGTTAATCTTTAAACGCCCTAATAATTCACTGACAGTTAAATGTAACCTTTAGCAAGTCTCAAGATGTTTTTTAATACTTCACTTTATAATGTTGTGATCCCTTAATTCACTTGTAGCATTTTAACACCGACTGATTTTAGTGTGTTATTTTTAGATTATCTGGATGAAATGGTAAAGAATTTGAATATCGGCTGTTGATGTTATTAGCTATAACATGAAAATAATTTATCGGCTTATCACTATTGCCATTTCAATATTGTGCATTAAAAAATATACAGTTTTCATGATGACTTTAAAGTGCACACTTTATTTTAAGTTGTCATTATTACAGTGCAATTATATATAGTACTGAGTAATATTAATTAACAACATGTACTTACTATAGTATTAGGGTTTGGTTGAGAGTTAGGCCCAATCCCAATTCTATTTTATACTCTTTCGCCTTCCCCTTTCCCCTTGAAACAGAATGGCAAGGTGTAGGGATGAAAATATTCCCCTTAGAAATGGGACACCACTTCTACACCATATATTTCTTTGAACTGTATTTTTAATTTGTGTTCACGTCACTCAAATAGCGTGGTTAGCAATCTACAGAGAAACTGGCATCCAGGCAACATACAGTGATCGATCCCAGTGGCAACATCACTACACGCATTCTAGCAGCACGGCAGAATTGGTGTATGCAGGGAAACTCCTCATGCTCCTTTGTTCGTAGTGTGGTCCTGAAAAATCTTTGTTTGAAGGGCTGTCCGGCCCTTCCCCTTAACCCTATCACTCCACCCTTCAAGTGAATGTGCAAAACAAAAGGGTAAGGGTTAGAAATGGGATTGGGCTTTAGTAGCATGCAATTATGCATAAGTTACTGTTATTACTATGGTAAGTACATGTAATTTATGTAACAAGGACATTGAAAAAAAAAGTGATACCGTACACTCTACTAACAGGCATATGGTTGCTGACACATACATACGGTCTTTAAATTTGATTAAAAATGCATAAATATGCTTTGAAACTGTGGAAGATGTACACACGTTTTCACACACTCAGACATACATTACTTCATGTAGATCTGGACTCTTTGGCACAGCGTGGCTTGCAGATACAGCCTGTTCCACTGGCAGCCCAACTGCTGACGCTGTCACCTGTCGATGTGGATAAAGGTGATTTTGTTAGCACAGCCGTGCTGAGGAACTGGCATACCTCGCCCACATTTGTCCTCGGATAGAGATTGCATTTCAGGGAAAATGAGCCAATAGCTCTATCTTATGTTATTTAAGCTCGGTGTGTGTCTTTACTACAATCTGTGGTCATGTTACCCCATGTTATCAGGTTAAATATCTGCAGGCCTTATCACATGATTTTCTTTTTCAATATGTGCTGTACACAGTTTACGCAAACAGATGTTTTATATTGTATCTTCTAAAATTATTATAGTCTTTCAGATGTAAAGGAATTGGGATGTATAAACACACACTCCACTCTCCCTAAAAATAATGATACAAATAAAAAAAAATAAAGCTGCAACATTTGGCAGTAGGCTGTAAACATATTAAAAATTTAATCGCACCTACAGGCTTTGAAGTTGCATTTTTAATCTGCCATCTCACAACTTTATTCATGTTCACTCTCTCATGTTTCTAAGGGGCTACTATTGGAAATTAGGTCAGTGGTTTAACTGTCAAAGTGTTGTGTGGCAGAAAATACATCAAAGCATATAATAACAATGTTATTTTTTGTGCATGCGTATGCAAAGCTGAGTGTCGTATCCCATCACAGATGTAAAATAAAATGGGTGTGAATGTCTTTGCAATATTCTAACCAATAGTAAGTGGTATTGTGACTGACTAACTAAGTGTCTGAAAATATTAATATTATTAAAAGCAAATAAGGGTTAACACTGTTTAATACGTTTTAATTTGTTAATGTTAGTCAATGAATTTGGTCCTGTTGTAATGGAAGTTAGTAAACTCGCAGCTGCAAGGAAAAAAGTTTATATCATAGTTCTAACTTTATTTTGTGACTCTCAGAATTACAACCCCCAAAGGGGGAAAAAAGTCAGAATTGTGAGATAAGTCTACAAATATACTATTGTTCATGTTTATGTATAATACACATGGTAATTAACTTTAAATGTAAAAAAAAATTGTACATTTGGAAATTAATATTAACCTGGATTAAATGCATGTTGAAAAAGTACAGTATGGTTCCACTTTATTTTATGTATTACCTATTGCACTAGGTAGCACTTTACAGTAAGGTTTCATTTGTTAACATTAGCTAACAATGACTAATACTTCTACAGCCTTTATTAATATTAGCTAATGTTAATCTTAATATTTACTAATACATTCATAAGATCAAAAGTTCTATCTCCTACTGTGAACTAACATCAACATTAACAAAGGTGAATAAATGCTGTAAAAAATTGCTTGTTAGTTTGTTATTTTAAAGTATTACCGTGTTCACATAATAAACCTTACTGTAAAGTGTCATACTAATAAATGACTTATTTTTGGACTTTCATTTTGGTACTGTGTTGGGTCACTTCTTGAAGTCCAATGTAAAATGTTGAACCTGCAACAAAATCAGTTAAAATGCTCTGCTATAGGGTGTCATTGGTTTTCACTAATTGATACTTTTGGTGAACTTGGCTCCAAGCTGGTTTCTTAATGCTGCTGTGCAATGGAGTGAGGTTGTTTAATTTTCTGTAGGAGAATCTAATTGAGAGAAATTATGCCATTGTAAGTTTATGCCGTCCCTGCTGTGTTTTTCAGGATCAGGTTGTTTCATGTCACTTAACAGATGTTCAGTCAAGAGTGCCGTTTGCAGGCTTTAATGTGGCTTTTTACAGCTATAGAGCCCATGTTTATTAGCTTACATGTTTATGGCGGTGGTTGCCACATGAATTTCTGAGCAAAATGGGCACTGTGTGGCCCGACACTTATTTAGCGACCCGTCAGAGAGCAATTTAAGTGGACGCAGATGTGCCCATGACACAGGCCAGCTGTGGCGAACGATAGCCTGTCTAACAAAGACAATAATTACAACAACAGCAAAAATTGCACATTATCAGTCAGTCGAAGATTTTTGTGTAAATTCTAGGTTTACGTTACAATTTGTACTAACAACAATAAAATATGTATATAAGACAATGAAGCGTGTAATCACATGTATGTAATTTTCTAAAGCTGTGATGTGTGGATAAACGAACCACCTCACCCTCCACCCCGTTGGTATCGAGATCCCCTGAGGCTCGAGCCATATGGGTGGCTGCGAATGGACTGTTAGAGCAGACGGTGGCCGCAGTGCTTCTGTTTGGCGCAGGTGGCATCGTGGCACCGGCTCAGGACGATGGATCCAAGAGAGCGCTGCTTAGTCAGCCCACCATCTCCCTCAAGGGGTCCGGGCCCTCACATCGCGCCTGGGCCATTAGTGCCAACGCACACCCACCCGCTGATCTGCACACAGCAGAGTTAGGACACAGAAAAGCTTAGGTCCGGCTATACCGGCTCACATCCATCTCTTAATGGTGTAGAAAATGTGAGGGAGCTTCTACTCTAGAGCCTCGGGTCTTTAACCTTTTTCAGGCCAAGGATAGAAGACAGGAAGGCCTTTTTATCTACTGAAAAAAGCTGAGAGGTACATTTTAAGCCATTCCTTTAAAAATATTGTGTTCTCTTACTTTATTATGCTTACTTTGCAGCTGACATGGAAGCTGTGCATGTTTATTGATGTACAGAGTTGCACATTTATTATATTTTAATTTCACATAAAACTTTTAAATAATTTAGAGGATTGTAAATATTTGACTGGATTACAGTTTTTTTACATTATGAATGTGATTCATTTATAAATCAGAATTTGTGTCTTGATTCAATCCATACAATGAAGTTTGATTGTTTTGGAATTATTAATGATACTTAAAAATGTGCCAAAGATAAATTGGCAAAAATGGCAGCACTTTACAATAAGGTTTTAATTGATAACATTAGTTAACTATTTAAGTTTTTGTGACCTGAGAATACATTTTTTTGTATTACATTAAAATAATCAATTAATCGTGATTAATTGCATCCAAAATGAAAGTTTGTGTTTACATAATATATGTGTGTACTGTGTATAATTATGATGTATCTATAAATACAAACACACTCATGAATGTACATATTTAAGAATCATTATATAAATAAATATACAGTATGTACATGCAAATATTTTTAAATATATACATGAATTAGTCTGCATTTATATATACAGCATAATTATACACAGTACACTCATATATTATGTAAACACAAACTTTCATTTTGGATGCAATTAATCACGATTAATCGATTTGACAGCACTACTCACCTAAAGGATTATTAGGAACACCTGTTCAATTTCTCATTAATGCAATTATCTAATCAACCAATCACATGGCAGTTGCTTCAATGCATTTAGGGGTGTGGTCCTGGTCAAGACAATCTCCTGAACTCCAAACTGAATGTCAGAATGGCAAATAAAGGTGATTTAAGCAATTTTGAGCGTGGCATGGTTGTTGGTGCCAGACGGGCCGGTCTGAGTATTTCTGCTCAGTTACTGGGATTTTCACGCACAACCATTTCTAGGGTTTACAAAGAATGGTGTGAAAGGGGAAAAACATCCATTATGCGGCAGTCCTGTGGGCGAAAATGCCTTGTTGATGCTAGAGGTCAGAGGAGAATGGGCCGACTGATGTTTTCTTGGCACACTTTATCCACCTACCACTCAAAGTGGCCACACCCTTAATTATGCAGAACTTTAAGGCTTTATTTAATGTAAAAGAATGAGTTATAAAAATATTCACCCCCCTCACAGTTGTCATGAAGGGCAAAATTAGCCATTTAGACCAAAACTAGAATTTGTACCAGGCTGTGAACATGTTTTTTTCTGCTGTAAAGTTGGGCATTTTAACATGGGGCTCAATGAGATTCTGCTCCCTTCTGGAGCCTCTAGTGGCCAGTCGATGAACTGCAGTTTAATTCACTTCTGTATTTGCTTCAAGAGAGATCGCGGGAGGTTGCCGCTTGAATTCTGTAATCAGTGTACTAAATTTGTCATTATGATCCATAACTCCAACGAAAGACAATTTAACACATTTAGGGCCCTATTTTAACGATCTAAGCGCATGGTCTGAAGTGCATGGTGGAATATTACTAACATGCCGTTTAAATAACAAAAAATACTGCTGTATTGACTTTAGACCAGGTTTTTTGTTGGTCAATAGCACAGTCGTTTTAAGTTGTTTAAAAATAGCAACGTGCCAGCAATGCGCCTCAACACACATCATTTCATACCAGCACGCCCATGTGCGAACAGATGGGCACGAGTGCCTTTGCTATGTAAACAACGTGGCGCTGGACCTGAAAATAACTGCATCGGGCTGAAACTAGCAAAAAACCACTTGCGACATGTCTGCTATGTATGAAAGGACCCTTAAGGTCATTGGTCAAACAATATTTGGTAGAGGCTCTAGACTTTTGGTGCAGACCCAATCATGTGTCATGTCCTCTTTGTTGGCTGGGTGTGAAAAGTGGTTTTCCAAACTTAAGTGCAGCATCAAACTGCAGATTGTGCCCTTGTATTATTCATAGGGACAGTAGCTTAGATCCACACCATGCTTTGCATCTCCTGATCTTCACCTCGTTGATTGAAGCTGCATTTGGGAAGATGTTGGAGCACAACAGGGCACATTATTGATGGGGGAGAACGGTACAGCTCAGCTCATAGGCTACACATTAACAAGGGGAGCACCCTGACACCCTCAATAATACCTTCAGCTTCTTCTTATCACAGTGTTCTCCCCTGCCATCGCTCCGAGGGAAATTTAGACATCACTTTTTATGTCTACCTCCCCCCTTCCCGCACACACCTCCGCTTATGAACCTTGCATATAAATGCACTTGGGTGCTGTCTTGATTGATGGCAATTAGCATTTGGTAATGATAACAGATGTTTGCAGTGCCAGGAGGCTAGTACCTGCCGCCCACTCCGCCATCTGCCATGGGCATCAGGGGCCTGGCACAAAGGCTGGCTGGCGCGGGATAGAAAGGAGGGTGGAGAGGGCAAGATGAGGGGTGGTACATTGTTGTTGTCCCCTCTTTATTTGACATGAGGAGCAGGGCCAAACTGCAGGGGTTTTCCTGTGAACGCTGTGTCACCTGGTGCTGAGTACATTTGGACAGGACACACGTGTTTAGTGGGCATGTATTATTTATTAGTCTCTTAGGACTCCAAGTGGGAGTGTGAAATATGGGACTTTTAAAAAGCCATGATGTTCCTAATTTCAACTTTTAAAACATGCACTATGCAAATTACGGAAGTATATGGACAGATGTTACATGGATGGATGGATGGATTAGATAGATAGATGGATGGATGACTTGGCTGAGGATACACTTTGTTAGAAGATGAACTAAAGTTGGCGTAACCTCTTATCTGCTGCTCTCAATGGACTGAGAAAAAAAAGATGGGGATCAACGGTGTTCAGACTTTGATCGGCCTTTTTTGTTTTAGCTTATGTCAACTGATTTTATTTCTTCTCAGAGGCAAAGCACTGATTCTGCATTTGCTTGTCAATTCAGCCCATGCCTATTTGCATTTTGTAAGCTTTTCCCATCACTCAGTGCTAAAAGTGGGACGGTACACCAGTACAGACACCTTTGCTCGCTATTCTGCTCAGTTCTTATATTGAATATGCATACATAAATTAAATTCTAAATGTGTTTTTAGGGCATTCAGTTTACAGTAATACATACAGTTACTAGGACAAAATAATGTGAGACTTAACTTCCTACAAGAAGTTTCACGCCTAAATATAGACTATACTTTCCTCACTTTCTAGATACATTTTGGAAACCCCAGGCACATCAATCCCGTAGCGCTATGCTAGTGTCATTTATTTGACTTTCCTTTTTGGTCCATTAAAAACAATACTTTTTTATCTATATTTCAGGATATCTTCCACTGATAAACAGGACTGTAGACCAAGGAGAATTTACTTCAACTGAATCGCTTCTCCCAATAGTGCCTTTTGGTTGCGCACACTTTCTGCCTACTTTTAGTGCTCAATTTACTAAAAGAATTATGCATATGCAAGCAAAGGGTTTTTCACACTTAAAGTGAATTGCAGTGGAAATGCAACCAGAAGTCATTCATTTTTAATGGGAGTTGCCATTTTTTTTGTGGCGGCATGAGTAGTATTGATTGGATCAAATCTGAGTTCATCTTTATGCAAATGAGTAATTGTATGACTGCCAATGGAAAGACATTGGAGCTCACATGATCCTCCTGATGTTGCCCTCAGTATTATATTTGCAATTTTTTTGGGAACTATTTGGTTGTTTTTCTTTCAAACTGTGAAAATCAACCATTGGGTTACAAGAAAGGGTCATCCTTGTGTGTTTCACATGCGGATATGGAGGTGAGGGTGTTCACTTCACCTTTTCCTCATGGCAGATACAGGTATATTGTTCCCCTGTCATATTCACTCAAGAGGAAAACGTGTCATATGTATCACACCCTTAAAAGCTGCATTCTCAAACATGCTCCCTTTCACAGGTCTCACTCACCACGATTTTTGCCGTGGAAAATCAATACTCTAATCTTCAGCCCAGCCCTTCTCAATAAGTCTATATTTCTCACACTGCTCAAATAAAGGTGACCTCTATGAGCCATTGGTATTAATATTTCAAGTTGGCACATGGGATATGCAGTCTGTTTTTAATGTTTGTTATTTGCCTGTCTGTCTTTCGCTAATTGTGTGTAAAATCAGTGTATTCATTTTTTTTCATTTTATTGTATTTATCTAGCTTTAAATTAAAATGTATTTATTAATGTACATTTATCTAAATTTAAAAAAACACATATATACTATGCAACTTTTGGTCCTCTAGCGGTTAAACAAAACTGCATGTATTTTGCAGAAGAACATTGTTTTGTTTGTGCTTTGTGTGTATTAATATGGTTATCCTCCGGCTCATAAAACATTCACAACTTGGCTTAAGAGATATAACCAGTTTAGATGGAAAGGATATCAAGCTGACTAGCTGCAGATGTTACTGTAGCTAAACCTATTAATAGATACAATACTTCCTTGAAAATAAATTCCTGCACTGCGCTATAACCACAATGAAATGACCCTTCACAATAGATAATGCTTTACAATGTACTCTGTTAGAGAGCTACATATGGTTATTTATCTGTTCAATAAAATACCTTACTCACCTGTCGAGTAATAAAAACACCATCTCTGCGTCACTTCTACAACATTTCAAATCCCTCAGTTGTCGCTATCTCTGAAAAGCCAAGCCAATGTTGATTCTTGTTTTATTACGAGCTCTGTCATATTCTCTTTTTACCAGCAGAATCTCCTCTTTTCTGTGCGTGCATGTTTTTTTTTTTTTTTATTGATTCCCCTGGAGGTTTAGCATGCTTCATGTCATCTTCAGAGATGTTTTTTAAGAAAATGGTGGATACATTTTGTGGACAGGCCTTAAATGGATATGGTTTTCTGGTGTATTATGCCAATTATGCTCATTTAGAATAATTCAGATTCAACACATTTATGTGCGTACAAACCTGGTGAAAATCTTATTCAAGAGCATTTTCTGTGGGCACAAATATGCCAATTGTACATAATCATAATCATCAAATGAGAGTCACTAACTAATATACAATAATTAAGATGGTGTAACAACTCAAGAAAAGAGCCTGCTGCTGTAAACTTGAAAATAGAAGTCACCTTGTTATTGACTTCAATATACGGCCACAATGACTTACAAAACACCTAATGAATTCATGTCATTTGCGAAATGCTTTGTTTGAACTGTGCATTAACAGTTTGCCTTGCATATGACGAATTAGCAAATGAATTCAAAGTGCTGGGGCAACTTCAAATTGACTTTGGTTTTGTTTGAGCTCATTTTCATTTCTCTCCACGGAGAGTCGACCGATTCTGTAAACATGCTTGAATGAAGGAATTCTTCAGCTGTCACTCAAAATTGTAATTAACGTACATTATTCTTTCAGAAATTCATAACCTTGAGCCAAGACATACAAATGAGGATTGAAAAGAATGATTTATAGCACTAATATGACACAGATGGAATGACTGTGCTGGCACCAAAAGGAAGAGAGTGTAGTTTCTGCGTTGGCATGTTTCACACTGTTTGTGCTAATATTGACATAGGAAATTGAGTCCACTAGGTAAAGTGTCCTTGGCTAGTTAACATGGCTTCACCAGTGCTTTCATAAATGCAGGCTGGAATAGCATTTCAAGGGAAGGGTAGGAAGAAAAATTTGGTTGCGTGCAAATTTCCGTCAGGAAAGGTACAATCTCTCAGTCTAAAATAGGATGCTTACTACGGAGCTGTCTGTTGGTAACCACATCCAACAGTCCTGACTGGTGCAGAGGGTTCAAAAGAGCTTGCAGGCTCTGGTTACAGATGGATTGGCATCTAGGAATTAAGTCGGAGCGGAACAATGCATGTTGAGCCTCTGTGGAACATGCAGTGGTTAATTTAATCTTGTAACATGAAGATTATTTTTGATTGCAATGCAGTTTGATCTGTTTGTCTCTTTAATTTGGCTCTAACCGGCTGACATTTTCACAGTATTTAATAAAAGCTGCACTCGATTTGTGGCCGGGTGACAATCTTTTATTTACTTGGTTTGGATAAAACCATTAATTCACGGTAATTAATGAGTGAAGTATGGAGGGCGCTGGTACAGCCGCATCCGCTGGGAGGCTTTGTGGAACAGATTCATTCATCTTGATTAGACACACTTAGCTTCGGTTTTCCTTGTGTTGCTTTTCCATTTTAATATCAGCTAGCCACTTGTAAGCTATATGTCTCAACACAATGTTCTCTGGTATCGTGGCTCAGCAGTTAGAGTTGCATCCATAGACCTTGATCGCTAGCCTTTGGCCATAACTGAGTTTATATAGGAGTTTGTGATTTGTGCTGGCCTTTACTCTCAGTGTGTTTAGAGTAGAGGTGGGGTTTCTGATAAGCTTTGAGGGGATGGACTAACCTTGAGAGACAGGTCATGTATTGAGTTAATGGTGTCTCTGTGACTTGGTGCAGAACAATCGCTGGAGGGACGAGGGGCATTTTTGTCCAGAGCATCAAGGGCAAAAATACACATTGTCTGAAATTGTGGGACTGTACACAATCTCAGTGTCAATTCATCCCTATCGGCCCTTAAGAATTGTTGTTGAAGTGAGAGTGCTAATTTGACAAGACGTGAATTAACACCTTTCAAGGAATCTGGCACATTGGCATAGTTAGAGAGGATCCAGAAACAAGTTTAGTCCTGAAGGTCCTGTCGACCCCTTAAAGGGATATTTCACCCAAAAATGAGAAATCCGTCATGATTTACTTGCCTTTGTGTTGTTCCAAACTTTTATGACTGAATATCTTCCATTAAAAGAAATTGATAGTTAGTTGATTTGTTTTAACTTATTTTATTTAAAGAAAATCAATGACTGGAGATAAGTAGTTAAAAATTGCAAAAGCTGCAAAAGACAAATGCATTTAAATGCACTCCTGAAACTTTACAGTGTGTACGTGGCCATTAAAAAGATCCAGCTTCAAAGAATAATTCAAATCAATTGACATTAAAATTATGTTCATTAACTCTCATGAACATCCCAAGGGGGAAACATTTATTTGCTTTTTTGAAGCTTGAAATCTCCAGTCGTCATTCTTTGTAATTAGATGGAAAACGACCAGTTCAGTCTCAATATTTAAGTCATAAGTCATACAGGTTTGGAAAATATATCAGTAAATGATAACAGAATTTTCATTTTTGGGTGAAGTATCTCCTTGAAGCATCAATATCTTTTTCAGAATCCTGGTATAAGAAAAAATTAATAACCTTAAGGCCTCTGAAAAAAGAGCCAAATATCAGATTTATCCAGAGATGTAGAACCTATGATATTAACTTCAGCTTGCTTGATTTACCTTTTCACTGTTTGTTTTCACTTTATGTAAATGTCACTCCACCATCACCTAATGCTCTGAAATCTCTGTATATTCGATATATTTCTCTCAATAGTCAGCTGGAAGGCATCACAGTTACCCAACATTACATCTCTGCAATGTAATCAAGGTAGTGACAATCCTGACAGCTGACCAATCAGGTCTAATATATCCCAAGCAAAGAGAACTGCTCTGTCAGGAGAATCAGCCTAGGTTGTATTAAAATTCGAGATGTGTCTAAAATTGGCCCGGCCTCTGGCTTGTGGTTAACGTGCTCTATCGGGATTCTGCACAGGTCTGGGGACCAATCTTCAGGCCTGATTTATCTGATGTTTTCTAAACAACTGACAGGGGGAAACAAATTCATCTGGGCATTAAAATACAGCAGCAGGCCCCCGGCAGATTCCAGGAAGAGACCTGGCCGTCATTCTGCCGCCAGGCCACCATTAGCTTTATTAGAAATCCAATCCCGTCCTCTCCTGTGAACCCTGGATCCATAATACACACCTGCCTAACAGGGTAAGCATAAACGGGCATTAAATTACTAACAGAATGGAGAAAACTGTATCAAAGCCCATTTCATCTGATTATTTGTCAAAATATGTCGGCACTGGGATTGACAGCAAGTAAGAACAAAAAATAGACCTATACCTATTCCATTGACAGCCATTACTGGTAATTGTTCATTATATGTGAATAAAAGCCTAAATTAAATCTGATTTGGACTTAACCGCTCAATTCATATGGATTCGTTTTACGATCACTTTTTGAAGCATCAAAATGTAGTAGTTCAGTGGACTGTCAGTGGAGGGACATCAGTTTCCCAGATTTCATTAAAAAATCTTCATTTGCATTTCGAAGACGAGTGAAAGTCTTACGGGCTTGGAACGACATGAGGGTGACTAAATGATGACAGAATTTTCATTTTTGGGTGAACGAACTCTTTGAGCCCTAATAAATACACCAAAATTCCATCTCTGTTATTAGGGCTCTCATGGAAGCATCCATTTTACCTCAGACAAAATTAAGAATCTTTCCGTGTGGGATTTTGGACAGTTATTGCACCATATTTTTCATAGAACCAGTGCTATAAAACCAATAACTGCTTTTAGTCTCTCGCTGTGCGTTTCTGCTGCTCTGCCGCCAACAATTGCATGTTTAATATTGTTGAAGTGCTATTAAATCAGACGTATTTCTTTTGCTCTGAAATGTTGCTATTTTTGTGAGATTGTGTCAGCTTTAAACTAATGCTTAGGAGTAAAGCACAGTGCCTGTTTTGAGCAGAGAAAGCTCTTTTTAATATGAAACCTAATCCGGAAATATCTTGGCAGTGCACCCTGGCTGTTCTTTAATGTGCGGTTCAATTCTATGCCGATATAGTGCATTAAACCTCTTGGAAATGGCAACTCTGTCTGCTATAAGCTCTCACTCACCGCCTGCTCTCTCTCAAAGTTTTCAAGCGGCAACAATGACGAAGGGGCATCGCATTGTCTCGGCAACACGTGTTGCGGGATAGCCATCTTATCTCCACACTCCAGGCCCATGTAAACACAAAAGCGCTCTTTCTTCCTCTCCTTCTCTCCTCCTCTCCATCCATCGCTCTCACTGATGTGACTCAGAAACGTCCCCGCGAAGCGCTGAGGCGTTGTGTGCGTGTGCGGTTGTGTGTTGTCGTGTAGCGATGGCTTGTTCGTTCCCTCGCTTCCCCCTCAATCTGCTGTTCTTTGTTTACCCAACAGTTGTTTGACAGAGAGCGCAACACATGCCTATTAGGGCATTTGTGCGGCAGGGAGAGATTACAGCCTCCAGTTCCTTTTTTTAAATAAACTCCCACTCACTGCACTGTAATCTGGGTGTGATAATCCCTCTCTATGCCAGCGCTGACAGACAGTGATGGGCGGCAATCTGGTGGAAGGCCTTGCAGTGCTTTTCCCTCTTTTTATTTTTTATCTCCACGCTCTCCAAGACACTTATGTAAAGTAGCCATTTATTTTGCATTAGAAACATCTGCGCATTATGCTTTAAAGTGATCCATGCATTTAAATGTGCATTTACAGTAAGAGAGATGAGAGATGACATCACCCGGCTGTACACGTGCACATCAATAATTCGATTTTAATGCAATTTTGGGAGGAATACCCAAGTAAACACATTACTCTAGTTAGTGTAATGTGATCGCGCATAAATGCAGGTGCAGGTGATGTGGATTGTGCTGGTCTTTAGCATTAATCTGATTTGGCATTGAGACAGGAAAGCACAGAGTTCTGCTTCAACTACAGGCACGTTAATTTTTTTATTTAAAATGGAGACATTTCTGTATATTAAGGTCACAGATCAACTTTTTACCTTGCCACATTTCAAATTCCCTTTTATGCATATTTTTAAAATGGAAAAGGTACTGATAATTTTCTGCCAGGATGTTTTAAAAGAAAGGATAAATAAAATGTTTTCTGTTAAGTTTATAGACACTTCCACAATAAAACACAGTACAATGCAATGCACAATTTAAAATGCGGTGAAAAAATCTGTGACAAATCAATACGGCAAATCCCATCATATTAACACAGTGCATTTGGCTCTTTTTGAGTGTAGGATAAATTTTACCCAAATTAGCCTTAGAAAGACGAGTTTAGTCATTTTACACAACAGAATGTGTATGGTGAAAATGACACTGCAGTGGAAATGACATTTCAGAAAAATGACAGAATTCTCCTGTGATATGGGCAAATTAAATAGTGAAAGTGTAAAAAGTGTGTGTTAAGAGAGTCCACAAGGCCAGCAGTGCATATATTTAAAGAAGCATGAATATCACACATCACAGATGGATATGGCAGCACTGAATGTTTCTTCAGGTGGAAAGTAACTGGAGTACTCATTTCTCTCTAAATAACATTTGTCACCTATAGTAGCATTGGAAATTCCTTGCGCCCAAATTATTTGCTCTGTGTGGGTTTCTCAATCAACCATTTTAATTGTACCAACAAGGTTTTTATTCCATTGAAATGGAGATCATTATGCATGTATCACGTGTAATGAACATTTCGGTCTTTTAGTCTTCGATAAGCAGCTGTACCCTTTTAGAGACATGTGATCCACTGCATCAGCTTTGCCTGATGAATCTTACCTTTTTCTTTGTGTTTTAATCACAAATCATGTTGTAATTGCACCTTACAAAGTTTAATTAGAGGGCCGAAGCCTGCTATTTAATCTAAGGCAAAATTTCACCTGATAGCTTGATTTTCATTATCAAAGATGGATAACGAGAGGGTGAGTTGTGCAGTTCTCAGCTCTATCATAAAGGCAATCAGTCCTTTTACCTGATTCAGCCCCTTACAGCCAGCTTTCTCTCTCTCTCTCTCTCTCTCGCTCTCTCACTCTCTCTCTCTCTCTCTCTCTCTCTCTCTCTCTCTCTCACTCTCTCGCTCTGTCTCCATTATAATGGTAAGCATGAGTGCCTATTGTGTAATAAATGATTTTAGATATCAGGGTCAAAATGGGTCAAATGAAAGTAAAAATAATATGTACAGTGTATGTATGTGAGGAAGTGAGTGTTCCTGCAGAAAAAAAACTATATTTAACAACTTTGTATTGTTTAAAGCCACAATATGTAATTTTTCAGCTTTAGAGGTTGCTTATTCAAAACAAAGGCGTAGCTTGATGACACCTGGGGTTTTTATTATGCCGCAGATGACCACTTCCGTCTTTTCCGGTCATGCTTACACATCACTGTTTTATCATATTAGATACATTATTTGAGTGTGTTAAAAGTTATCATGCTACTCTGTGTGTTCGCTCTGCGGTTACTATAAGACACTTGTTGCACACTGCAGTGAGCTAGATTGATATTTGGAATGGTAAAACATAGTACTCGTGGTAAATCAAGAAAACAAGATTTAAACAATAAGACCAACTGTGTTGAACTACTATAGTTTCCCACGATGAATGTATCCAAACAGTTGCTCACCTGTCTAATAAAACACATAATATATTAAAGCGTCTTTGGTGTTTCCATGGTTTCTACAAAATAAAATTGAGGGTAACGCGGATATGATGTCAGTGATAGGCGACACACGGACATGGCCCGTGTCCTGGATAAAATTGCTTATTTCATTGGATTTAAACATTTTTGGAAACATTTGGGATAATGTAAGTACAGGCCAACAACATATATTGTTCTACTGGTTTTTGGATCATTTTAATCCAAAAATCTTACATATTGTTTAATTATTATTTATTAAAATATATTAATTAATAAATAAATATAATGAATATATGTATAAAATAAAATATACAAAACACACACAAACACACACACACACACACACACACACATGTCTGGTTCACTATCTTTGTGGGGACTCTCCATAGACGTAATGGTTTTTATACCGTACTGTACATTCTATCCCCCCTACACCGCTCCTGCCCCTAAACCTACCCATCACAGGAAACATTCTGCATTTTTACTTTCTCAAAAAAACTCATCCTGTGTGATTTATAAGCCTTTTGAAAAGTGGTGACCGCTGGCTGGTCCCCACAATGTAGGTGATCTCAGGTTATGCTATCCTTATGGGGACATTTGGTCCCCACAATGTAATATAAACAAGGACACACACACACACACACACAATTATACAGTTATTATAATTATTTTTATGAATTCGACAGTCAGTGGCCATCATGCATTTTGATTGTATGGAGAACACTTTATTTTTCTTTTACAATAATGCATCAGTGCTACTGGGAATTTTATTTATCAAAGTTGCAATCAAAATCCATTGGGCTCAAAAATCTTAGGGGGCACAATACTGTTGGGAATAGTTTCTGATTTAAACGTAATTGAATGGAACTCTTCACTTGATATGTTGAGGCTGAATAGGCTGTTTTTTAGGAATGTAAATTCTGTTGTTTTTTTGTGTTTTATTTTTTTAACAACAGTGGGCATTGAATATTCAAGCTAGCCCACACATGCTAATCTCCATACACCTCGACAAGTTCTTATATAAAATCCACACAGTCCAAACCAGCATATGCACAGTACATTACACAGTGTATAAACTCCTGAAACTACACAACATGAAAGCTTTAGCGTAAGTTCAGACAGGAAGACTTAATTATCACATCACTGCAACTTCGTTTTCTATCCAATCACATTCTAATACTTGGGTATAAAAGATCGGTACTTACTCATGTCTGAGTTCGCAGATGCTGACGCTCCAATGCACTCCCATCCTCCCCACCACCTCCAAGTCAAATCCTTCCCTACATCCACCTCACCACCACCAGGATGGTCCCTTCCATACCTCACGGGGTCAGACACTTATTGTCTCAGTAGCATCATCATTAGTAATTCTCAGTATATTGTAAACAGCTCTAAACTTAGTTTAAAGAAATATCATGAAGCATGTTTGGTCAGCATATCTTCTATCTTATAAAATAGTAGTATTTGTTGTATATTTCTTTCTATCTTTTGACCGTTGGTAGGAGGTGTTTGTGCTGATATGCTGCGTTTGGTTTTCACCAAACATGGCGCTATGCATTAGGGCTAAATGTCTCTACTTTGGTCTCTCCATTGGACATTGTTCCAGAAGTTTTGTGGTTTGTTCAGCTTTCTCCTGGCAACCCTCACAAACATGTCATACTTGTCCAGTCTTTTTCTAATTGTACTGTCATGAGTGTTAACTGAAGCCTGTCGAGTCTGAGATGCAGCTCTTGGGATTTTTTGCATTGGGAGCATTGCGTCTGACCTTGGAGTGAATTTGCTGGGATGTCCACTCCTGGGAAGATTGGCAACTGTCTTGAATGTTTTCCACTTGTGAATAATCTTCCTCACTGTAGAATGATGGACTACAAATTGTTTGGAAATGGCCATATAACCCTTCCCTGATTGATAGCAACAATTGCTTTTCTAAGATCATTGCATTGGCATTGTGTTTACACACACCTGAATGCTCAAGACCAGAAAATGGCCTAAACTTCTGCTTTTATAGAGTTGGTCACGCTGGCTGATGATCAGTTAATCAAAGGCACTTACCCTCTTAATTCCTATGGAAGCAGTACTTAGTACTTAGTTTGCTACTTATGGCTTCTCCATTTTGGCTTCCTTTTTAAAATTTTTATAAACTTTGACACGTCATATGCTGTTGTTCATCCGAGGTTGTATTTACCTAATTTTAAGACCTGCCAAGGACCAGATGATTTGAATTATGTCCTGATACGTAAAACCATAGAAATAGTTAGTAGTTAGTAACGTAATCTGTTTGAATACACATTTAGGTTATGTAATTGGACAACTTTTAAATTACTTTTAGATTACTTTTTACCTAACTTCTGTATAACAAATCAAATATTTAACCTTTTTTATTTTCAGATGAATTATACACAAACACAGAGACACACATACAGGTCCTTCTCAAAAAATTTGCATATTGTGATAAAAGTTTTCTTTTAAAGTTATTTTCCATAATGTAATGATAAAAATTAAACTTTCATATATTTTAGATTCATTGCACACCAACTGAAAAATTTCGGTCTTTTATTGTTTTAATACTGATGATTTTGGCATACAGCTCATGAAACCCAAAATTCAAAATTCCTATCTCAAATAATTAGCATATCATGAAAAGATTTTCTAAACGAGCAATTAACCTAATCATCTGAATCAACTAATTAACTCTAAACACCTGCAAAAGATTCCTGAGGCTTTTAAAAACTCCCAGCCTGGTTCATTACTCAAAACCGCAATCATGGGTAAGACTGCCGACCTGACTGCTGTCCAGAAGGCCATCATTGACACCCTCAAGCGAGAGGGTAAGACACAGAAAGACATTTCTGAACGAATAGGCTGTTCCCAGAGTGCTGTATCAAGGCACCTCAGTGGGAAGTCTGTGGGAAGAAAAAAAGTGTGGCAAAAAACGCTGCACAATGAGAAGAGGTGACCGGACCCTGAGGAAGATTGTGGAGAAGGACCGATTCCAGACCTTGGGGGACCTGCAGAAGCAGTGGACTGAGTCTGGAGTAGAAACATCCAGAGCCACCGTGCACAGGCGTGTGCAGGAAATGGGCTACAGGTGCCGCATTCCCCAGGTCAAGCCACTTTTGAACCAGAAACAGCGGCAGAAGCGCCTGACCTGGGCTACAGAGAAGCAGCAATGGACTGTCGCTCAAATTTTGCATGTCATCCGGAAATCAAGGTGCCAGAGTCTAGAGGGGAGAAGGAAAGACAAAATACCTGAAGTCCAGTGTCAAGTACCCACAGTCAGTGATGGTCTGGGGTGCCATGTCAGCTGCTGGTGTTGGTCCACTGTGTTTTATCAAGGACAGGGTCAATGCAGCTAGCTATCAGGAGATTTTGGAGCACTTCATGCTTCCATCTGCTGAAAAGCTTTATGGAGATGAAGATTTTGTTTTTCAGCACGACCTGGCACCTGCTCACAGTGCCAAAACCACTGGTAAATGGTTTACTGACCATGGTATTACTGTGCTCAATTGGCCTGCCAACTCTCCTGACCTGAACCCCATAGAGAATCTGCGGGATATTGTGAAGAGAAAGTTGAGAGACGCAAGACCCAACACTCTGGATGAGCTTAAGGCCGCTATCGAAGCATCCTGGGCCTCCATAACACCTCAGCAGTGCCACAGCCTGATTGCCTCCATGCCACGCCGCATTGAAGCAGTCATTTCTGCAAAAGGATTCCTGACCAAGTATTGAGTGCATAACTGAACATAATTATTTGAAGGTTGACTTTTTTTGTATTAAAAACACTTTTATTTTATTGGTCGGATGAAATATGCTAATTTTTTGAGATTTTGGGTTTTCATGAGCTGTATGCCAAAATCATCAGTATTAAAACAATAAAAGACCTGAAATATTTCAGTTGGTGTGCAATGAATCAAAAATATATGAAAGTTTAATTTTTATCATTACATTATGGGAAATAGTGAACTTTTATCACAATATGCAAATTTTTTGAGAAGGACCTGTACATACACAATTATATATTACTGAGTATTTTTTTTTACTTAAATGAGTAATTAGCAGATTTAATTAGCATTTTGAGTGTTCTCGCCATGCAAACTGTTTCTGTATATAAGCAACTTTCAATGGATAAATAAGTGAGAAGTTTAACAACTACAGGATTTCACAGAGATGAAAAAGAAAATTACTTGATTTACTCACTGTTAATGCACGCCTGACTAACAAAAACTTTATTAAAACATTTTTTTAAACCATCTTGTAGGTTTACCAACTTCCTGTTTCTCTTGACAAGGTGAAGAGCTGTAGAGTGATGTTTTAAGAATCACAGACAAATGATGAAACATGAGCAACTACTCCGTGATGCTTTCCTGTCTTCCCATTGCTTTTCAGACTCAATCATGTCTGACACTTCTCAGCCTTATATACAAAATTTGAAGCGGGCACAATGCAGTATCACACCTACCCAAGCATTTTATTCAGATCTAGATTTTTTAACTATCTCCATCCACCCCTGTGCTTAGATTTAACCTAGTCTCAAAATTTCTTTACTTTAGGGACGTTGTTTGAACCCTGGCTGAGAGGGATTCCTGGCTGGGGTTATTCTGTCTTCAGTCTCAAGTGCTTAGCTTCATTCAGACCTACCTCTCGAGAACCTTGCTTTAACCTTTGAAAGTTATTGGCTTTCTGCTTCTTCGTTTTTGTGTTTTTTGTTTCAGCTGGTGGCATTTGTTAAACCGTGAAATCAGTGGTCAGGAGTGGTGTCAGGTGTGTCAGAGATCATATTGCTTATATACATCATCTGTGGTTTCTCAGTTTGTGTATGTGTAAGAACAACAAAGGAAACAAAAAAAGCTGCTAACATGGTTTCCGAGTCATGCTGTTGCAGCTTTTCACTCTAGTGTTCCTCCCCGCTGTGATACTGGGAAGGTGATATGACAACCAAGATTCATTGTAACCGATTGGAGAGATATGGGAATGTACGTGTTATTCTTTACAGTGCAGATTCATTTTAAGGGTTCATGGTGACAGTAAAGGTGACCAGGCATCAGACTAAGGAAGCCACACTAAAACTCTATAAACGCAAACCCTTTTAATCCCAACTCTATTTCCTTGGGGCTTTCTGAAGGCGACAAATAGTCTTCTTGAAGCCACTGTCCCTGATGGGGTGACTTTTATATGGCCTGCACTCCTCCTCATGACTTAGCCAAAATGAAAATGGAAAAAAAGGGTTTCAAAGCTTTATCCAGTGTGATTGGAAAGCGTAAAGGAAATAAATTCAGTGTAATTGGTTTACTAATAAAAAAAGATAATAATTAAAAAAATAATAATAATTGAGACTATCATATGCGGTTTGTGTAATGCAGTCTCTATTTATTGTTATCATTTTTTACTTTTTTTCATGACTCTGACCTAACAGAACAGTTAATGATTACATATTTTAAAAAATGTGTCTGACATATATTTATTAATAATAATAATAAATATCAGTACCTATGTTTTGCAGTTTATTATTATTATTATTATTATTATTATTATTATTATTATTATTATTATTATTATTATACATATTTGTGAACAGTATTCCTTCTAATTTTGCATGACTATTGAGCTATTCATTGGCTATTCTTTCCAAACTAAAAATGTAAATAAAAAATATGTTGTTTTTATTGCAAGTTTGTTCTTTTTCAAGCTATTTTTCACATTTTGGTAAACCCACACTTTGTGGGTGTTTCATTTTATACAATAGCTAAAAACATAGAAATGAAAATATAGACAATCGTTATAAATATTTAGGCTAGCTGTGCCAGGATAACCGTTAATATTTGTTGTTGTTTTTAATTAGTTTTCTCACAACTTTTCAAAATTAATCACATATGGGTGGACTCCAGTTGACATGCCTTCCATTCATTTAGCAAGTCTCATGCTTTTTCTCCACACACTTTTTAGCCTACGCTAATTTTGTTCTTCCTACATGGTAGCAACAGCAGAAGTGAACAGCCGTGAATGCAAGTAGAGGGAACATTGCTCTTGAATATGCATTGTGCGTATTGGAGTTTCGAAGATTTTAGTTTCTCCAGTTCTCCTTAAGAAACTAGATGAAGGCGGCAAAATGCTTCAGGAAAAATGCTCTGATGTCACTGCAAAACACCAGCGCACAAGAGTGGAGAAAAATATCTTAAGTTGTATCCCCACTTGGAGCTGCGGCCCCTCACTGTTACTCTTGGTGATTGCTCGCAAAACTGCTTAGCATGCATGGCAATGAGCCGGGCCATGGGAGTGTGTTCTCTCTCTCTCTCTCTCTCTCTCTCTCTCTCTCTCTCTCTCTCTCTCTCTCTCTCTCTCTCTCGCTCTCTCTTGCTCTCTCTCTCGCTCTCTCTCCCCTCCCCTACTTCTTCCAAGCTGTCTCTGCCGCCAGGAAGGCTTCCCAGAGCCACTAGTGAAGCACTGCACCAATGATGATTAGTCTAATGAGTGATTAATTAGAGAGCAGGCTGCGGGGAAGGGGTAAGGCGTTGACCTCTCTGAGAGGCCCTGAGAGAGAGAGAGAGAGAGAGAGAGAGAGAGAGAGAGAGAGAGATAGGGGAGGGGGTGGAGAGAGAAGGAGGCCAAATCATAACCTGCAGAAGAATGGATTCAGTAAGATGTTATATGTGATCCACACACAGGATAGAATGGCCTTAGGGCTGTCAAAAACCAAATTTAGATAGTAAATATTACAAAGATTTAAAGGGATTGTTCACCGAAAATGAAAATTCTGTCGACATTTACTCATCCTCATGGTGTTCTAAACCTGTATCACTGCAGAAAAAATGCACACTCTTGCTGTATTTCTTGAAAATGACACAAAGGCGCCATGGAAGCTTCATAAGAGTGTTACATAAAGGGATAGTCCATCAGCAAAAACTGTCAAATTCCATTGTATTTTTTGTCCATACAACGGAAGTCAATGGGAACTGAAATTGGTTAGCTGCCAACATTCTTCAAAATATATTCCTTTGTGTTTGACATGAAGAAAAAAGTCAAGGTTTGAACAACTTGAGGGTAAGTAAAGGATGACAGAATTTTTACTTTTGGGTGAACTATCCCTTTAAGCAAAGTATTAGGGCTGCACGATTAATCACAATTAACCCGAAATCGTGCTTAAACCAATTTGGCTTAGTGTGAAAATCACTAAGGCTGCAATTTTGTTTTTTATTATGAATAGCTCGTCAGTGAAGGACAGCTCTGTGATCAGTAGTAAATGCTCTCGTCAAACATCTTTCCAAACATGAGAAGCGTCTATGAACCTCTTGTCCAACAAAAGATCATATTTTTTTTACTCCAAACTCACTTAAATGTTGAGCATGTGGATTACTTTTATAATACACTTTTTTGGTCTTCAAATTTTGGCCTGCCTTTCACTGCCATAATAATTCTTGGAAGAGCCAGGACATATTTTGATATAACTCTGATTGTGTTCGTCTGAATACACTTAGGATGACTTGAGGGTGAGAAAATCATGGGGTAATTTTCATTTTTGGGTGAACTATCCCTTTAAACCTAGCCAAGTTTCAACTAATACAAATATTTAAGTTGATCGTTTTAATTTAAATGGATGAATTAGCTTACTCAAATATTTGAAGTTAAAGGAACACAATTACATTTTGAGACTTTAGCTTATCCACCGTATCCCCCAGAATTAGATAAGTCCATACATACCATTCTCATCTCTGTTTGTGCCATAACTCTGTCTGACACCCCCACCGCTAGCCTAGCTTAGCACAAAGACAGGAGGTAAACAGCTCCACCTAGCCTACTTCTCAATAAGTGACAAAATAACACCGACATTTTCCTATTTTCCTTGCAAACTCTCTGCTACTCACCGCGGGGCTTCTCAGGTGCTGCGAGCAAATCACTCCGCAGAAGTAGCAGTGCTTCACCTTCTGAGAATGTAGTTCCCAGTATGTATACGGTTAGAAGATGACTGTGTCTTATGTGACCTTGTTATTTGTACACGCTGTGACTATATACATCACAACATGTAAATAGGAAAATGGTGTTATTTTGTCACTTATTGAGCAGTTGGCTAGATGGAGCCGTTTACCTCCCATCTGTGTGCTAAGCTAGGCTAGCGGTGGGGGTGTCAGACAGAGTTATGGCACACACAGAGATGAGAATGGTATGTATGCACTTATCCAACTCTGGGGGATACGGTGGATAAGCTAAAGTCCCAAAAAGTCAATGTGTTCCTTTAAGAGCAATTAAAATGTATGAATCTGCAAGTTCAGCTTACTTAAACTTTACATTTCTTAACTTAAAAAAAATTGATGATTGTCTAAATTTGGGTTTACAGTGCAGGCATCCACTGAAAATCATGAAATATGCCTTAATACTCCTTAGCACATTCGCAAGCAGAACACATTTTTATTCGGATCTATTCAGTTTTACTTTTTATTTAGTAATTTTATTCTGCTTCATTTGCAGTGTAAAACAGCCTATTTCAGACTAATCAAAATACAGAAAATCTAAATATATGAATTAGACTGTATTATATGCATATGTGATACATATATCGGGAGATTATGTGCAATGGCTTGTGATGGGCTGATGTACGACTTGGGCTGTTTTTCACTCCCTTTCCATCTCTGTCCAGAGTTGAGTTGAGGCTTGGCGTCATGCATGATTAATCTTTATTATGAAGGTGTAATCTTTCCGACGCTCGTCTTAAAATCTGCCTGGATCTTGATTTACAGTTATTTAATTAGAGCCCGAACTCTGTGATCAGAACGTAGCAGCACGTCTCTGAGACAGCGACCGAAGGAATCCAGCACGTACACCTTTCAAACAGAAAACTAATGGACGATAACTGTCAGAAACAAAAACTAACTGTAGGTGAATGAGGCAGAGCGTCAGATTTACTGCTGCGGGCGACTTTCTCATCTCCACTTCAGAACAACCAGTTCTTTAATAGAACTTGGCTTAAGGGTGACTTTTCTTTAAGTGTTTCTATTCTGGAGTACATGAGGGTATCGTAGTGAGACAGAGGAGATATAAAAAGAACTCTCTGTTTACACAATAGGCGTACTCGATTTGATTCGGCGGTCCCTCTGTAGGCATAATGAGCGTAATACAGTACCTCGTGTTATGTGAGGAGATCAGGCACACTCTGTTACAGACTGCAATCGCTTTTGTGCCCACTTACACATCTCATCTCTTGTCTCTTCCCCTCCAGCACAAGACTAACTTTTAAACTACTTTGAACAGAATTATCCAAGTAGCTTGATCAAGCTGAGCACGGCCGATCAGGTAAAAGCTATTTAGTAAGCTTCCTCTCTGACAGGAAGTAATAAAAAAATAAATGGATGAAAGGAGCAAGTACTTTCTAAGCCATCTGCACTGTATAGGGGGAACAAGCAGAACTGCTGGCTCTGATCGAGGTGGAAAGAGTGCATGTGCGGGTTACTTTTCTGGAATGGAAATTCTGCATACTTTTCCTTGCCTTGAGTTTTGATGATAATAATCACGTTGGCTGCTCCCGACCTGTAATTTCTCAGATCTGAGATGCTTGCGGGTAATTAACAACCTGTTTCTGTGCTGTCTTTACTCAGTTCTCTGCCCTGCATGTCTCTACCAGCACTGTTGTGTTTAAATAATGTACAAGAAGTCATTTTTTTTTGACCCTGTGGACTTCTCTAATAAAGTCTCTTAAAACATTCTCTTCACACTCTCACCAAGTTTTTTAATCTGTCTTTTAAGAATGTCCAGTTGTGTAAAGGCGTATATCAGAACAAAATTCTCTTTTGTTGGAAATGATGTGATTGGAATTAACATTTTAAAGTTTTTCTTGTAAAGGCAAATTTAATAGCTAATATTATGTATCCTAAATACAGTAATATAATGAAGAAATATAATAAATTCAAATTATATTTTTGCACTTTTAAAAATATATACTTTATTTATATTTATATAAAAATGCATTTTAGGCAAAATTCCTCAGTGGTGGAAATAATGGCATATTTTGAGATCCTTTTTTTCTTTCTTTTTTTCTCCAAATTAATCATTTTCATATAATAAATATTAAATTGTTTATATGGTTATTACACTCTTTGTTTGTAATAATGCCTAATTTTATCATGGATTTGTAGTATCCAAATAATAAAAAAACACCTCTAAACATTTGCCCCAAAATGTGCAAAAGAAAATCGATTAATCGCGATTATGCCATGGTTTGTCTGAATACTCGATTCTGCTTTAAGTTTTCAGTGTTGGCAAATGACCATGGCATATGCGGGATAAGCAACAGCTAGCTGTACATTTAAAGGATTTCTGTATATATTTAATAAATATTTGCTTGTAGCCTATACTGTACATATATATTTATATAATTTATATTATATATAAATATTTTATATATATATATATATAGCATTTTTTCCTTATACATTAATGTGTGTATTTATATATACATAATAAATATACACAGCACACACACACACACACACACACATATTTATTATGCAAACACAAACTTTTATTTTGGATGCGATTAATAGCGATGAATCGTTTGACAGCCCTTATATGTACACTGATCAGGCATAACATTATGACCACCTTCCTAATATTGTGTTGGTCCCCCTTTTGCTGCCAAAACAGCCCTGACCAGACAAGGCATGGGCTCCACTAGACCCCTGAAAATGCTGTGGTGTCTGGCACCAAGATGTTAGCAGCAGATCCTTTAAATCCTGTAAGTTGCGAGATGGGGATCGGACTTGTTTGTTCAGCACATCCCTCATATGCTCAACTGGATTGAGATCTGGGGAATTTGGAGGCCAAGTCAACACCTCAAACTCGTGCTCCTCAAACCATTCCTGAACCATTTTTGCTTTGTGGCAGGGCACATTATCCTGCTGAAAGAGGCCACAGCCACCAGGGAATACTGTTTCCATGGAAGGGTGTACATGGTCTGCAACAATGCTTAGGTAGGTTGTACATGTCAAAGTAACATCCACATGGGTAACATCCCAATGTTTCCCAGCAAAACATTGCCCAAAGGATCACATGGCCTCCACCGGCTTGCCTTCTACCAGTAGTGCATCCTGGTGCCATGTGTTCCCCAGGTAAGCAATGCACACACACCCGTTCATCCACGTGATGTAATAGAAAACGTGATTCATCAGTTTTGATAGATACTGACCACTGCAGACCGGGAAAACCCCACAAGAGCTGCAGTTTTGGAGATGCTCTGACCCAGTTTTCTAGCCATCACAATTTGCTCTGGTCAAGCTTGCTCAAATCCTTACCCTTGCCCATTTTTCCTGCTTCTAACATTTGAGGACAAAATGTTCACTTGCTGCCTAATACATCCCACCCACTAACATGTGCCTTGATGAAGAGATAATTAGTCATTCACTTCACCTGTCAGTGGTCATAATGTTATGCCTGATTGGTGTATATATGAATGAGTATTAGACTTTTTTTTTTTTTTTCCTAATTTGGACCTATGATAGAAACAAATGGCCTAATTACTATAAAAAAATTATCCACTGCCTATTCAAAAACAAGCCCCCTACCTCTCCCTCTACACCAAGTTTAATGCCAGAAGTTAGGGGCATCATAGGAGGCATTTCCTGCCAGGAACACAGAGACTCCATCACAATGTGAGCACTTTTCTTTGTGCCTGGAGGGTGCCTGTTGAGACTCTGGATCTTCGTGTTCTGCTGTAGTTCACACTGGGTGATTACATTTCAAATTTGGATTCAGATCTCGTCTCTGAAGCTTTATGGACCTTTTACACAAGATTTAGTGTGTCTTACTTGGCTCTGGTAACGACATGGAGAGACTGCGGCAAATCTTTGCTCATATTTGGAGCAGAACAAATGTATTCTCATTAAAGTACAAAAATAATAATACATAAAAATAAAAGTTTAATCAAATTTATTGTTATGGGCAGCTAATCCAGTAAATTGATACATTGATACAGGTGTTGAAATGGCGTTTAATTTGATATATTCAGGGTTTTATGTTTTAATTTAAAATTTTAGTCATTTTATGTTTTTCAATCATCTTTTGTCATTTGTATTTGTTTAATTTTTTTTATTTAGCTTTATTATTTTTTAAGTAATTTTTTAAAATTTGTTTTTATTTATTAATTACGAGGTTAAGCCTTTTATTTTTATTTTTTATTATATTTTAGCCTAATTTAAATTGCCATAAATTATTTTTAAAAGTTTTCATTTCAGTTTTTTCAGTACAGTAATTAAGTGACATTTCATACAGTACAATCACACATTCTGAAGATGAAGAAATTGCATGAATTAATAATATTGATTTAATTTTATTGAATTTGTTTTTTTATCGATTACTTGTTTTGTTTTTTTCTTCACTTTGATCCAGTAAAAATTTTTTTCCAGTGCACTATGAAAGCATACCTAACCCAGCTTTTTCAGATCATAGGTGAACCTAACCTTAACCCACAAGGAATTTTGATGTAAAGAGTTGTGACAAGAGTGTCGATCCCAACTGTAGGAGTGGTACTCTGGCCATGAGGTTAAAACAATTCCCAACCAATCATACAAACAACAGAATGAAATAGCTGTCACATGGGAACACAACAGAGGTGATGGGAGTGGACAGGGCTGCGGTTTGCGTTAAGGTGGAGTGTTCCCGCTAATCCGATTTGACGTTCACATTTGCCGCTTGAGAGGACCAGCTAGCCAGGCTTTGAAAAGAGCGACAGGCCTCCTTCAACAGGTTTCAGAAGGTGTAGGGTTATGGAAGATTAGCCACAGTATATGGGGGTGGTTGACCCAGCCATATTTCACTATTAGACTGTGACTGGAGTCACGGTTTGACCGCTTGCCCCATTCCCTCTCGCTGCCGCTACACTGTGTTATTTCCATATTGCTTCTGCTAAAAGCTACTTTGTCAACATTAGTCATTGTCAAAGCGTATTTCTCCTGTGCCGCAAGAGCGATTCTCTCGTTTTGATCATCAGATGTTTATTTGTTGTTTGTTTGCACCTGGGGGAATCGTACATTTCAGATTGAGCACAAGCTAAAATCTTGTTGTAAAGCTACGTTTCACACGGTGCACTTAGCTAAAAGAAGCTATTTGCATATGGTTTCTTCTAGTCAGTGGCCCTGTCACCATGTGAGGATCTCATTATAGTCGTGCCCCCTCCAGTGGCTCACAACCCTTCATGATCTCTAAATTTCTCTCTGTCAATCTGTTTTTTCTTCTCCATATACTGTATGTTGCACAGGGACTAATTAGCAGAGATACAGACCTCTGTGATCTTTCCCCCGCAGTACGGGGTGTCGCCAACTGTGAAATAAAAAATTGCTGCTTAAAAACTAAACACAGGCTTTTCCAGATTAACAATAATTGAAAAGATTTATATTATACTAATTATATATTGAATATATAATTTTTTTTTAGAAATATCTAATATAAAAATGTAAGTACCAATGCAATTCAATGCATTTCTTTTACACTAAATTCCTTCAGTTTTGAGCACCATTCAACCTTGTAAGCATAAGCAGATAATGAACCAAAAGAGATGTGCTTCCCCTTTAAAAACATATTCAAATATATTTCCGTGAAATAGTTTCAGGTTACGTGTTGCCGCACAACCTACACATACCAGCATAAACACTCCTGATAAACTATTTGTTATTAAAGCTGCAGTCCGTAACTTTTTTGGTTAAGCTTGTAATTATGCGTTATAATTTGAGTGGTACTGGTGTTTTTCCACAGGAAATTTGTGCGTCTCTTTGCATCATTACGTCACGTCTACAAGGAGTCCGGCTAATACAAGTATCACGTGAGGATGCTGCAGGTGGCGGATCATTTATAGCCTTTTCTCACTGCAGCTGGAATAATTAAATTCATCATTTTGATGGCGGATTGTAATCCAGAAAGGTCCAAACGACAATCATCAGTGACAACTGGAGATTCATCCATAGTCAAAAGCAAAAGATTAGACTGTACAGAAATTGAAATCTACAGGTAACGCTAATACACACTAAATACATTCAATGCTGATGTAGTTAACATTAACAATTTCAGAAAAAAGTATAACAATAATAATTATTTGCATGGTTTGATGTGATATGAGCTGAGCGATCCTATAGATATAATCATTGTTGGTAGCGTAATTTATTGTAATGCTTGGTCAGAACAAAAGTGTCAGATATATTACTTGTTCAGATTACATTTTACAAATAACTGCAATGGCAGGTTTCAAACAGAGATGGCGACAAAGAGGCAAAACTTATAACTGCAGCTTTAAATCGACTATGTTCACAAACCACTTTTAATTTGAACAGAAAAACAAGCATACTGTATGCACTGCAGGATTTGGCATTGCGGAACGAGCGCTCGTTTTATAAACACTAAAAAGCTGTTAGTCATCTTAGTTCATCGTGATCTCGCAAAATTTTCTTAAAATCAATGAAGCTGACTGCATGAATCTCTTATTTGCATAATCGTTTGTTATAATGAAAGAATTTGCATGCAGAACCCAGAATCCACTCGCCTGAGTTTTTGTTCAATGCTGACTTAAAAACCTCTGATTGGCCATTGCGTTCAAGAAATCAACATATATGTTGTGTCTTAACGCTGCAAAACATACTGTGCAAAAAAATACTCCAGAGTGCAAAAAATCTAGTCAAAATTGTTTTGCCTATATGCTATTATTACAGAGAAAAGGTGTCCATAACGGCTGATTCTTTTCTTTCTAAAAGCAATCAGAAGCAGCAGCAGCAGGCAGCAGTTAGACTGGGAAAATTCCACGCCAGTCTCAAGTCCTTTCCCAGCCTATGCTTTTAACTGCATATTTGTGCTTAATTTGTGCAATTTTACATTAGCTGCTGTTAATGGGGGTGACTTTTTCTTCTGTAGGTTATGTTTTACCCAGAAGGCCTTGATCTTGCAGTCTAGATTCATCATTTAGATCATTGAAATTGCAATGTTACAAAATAAATAAATAAAGTCATCAAGATGGATCATGACTTCTAGGCCTCTGCGGAAATTAAGTTGGTCAAGGTAACCTAATTGCAGACTCATCCAAAAAGAACTTCACCCTCAGGCTGCTGGGTGTCACAATGCATTCAGGATCCAGGTAGAGCCGGGAAAAAGGACACCCTGGAGCTAAATATGGTGAAAATCTGAGAATCCAGTTGGATTGGTATGAAGTGTAGAGTATGTGCTAGTTCATTTAGAAGGGAAAATTGTCTTTAATTAGCTTGGAGCTGGGAAAAGGTTAGCGTCATGTATCACTGCACAGGGCAGTGAGACGTACTTTTAATTGGAGATAGAAAATCTCTGACCAGAACACTAGGGCTGTACATTTACCTCGAATTCTGATAATATCATGTAATTGGAGAGAAATCTGTCATGGAAAACTCTTGCTCATATTCTGGAAGGCTTGCACTTTAAAGGAAGATTAATTAAGTTACGGCTTCATTCTCTAATTGTGTATACTGAGATAATGAGTTGAAAGTTGAAGCAATTATTCCCTTCTCGTTCTCTCTCTCTTCCTCTCTCTTTTTTTCTTTTCTTTTCTGGCACCCGATATTTTTATATCTGTGAGTGGTTTGAGGTCAGATGGAAATAGCGAAGTTCTCAATGACTTAAAAGTAAATTGTGTTAAATTAATGACCCAATAGCGATTGCGATACCTTTCCCTCCCAATCAAACACTCGATAAAAAAGTGTTGATAGGAAGATCAACCTTGTAACCCTCTTCATTACAGTTTTAGCTTGCCGTGTAGCCTGGTTCACGGAACTCGGAACTGATGCTAAATCATAAGTTGCTTAATTGTACTTCCTGGCAGGGGACTAATAAATATTGATATGAATTATTCAGACGATATGTATATCTTTGATTGCTCATTATGGGCAGTGAATGTACTACGCAATGTTAAATCGAGCTGCTACAAATGACAAAGAGCAGAGACCATACATAGACTTGAAACCTGCTAATGGAAGTCATTATTGTGAATGTATGCTTTGAAAAAACATAAATCATTATAGATTGTTTCAAATTGGCACCAACTCAGCCATGAACAACCGTGTTCTTGCAGAGCTCAACTGAAATGATACAACAGATGGGGGGAAAAAAGAGACTGGGGTAAAGGTGTTTGATAGGCTAATGATGTACAGTATTGGAAAAATGATTTGAGCCTGTCGTAAGTGTTCGCATATACACACCAGCCTGGATATATACTATAATGAGTTCTATTTCAAATAAATGCTGTTTTTTTTATAACATTCTGTTCATCAAAGAATCCTAAAAAAAGATTTCCACAGAAATATTCTCAATCTCAATTTCATCACAGGAAGTTATTTGAAATAAATATGACTGTTTTTACAGTATTTTTAATCAAATAAATGCAGCCTTGGTGAGCAAAAGAGACTTTATATCACAACGGTAATTGCACCATGTAGCTGAGTTTTGTTAATAAGGCGCAATATATAATGCAATATTGTGCTGTGTTAAACTAAATTGCAGCGGCTCAGTGAAGATGCAGGTTTTAAACTGTTTAGTGAATTCATCTCTTGGTGTTTTGAGGTGTGTGTGTTAGTCAGGACTCAGGGTTAATATTTTATCAAAACCAACTGTTTTTCAGCAGGATTTTTATGTCACTAAGTGTCCAAGAAGTGATTAATGAATGAATTATGCAATGAATGGCGTTTGTACCCGAATATTACATTATAGGTATTTGTAGTTGTTTTATTTGGATGAAAACACACACACACACACACACACACACACACACACACACACACACACACACACACACACACACACACACACACACACACACACAATATTGCTTAAAAGTTTTGGGACACCTGCCTTTACATGCACATGAACTTTAATGACATCCCATTCTTAATCCGTAGGGTTTAATATGTAGGCCCCCACCATAATCCCCCCTTCACCAAACTTTACACTTGGCACAATACAGTCAGGCAAGTACTATTCTCCTGGCAACCGCCAAAACCCAGACTCGTCCATCAGATTGGCCTACCACTTTGTGGTTGAGTTGTTGTAATTCCCAATTGCTTCCACTTTGTTATAATACCCCTAACAGTTGACCGTGGAATATTTATTAGTGAGGAAATTTCACAAAATTGACTTATTGTACAGATGGCAACCTATCACGGTACCACGCCTGAATTCACTGAGCTCCTGAGAGCAACCCATTCTTTCACAAATGTTTGCAGATGCAGTCTGCATGCCTTAGTGCTTGATTTTATACATCTGTGGTCATGGAAGTGATTGGTACTCCTGAATTCAATGATTTGGAGGGGTGTCCCAATACTTTTGGCAATATAGTGTGTGTGTGTGTGTGTGTGTGTGTGTGTGTGTGTGTGTGTGTGTGTGTGTGTGTGTGTGTGTGTGTGTGTCTGTGTGTGTGTCTGTGTGTGTGTGTGTGTGTGTGCATATATCTATGATTGGATCATTACTGTAGTGCATATTATTATGCTAACATTACATTTGCCAACAGTTCTTTGAACCCTAATTTGTGTGTAGCTCTTCAATTCTTAAACAACCATGGAGGAAGACAAAAAAGAATGGCTGGGAGGGGAGCTCATTTTCACACATGAATTGCCACCTCTGAGTCCAGACCTAAAATTCATTGAAAGTCTTAGGGATGTGCTGGAGTAGACTTCGGAGTACTGGATTGTTGCTTTATCAGTACAAGATCTTGATCAAAAATGCACCTCTTGATGGAAATAACATCACAACACTTACCATTATATACTGTAAATATTTCCCCCAAAAATTTGCTTAGTAAAAAAACAACATCAACAAAAAAAAAAAAAAACAGTTTAGTCACTGTTAACGTATAGTTTTCATATTACTGGACAAATCATACATAAAAATGAAGAGTCCCGATTCTCATTTTGACACATCTGCTTTGACATATCTGCTAGTAGCCTACGGGTAAGCTGTTGCCCATTGCTATTCATTTGGAGTTATGGCTCCAGCTTGTTATCCTGCTTTTGCGCCGTTCAATTGCAGTACAGATCCAAGCATTGAATACCAATGGGCGTAATTCTTTTTACCTGAGTTTCAGCTGGCAATGCAATTGGATGAGGTTGATTCCAACAATCACATGGCTGTTTGCACTCAGCAGGATGACAGTGGGCAAGCTTGATGAAATTACAAAAAGTCGAGGTAGGCGCTACCATGTTGAATTTGTGGAGCTGAGCTGAAAATGGGCCAAGTGCTGGAAAAGAAAGAGGAGGAGGGAAAAGCAGAGCATGAACTAAATCAAGCCCCTTAATTGGCTTGTTAAGACATGAAAGAGTCGACTGAGTGGGGTGGCCTTGAAGGAAAAGTATAAAAGGGTTGGAACAAGAGAGCAACAGACGGGAAGGAGGATAATGGAAGAGAGGGGAGGGAGAGAATAAAAAGCTGAAGTTAAGTTGACCGACAACTTTGTTTAATTTGGACGTTTTTACGGAGTGATTGGGAAGCCAGAGCTGTTTGCAGGGGAATGAGATTGTGGCATGCACCAGGGCAGTCTGATGAAGCCATTACGGGCCTCCTACTCTCACACTCAATCATTGTGACACATCAATAGGTGCGTTAGATGGTCATTCCTCAAAAGGCAACCGACCCACCTCGCCTACAGTACTAATCGTTCCAATCATTCAGTAAGAAGCCGGGAACCTCCAGCCTCTGTAGCACTGACCCCTTTCCCAACATTGCCTAAATCCAGCCAACCTTTTGTAACAAAGCCAGTGTAATTCTTTATCTTTCAACTAGTTGGGAATAAAATCTGCAATGTGGAATGGAGCAGTGGAAGGATTCCTTGCAGTTCCTGGAAATTTACCCCAAAGCTAGCACTTTAGAGGGCTGATGTGATGGAGCGCATTGTATATGAAGCAATCTCAGAGGTTTACTAAGCAGAGTGAGGCTTCATACTTTCACCCTCTCGTTTGGTTTCAGGTTTTCACCATTTGCCTGGGTTCATTTAGATTAATAGGCTCTTCCAGTTCGGAAATAGAAGATTTAAAGAATGAGAAGCATTTCTACTGAATTGAAGGCAATACTCTTTACTGTGTTTAGACTCTGCTGTTGTCAGTAGAGTTTCACAATGTGCTTCCTTTCAGCAGCACAGCAATCAGATTACACTGTGGTTCCCCCGCTAATATTCCTGCTTTGGCTCTGTCATTTTTCTTTGTCTATGGAAAGGCATATGGTCTGGCAAATAACACTTCCATGTGTATTTTGGGTTTTTATAGAACTGATGGATTCATTTTCCTTGTGTTTAAGGATGCACAATATATTGGCCCTATATCATAATGTAGCATATATTATATCTTTTTCATTTATCAGTCGATATTGGATCTCAAAATCATATTGTACATTATAATATTATATTTAAACCATAGATTTTAGTTTTTATTATATTGTTATTAATTACACAATTATATATACTATTTTGTTATATATTTCCTTTTCTGTGATTTTAGATACTTATTTTAGTAGCTGTATTTATTAGCCAGTATTTAATATTTCATTGTGCTTGCTTTTTTTGAACATTATTTTAGATGATTTTTTCTGTGATCCATCACTCACTGAAAGTTAATTTTTGAAAACATAATTTAATAAAACTTTTGGATGTAATCTTTAGCAAATATCATTATCATATTAATTATTTTGACAAAATGATATACAGTATATATCAGCAATTTGTTGGTTATTGGCTGATTTTATAGTTTTTTTAATCTTCATCGGCCAATATTGGATAATTATCGCATTCACTTAGTTAATCTTTATACACGCTAATAATTGAATGGCACTGTTGGGTGTAATCTTCAAGCAAACCTCAAAATGAATATCCATATATCATACTTTACATTATAATGTTGTGATGCCTAAATTCACTTGAAGAATTTAAAACAACTGAATTTAGTTTTGAGCGTTTTATTTTTAAATTATTCAGACAAAGCAGTTGTAGAATGTTAATATCGGTTGATAATAATTAACAGCTTGCTGCATCGGCAGGGAATATCAGTTATTGTGTTATGAATCAGCAGGGTTCAAAGTTCACAGGTGAATCTGTGTGTGAATGACCGAGCCGCTCAGGGGTGACATAATCGCGCTTTCTCAGTCAGGCTCTATAGCTGGCGAGTGTGCGTCAGTATGCCCGTCTTTGAAGCACTCCACATAACCGGATTCTTTAGCTACACCTCAGCATGGGGGGGAGAAAGGATGAGAATCTTGGGAAGCGACGTGCTTGGTACAGTTGCTTTTGTAGGGCTGCCTCCAGCCACCCACTGCAGTAATCAAACTAAGCCAACCTGACCCACTTTGCTGCCACTATCACAGGCTCGATTCCTCTCACTCTTATCCATGTTTCCTTTGCTACCTACCTTTTTTTTCATGACTCCCTGCCAGGCTGCCCACTCTCCACCTTGTCCACTGTTCTGTATCCACACACAAACGCACAAATGCTCCTCGGCATAAATGCCGAAATCTCCGGCTCTACGCATCGCCACTACTCCATAGGCAAGCCGAGTAGGAGGTGCTAACAGAAGGAGAATGCAACATCAACCCTGCACGCCTGACAGGTCTCTCTCCCACAGAGGAAGGATGAATTAGATGGAGGGTGCTACAATAGCCAAGCTGATTCGCACATGGCCCTCTGGGTTTTACTCCCACTGGCCTCTGCTTTCCTGCCTCTGAGCCCCATGCTGCTCTACTCCCACCACAGCCACCGGGGTGAGGATCATTACCTCTGACAAGAGCTTCTCCATGAGTAATCACCAGTGTGGGAAACCCAACAAACACCCATTTCAATTCTGCCTCTGCTCAGTGTAGA
Source organism: Gobiocypris rarus (assembly GCA_023029165.1). NCBI lineage: Eukaryota > Metazoa > Chordata > Actinopteri > Cypriniformes > Gobionidae > Gobiocypris > Gobiocypris rarus. Next base: position 25,425,236 of record CM040920.1, read on the forward strand.
CTCCTCTGCATCGTACGCATGGCATCTCTGCTTCCTGCCTGTACCGTTAAAGGAAATGTTCACCTGAAAATGAAAATTCTGTCACTATGTACTCATCCGCATGCCGTTTTAGAACTGTATGCTGTTCCGTGGAATGCTCAAGAAGAGTTTTTGAAGAATCTTCATACAGCTGTTCTCCATACAGTTACTGTTCATACTGTAGGGATATGTAAAAATGTGTACTTTCAAAATGGTATAGTTTGAAGGCCTCCTGAATTAGTTGTCTAATGGTTTTTAAAGGGATAGTTCACCCAAATATTTACTCACCTTCATGTTTTTCCAAACCTACATATTCAAAACTTTTTGTTCTTTATTCTGTGGACAAAAGCAAATTTGATATATATAGTGCTTCTTACAATACATGATTTACAGTGATGACGCAAAAATAATGCAATAAAGTTGGTTTCGGCAGTACAGCAGAACTAGAAGTATATAGTGTCATAGTCCAGCTTAAGTAAGTTCAGTTTTGATTCATTTATTCAATCAAAATATCTTCTTTTGTGTTTCCACAGAAGAAAGTCACACAGGTTTAGAATGACAGGTGGATAAGGTTAGTAAATGATGACAGAATTTTCACTTTGGGTGAACTATCCCATCAAGGAAGTCTTTAATAATCAGGCTGATTTAAGGGTCTACAGACCCCAGTGGGACTAATATCTTAGGTGCTGTTTATATTGAACCTGTCCTTGAGTTCAGAGTCAGCTGGACCAATGCTGGGGTCTGAAGATATGTTTCTAATAGTAATGTTTTTAAATGTTTTAACAAAAGTTGATTGTGTCAAGCACCATATGATAACATCATTGAAGTACCATAAAAGCGGTTAATATGACTTGTATAACTAATCCAGATGATAGTTTTGTGAGGAACAGAACTAAATTTTACATGATTTCCCTCCACGACAGCATCTTCCATTTCACATTTAAACTGGCTTAACACATTTTTATTATGACACATGAGAGCCAGTGGTGTTCGGCAGCAATGAGGGTTCATTTATGATTCTTAACGTAGACTTGGATGAGATTTCAGAGCCGTTTCAAAAAGTGTCATAATGCGGGCACACCTTTCGTTTGACCTAATGATATAATACACAGCTGTGAGAAGTATTGAAGCCCGCACCAGCTATTCTGCTATGACAATTTGACATGACCCCTCATTAATGCATTAGCGATAATGCTCACAGTCAGCCTCTCCGACTGGCTTTCTCTTCCGCTCTGCTTAGAAGTAGCTCAGTGATAACATTGGAATATCAAAACCTTTGCTCTAACATAAAATTATGCTATTACCCATAGAAAACAAGCGAGAACCAAGGCGGTTGAAAAAAAGAAAACACTACCGGTTAAAGTGATTTTCTCCCAGATTCAATAAGTTGTAAATCAGTGAGCACCCTTCCCACGATTACAGCATTATTTACTCGGAGAGGCCAAGTCTCCTTTGCTGTCCTGTGCCTCTTAAACAATGAAACAGGAGAACCGCCTGGACTTTATGAACATAAAACAAGTTAGCCGACACAGTCGTTTCGCATTCCCACTATTGCAGCTGTCAGGGAAAGCAAATCAAAACTGTGAATGGCTTTTTGTTGTTGTATTTCTCTCTCTCTCTCTTTCTCTCTCTCTCTCTCTCGCTCTCTCTGTCTCAGTGTGACTTCAAGCACAGGGTTCATTTGTTCTTTCTCTCTGTCACTGCTGCCAACTGCTCTTTTCTAAATAATGCACTTTCCACCATAATGGCCACAGTAATACCCAGCCACAGAAATATTATCCTCTGTAATTTTTTCCCTCATTTTTCAATGAAACAGCATTTTTTTCTCCCTTGCAATCTCAGACAACCCATTTAGCTTAATGAGTGGGGCTGATAAAAATATCGGCTCTCACAAAATTGGCAATGCAACATGTTAAAAAATCGTTCTAATTACTATGTGACCTGACATGAAATATTTCTAGACCAGATGAGATCAAAACAACTCCCTGCTGGGCTTCTCGGTCGGCTTAAGCTGTTCTGTTTCTTTCATCCATTTTCAACTTCTTTTCGTTGTGTTCTACTCTTTTCTTTCCATATTTATTTATTTACAAAGCTCATGTGGCCATGTGAAAATCATGCCAGTATTCTTAGGGGTTTAAATCCCTGCTTGTAAAAAAACAAAAATGATTTGGTTTTCACGATTCAATGATTTCAAAGAATTTTTTATTTATTCTTTGTCATCATTATTTACTTACCATTCACTCTTGAATATGGAATCTGTGTGTGTGTGTTTGTGTGCGTTTTACTGGAAGCATATCAGCATGTGAGTAAATGATGACAGAAAACTTCATTATTGGAAGCAGAATTCCTTTAAGTCGTCAACTGCACGCCTTAAAACAGAATTAGCGCAGGTCCACAACACCGACATCTTTGGATGCAGGAAGTAACCTTAAGCCACCTGCTCTGTAAATAGGCCTACAGATTTACAAGTTTAAATACCCACCAAGGTCTTTCTTCATAGTTGCATCATTAAATTCATGAACCTCCTTAAAAATATTTTGATTTCTGTCAAATGCCAAATTAAAGAATTATTACTGAGACAGATACTTCCAGTAGGCAGTGGGAAGCTGTAGCCTTGTGCCAGAAACAGAATTCAGTCCTTTAGATGCTGCTTGTTTGAATCCCCCACACTCTGGAGGAAGGCCAAGCAGAAGGATCTGCCTGGCATGAGCGAGGTGCTATTAATCGCCTGTTCAATATAAACTCACGATCCCATGCTGAGATGTTTGAGTAAGGGCGACCTTGTCATAGATTAGCATACTAACTGACATATGCGCTATATCTGCGATGTAAACATCGATACTGTTACAATCCACCGTGATCTAATGCAGTTTAGAGGAGTTTGTTTGTGAAACATTCCCTCTCTGATATACAGTCTTTAATCTTCTTCTTCTCGTCGCACTAGGAATGTGCTTTGAAATCAGTTTGTAAATACTGTCACGTGAATCCAACTAAATAACAAACCACCACTAAACGGCCATCTGTATGTTGGCGTTTTTTGCCAAATTTGATAATTTCACCAAGACTGGATAGATTAGTGAGACTTCGATATGTGGGTGGACTTCAAATGGCATTGATGAAAACAATGGCTCGTGTTTTCAGGGTTTTTAAGTTGGGCTCCATGTTTCTACATGCCTCCTGACATGTCCTTCACTGCTCTCCCATCTGTGTCGTCACTCACATGCACGCGTCCTCGCTTCTTCATCCCCCAGCTTCTGCCACCAAATAAAAAGCTTGTCCCAGAGGTTGTCAGAGCATGAGAACTTATAGCCACCCACGTTCAGCTCGGTCCACAACCTGCACTCTCATTCTTGCTGTTTCACATGCTTTATCACTTTTTCATCCTCCTCCCCAGCTTTCGCCCTCAGACACTAAATCAGGTGATATGAGATTGTTGTCATCCTGGAATTACCAGACAACAGTCCAGCGCTGTACCGTCCATGTGATACGAGACATGCAAAGATGGGAAAGGTGATGCGATTAAACCCCGCAAGCACAAATGAACAATAAACCATTTTTCTTTTTTAATGTAAAAATAAATCACTCAAAGATTTCTATATATATGGTCTTGTGAAAAATAAAGGACACCCTATTGAATTCAATGGTTTTACGTATCAGGACATAACAAAAAAGTCATCTGGTTCTTGCCAGGTCTTAAAATTAGGTAAATACAACCTCAGATGAACAACAGCATATCACACTTGTCATGGTTTATCAAACAAAAACTAGGCCAAAATGGAGAAGCCATGTGTGGCAAACAAAGTACACCCTTACTGCTTCCATAGGAATCAAGAGGTTAAGTATAAGTCAGGCGCTGCTAATCAAATTTCTTCAACTGATCATCAGCCAGCGTGACAAACTCTATAAAAGCAGACGTTTGTTGGTCTGGAGCATTCAGATATGTGTTAACACAATGCCAAGGAGGAGTGACATCTGCAATGATCTTAGAAAAGCAATTGTTGCTATCAATTATATGGCCATTTCCAAACAATTTGTAGTCCATCATTCTACAGTGAGGAAGATTATTCACAAGTGGAAAACATTTAAGAGAGTTGCCAATCTTCCCAGGAGTGGACATCCCAGCAAATTCACCCCAAGGTCAGAAGCAATGCTCCCAATGCAAAAAAAACAAGAGCTGCATCCCAGACTCTACAAGCTTCAGTTAAATGTTAAAGTTTGTGACTGTAAAAAAGACTGAAAAAGTATGGCCAGTTTTGCAGGGTTGCCAGGAGAAAGCCTCTTCTCCGTGCAACAGGACAATGATCATAAGCACACCAGCAAATCTGCAATGGCTGAAAAAAAATAGCCCAATCAAAATCCAGGCCTTAACCAAGTTGAAATTCTGTGGTGGGACCTTTTAAGAGAGCTGTGTATAAACAGATGCCCACAAACCTCACAGAAATGAAGCAACGTTGTAAAGAGGTCCTCCAGAACGATGTGAGAGTCTGATAGTCATACAGAAAATGATTACTTCAAGTTATGGCTGCTAAAGGTTAGTTATTGTTATTAATAAAGTTATTGCTATACATGCAATTTAATCATAGGGTGTACTCATGGCGTCTCCATTTTGCATCTATTTTTGTTAAATAAATGATGGCACAGTTTCATTTTAATTATAATAATATTTCAAAATATTACTGTCAAATTAGCCTTGGTAAGTATGTGAGACTTTCAAAAACATTAAACTGCTGACCCCAAACTTTTGGACGGCGGTGTAAATCATTTTATTTAGATATGTAACACACACACACACGTATCTCAGAAGGATGTGAACTCTGAGTAAGGTCCTGCTTGGCTGAAACATTTGTGGTTTTTAAATTGCACCGAGCACTTTATTTTTTGCTCTTGGAATAATAAAAGAAGATTGCTAGTATCTTGGCATGTAAAACCTTTTTTGGATGTACAGCAAATGAATTGCATTGTTTACTCTTTTGGAGGAATATATTTGAACAGTTTGACATTTTCATTGTAGTGTCTGAAGGAATTTTTACTGTATGTGAATGTATCTTTAAAATCAACACATTTCTGGTTTGTTGTTGTTAAGCCTACTCACTATTGAGCGGTGGTTGTATAAGAGACAAAACAATGTTGGAAAACACTAAGATATAAATATTGAAAAAAGTTACATATAGCCATTTAAAAGTGTGCAAATGAAGGAGATGGAAGCAAAAATCCAATTGAACTGCAAGTCGTGACTCTCCCTAGTTTAGAAGATGAATGAGCTGTGTTATTGTTGCATTATTTGGACAGGGTGATGAAGGAGGCTGTGACCTGCAGAGGGGAAAGTAAAATATAAGTGACTGATTCCTGCTTGAGAGAGAGAGAGAGAAAGAGCAAGAGACAGAGAGCGAGAGAAAGAGCAAGAGACAGAGAGAGAGAGAGAGAGAGAAAGAGCAAGAGACAGAGAGAGAGCCTGTTTGCTGGTGAGTTACATTTGAGCGCTGTGCCCTGCATCGCATCCGTTCTGTCTTATGTTTGAGACATAATCCCGTTTTCAGCACAAAATCATTTAGCTCTTTGGCACCACGTATGTCATTAACCTGCCTGGGGTTGGGCTGCCTCTCCATTCTAATTCACTCTTCTTTTCCATCACCTTAGCTTCAGCGCCACTGTTATATATCAGCCAGACAGAGCCCAATCATCTAGCCGCCTGCTGTCTCTCTGATTATTGTTGACCAGCAAAACACTTGACCTGCAAACGGCAGCACTATGAGAGTAATCTACCTTGACATCTTTGTATCTAATGGCGTAGCAGGATCGATGGCCCGCGCGCACACCCTGTGGGCACGGGAGGCTGATTCCCCCTCTAAAGCGCGTGGCCAGCGCTGGCTGTCTGAGCTGCTTCGACACACGGGCACATAACTCATTTAATTAGTCATAGTCAGGGACTCCTCTGGACTCCAGGGATTCAGAGTGTCCACTGCTCAGGTGCTGGCAGGAGAGCATACAGAACAAAATGTTTGCAGGCAGTTTGACAACTACTGGGGTAAAAAATGGACAGCTCTCAATGTCCAGCAAAAGCTAAAAATGGGTTCGTTCAAGCTCTATTTTACAAATTTGTCACTATGTGATTTTTTTCCATTTATTGCCATATTTTTTCTTTGTGCAGGCTATTTTTCATTTTCACATAGCTAAACTTGACACATTCATGACAGTTGCTAAAGTAACAAATTTGGAATCAAATTATTCTTCCGAGTCATATTTTTCAGTGAACCATTTGACCCAGTTCTCAAAAAATGATCCAGTTCTCAAATTAAACTCAGTGACTCAAAACAACCAGTGCATTATTCAAAATATCTTCTTTCGTGTTCCACACAAGAAAGAAAGATTTTGAATATAGATTCATTTTTGAGTAAACTATTCCTGTTAGCAGTTGCATTGAAACAAAGCAACAAAAAAAAGGTGCTCAAATAAGCCGTGAAGCGTTTCATCAGGCTGCAGACAGCAGGGCCACAGTTTGGAGGGAAAGAAAAGTTCAATGTATTGATGCGAGGCACAGAAGAGGCTTCCCAGGAAAAAGTGGTGCGTCAGCTGCAGGTTTGATGTCCAGGCTCTTGCCCAAGGGGAGGCAGGTTGGCACCCAGAGATATTGACATAGGGACAGATCATTAGCCCTCTCTATCCACCCTGCCTCAGTCCCACGTCTGTGTTATGCCAGTGTGCTGTTAAGGTGCCAGAAGCTTCGCCTGTTAGGCATAACAGGTAGGAAGACCATGATTCCCGACTGTTCCGCCCATTAATCTGCCATTGTGAGCATGACAAGAAGTGCAATTATTTCTTAATATGACACTGCGTTTAATGGGATAGTGGAGTTCAGAATTTCTTATGTTTTGCTGTTTCTCTGTAGGCACATGAAATATGATTACACGTTAGCAAAAATGAGATATTGCATAGAAATACAGGAGTTTATTGATTTAGAGTAGGCAGTCTCGCCGCAAGATGGAAAAAAAATAGCTGCGATTTTGGTGGTGTAATGATAATTGCAGCTTGAGGTGAAGATTACGTTTCTCAGACAGGCCAACTGAAACCGTCTTACCTGGATTTCTCCCAAGAACAGAAATTATGTGATGATAACTTGAAGAATGAAAAAATAATAAATAAATAAATAACAGAATAACGCTGCCTTGTAAGGAGCTTTTAGCAGCAGTATTTCTGTAAAGGTGTGTTCCTATGGGCACTTTTATATCCCAAGAGTTGATTTTTGGTTTAAAATAGAAGATTTGAACAGATTTCTATTTTCTGTTATATGTAGGTCATATGAAGATCTGTCTGGAATTAGTTTTAGCAGCTTTTCATATTCCGTTTAAGCAGAATTTATTATTTTACCCTTCTGCCTGACATTTTCAGTCATCTTGTTAAAGCTCATATTAATATAAACAAATATTGAAATAATCATAAACCATTTTAATATTTATTTTCAATTCATATTTAATATATTTTTATACTACTTATATTACTTTTATATTTTTTATTGTATCTATTTATATTTTAATATTATTTCGTCAATTCCAGTCTAGCTGCAATTTTATCACATTATTTGAAAACTGAAAAAAAAAACATGTGTTGCTCATATGTATTTCACTTTATTTTAATTTTAAATATATTTGTAAATGTCATTTCCACCACAGAATATTGTCAAAACACAATAAAAAAAATGTATTTGCTGAAAGTGACCTTTGTGCCAAAAATGACAGACACGTGACAGACATAATTTTAATGCTGTTTTCCTGCGACACGTGTGTCTACTCTTAAACACTGCAGTGTAAGTGGGCAACTTAAATAAATGTGTTGGGGAAAAAACACACCCATAGAATGTTTGGGATAAAATTTAGATTAAAGTGAATGGCGAAATAAAGGTTACGTCTATATATGAATTGCCTGAATTGAAGAGCAGATTCATATGGCCGAGCGTTTGAGCGGCGGGTGCCTTGTCCTTCAGCTCAACCTTTGGAATCTGCTCTTCATTCTGGGACTTTTCTCCATTGGCTCATTAGAGTGAGCCATAGTCCTCTAGCACCGGGAATGGGACATCTGTCACTTTACATTTAAACAGAAGATCCTCACCGCACACTCACCTAAGAGACAAACAATCCATCCTTATTTACCCAACACAATTGCAATTGGATTGGATTTTGGCTATGGAGGTGAGCGCTTTTCAATTTGAATCAAAACCTTAAATAGTGTTTTTATTCTCTACCACTGCAGCTTTGGAAGTCATGAATAGAGCTCGGGCTGGCTAAACATGAGTGACCTTGTGCTTATATTGAAATAACGGGTGATACGAGGAATTTAGTTCAATTAATTGTCCTCTGCGAGGTCACGATGAATTTGAAAGAGCTCATCTAAGCAAATGTTCTCCTCTGAGCTGGATTAGATCTTTTGCTATATCCTCTCCAGCTGTAAACAGACTTTTACACAAGCTGTAGTGTTTTCGGAATATAAATGCGATTGTGGATAACTCCAGTGACCTGAGTGCATGGGATCTTGTGCCATGGGCATTATTCATAACCGGCCACATCATCTTTCATGAACACATATCCAGCTCTCCGCTTTAGCATGTCAAACCAATAGGGAGTAGAGTAGACACATGGACAAAACCATAAATTGACATGCTTTGGTATTGACGTGTTTTCATGTCAGTTTATGGTCTAGAGGTCATTGTGTATCCTCTTAAAATGCAAAGCCTGCTGTTAAATAAAGATGAATGGCGTAAGGTGGCACGTTGCCTTGCGGATTGATCCAAGTTGCAGACCCCATATGTGTAGGCCAGCCCAGGGGGTCCGCACCCCTCAACACCTTCCTCTAATCCTGCCTGGCACTGGCTGATAAGTACATTCTATTACCTATGGTCCAATATGAATGCTTGAATATTCTTTGCTTCTCTCTCTGTGTTTAGCTGTTGTTTTGGAAGGTAAAACCAGAGGGATGGATTGTCCTAATGCCAGAGTGAGCCAAAAGGAACGAAAGCAAATAAATATCTAACAACAAGGAAAGTAAATACTAATTTTGTATAAGAGTTCCATCACATATTGGCCTTCTGTGACTTTTTTAAAACTTCTAAGTAGTGAGGGAGCACAAATGGCATTTGCTAATCTTGTCAGGGAGATATTTGAACAAATCAGGTTTGGCATAGTTGGAATTGGCTTTTTTAATCACTCTCAAGGCTTGAGAATGCAGAGCTGGCAAGCTGATTGATAATGATTTGCTTGATAGTGCTTATACAATGTGTAAAAAAAAAAAAACTTATGAGAAACTAGATTACATGTTCACAATTTCACCCCGGTTTCACAGACACGGTTTAAGCCTAGTCACAGGCTAAAATGCATTTTGAGCTGTTCTAACTGAAAGCAATTTGCACTGACATATCTTAAAAGATGTCCGTTCCATATTTTTGTCTCAAGACTCAAGATGACACCAGTCATATTTTGTTTTCTACGGCATGTTTATAAAAGCTACTTAAATGTCCTAATTGAACTAAAGTCTAATCCTGGCTTAACACCAGAGATTAATCTTGACAACACTTGCAAGGAAATGGATAAGTACATAATCAAATTCACAAATATTAAACATTATTAAAATACATGAGTTACTACAAAAATCTTTGTCATAGAATACACTTGTTTGTTCACAGTTTGAACCTCATTGTTTCCATTTGTTTTTTTGTTTTTTTTTAGTATGGCTACAAAGCACTAAATGATATTTAAAGTCAAACATAAACATTACCTGAGATTATCATTGCTGTACTTTGTGTTGTTATTCCGGCCACAACATTGCAGACAAACAGAAACCTTTTCTAAAATAGAATCGTGGCATGTTGCTGTTGCGATGTAAGCCCTGTCTGTGAAACCAAGGCCTTTAAATGCTCTGACATGGAACTCATAATTGTGTGTGTGTGTGTCTGTGTGTAAGTCTTTTGTTAATTATACGGGTTTTTATTTTTTTGTTTTTAATTTTTGGATCAAAATGTGCCAAAAAAGTCCGAAAAAAAATGTCCTAACGGCCTTCTTTTCTTTTCGACTTGTCTGAAATGTGTCTTGGAAATCGATTATGACAACGAATTTGAATATCCATTAGCCGCGTCTGCGCGCAATTCCCGGGAAACCATGTGATCGTGGTGGTATTTCAACTGCTCTGCGGGAAACCATCAGCCAGTTACGTTGCTTTACAGTTACAGTAGTGAATAAAACATTTCTTTGGACAAAACGCACATGGAAAATAGCGGAGGACACATAGTGAGCTGCTGCGGGAAAGGTAGGCTACATGAAAGTTGTCAAATTTGTCCGAAACATGAGAATTCTTTATATTACAACCCTCCCCCCGTCGTGCTTTGACAGATGCGTGTGTTGTTTAATGCCTCTGACACGTGTTTTCCTCAGCGCATAACTTATGGATAACTTATATACTTATGTGTCAAGTTATCTGTAAATGTTAGAAACTCCCGCGAGTATTTCCATTTTGCATATTCTGACAACAAGCGAGCCTTGTTAAACTTCAAGGAACGAGCGCAGAAGCTCGCGTGCACGTCAAACAGACGGAGTGTAGTAGAATATGAGCGCAATAGGCTACTTGTGACTGAAATGTACATTTTGCTCAAATATGTTTTGTTAGAGATTAATTATAGGTTTAAAAATATACATGTAACACGAGTAGTCATATTTATGAGAACAGTAACAGTAAAGACACTATAGGCGATTCATACGAGTGAATGTGCCTGTTCAAGTACAAGTAGGCCTAGGCTAGGCTACGAGTAAAAATGTTGTGCTTTTGTTTTTGTTTACTACAATTTTTAATCGAATCATTTTAAAATAGTAAATAAGCAGTTGTTTTTAAGTTTAGAATGTATTTTAACCCTCTTTTGCTTATAATGTGCGGCATAGCCATACCTTGATTTTGTCATCATAGGCTTTATATTAGGCTACATATTGTTTGGAGGACAGCAATAGGTAGGATGTATAATATTGTTGAAAATAATGAATACATTTTTTTTTAATGTAGCCTATACAATTTTTCACCCTTCGCCCCCCTCCCCCCACAAACTGATAAATAAATATATACAAAATTAGTAATAATTAGTTGCAGCCCTTGTAGCAACTCATAATGTAATAACTGCACAAAATGTAAAAAATACACTTAATGTAATAAGTATTACATTATTATTGTAATAAAATAAGTTTTCTTAAAACGTAATTCAATCTTAATGTAATAATAAAAAAATACATTATGAGAAATTTATTACATTAAAAACGTCAAATTTTCATTATTGTAATAGCTTTTAGAACATACAAATATTAGTATTCCCTTACAGTACATTTTTAATAATCCAAATCTAAGTCTTAAACTACCTGCAAAATGCAACATATTTAAATATTCATGTAATTATTATTATTTAGAATTATTGCTTTATAATACATTTTAAAAATCTAAATCCAGTTTTAACCTGCCTACAAAATCCTCCAGATTACTGAAACTGCTACTAAGTTATTTATCTTTTATCTTTTTCTTTTTAAACATCACTAAACCTAATAGTTTTAGCAGGGGTGTGTTGTACTGTATCTTTTAGTTCACACACTGACACACACACACACACACTTTTTATGTTTTTAAAAGCTATTACAATGAAAATATAACATGTTTTTGGTGAGTTGATAATAATTTTCTCATAATGTAAAAAATATTACATTATAAGCTCAATATTTTATTACATTTTGAGAAAACTATTACATTATGAACATTTTATTACAATAATAATGTAATACTTATTACATTATGGGTAGTTTTTACATTATGTGCAGTTATTACATTATGAGTTGCTACTTTTCATTCAAATTTTTAGAACTCGTAAAACAGCCATTGTGTATTCACACACACTGATACAAAACACATGCCTCTCAATGCCTCAATGTTTCAGGCCTATGAGAAAACAGTTGTGTCTTTATGGCCGTGAGCCCTTCTTGCTCTCCTCCTTCTTCTTCAGCTTCTCTAAAGAGAAGAGTTGAGCTGCATGTGTCGATTTCACATTGTCCTGTGTTTATTCCTCTGATTCTTCTCTCGCTGACTCCTTTGCTCTCAGCACATGATATTTTCCCTCATGATTGAAAAAAAGTGTTTCTCAACCACAGCAATTCAAAAGATTCAATATATCTCTCTGTATCAATAGATCACTTTGACAACAGTAGATATGGGATGTTTGTGCTTGTATCTTTAGCACATGTATGATTTTCTTTAATATTTTTTCTGTCTGACGTAAGTCTAGAATCAGCCTTTGGCGCAAACACAGAACACGACCGTACGTTTGAGATATTGAATGAAGTTTCATATTAAAAATTAAATATGCATGATGGTTAAGCTGAATTGGCGCTCACGATTATTAATAAAAATAATAATACATTTCATTTTCGGTGGTATTGTGTTTTCATATTTTGTATGCTGCTTCCCAGGGAAGACAGGTCTGATATTTTGTACCGTAACAAGATTCATTGCTAAATCAAGGCTGGAAAGAGTCAAAGTTCACGTCTTGAGAACCACAGGCTATGCTAGTGACTCTGTATCTACCAGCAAAGAGAGTCATGTTTCTTGCTCCAATGTTGCCATGGAAACTATACTGGCAAAACAGCACCAAATGAGTAATGTCCCCATATGCTTTTTGTGCTATTGAAGGGGAAAAAAAATATTTTAATTGCCCAGAATTAAGGAGAGGAGGGAGAAAATGTGCTAGTTCTACTCTCCATAAGCTCATTATTTATTTATTTCGATTTTATTTTTCTCTCGATGAAGCCTTGTGTGATGAAAGACCATCTGTCATGTCTTAGCTGTCTTTTCCTTTTCAGTTTGCTTGACTTTTCAATTCCGATTTCCCTCACTCATCAAGCGCCTGGACCAGCGATAATGAGACTGTCTTAATTAATAAGAACGCACCCACCTAGCTTGTCTCAGCGCAATGGGAAAGAGGGCCCCCTCTATTAGGCAGGACGTACATGGTGCCCCTGACCAAATTACAGTCATTTCATTTGCTCTCCTCCTCATCACTTATGTAAAGATTCTCGCCCCGGGTGGAGGTGTTGGGACGGTGTGGGCGTCAGAATAGCTGCCGAGGGAGATAAAACAAGAAAACAACACTGACAAGCAAATAAAACCAGACAAAGGGCTTTGACAAAAGCTTATGTATATATGTTTGGTAAAGGAGGTGGTTCTATTTTGGATGGTGTGTGTGTGTTTGTGCTCTTATTTTGCACATGTGGGGGAGATTTATAATGCAGTTTAGCCGAGCCCTGCACGCACAAAGGCGCATTCTCTGATTTTTGCTTTCACACCCACGTACGTGCAAACACACACAACGTAAGATTCGGTGGGGAAGCCGGTGGGAGCGGCAGCTCTGTTTTAGAGGGGGTGGAAGGGTGGGACTGCGGCCGGAGCGAGTGATTCTAAGGCAGCTGATGAATGGTGCCACTGATGGGTCATTTGTCCTGGTGATAGAGTTAGCCACTGCCCTTTGGGAGGAAGAATAAAATAAAGAAAGCTGGAGAGGAGCGTGACGGATCGGCCAACGGTAACAGAATAAGTGGCTGCCTCACACATGGCTACCGGATCCGACCTTCCTCTAATTGGACATTCTCGGGGAGCAAGAGGGCAGAGAGTGTGTCTCACATAACACAGAGACAGGCTGGACATGGTGACAGAGGGAAAAGGCATTGGGTTTACGCAGGGAGGGATGCACATCAAAGATTTCACATCAAAGACTACAAAGGGATTAGACTTTCTAAACTGTGGTTTTGGCCTTAAAAAGTGTAGTGCAGAAATGAAGCATTTTATTCTGGGGGGATGTCAGCTAACGTGTTAATTTAGTTTGATTCATTTATATTCTAATAAAATGAATGTAACTACTGTGAGCATAGTGTATATGCATATGTAAATCTGTCAAAAACTTGTTTAAAACTAAAAACAATTCACACTCACATATAATAACCAAAATGTTTTATATTTTTTATGCCGTTCTTTGGCCTTGATAACAGTTTGCATTCTTGCTGGCATTTTTATGTACTTTTCCACAGCCTCTTCCAAATAGTTTCTAGTTGTTCCCAAAGACTTGCTTTTGATGAAACTTTGCGCAATCTATCTTTGAATCCACTAAATCACAATTTTTTTCAATAGGATTCAATTCCGTACTTTGACTTGGTCAACTGTGATTAAAGAGCTTGCACATACTGGTGGAATAACCATTACAGAAACATAAAAAATATTATTGTAATCATCAATACTGTTAGCTTAGGGCAATATACTTTTATACAGTAGCATCCATCCATCCATCATTTTGTGTATTGGGTGTAATAGAATATGTTACTATTTTTTTATGTTTTATTCTTTAATGTAATTTTTCACATACTGTACATTATTGTCGCTTCCCTGTCTTTCTAAAACACGTCGATTTCTACAAAGCCCTTCCTTCCAAAAAGCTTGGTGTGTTCTGATTGGCCATCTGACCCAGTGCGTTGTAATTGGCCGAACCCCTCAAGCAGGCATTGGAAATATAACACCCCTTACCACAATTGCAAGCTTCAGCTTCAAAAGCAATTACAAAGACATCTAATAATGTCGTCAGTTTTACCATATCAAACCCGAGTCGGATTCTGAAAATGCAGATGACCAAGCCGATCGATTGGATACCTGTATGTATTTGCAGTACACAAGCCACACTTCAGCTGAACATGACAAACACCGCCAGTGTGAAAGCACAGAGTGCATGTGCGGCTTAATTTCTGCTCAAGTGGCCAGTGTGAAACAACACGTGGTGCATCTATGTTTGTCATCTTTTTACAACAAGTTATAAGCGGAGAACTGAGGATACTATGTAAACATAAATCCATCTCTGTACTTTTGATTGTAAGAGCGACAGACACTATGCATTACTCTACACTGCACAAAACTCAGAATTTGAACAGTCAGTAGCAAATACTTAAACAAATAAGGCATTTTTTAGATGAAGGTGTGCACAGCCAGCCAGCCTTGTACTCTTCCAGGTTCACATCAGGAAACTGTCCTCCGTAAAACGCGCTGCATACGCACAGACATTTGGGTTGTACTCTTCTTGAACAGTGTAAATAAATCTTAACCACTGATTTGCGTGACATAATTGCGTCCACTTTTAGAAGGCCAAATAAAGTCCTGCTTTTGTATATAGAAATGCACAGCGCGTCTCCACAAAATGGTGGCGACAACACTACTGACAACAGAAGCCATGCCTTCTTTCTTAGCGTATGCCTTTCGGCGGCATTAGGCAAATATTTCCACCTAGTGACGTAGGTTGGTAAGGGGGAAG
Source organism: Gobiocypris rarus (assembly GCA_023029165.1). NCBI lineage: Eukaryota > Metazoa > Chordata > Actinopteri > Cypriniformes > Gobionidae > Gobiocypris > Gobiocypris rarus. Next base: position 25,440,606 of record CM040920.1, read on the forward strand.
TCGATCGAGACATTTAGAGCTGCAACAACTAGCCGATAAAAATTGATAATAAAATCATCGACAACGATTCTCATTATCGATTAGTTGGGTCTGCCCTTCCACCTGGTTTCCACCAGTCGCACCAAATTACAGAACTGAATAACGCATCTCTATGGACAAAATTAAAGAAATAGTGGAGTAGGAACAGAGTGAGCTGAAGCAGGAAAGTTACATGATCCAAGTGCCCAAAACATGAGAATTCTTTATTTTAAGTTTCAAACGAATGCATTACTGTTTAACATACCCTGTCATTGTCTTTGACAAATGTGTGTGTGTCCTCAGCGCAAAACGTTCATTTCACAGGTTTTATCCACTGGCTGATCTATATAGAGAACAGTAGTTATATCTGTAAATGCTACTAGTTCACACAAGTATTTCTGCTTTAGGATGCTAAATTTAGGTTTAAAAGTCAATATGTAATTCAAGTATTTTATGAGAACATCCCTTGTTTTTTTGGGGGGGGTTTTAAATATAATTTTAATGTAACTTTTTTGCACATAATGTATAGCACAAACATGCCCTTACGGAAATTAATCATGGTTCTATTATAGTAAAACCATGTTTTTTGACGTATTGATTACCATTTGTATAACCACACAGATACCATATAGTTAAACTATAGATTTTAAGTAAAACCATGGTTCATTTTTGTTGGTTTTGTTCATTGTAAAACCATGTTTTATTTTTGTAAGGGAAGATATATTCACTAGGTGTTTTTTCATAGCACTCGTTTGTTTGAAAGAAAGCATTGGGCAGGATGTGGAATAGTGTGTTTTTGTCAATAAAAATGGCTTTTTATTGGCCAACGAATAGATTATCAAAATAATTGTTAGTTGCAGCCCTAGAGACGGTTTATCTAGGTCTGGATTTCCCTTCTCTTTTAGATAGAATACATCTTTTTGTGGGAGACTTTGTAACTTTGTATCTGTTAAAAATGGTAGCTACATAAACTAAAGAAAAAGGAAACCATGAAAACGCATTTCAATATAAAAATAAATAGTATTTTGTAATAATAATCATGTCAGGGAAAGTACCTTTTTTTTTTTTTTTTTAAACATGTACCACTTTTTCTCACAGTTGCATGGGAACAGTTATCAAGGTAATTTCACAATTTCTGCTTTCTCTATGAATCTCATATGATGTATTTTACAGCAAATAAATCAAGCATGCATCATGTTAATGCAGTGAGGTGTCAAACTGTAATGCGGGTCAAAGGAGAACAAAAGTGTTTTGGAATTGTTTATAGCAAGTCATCACCTCAGCATGTGCATATCAAAACTAAGTGAGACTGGCATGCTGGCAAAGTTCAACAAGCTATATATAGCAGCACTTAGGAATGGACTGATGTAATCCTCAGAAAATGTATGATAATAGTATGATAAATAAAAATATGAATAAGTTGAAATAATGCAATGCTTAACCGAAACCCTCCGCAACTGGCACAGATTTAAATAAAATGACAGTCGTTTGACGGATTGCCAACATTATGTTCCACATCAAATGACAAGGAAATGTATATTAATTTAGTGTTAGTAAATTAGTGAGTCCATTCTCTCAAATGGCTTGGGTATGCAGAGCATTCACAGCTTATATGGGCCGCATACCCACTGAGTTACACATGTAGTAAATTTCATTCCTTTTTATTGTTCCCACAGTGTCTGTGTTCACACAACTGCAAATGACAGCAACATTCTACTGTAAAACCAAAGTGACTTCCTTAAATTTGTAGTGCTTGCGGCTGAATATGGGAGTGAGTTTTGTTGCTGTCTTCCATTGGAGCAGTGCTTAATTTTCAGCTATTCTAAAATATTTATTAATTATTTTAATTTAATTTCTTTTTCTTTCCTTCGGTTAATTAAGCTTGACTTTGACTATGCATTCACTTAGACAGTTTTCAAGCAGTTTTAAGCTGTTGTGTGAACAGAACAATTCAGGAGTCACACATGTTATATGTTCGTCAGTCCCAAACGTTGTGTAAGCATAGCATGTGTGTGACATTGTCTGCATCCACTGTATTATTATTTTCTTTCTTTCTTCTGCAAACATTTTCCAAGCCACTCTCCCTGTGACTTTCCCCTCTCTCCACCCGGGCGGAAGGAGGAGGGGGGTGTTATCCAGGCTGGCAGCCCAGAGCACCCTTTTTGAAGCTGCTCTGAAGAGCATGGTCTAGGTAATCTCTGCTCGGCTGAAAGCCGTTTACAGAGAGAAGCAGACAGAGGAAGAGGTTATACTGGGGAGAGAGGATGCAATGGAGAGTGACGGAGAGAGAGAGCAAGCGAGAGAGAGAGAGAATGAAAGAAAGAAAGAGAGGCAGGGGATATGAAAGAAGAGAGAGAACAGAGCCTAGGCAGAGGATGATAAGGCCGGGGGGATTTCGTTGCTGTTTTGGGGTCAGATTAGGAATGGGGTCTTGCTTTTGTCACTTGAGGAGAGAAGGAGAGAGAGACACACACATCTGAGAAGCAGATAGAACAGTGTTGCATTGTGGACTCCTGAAATGAGGAGGCAAAGTCTCTCTCTGCGATTGGGTTTTCACTCTGATGTAAATTCATGTTCCAGTTCCATTTGATGTTTACATAGATTTTGTGGTTTAAGGCATATGGATCAGCTTTTACCAATACCCAACAAATGTTATGTTTCAATGTGTTTGTTACTATAATACATTTTTAATGTTAACTATAATATACTGCAAAAAGCATATTTCTTGTAGATTTAACAATCTTAAAAATCAGCTTTCTCAAAGTTAATTTTGACAAAAAGTTCATTTTAAGCTAATTGAGATTGAACGTGGTGTCTAAGTGGCTGAGTTGTTAACTTTGTATTAGTCATTAACCAGTTTATTCCATTTTATGCTAATCTGTGGACTGCCTCAGGTTCCTATTGTCAGCCTAATTACCCAGTGACAGTCACATGAAGGCACTGACCTCTCTCACATCACTATTTCTTCAGTATTTCACTGTTCTTCCCTCGTAAGAACACAATGGGAGATTTACACCTTCATCTGAAACTTTATTCACTGTGGTGGTCGCAATAGCAAAATTTCACAAGCAAAAAACAAAGTCAATAGTGTAGTGATGAATGAAGCACATCTCACACAGAAGTCACTTTCAAACCAAGAAGCTTTCCGTTGGTCAGTGTGGTGAATTTGCTTGACCAGCTTGAACCTAATGCAAAATGTGTGTTTGGAAATCATTCGCCTCGCTCAAGAAATTCCAAATTGTGTGATACTGATGTTTGCCCACAAATATTCTCAGAATAACTTGACCAACCATACATTTTAGACAGTGTTACTTCATAAAATAGGTGACTTGTACATTATTCATCAGCGGTTCAGAGTGATCTGATAGAGCTGTTGAAACACATATTCACATATTCAAGATAAACACTAGACTGTAAAAAGGGAATATTTTACCCATTTACTCAACCTCATGTTGTTCCAAAACTATGCTGTCCATGTAACACAAATAGCACTATAAATGCACCATGAAAGTGGTTCATACAATGTTAAACCTTTACCATAGATGCCATATTTGATAGGGATGCACCGTTATAAAATGTTTTGAACTTGTGCTTGTCATGGTGTAACTCCGTGGAAGTCCTCTTTCCTCAACAAATGCGCTGCAACTAGGGCTGCACGATTAATCGAAATCAAACCGCAATCGCGATTTGGCTTATGTGCGATTATTAAAGCGTTAAGGCTGCGATTTTAATTAAATAAATATATGCCCGGCGTGTCAGTGAAGAGCGGCTCTGTGATCAGTAGTAAACACTGCTCAGTCGCTTATTATAATGTGCGTTTGAAAAGCAACGTGTCAAACATCTTCACAAACTAGTAATGCAGTTCATTAACCTGTTGTCCAACAAAATACAACGTTTAATAAGGTTTTAACTCACTTCATATTGTCAGTCTAGCTGATGTGGCGGCTTATCACAGAATGTCAATCAGCACTGAATACTTTATTATTGGGAAAATACCCAAGAAGGCTTGAAGAACTCAAACACCATATCTTGTTGCAGAAGTATTCTATGTATGTCAAAGCGTTTCTATCTTCATTTTATTCAGCATTCAGCGCTAACTTCACATTAGGGTTTTCCTGAAAACGAATGATTACTTTTGACGCAAATGTGGAGTTTTTGCTCGAGGGCGCCCTCGAGTCTGGCCTCCAGTATGAATGAAACTTTTGGGTAGAAAATAAGAAATATAATACTTCTAAATAAATGTATATGACAATCCATATGATTTTCTTCAATGTGCAGGAGTTTTAATCCCCACAGTGGATGCATAAGAGGCTCATATTTCATATTAAAGGCATAGACATCACAGATAAAAAGCACAGATTTTTATAATAATATTATTATTATTTTTTTTGTTTTTACAATAAATCCTTAGACCTTTCTAATGATTTTTAGTCATAGGCTGTCTGCATATTAACAGGTAACCCATACTTTTTTACTTTTCTGTAAAATATAAATATCATTATTATTATACAGTATATGTTTTTAAATAATGAATGTTTTGTAATAGTAATATTTCTTATTTTTATTTAGTCATATTAATATATAAACACAAAATGTTATATACAGACTTTTCATTTGTAAGAATAAAAAATAATAATGGCATTTTAAATCGCAATCGCAATTTTAACAAGAATAATCGCAATTGGATATTTACCCCAAATCGTGTAGCCCTTGCTGAAACACAACATTCTTTTACAATTATGTTCTCGTTATTATTTGATATACTACAGACTTGCGCTGCACATGTTGCACTTAACTGTATGTTCCTTGCCGAAGTGATTCCAATCATATTTCAAGCGCCATATTACGATAATCATTTCGATATGCTGTCGATATATTGTGCATCTCTAATACTTGATTTGAAGGCTGAAGCAGAGGTGAAACGTGATAATATTGACTTCATATTAGTTCTGTTCGTCACGCTAAGCTATTTTATTAGGACTTTTATGGTGCTTTTTTTGGCATTTTCCTGTGTTCACCATGAATGTTGTTGAATGGAAAATATCTATAAAGATTCTTTGAAAAGTCTTTTCTTGTTTTTCACAAGAGTATAACACCATACGTATTTCAAACCCCACGAGGGTGAGTAACAGTGCTGCAATTTGAATTTCTGAGTGATTTCATTAATGCACACCCAAAAATCATTAAAACCACAAAAACATGTTGTATCGCAATGCAAAGCACAATGAAGCTCATTATTTGCCTGGTTCTGTTGCTACTGTAAACAATCATGCTCTAACTGCAAGGTTAAATAAGGTATCTAGTTCACCCAGTGGTGTCACATGACTGAATAACAGTAAGAAAACTCTCCCATTCGTTTGTGGAACTTTCAAAAGTACAGCATCTTCCCACGTGTCTTTTATTCTCATCACATGTTCCCCTCCCTCTGCTGCCTCCCTATTTCTCTTCTACCGATCGGCTTCATCCTCGTTCTCCTCTGTGTTTCAGATTCTTTTCTTGTGTTTTTCTGTATATACCGGCTCTTCGTCACCCCTCCCTTCTCTGAACTGTGCTTTCACAGCTGACTGTTCTCTCTTCTCTCTCTCTCTCTCCGCTCTTCCACCCATGCAGGTTCATCGGACAGAGTGACTTGCCACGCTCCGACTGCCCCCTTCTCCCCACAGTGAGTATTGTCATGCTAATTTTACTGATCGGAACCGTGTAGAGAATTTCCGTGGTCGTGGTTGGCTTTTTCCGCGTTCTGCACTGATATGTTTTGGAGGGGGACAGTTAAATGTGTGATGCATGATAGGAAAGAAAAGCAAAAAATGGAGATAGAATGAATAGGAGAAAGCAGGATTCATGTGTGATTGTCAGAGTTTTGAGAGTTGGGCTCTATGAGATTGATTCTTTGGACTGGGGCAGTAAAAGTTGTGTGTGTCTATGTGGAAACATTGAACAGGTGCTTAAAGAGGCTAAACCTAATTATATATAAAAGCCCTTCATCTTTTTATGTTAGTTGACAGACATTCACATTATTACCTTTGACCTGTGTGAGTGTAAACATAATATTGCTTTGCAATTGAGTACATGCGGGTAGGAAGTGCTATTGTTTCTTTTTTCTTCTCAGACAATTTATGTCAGTGCTGCATGAATTTAATATTCCTTTGACCTTAAAATGCTTCAGCTCATTTGAATTATATCCTTCAATTTATGTAGGAAAAGTCCAAGATTCTATTACAGAACAAAGCTTGAGGCGTTCACATTTATACACATCCTGTTTTTTTTTCACCCTGAAATTTTCACATACCTTAATATTTTTATAATTTAGTATACCTTGAAATTACAAATCCTGCCCTGTGACAAAATACCTTTATCTGCTAGCTGGCAATTTAGGACAGTACTTTTTAGACAAGGCCTGCAGGTGATAAACACACAGGGTGGTGAATTAATGGCAGTCGGTCTTAATTCAGTGACACAGGCTGAAAGCAAAGGAAAACACTGTGTCTGATTGGTGTAAATATGCATGAAGAATTGAGGTGAGATTTTTTTTAATGCAGAGTGTTTCATATAGTGGTCTTTGCAACATTATAAAATCTCATTTATCTTTGTCAACAGTAACGTGTAATGAATGCAAAGGATGCTTTAAAAGGTTCAATTGGTTAACATTAGTTAATGCTTTAGGTATCATGGACTAATATCTGTGGACTAAGAACAGTTAGTCTGAGCACTGTGCAATCCGTGTGGAAAAAGCATACTGAAGCCTAGCTGAGTATCACTAGCTGTCAAATCGAATATCTGCTGTTGGCTGTTTTTTATTGTCAAATGAACCAGATGTACGGCATTTATTAATCTAGATTAATGTTAATTTATAAATGCACTTCTTTGTTAATTAATGTTCATATAATATCTGATTCATTTACACAACTGGAATGTGAAACATGCATTAGTATATGTAGAAATTAACACTAATCCAGTATTATAAATGCACTTGCATTAACTAATTTTAACACAGAGAGCCTCTTTGTAAAGTGTTACCGCTTTGTTAAACAGAAATTGAGCTGTTCGAGAAGATATTACGCCTAAAATCACAGAACACAACTAAAGAAAGTTTGACTGGAAGTGCTGAGTAAGGATAAGACTATCTAACCTCAAGCAGACTGCTGTTATTCCTTAGAAAAAGAAAAGTGTCTTGTATCATAATAAACCTTCAAATAGTGCTATTGATTCAATGCATACAATAAGAAACAAAAACAAAAAAATAATACGTGTGAGGCTTATAATTTATCTTTCGCTTTTCTCTGCATTCTAAGAGTGTGGCAAGGCTTGCCAATGTCAGCAAACCTAACATTACTTAATCCTCAACAAATTTGTTAGTCATTGCTCAGAGCTGGGCTCTTGCGCATGACTTGGATGGCCATTGAAACGTGGTGTATTGAAGGGGAAGGGACACACTCTGGCCCAAAGCTCAGGCCCGATGACACAGAGCGAGGAAGAGGACTGGAAAGGTGGAATTCTCCTCGAACTCTCCTCAAGAGTCACAGGGCTTTCAAGGTGAATTTGGCAGAGAGATGCTCCGCTGGTTAATCTGTACAGACAAAACATTGTTTCCGGAGGCAGTCCTTTGCTAAAAAGATCCCCAAGGCTCAGTGATAGCATCGCAGAGGTTTAATCGTGAAACAAACTAGTAACCTACTCTGGTCATGTATTTTGCCTAGAGCTTTTCTGAGCACTGTGGAATCAGACAAAATGCATCCAAGCTTTTTGTGTGGAAAAAGCACAGTGAAGCCTAGCTGAGTATCATGGGCGAATATCTGCTGTTGGCTGTGAGGTTGAATTTTTATTGTCAAATGAACCAGATGTACATTTGGTTTTGTTGCAGCATTCTGACGCCTTTTATCTTTTTTTTTGTGTCAAAGGCAGATTCTTTTTTATATATACCAACATTGCCCTACTCTTTACTTAACGCTAGAGAGAGTTAATTGTTGCAAGTGAATTCAAACTTAAGTCACCGATGCAAACAATATAGCTCATGTTTTTGTTTGGCTTTGATGTGATACAAGCTCTGCTACCTCAGTATCGATACTTCAGGCAACAAATAAATAGCCTAGGGCTACTGATGAAATGTATCTTTTGCATACAGCACAACTGTAATGCATGCAAACCTCTGGGCTACAGCTTTGACAATAGATGCAGATTTTCTTGCAATAGCTTTCACACAATGTGATCATAACAAATGCTTGATTTTCTCTCACAGGCAGCTACACATAATATCCGTGTGTATTCTGGCATATGTGCGAGCAGCACATGCCTCTCTGAAATCTTTAGAGAGTGAATCCATGCACCACTAGCACCCCTCTAGCATCTCACAAACCCTCATGTTATGACATTTCTGCTGCGAGACAGTGTAAAGTTCTCTTTTTGAGGCTATGTCACAGTTTTTGCCTTGTGTAATGTAGTTTTGATACAGAGACTAGATCAAATACTCTGTGATCTTTCACGCTTAAATTATTTAAGGTCCCAAGATTTTTAAATTTAATATCATGCACATCGATATCTAGCCTCTCTCTTTCTGGGGATTAGACTCGCTCCTCAATAAGATATGATGCGGTCTCATTTTTACATTGTGTCATGTTGCCGTTTTTCTGCTCATTTGGAATGTGACTACTTGTTTCTTTTCCTTTATTTATTAGGCCTGATGGCTTACCTTTGAGACAGATCGATGCTGTCAGTCACTATAAATGAGAACCACTCCACCAATTATAGATGATTAAGTTAGCCTCTGCCAGTCAGAACGCTCAAATCCCAGGTGTTTGCGAACGGCTTGTCTGCTGGTGCAGAATTTGACTGAATACCTGAAAAGAATTACAAGGGTGGCGTTACTCATCACGCCGGCCAAGAAATGAACCGTGCGAGCGTGACAATTCTAGTTTGTCAGATGCACAGCAGAACATATGGAAGTTTCATAAAGTAACATGAAATAAATCTGCAAGACAACATGTCTGTTCCATTTCATTAGATTTATAAATTTGTGTGACACACTCAACATATGTGATGGGATTCAAAATAGATTGGGTCTTTTGAACTACAGCAGATGAAAAAACGTTTAACCCGGACAGGTTTTGCTCATTGTGATTAAATGCGTAGTTAATTATATATAATATATATAAATAAACCGCACACATTATTTTTCATGCTTAAACAGCAACATTACAACATTACTCTTTTCTTTCATGTTATCAAGGAAATCTCTTAGATGCCAGAGTTGCAGTGTAGTTGACACTTGTCAGAGCTACAACTGAGTTCCTCTTTGTTCTACCACTCCAGCTGTGTGTGTGTGTGTGTGTGTGACTCATTAAATGTGGATGGTGAACTCGCTGCAGATTGCCTGGAGATTGCCGCTCTCTATGTGTAGCAGAGAAGCCCCCGTCCGTAGATGAGGTGCGATTGACATTTCTCACTGGCCCTCCACGGGGTGTCTGTAAAGATCTTGAACCCATTCAGACTGGCTCCGAAATCAAATCACTGCAACCGCCACTGCCACCGGTCTCAATGGTCACATCAATTATTTAGCACCGACTCGAGTGATCCAAAAGGTTGGGGGAATTTGATTTTGCCGATACCTCTAGCTAGCAGGACCTTTGACATCGGTCTGTGCAAAAGGGGCGGACAATGATAATGTAACAAAGGTTAGTCTCCTTATGCTGATTTGTGTGTAAAATGGCCGTTATTGATGCTTGTTCCTAAAGCTGATGCTAATTGTGCCGAAATATTCTCCTTTGTGCATATTCTAGCGCATCTCCTGTGGATGATGAATTTTCCAGAAGAATGTCCTCGATTCCTCCAGTTGGTAATGTTTTGGAGGTAGCTTGGGGTTATCTGAGCTAATTAAAGTTTGATTTGATCAAAGTACAACTTTTTTCGGCTTGAATTTTAATTAGGCTATGGGTCACTGGTCCCTGGTCCATTGCAAGGACATCTGCAGACTTTCTAACGTAATCTGAGACTCTTTTAAATTCAATTTAGGGGATTTAATAGACAACAGTGGCTTTCGGACAGTGCGGGGATAACCATCTTGTCTGCTGGCTTCTCGTCGGGATAAAGGGGGCGGCGGTCTCCTGAGACGATCTCCATGGCCCGCTTTGGGCAATGTAGCCACGGTGACTCTCAGTCCCTACGGCCCATTACCGAAGACAATTGAACCTGCTATCAGCGCCATGACAGAGGAAATGTGTTAAACACTGGCAGCCAGAGTCGCCGTCTTATTTGTCCCTCTGCTATCTGTCACCGGCACGAGCTCCGCCAGCATATGCAGAGTGCCTTTTCATAACGATAAAAATCTGCGAGCTGACGCACAGGACAGATATCTGCAGAAAAAGGATGAATGCTGCGGAAGGAGACCCCTTCCTAACGCCCCCCTTCCTCTGCTTCTCTGAGATGGGAGTGAATTCCATGGCAGCAGAATCAATTTGCAGCTTGGGGCCCGTTTGTGGGAGTATTGCTTTTTATGTGATATGATCTTTGCTTTACATTTCCGGAGGTCAGTACAGACACAGAAACAAGGTCAAGCGAGACTTGATCGACAGTTTCTCTGTCTGCTGCGGCGAAACAATTACCCACTTGGGGATGGCGGGGATATTAAACCGTTGGGCTTTAAACATCTGAAAGGAATCTCCTATTGGATTTAAAGCCGTTCCAGATCTGAGTCCCCGTGTCCGTTGATTAATAGCTTTCCTCGTTTCTGCTGCCCCAGGTATTTATGCATGTTCTGATATGGGAGAAGTGAGGGTCAATTTAGGGCCAGGCCATCATGCCCACTCTTTAGAACGCAGGAAGCCGGATGATATATTTGTTGCTTGCCTTAATGGTAGCAACTGGAAGCCTTTCTCTTTATTATCATGGTAATGTAAAAGAATTTGCGATGTCCTTCAGCACAGAACGTGTAGCTCTTATCCTCCGTGATGCTGAAACCCAGTGGCTCGTATTTGATTTCGAAGTCACATTCCACAGTGCCCCAACCCGATGCGATTACAGTGCCAGATCTTTGGTGTGGAAACTTTGATCAAACAGATGCCACGTGAACTCTGTTCATCCACTGATCTGTAGCCCAGTCAGGGCATTTCCACATGGGAAACAGTACAGGGCGAACGGCCAACACTATTATGTTTAATATATGCATCAACAATTTGCAACTATTAGATTATACCGCCTGTTTTTTCCCCTCCCTTTACTAGAAGGTCAATGTATACCCCAGCCCATTTCAAATGATCCCTAATTATACTAAAGGGAGGGTCCGGAGCCCTTCATTTGTCATTTAGCAGTTGTGAAGGAGGCCCACAACTTTGTCTTTGTCCACACGAATTGGCTTGAAGTATTTCCGATTGAAATTGGAAGTCAGAGTAATTTAATTGAATTGAAATTGAAAGCATTTATTGTCATTGTATTTAGGGCTTGACATTAACACCCGCCAACCCGCCAAATGCGGGTAGATTTCAGCTGTGGCGGGTAGGCAGCCACTCCAAATAAATACGCGCACACTGATGTCAAATGAGTATCTCGCATGAACACAGTCGGTTATGACTTACGTGTACGTAAACAGGTAAGTGATAACTTTTTTTACTATTGTTTTTGTAATTTGCTTCTTTGTCCTTTTGTATAGCCTAACAAAAATAACTCATATCATATTAAATTGATCATATTAGCCTATGCTCTTATTGCCCACCCCTTGCCCACACACTCATACCAGCTGAGCTGATATACAATGTAGTCTTGACTTGGGTGGTCACACACAAGTTTGAAAGGGTTTTAAATCTTCTAAATCAAGTAAAATGACTCAAAATCAAGGTATTTAAGTATGCCAAAGTCTACTTTAATCATATAAAATGTAATTTCCAAACAGCAAAATTGTGGCCATTGAAAATGCTCAGTGGCTAGTAACTTTGGAAAACCACTTGCCACAGTGGCTGGTGAGCAAAAAAGTTAATGTCAAGCCCTGATTGTATTTGCATACAATGAAATTAGGAGTGCTGCTCCCTGAATGATGTTTGAACGACATATATATAACCACAACAAGAAATAAACTCTAGACTATACAGTACAGTTACAGACTTTGTATTCACATTAACCTCTTATTTAGTGCGTTTGTTTAAGTCCTAATAATTAAAGTGTTCGAGTGGTGATATTACACATTTACAAACTGCATATCACATAAAACAGCAGTAGAAGAAGAAATTGGAATAAAAACAATACATGTAGTTAAATAACATGACTGGAATAGTATATTAACCCTGGCCTTTGCCTTTAGTGCATTAGTGCATTTTTGAGTTAAGATCGTCTATTTTTTAGGTGCGTCAATGTTTGTCACCTATGTCGATGTTTAGAATTATATGAATTCCATTGAAGTGATGATGTAGAATACTTTTTTGGGGGGTTAATGTGTTTATGTAGTGTTTTCATGGGTCAATGTTAATAAATCTAGATTTAAATTCAAAAAGACATGCATGACCTGATGCATAACCTGTTTTATTCTTATCCCAAACAAGACACTGCAATTATGGAGTGTTAAAAACTCATGTAATTTAATTCATACCAGAAGCCGAAAGTCCAAAAAGCTCTTGCAGAAAGTCCAAAACTGTATTTCTAATAACATATGACGTTCCAGGAAATCCCTTACATAGACAAAGGCATCCAGCTGTTGCCGTAGCTGAATAAAAAGCAGAACCGTTTTGACTGATGAATCGTGAAGACAATAAACAAACGACTAGGAATGAATGTCTAGGAAAACATATTATAGATTATATAGAAAGTTATTGGATATTGTTCAGCAATGTATTCGATTTTGAATGCATGGTGGTTTTAACAAAGATCCATGAAGCCTTTAAAGCCTCAAATCACTAGAGACGGCAGGACACCCCAAACAAATTAACACTCATATGCACTTTTACTTGGTTAACACTTCTGTGAATTCCAATATTAGGCAAACAAATCTCAGAGTCTGCTTTGATTCAGCTCATATACCAAGTGGCAGTGAGGAAATATCATCTAATAATGCTTGGGTTTATGTGCATATTTTTAATTTCCTTGTTTACCAAAGACATTGCAGGGGACTTACAGTGGGAGTGTTGTTAACTCTTATTGCAAGCAGCTTCAAGGTTTCACGCAAGAATGCCTTGATACTGCTGTTAATAGCCTGCACAGCTGTGGGGAATGACTAGTGAACCTCTCCAATTTTCCTCTTACCATTATTACGTTATTTTAATGTATTTTATTCCATTTAATTATCCAAGTTCATTCAGTTAAGGAAAAAAAAAATGAAAAGAAAGCAAATTTCAAGGTCCTTTAACCTCAAGGAGGCAGAGACCTCCCCAAATAAGCCCTCTCCTTGCGTACATGGCATCCCATTAGCTGCAGACAGAAGCGCCCTGCATGGACTGATGGAGAAATGAGGGTGAGGGATGGCAGGCTAGGAGATTTGAATATCTCGCCATTAAAATGCACAAAGCTGGAGCATGTCTGCAGGGGAGGCTTTGAAATCCCCCCACCTCCAAGTCTTTTAACTCAACGTGTGCGCTCCGTCAGAGGACCCTGAGGGCTCCTTTCTCCAAAAGGGGATGTTGTATGTTTCTATAGACATCACACACACAAACTCATAAGCACAACAGACCAAATATTAAATGTGAAATTGCTTTTTTCTTTTCCTTTTTTTTTCTACCTTCCAAGCTGTAACCTTGAAACAGAGGTCGCTTTAAATATGTAACTACTTATGGGTTTGTAGGCGCTCTGCTTCAGTATTTGCGTGAGGCAAAGGTGTGCTATACCAAATTCAAGATCAAGGCTTGTGCATAATATGGCTCATGAAAAGGGAATTCCGCTTTTTCATCTCAGAGGCCATTATAAAAGTCATCGGGACATTCCGTAACTCCTTTTTAAAAGCTGTTTTCTAGACAACGGTGGTAGTATTAATGATACTGAGGGCAAAAAGAATAAAGTGAGAGTAAAGCAAGTGGTGCATCCAAGATAAATGAAAATTACCACTGAAGCTTTTTAGGGTTCAGGTGATTTGTGTGTGTGTGTGTGTGTGTACGTTCAAAAGTTTTTAATTCTCTTATGCTCACAGAGGCTGCATCAAAATATATAGTAATAAATTATTATCACTATTTAAAATAACTATTGTCTGTTCTAATATTTTAAAAGGTTATTTTTCCCCGTGATGGCAAAGCTGAATTTTTCGCTATAGTCGTCAGTGTCACACGATCCTTCAGAATTCACTCTAATATGCTGATTTGCTGCTCAAGAAACATTTTTGTTGAAAAAAGCTTAATATTTTGGAAATTTTTCAGGATTCTTTGATGAATAGATAGATCTAAATAACAAAAAAATTTGTAACGGTGTAAAAGTCTTTACTGTCACTTTTAATTAATTCATTTCATCCTTGCTGAGTATTAATTTCTTTTTTATATTTTATAAAAAACTATATATGTATCTTGTGGAATGTGTTTAATGGCATTGAGCACACATTTCTTTGAAGAAAATAATGTACTACTAATAATACTGTAGAATGATTCATGTAATTTGACCTCTCTATATACAGGTCTGCATACTGCTCTACAGAAAGGTTATTTTAGGTCTAAAAGGACTGCAAAGTAGATTTCACAGAGCTCTGCCGTTATATTCATGCATTTATTTAAACAGAGGGGAAAATGTCATGATAATGAAAAGATTTCTCAGGAAGAAATCACATCTTTCACCCCTCACAGACAGACGAGGCGCAATATCAGATATAGTAAAACCAGTGGCTAAATGTAATAGTATGACCTCTGGCTGTCTCTGAGACATTCCAGATGGGCCAATTTGAAAGGATCACAATGTCCAACCATATGACTTTATTATAAAATAGCCACCATAAAATGAGAGTGACTCTCTCTTATTTCACTGAATGAATCTATATAGCAAGGACACACGACGACTCCTGCATAGATCACTGGCTGGAGCAAGTGGCCAAAATGCACTCACGATTTCTGTTGCAAATATTTACTCGACTGGTTTAGTAGCTATTAAAGTTGTTTTGTAGTGAGCACCTTTCTCTGGACAACCTTAATAGATCAGAGCGGTGAGATTCTCATCTTATTTAAGGGTCTTTTCACTCTTGGTTTGATTGCATGATCCAAACTCTGATCCAGAGCCTGTGGTGAACATAACGTGAATTTTGAAGCAGTTATGTTTATTTTTGAAAATGTATGTTTCTGATAAGTTACATGAATAGAATGTTTGGGGTGTGAATGTGTGCAGTTTATTTTATTCACAAATTAAAAAACAATTTTGCTCTCGAGGGAACCAGGGGTGAATTAGTCATCTGGGTTTTGACGTCATCCCTGCACCACTCTATTGGCAGCTGTTTGCCACTGTAAATGGGTAACCATATAATTTTACGGTTAGTATTAAAAGCCCTGTATAATTGCATCTTATATGCTCTGTAGGATGATGCCACTAGATAGGCAAGAATTTCTAAGATATCTGATGCCAATTGCATCAACTTTTTTTGTTCCCCTAAACTTTAAACACAAATAAAATTGCGTCTTGCCCTGCAGAATTAAAGAGTGCAGAAACATAACTCCACAGTAGCCTTTGATGTGAAACAGTCCTCTCCATCTCTTAACTGAAGAGGATTTTGGCAACAATTCCCTTTGATAGAATATACCTGGGCGTTTCTTAGTCAGAGAATGTGTGGGCTTTTTATGTTGTGATCTTTTCTGAATTTTTTTTGTTGTTGCTTCAGGGACAAAGTCTGTTCTGCTCTAGAAGTTTGTGGTGGGACGAAAATTAGTCAGCTGAGCGGTGGAGAGATTGATGTGTTTTATGTCTTCAGGAAGGGTGGATGGACCTCATTGCATTCAAGTGGGTTTACAATATGTCTCGTATGTTGCATGCTGTGCGGTATGACAAGCTGTTAGGCATAGTTACTTGCACTGTTGCTATACTTTAAAGAGTTTAAAGTGATGTGGCATCAGTCTAAAGTCAAACTAATAAAAACAAATGGGTTGGCAAGAGCTAAACTTTGCTCAAAGTGGGCCGGGAGTCACCAATCTGCAGTTCTGCACTATTCTGTTCAAAGTATTTAGGTCCCGTTGCTCTTGTTAGACAAAGAATGTTAGACTTACATGCCTATATTGTGAATTTCGGCATTACATTTAGTACATATTGTCCGTACAGATGTGACTGAAATTTTAAACCACCTATCACCTACCACCTTGCAATGATATGGGGCAGGCAAATGATCATGCATTAAAAATTATAGGTGAAATTGTCATAAACTGGAAAAAATGTACAGTATACATATATCTTAATAAATTGGATAATAACATTTGCCAAATGCATTAATGTAATGCTTCTAAAAATATTCTTGAAACCGACAGACTGCAAGTAAATGTGGGAATATATATGCATATATTATTTCATGTTATTTTAATGTATGCTGTCTTTTTTGTATGTTTGTATAAATATGCTGCAAGAGGAGTACTGACACTGATTGTTTTCCACTTCGAGCACTGTATCTAGCCGAAATCTAACAACATTTCTTGGTAAAAACTAAAAAAGAAACTTTTTTAAAAATATTTTTTTAAATGAAATTACAGAAATCATCAAATTGAGAGATGTCAGATTTCAATGCTATCCTTATTCTCTGCCCAGAAATGATTTCTTACAGTATGAGTAATGAGTTGTACTTCATATTCCATTATATCAAGCAGTCAGGGAAATTTGCGTGTGCCACGTGAATAAAAGCCCCGGCTCATTCAGTTCATTTTCTTCACAATAGCATAAAGGCTATATAAGTGTGATGTGGGAAATGTGCTTGATTGTGTAGAGAAACACTGAGTGGTGTAAAAAGCTGAAGTAGTTCAGATGATGTATTTTAATGTCTCTTTGTGATTGTGCGTTGATAAGGGCTGACAGATCTTTTTCCTAAGCGCAGGCAGGCTGATGACAGTAGACTATTCACAGCGAGGCACTGATCACTCTACGGCAGCTCTCTTTCTCTATTCGCTGTATGAAAGGGGGTTTCGACGGCGGCATACCTTTTGTGTCATTTCACGGGCTGTGTTTTTTCATCAAGCGTAGCTGCGAGTAACTTGTAAAGCAGCTCAGCCGTGTGTCTGTCACGCCTTGCACTTCATTTCGTGCTCTTTTTTTTTTCTTAGTATGGAGGGAAGGTCTTTTTCACTTTAAAATAGGGGAAACTTTTAAATGAGGCACTTATACAACAAAGGGTTTTCTACAACTCTTACAGCTGTGGCCAACCCCTCCTCATCTTTACCAGCTTGTTTCATCACAGTAGGACTACATCCTTTCATTTTGGTGGGATATTTGTTGGAGACTCTGCAGACTGCATAAGTAACGGGAGTTAATGTTTGAGGGACACCCGCACCGATGGTCTATAATAAGAGGCCTCGCTGAGCCAAGGGTTTCCAAGGATATGCGCTCTTTAAACAAGCTCTCACTGTACTGTGAGATTACTTAGTTAAATATTATCAGCAGGCCCATCCATCTTTGCACATTGTATCACTTGAACTACAATATCTGACCTTCAGCACCAACTTGTAATTGAACTCGCTGCCGAGTCGCTCGGCAGAGTTTGACTTATGCTGGCTTTACCCGAACACATCTCAGCATGACTATATTATCATGCCCTTTCTTCATCTCTTGATTCTTCTCTTCACGTTTCCCTTCCCTCCTCTCAGGAAAGAAAAATCACAGATGAGATCTTAATTGTTTCTCTTAGGTGGTAATGAGATTAAATTGACTATTTTTTTCTGAAATGTGTGCACTTGAGAAAAAAGATGCTGGTATTCTCACATACATCTCCACTAGTTTTAGAAGAAAATGACCTGAAACATGTTTGATAAAAAATCTCCCAGGAATAAATAATCCACATTGAATTCAGAGTGCTGTATGTCGACAATTTTCTCTCTTTTTTTTTGATTCCAGCTAACGCATTTTAGGGGAAAAGTTGCTACTTCTGTAAAACATAGCTGAGACCGCCATGTTTCCTGAGAAATGAAAAACCTCAGTAGTCTTTTATCTCTCTTCTAGAGTTTCAAAAGTAAACTATACTTGGATTTGCCAAGATACAAGTCTTCCATTAAAAAGTCTAATTTTGACCTCAAACGAGGCCGAATTATTCCAAAAATATACAGATTTTGTTTTTGTATGTCAACAATGATCATTTGTGTCTTGCATTCTCATTATATATTTTAGGAGACATTTCATGAACTCTCCTCTTTTGTTTGCTGAGAGGTTTCTTTTTCTTTTTCTCGGTAAGAAGTTTCATCAGCTGAACAATCGATATGTTGTTAAACAACAGTACAATCCTTTGAACATACATTGTATGCTGTCCCTCACAGCCTTGTTTTCATTCCTGTCAAAAATGAAATATGGCGCCAAACTGACTAAGGTCTACAGGAATGAAAAATCTAATTATATTTCATCTAATTTTTTTCTTCTAGATAGCAATCAGAGCAAATTTAGACTTTACTTATTCTGCTTCTCAGATGTTTTTCAGACGCCAGTAATCAATCATGTCGTCCCTAGAGTTTCAGAAGAGATCTCATCATTGTCTCAAACTCTATTCAGATTTACCAAAATGCCAAGTATTTTTACTTATTTTGACCTGAAACATTTGTCTGGGTCAGTACCAGACCACATTATTCATTTTAATTTTATAGCTAGTGTAACCCCATGGTCCTACTCACCCGCTCCTAGTGAGACTTGAACTGACATTTCCGGCACAGGAGGCAGGCATGCTAACAAGGACACTAAAGACCACATTCTCAAGCATCAATCGCTAATGCACCTCTTGAGATCAGGGGAGTGAGGTTTACCTGCACAGCTCTTACTACCTGCCCAACGTTACACTAGCTTCATACTCTTCATTTTTTGTTGTTTTTGGTTATTTCTTAGGAGAACATCTGAGAAATGAGAAATTTCCGTAACTATGAAAGAGAAACCTCTGAGCTATAAACATTTCCTCTCCTCTCCCATTCACCTCTCATTTTTTCTTGTCCTCTCCTTTCTCTTTTCTTCTCCATATGGCTCTTTTTGCCAACAGCACTTATTCTATTTTAAGAGTGTGCTTAGATACGGTACCATTTAAAGAGTGGGCTTTATCATGTTTGTGAAGTTTGCTAGAGTCTAAACAGGAGCTGGTTATACACCAGAGACTCGAGAGCACTCATTTTCTCTTTTGAGCTGACTCCAGTAAATCATTTGACACCGCATCTTAAGAAGAGATGCGTGCATCAAATCTGAATCCACCACAACAAAAGCTCCCGTTGCTTTCCAGTGAGATCCGGCGGCTCTGGTGTTGGTGTGAAGGCAGGCTATGGGAATTCCTCAGGGCATGGTGTGAATGGAGGCTGGGAAAAAGATTCAGCCCTTCCCCGTAGGATAATTGCTCCTCTCCCAGATGAGCTGTGCTGAATTGCTCTGTACACAGAGTTGGAGGCAGCTGTAATTCTGTCTGAAATTTCACATTTTGCTCAGAGTCCTGCTGTGGGTGCAGATCTCCTGCTGGGTACCCAACTGAACCTACTGCGAGACTAAAACTCGGTCCCTCGCTCGTTTCTGATGGCTTATGGCCGGGGGCGATTCTAGGATTTCAGCCTTAGGGGGCTCAGCCCCTTACCTGAATATGAGATGCTGTGGCTCAGAGGAATATTTCTTGCGACGGTTCACAAGTTCAAATCTTGACTGAGTAATTTTTAATGTACCAATTAAAATAGCATCTGGTTGTCATGTAAATGTGTATTAGAGATGTATTTGGTGCAGGGACAGGGCAGTGCCCTTGCTGCACTAGAGAGCATTACCACTTTAACCTATGACATTGACTAGAGGAAGTGATGATACTTAATGTAACAAACTTTTACTGTTTTTTAGGATGGTAAAGGGGAGGATTCAGAAATAAAATAAGACCACAGAGCTACTGCAGACAATGTTTTCAGCAAATGTGAGAGATGACATAATGACATAGTTGCAAGAAAAACTGTCCTGAATAAGATTTTACATAAAAAAATGTTTACATATAGACCACAAGACAAAAAATACAGCTGAATTTATTAAAATGACCCCATTCAAAAGTTTATGAAACATTAATTCTCGATACAGTGTGTCGTTCCCGGGACGATCCACTGCAGGGTTTTTTTTGTGATTGTTCATGAGTCCCTTGTTTGTCCTGAGGAGTTTAACTGCCCAGTGTTCTTCAGAAAAATCCTCCAGGTCCTGCACATTCTTCAGTTTTCCAGCATCTTTTGCATATTTGAGCCCTCTGCAGCAATGACTGCATGATTTTTAGATCCATCTTTTCACACTATATATATATATATATATATATATATATATATATATATGATCCACCATTCCCATTCTACCACATCCCAAAGGTCTCTATTGCATTGAGATCTGGTGAATGTGGAGGCCATTTGAGTATAGTGAACTCATTGTCATGATCAAGAAACCTATGTTGCATTTCTCAAAAGCATTGTGAGCTAGGTTGATTGTAAAGATCATTGGTGACAATGGTTTAACAATCTAGTTAGGCTTACAATGCTTTTGAGAAATGCACCCCAGTTTGCGCTTTGTGACATTGCACATTATCCAGCTGGAAGTAGCCATCAGAAGATGGACATGGGCAGCAAAAATACTCAGGTAGGCTGTGGTGTTTAAACAATGCTCAGTTGGTACCAAAGTGTGCCAAGAAAACATCCCCCACACCACCAGCCTGAACTGTTGATACAAGGCAGGATGGATCCATGCTTTCATGTTGTTTACGCCAAATTCTGACCCTACCATCTGATTGTCGTACAAGGAATCATGACTCATCAGACAATCTTCTATTGTCCGATTTTGGTGAGCCTGTGCAAATTGTAGCCTCAGTTTCCTGTTCTTAGCTGACAGGTGTGGCACCCAGTGTGGTCTTTTGCTGCTGTAGCCCATCTGCTTGAAGGTTCAACGTGTTTTGCATTCAGAGATGCTCTTCTGCATACCTCGGTTGTAAGTGGTTATTTTTAGTTACAGTTGTCTTCCTATCAGCTCAAACCAGTCTGGCCATTCTCTAAACCTCTAGACCTCTGGCTCCAACAAGGCAAAACTGCCACTCACTGGATATTTGACTTTTTCTGACCATTCTCTGTAAACCCTAGAGTTTCTGAAATACTCAGCATAGGCCCATTCTAATGCTCAGTTTGAACTTCAGCAAATCGCCTTCCTAAATGCATTGAGTTGCTGCCATGTGATTGGCTGATTAGATATTTGCTTTAATGAGCAGTTGAACTGGTGTAATAAAGTGTCTGGTGAGTGTGTGTATACACACACAAACACAGACACACTATTATGTAAATCTCTTTTGTTTTTCATTATATTTTTTTCAAATTATCACACTTTACAACAATGTTTCAAGACATGTTGAACAAAAAAAAAAAGTACGACACCATCTGCATAACTGTCACTCATGGTGAAATTTGCTGAGAAGCAGGCACATACAGCACACTGGCATTGACACATCGACAAACATGTGTATTAGAACAGTTGTTTAATTTATGTTCATTAATATGAAATTAAGCAATATATTGACTTTTTGTAATGTTGAATTCTCTTAATTTAGGAGCTATTCTTAGCATGTATTGATTATATTGTGATGAATTGCAATTAATTTGATAATTTAATACATATCATGTAGTTTGACTCATTTGTAATCACTTCATAGCTCTTTGCTGAAACAAAAACAAGCTAATTTTTAAATCCTTCCAAACAATACAGAAGTTGACTAGCTTAATTTAGGCCTATCTTTTAGCAATTCATGTCTTTTGCCTCTTTTCATGCACTCTTTATATTGCATCGACACCTTCATACGCGCACATGTGTGATTATGGCTTTAGGGCTGTGCTGCATGTGTAAAATCCATCTCCCTTCAAACAATATAAGAGCTCAACTATTATTCATTGAAGTTCTGACCTTACGGAAACTCCTGTGAGATTGGGCAGAGCATGTTATGCTGTTAAAGGAAATTCAAAATACTTTGTTGTTTCTCACTTCTGTTTCCCAACTGACATTTAAAATGGACTTTTTGATTGAGTGTGGTGTTTTAACTTGAAGGTTTAAGTGTTTGCTAACATATCCTGCAGCGTCAACACAGAGCATCCCTGGCTTAGTCTCATTAGCATAGTGAAGCGTTGCCTAGAGAGGGTGGTGCTTCTGCCAGCGCTGTGCAGTGAATTGTATTTGCCCTTTCTTGGTAGATGCAAAGGGGGGAAACCCAATCTCAATTCCACACGAGTCATGAAATCAGCCGTGATGTGGGAATATGGCTCACGTTCAGGGCATGGCTGGAGCTGAATCTAATTGGATGCAATTGACTTTGAATGCCGATAAAACACTTGATTAATAGTGCTACAACAGGCCTCGTCATTAGCACCAACTGGTAATGTCTGGCCTTCTGTGTCCATCCAGCTAACAGAGCTGTAAGCAAAAAGGACATGACATTGGGAGACAAAACAGGCTGTTTTGGGCCAAAATAAAAGTTGGACAAGAATCATTTGCCCTTATTATCTTGACTTGTATTTGAAACACTTTCTGGTCCCTTCAAAGGGAGGGCTCGTCCCTTTTTGGTTGTGCGTTGAGTTGAGGCGATGGTGAAACTGCCTGGAAAGTAAGGCAGAGGAAGACTTAATGAGGTAGCCAGGGAATGTTGGGAACCATTCTTTCTTGTTGTGCCCTTTCAGTCTAGCTTACAAAATTTGTGAAATATTTTGCTCAAGTAGTAACTTGAGAGACTTGTCTTTTTCATCTTCTATGAACTTAGAATTTAGCTGGGTCGAAGTGCCCGTGGCTCTCATTACCTCACTAGTACAGAACTGTTGCTCATATATAGTACTCCTCCTCAAGATACATAGTTTTGACCATAAGAGAAAACCGCAACTGTAAGTGAAATTCAAATAAAACTCTTTAAATGTGGCAGTACCGGTATCAACAGGAAGAATAAAGTTGGTTGGCACAGTTTTCATTTATCTTTGGATAACTCCTGTGAAACAAAATTATCCAACTAGATGCAAATGACAACTTTAGGATGTTATGTAAAACATTTAATGCAAAAAGGTTTCTATATTACTGTAATTCATGATTGAGGTTGTGTTGTGCAGTTGTGTCAAATGATTGGTGCATTTATTAGGGGCAAAGCACCTTTTGAAACCGCTAGTTTATAGTAATTATTATTACTATTATTATAATTTTAACCATTTGTGATCTTTTTATAATGTTTTTTAATTTTTATTAAATCACTGTAGTTTTGATATTTTTTCTGTCACATGCACATATTCAGGACTGCTGATAATTTTAAAACGTATTAAATTGGGAAATTATGAATTACCGAGAAAAATACACATCTTCTCCCCTGGCATATCGTGCCATTTGTTTTGCTCTGTAAGAATGACATTTACTTAATTTAAATACATACAGCATAGCAATATCAGCGCCTGGATAAACTGAATGTGTGAATTCGTCCCTGACTCTTTCCTGTAGACTTTCTCAGGCACACACCCCTCTGAAGACGACTCATTGAAATGAGTGGGAGTGTTCGTCCTGTGTGGAGGACATTGCAGCTCCTCTGATAACCACCTTCCCTTGTGCTCTCCTATTTTCCGTCACGTCTTCCCATGATTCTCAGCAGCCGGCCTACACACACTCCCACATCCTCACACACAGAGACACCTACACTACCAGACACCTACAACCGCTCACTCTCCCTCTTTTACTGTGGCTCTGCATTGATGTTCAGACGCTCCTCAGAACTCTCCTTCCTGCTCTGCTCCCTGTGTCTCTGACTCCAGAAGTGATGTGGTTGGAGACGAGGAGAGCGTGAAGGTGTGATGGGATTCAAATCTCCCCACTTCACAGACCCAGACACAACTGATACATGATGGCTGGTACTCCTTTGATTCCACAAAGGATAAAGAAGTAAATAACAGAAAACAACAGCAAAAAAAACAAGAGAAAAGAAAGTATAAAAGTACTTTTGCATTCCACTCCAACTACTGAGCTACTGAGGGTTTTTTTCTTTTTCTTTCTCTTTTTTTTCGTACCTCAATTTTGAGACCCGTCTTGTGTCTGACATATTGACAACTAATGATTCAAGAATAATCCAGTAGGAATGATCAAAACAATGTTGTCTCATTGCATGTATTTCAGATATTAGTTTTGTGTAATAATATACTGCATTTTAGACTTTACACCATATTTAATTTAGAATTAATTATTATTGTTAGAATTGAATTAGAATTATTATTAAAATGTAATCATTTTTAAGAAAACATTTAAAATGCTACAAGTACATTTGGACAATATATAATTAGTATACAGTATACTTTAATGGTAACACTTTACAATAAGGTTGTATTAGTTAACATTAATTAATGTATTAGTTAACATAAACTAACCATGAACAATGCTTGTAGCTTTACTGTTTTTGTAAGGTTATCTTAAGGTACATTAGTTTACATAGTAGTTTACACACACTAAGGATGAACATTTCTAACTCACCAATGTACTCTAAAGGTAAAAATGCGATGTTTATACACACTTTACTGGCATTACTTGCATTCAACAAAGCATTTATTAATGGATTAGAAATTAGAAATGTTCATCCTTAGTGTGTCAACTGCTATATAAACTAATGTAAATATGTACCGTAAGACAACCTTACAAAACAGTAAAGCTACAGGCATTGTTCATGTTAACTAATTGTGCTGTTAAAGTGAAAAGACGTGTTAATATATGGTAAATGGACTGCATTTATATAGCGCTTTTAACAGACCAATGGCCATCCAAAGCGCTTTACATCTTGCCTCACATTCACCCATTCACACACTCACTCATACACCGACGGCAGTGTCAACCATGCAAGGCGACCATCCAGCTCGTCGGGAGCAGCTGGGGTTTGGTGTCTTGCTTATGGACACCTCGACACTTGGTCAGGTGGAACCGGGGATCGAACCTACATGAACCACTGAGCCACTGCCGCCCCATATGTGTGCCGCCCCACAGTTAAGATGAAATAATGCTGAACAGAGGTGTTGTTCATCTTTAGTTCATGTTAACTAACGCATTAACTAATTGCGCTGTTAATGTTTACCATCCAACCTGATAGAACTGGAGAGGATCTGCAAGGAGGAATGGCAGAGGATCCCCAAATCCAGTTGTGAAAAACTTGTTGCATCTTTCCCAAAAAGACTCATGTCTTTATTAGATCAAAAAGGTGCTTCTACTAAATACTGAGCAAAGGGTCTGAATACTTAGGACAATGTGATATTTCAGTTTTTCTTTTTTAATAAATCTGCAAAAATGTCAACAATTCTGTGTTTTTCTGTAAACTTAAATTCCTCATGAAATCAAAATTGTCCCTATTTACCTTGTTAGCACATATTACAGGTCTTAGGGTGAACAATTAATCCGTGCAAGTTAATACACAGGAAAAAATTTTTGACGCTGTAATCTTCAATTGATGTCTGAAAAGTTACTTCCGGTCTGGAAACGGCATTCCTTCTCAGATTACGTCAGTTTGACGGCTTAGGTTTGAAAATGCGTAACCACTCCCCTCCAACCGTTAGTCTGCTATGAGCAAGAGATGGAGAGGAGGAGCGCTGAAGTAAAACCCGCCTTACTATTCAATATTCCGTTTCACTTGGAAATTCGTCACAGCACTGAAGAAAACTCACTTGCTCCTTCCGGTTCAGTGGGACTTTAAATTATTTTAGCAAATGGCTGCAATATTACAAAGAGTGGAAAATGTAAGGGGGCCTGAATACTTTCCGTACCCACTGTATTTTTTTTACGTCTGAAATGTTTGTACAATTAAATATCTAAAAATGTATAATAATAATTTTTATTTTAATATCGACTGTGCATCCCTAAAATATAGGCCTTTTTTACATCTGAAACATTTGTGTAGGAGTCCCACATTGGCATTCAGGGCAGGGCTATACACATGACAATTTGCTTAAGAGCTCGCTTTGAGAGAACATTCCGACCTCTCTCGCTTCACACTTCTTTCCCAGGATATCCCCACTTCATATGCACTCTGTCGATCAGAGGTGTGATCTGCTGGCCGCTGCTGGATTTAGGGGGCTGCAGTGGACCCTTCCCCGCAGCCCACAGGACCAGAGGCGAACCCTCCCTTCCACACAGAAGGAGGGATGAAGACAAAGCCGTCTAGGGTTACTCCTCACAAGCATGAAAGAGTAGAAGACATTGCCTTGGGCAGTGTGCATGTTAATGCGCTAGTTTGCTTTTCAAATGCTGAGACTCACTCCTCTGGCCTGCATGCGAAGTTACAGCTTCGCACCATCATTACCGGATTTAGCCTCGCTGCATTGCCATGCTCACAAACTCTTAATATCTCTCATCCTGCTCTTTTCACTTGCTCTCGCTCTTTGACCTTTGCCTGATATTTTTCTGTTAGCAGAGCTTCTCGATTTTTCTCAATTTGACTTTGATTCATTTCAGTGCTTTAGGACAGATGGTTATTTCAGCAGGAAAATCTGCTTCTTATTTACTAGCCACCTGCATTTCAGCTTAACCATGACATAGCATCTTGAGAATATTGTCTTTTCAGCACAAACAGTCCTCATTTTAGACTTATTATATTTTGTAGCTTATTCTCAAAACTTAAATGTCGCAGGTTTATAGCCTGTGGAAAGCAGGCCTGTAAACATAATTTCATTTAAAAGAAACATTTGTGTACATTTGCAATTGATCATGGCAGAATTCATTAATCTAATAATGGTCAAATGATGGTGAATAGCCATATATTGAGATGTGTATTCCAATTCACACTGCACCGACAGACGCAGACCAATGCAACAGTCACCAGATTACAGCACGTCACTTCTCAGACATTCTAACACAGAATCAGCATGTTCAAGCGGTGAAAACAAGCTCTGACGGACGCCAACAGACTGTGACGGAGTAATCTGTTGGCGTCTGTCGGTGCGGTGTGAATCGTCCTTTATGAACCATCCTTTTTTTTCAGTGAATCAAAAACATTTTTTTTTTCTTTTTGAATGAATCACTCAAGAATACCCACTAACTCTGTGAACTGCGCATCGCATATAAGTTAGAAGGTTCTCTGTATTATTTGCAGCAGTATAGAGATATTTTTTTGCATTTGTAAGCATAATGGACATTACAACATTTATACTTAATCTACCAGTTAAAAGTTTATTATTCAAAAGGAATAATTAAGATTTTTGTAGTGTTTCTGAAAGAAGTATCTTAATTTCACCAAGGCTGCATTTATTATTTACATTATCCTTCAGAAATCGTTCTAATATGCTGATTTGGTACTTAAATACTATTATTATGAAAACAGTTTTGCTAGTTAATATTTTCATGGAAACTGTGATAAAAATTTTCAGGGTTCCTTAATGAATATAAAGTAAAAATAGAACAGTACTGATTTGAAATAGAAATCTTTTGTAACATTATAAAAGTTTTTACTGTCACTTTTGATATATTTAATGTGTACTTGTTGAATAAAAGTCTTAATTTTTTTCTTTTGAATTATTATTATATTATTTTTATTTTTAAAGGTAGTATATCATGGTTTCCACCAAAATATTAGGCAGCAATTTTAACATTGATAATAATAAGAAATGTTTCTTAAAGGGATAGTTCACCCAAAAATGAAAATTTGATGTTTATCTGCTTACCCCCAGGGCATCCAAGATATAGGTTACTTTGTTTCTTCAGTAGAACACAAATTAGGATTTTTAACTCCAACCGTTGCAGTCTATCAGTTGTATAATGCATATCAATGGAAACACATGAAAGTATGAGAGCTATGAGAGTAAAAAATGAACATACAAATCTATATTAAACCCTACGGCTTGTGACGACACATTGTGAGACATGAAACGATCGGTTTGTGTGAGAAACTGAGCAGTATTTATATAATTTTTTACCTCTAATACACCACTTTGTCCAACAGCCATCAGTGTGCGATAAGTGACATCTGTACACGATCCTGCGTAATTCATATCCTGCTCACTTACCGGAAGTGAACGCACGCTGAAGGCTGTTGAACAAATTTTCTTTTTGTGTGAACTATCCCTTTAAGATTTAGTAATGATGCTGAAAATTCCACTTCACAGGAATAAATTACATTTTAAAATATACAGATTTAGAAAAAGTTTTTTATATATATATACATATATACATATACAGTATTGTTCAAAATAATAGCAGTACAATGTGACTAACCAGAATAATCAAGGTTTTTAGTATATTTTTTATTGCTACGTGGCAAACAAGTTACCAGTAGGTTCAGTAGATTCTCAGAAAACAAATGAGACCCAGCATTCATGATATGCACGCTCTTAAGGCTGTGCAATTGGGGTATTAGTTGAAAGGTGTGTGTTCAAAAAAATAGCAGTGTCTACCTTTGACTGTACAAACTCAAAACTATTTTGTACAAACATTTTTTTTTTGGATTTAGCAATCCTGTGAATCACTAAACTAATATTTAGTTGTATGACCACAGTTTTTTAAAACTGCTTGACATCTGTGTGGCATGGAGTCAACCAACTTGTGGCACCTCTCAGTTGTTATTCCACTCCATGATTCTTTAACAACATACCACAATTCATTAACATTTCTTGGTTTTGCTTCAGAAACAGCATTTTTGATATCACCCCACAAGTTCTCAATTGGATTAAGGTCTGGAGATTGGGCTGGCCACTCCATAACATTAATTTTGTTGATTTGGAACCAAGACTTTGCCCGTTTACTAGTGTGTTTTGGGTCATTGTCTTGTTGAAACAACCATTTAAAGGGCATGTCCTCTTCAGCATTGGGCAACATGACCTGTTCAAGTATTTTAACATATGCAAACTGATCCATGATCCCTGGTATGCGATACATAGGCCCAACACCATAGTAGGAGAAACATGCCCATATCATGATGCTTGCACCTCCATGCTTCAATGTCTTCACTGTGTACTTTGGCTTGAATTCAGAGTTTGGGGGCTCACAAACTGCCTGTGGCCCTTGGACCCAAAAAGAACAATTTTACTCTCATCAGTCCACAAAATGTTCCTCCATTTCTCTTTAGGCCAGTTGATGGCAAATTTGGCAAATTGTAACCTCTTCTGCACATGCCTTTTTTTAACAGAGGGACTTTGCGGGGGATTCTTGAAAATAGATTAGCTTCACACAGACGTCTTCTAACTGTCACAGTACTTACAGGTAACTCCAGACTGTCTTTGATCATCCTGGAGGTGATCATTGGTTGAGCCTTTGCCATTCTGGTTATTCTTCTATCCATTTTGATGGTTGTCTTCCGTTTTCTTCCACGTCTCTCTGGTTTTGCTCTCCATTTTAAGGCATTGGAGATCATTTTAGCTGAACAGCCTATCATTTTTTGCACCTCTTTATAGGTTTTCCCCTCTCCAATCAACTTTTTAATCAAAGTACGCTGTTCTTCTGAACAATGTCTTGAACGACCCATTTTCCTCAGCTTTCAAATGCATGTTCAACAAGTGTTGGCTTCATCCTTAAATAGGGGCCACCTGATTCACACCTGTTTCTTCACAAAATTGATGACCTCAGTGATTGAATGCCACACTGCTATTTTTTGAACACCCCTTTCAACTAATTCAACTAATTGCCCAATTGCACAGCCTTAAGAGCGTGCATATCATGAATGCTGGGTCTCATTTGTTTTCTGAGAATCTACTGAACCTACTGGTAACTTGTTTGCCACGTAGCAATTTTTCATCAAATAAATGGAGCCTTGGGGAGCATAAGAGAATTATTTCAAAAGCAAAAATTTTTGGAATCAAATGAATCAGAATCTAATCAAAATGAGTATATGAATTTACAGTTGTAGGGTTATACTTGGTGAATTCCCCCTCTCTGTTTAAGATTCACAAGAGTTTATCCCAGTGGATGCTGGTCTGGAGACACCCTGAGCACCAAGCGTTATCTGATGGTTTCATGTACTGAGTGTTTCCTCGCTCTCTCCAGTTAGCCGGATGCCTCTTTCCTCAGCTCTGGAGTCTCTGATCCAGTCACTAGACAGGAGAAGCCAGAATGAGGAAGCCAGTCTGTCCCTTTGAGAGCCAGCGGTGGTCTGGGCATCCAGGTGCTAAGGGGGTTTCATGCACAGATGGCTGGCTCATGCCGCTCTAGCAGGTCTGGCCCGAGGCCGGACAGGTGGGTGCTTTCTGGGCATTCTGCTGCTGGTTGACCAGGCAGTCTGGGCCTGGGGCGGTGAGGCATGCCAGCTGTTTTCCTGGTGCATACCCTTTGCTTGTCAAGACTTCCCAGCTGTCCCTACAGAACTACAACATGGTCTCAATGTGTCTCAGATTCCAACAGCAACAAAGAATCAAATCAGGGTTTTAGATAACAGACGGGCCATCTTGAATTATTCCAGCCAATTTAAACATGGACATATTTTTGCACGAAAAGATGGATAAATAGCTGGAGTGTTTTACAGGGAGCTGACTCATAGTTATTAATATGAGCGGATGTGGCAAGCTTGGGTTTTGGTTATTGATGAACCAATAAACCCAGCTGGTGTTTTTTGTCAAATACTTTTCATCAAGGTTGGCTGTAATTAGCGACACTAGATGTGAATATATAATGTGTCTCTAATTATTGCTGCTATTTTGTGAAATTAATAGATGTTCTGCTAAATCAGAATTCAAATTATTATTTTTTAATGAATAAACTGGAGATCAACCCATTTTTTGTAGGGAGAACCAGAAGCTACAGAATATAGCAGGGGTTGAACAATGAAACTGAAACACTGGCCAATATAGTGTTGGAGGTTTCACGCTATACAGGTCCTTCTCAAAAAATTAGCATATTGTGATAAAAGTTCATTATTTTCCATAATGTAATGATAAAAATTTAACTTTCATATATTTTAGATTCATTGCACACCAACTGAAATATTTCAGGTCTTTTATTGTTTTAATACTGATGATTTTGGCATACAGCTCATGAAAACCCAAAATTCCTATCTCAAATTAGCATATTTCATCCGACCAATAAAAGAAAAGTTTTTTTAATACAAAAAAAAGTTGAGAGACGCAAGACCCAACACTCTGGATGAGTTTAAGGCCGCTATCGAAGCATCCTGGGCCTCCATAACACCTCAGCAGTGCCACAGGCTGATTGCCTCCATGCCACGCCGCATTGAAGCAGTCATTTCTGCAAAAGGATTCCCGACCAAGTATTGAGTGCATAACTGAACATAATTATTTGAAGGTTGACTTTTTTGTATTAAAAACACTTTTCTTTTATTGGTCGGAGGAAATATGCTAATTCTTTGAGATAGGAATTTTGGGTTTTCATGAGCCGTATGCCAAAATCATCAGTATTAAAACAATAAAAGAGCTGAAATATTGGCTGGCCAATGTATGATGGCCAATCTTATCTTTTTCATATATTCCATCAGTAAGAGCAGAGTGTGAAGGTTGAATTTTCAGAGCAATAGCACAGCTGTATATAAAATATTGCAATCCACACAACATAATGGGAGACATATTAGAGTTTAAAAGAGGACAAATTGTTGCTGCACGTCTCATCTGTGACCAGGACAGCAAGTCTTTGTGGTGTATCCAGAGCCACGGTATCCAGGGTAATGTCGGCATATCTCCAAGAAGGACGAACCTAATCCAACACAACAGGAGTAACTGTCAATGCAAGAGGAAGCTGTCTGAAAGGGATGTCCAAGTACTAACCTGCATTGTATCCGGAAAAACAAAACCACAGCTGCCCAACCTACTGCAGAATTAAATGGGCACCTTGACTCTCTCTTGGTTTCCACCCAAATTGTTGGTCGGGAGCTCCACAGAGTCAATATTCATGGTCCGGTTGCTATAGCCTAACCTTTGGTCACTCATGCCAATGTCAAATGTCGGTTTCATTGGTGCCAACAGTTGAAATCTTGGGCTGTGGACAATGAGAAACACTTTTCGACTGTCTTTCCCACATCCATGGAAGTTACTGTGTGGAGAAGACCCAAGAGGCTTAACACCTGGACTGTTGCGTGCCCAGTGTAAAGCACGGGGGTGGATCAGTGATGGTTTGGGCTGCAATATCGTGCCATTCCCTACTGTGCTTGATGGGCACTGCCAAGGACTACCGAACCATTCTGGTGGACCATGTGCACCCAATGGTTCAAACATTGTACCCTGAAATGGGTGCCATGCATCAGCATGATAATGCACTAATACGCACAACCAGACCTGTGACAGAATTGTTTGACAATTTTAGTAACAATAAAGCATTAAAATATATTTTGAGCTGCTAATCCCACTCCTACATTTAAACCTACACATTATTATTTCCTAAAATTGGTTCAATAATAAAGCAAAACCTAACAGATGGACAAGTGTAAACAATAATTTATTGCAAAAATGTCAAACGCGATACCAAATGTAGTTCAAATAATGATATGTTGCAGTCATGGTACTCTCTAGTGGTATATAGTAGTTATCTATGATGTACAGAGCAAATTTTCAGTTGCAATCTATGGCGAAGCAGGTAAAGATTCTTGAGCCGACATTTTTTAAATGTATAACAAGCGCTGGATTTGACGTTGGCGTTCGCTGCTAAGAAGGGAGATGAAGAAAAGACTTGATAAAAAGCCTTTAGTTTGGGTCTGTTCCTTACAACGTATGGATTTTAAAGATTTGAATTACACCGTACAAATAACATTGATTACTTTAATGATTGTATGTTGCATTTTTGGTGTATTTTATGGTTCAGTCGTCAGTCACAACATATGACTATACTGAGAAAATGCCTTTTGTGTCCCACAGCAAACAAAATAAATATTTCATAATTAATAATGGTTAAATGATTACAGAAATGTTATTCATTTGAAGTTTTAAAGCGTATTCTTGTTTAACGTTAAGCAATTCTTTGAAGCAAGTTTGCAGCAGAAGTCACACTGAGCTGAATGAAATGCCATAATTTCAAATTAAGAATGAGTCAGCTGTGTAACTATAATTTAACTATCATTACACATTAATTCAGTATTAGATTAAAGGGTTTCTTCAGCAATTAGCATTAAGCTTTGTATAAGTAGAAACCCAGAAGTATATTCAAATTATCGTACTTTCCCCCCTCATATGACCCTGAGATGAGAGAATGATGTATTTTATTTCTGGAAAAATTCCTCTGATGATGCAAATATCGTCATTTTGCTTCATCGGAGGAGTTTTTGTCCAGAGGCTGAAGACTAAAGCCACCAGGAGGCGCAGTATCCGCATGTTGAATGTGAGTGTTTCAACTTTTCAAATGAATTCCTATGAAAGTTAAGCTTCCAAAAACATGAACTGAAAATGCGCCAGACTGTTCACGCGCTGTGAATGCAGCCACAGTCGCGAATCCCGCGATTACCTTAGCTCATGTGATGTATGTAATCCGATCCTGCTGCGTTTGTGCCGTGACACTCAATCGACTCGCTCATAATATATTGGACAGACACATTCAGTTTTTAATTGTAGCTTCTCTAACTGAACTGATTTTATGAAAATGAACGCAATGGGCAAGTAAACCATGTCGTGCCTAGCGTAGGGCAGCGAAGTGCATTCTGGGAATTGTTGTCTTTCATCCCCATGAGACAAAAATACATTTTCTGTATTTTCTCAGTCTAGAAGGCACCAAATTCAAAAATAATTTCACATTTCTATTCTAATTTTCACATTTCACAGTTTAAATACAGATTCATCTTCCCAGCGCTGAAGTACCCCTTTAAATAAGGATTTGTAACATTTGTACGACTGTAAAGTTACTGATTCGTAAATAATTTAGGTTTCGTGTCTATGCAAACTGTAATTGTGTGGTAGGACACAGCATTAAATAAATATGAAAATGAGATCACTATATATATGTGTGTGTGTATGTTTGTGTGTGTGTGTGTGTGTGTGTGTGTATGCCTAATTATATTATACTTAAATATCAGAGTGTGTATTTGTGAACTACTGTTCAAAGATGATACAAAAAATGTACGCTTTTATTCAGAACACATTGATCAAAAGTGACAGTAAATACATTGATTTTTATTTTATTTTCAACTTTCTATAAATCGAAGATTCCTAAAGAAAAATCACCATTTTTATATTAATAATAATATTAAGCAGCATAACTGTTTTCAACATTGATTATAATTAGAAATGTTTCTTGAGTACCAAATCAGCAAATATGGAGATTTGAAACATATGCATATTAAATCCAGGTAATTCATTCACGGTTATGGCTCTTTTGATGTAGATTAGGCTTGTATCCAGTGTAACTATACCTTCTGCATTTTAGCAATAGGAACAGCATTCACTGACAGAAGGCAGTTGGTAATTGCATAATTATTTATAGTCAGGAAAAGAAGCAGGGCAGTTTAATTGATTGAGAGTAGAGTAAGAAACCATTTGGCGTTTATTATAGAAACATACATAAGGTAATATACCATTGCATTTACTATTTTTACTCATATATCATTTTGTCCTTGTTGGTAAAGTTCAACAATTCTACTCAGAACACATTTAAAGTTAATTTGTTAGACATTTGGAGAAGTAATGCATTATTTGCTAAATATCTCCTCATTCGGGACAAAGTGAGTGCATAAATTCCAAAAAGTGCAAGTTTGTTCTGGTCCAATCCCTGTATGAACAGCTTGATTGTTTTGTGCCATTTTAAGTGAACAAATAGAAATATCCACAACTTTTATAGAGAATTTTTTTTGCATCTAGCCGCCTAAAGAATAGTTTTTTCCAAATTTGTTAATTGACTATATCTGAAGCTTATCTTCTCTCTAACCTTCCGCATAGAGCCAGGTTGTGTTCTCCACTTTAATCCTCCTGTATAAATCATTTAAGCTACTGTAGACCTGAGTTTTGAGGCAGGACAAAGGAAATTCATTTTTAACAGAATATCAAAGGCTTTCTCTTTTTAGCACGGCTTCATGCTATTGATTTTCCCCCTCCTGTCTTGAAAACAGGAACTTTTCTTGCTCTTTTCCATTTCTCTCTTCCCCCGTTTACCCTTTCATCAGAGGGTGTGGGGAATAATGAAGCTAAAGCCGAGCTCCGTGTCATTTACATAAATGATTATATTGCAGTTTCACACTTATTTGCATGGGCCTCCACGGTTGTATTATGAAAGTCATATATTATTCCAGTGCCACTGCCCAGGCAATTTAGAAAGAGGGGGGCTTTTATGTTCTCATATATTGTAAAAGTTCCGTGGCCTGGATTGTGCAGCTCCAGTCAGCCTTTTGCAACGAATTTGAGCTTCTTATTACATGACCGGACCATCTGAGCTTATATCCTATATTAAGACATTCAGCTACAAATAAATGCAAGGCAGAGTTTAGTTTTTTTTTTTATTAATTTGAGATATACTGTGTTAAATTACAAAGCTAATGTTTCATAAAAGTATTCAGAATTCTTTATAATAGATTGTGCGTAGATTTTAATTAAAAAAAAAAATAAAAACAAAACTGTAACCAGGGTTAAAATGTTTTACAATATAATTACAGCTTCATATAATGCATGATATTATTGTTTTAAGATCCATGACAAAGTAGATTTTTCTGACACATAATAAAAATACACATATCATGTATAAATCATAAGATAAATAAATAAAACATCATTATAGATAGAAAAAAGTATTATACCACTTAAAAATAGTATTATATTATAAGCATATTGTAAAGCATTTTAACAGAATACATGTATTTAACACAACATACAACTGATTTTAAATTGTATAATAAGACATTTTAAATGCATATGAATTATTATATAGAAAAGCTTCAAGTAAAACCATATTTTTCTACCGTTTCAAAAACAAATGAACACTGAAAAGTTTGTTCCAAATAAATCTAAAACCTTACACGAGTACATAAATGCGAGTCGGAGTTGGATTGAATCAACAGCTGAATCTCAAATTGCCTTGAATAACAAAGTGTCCCCTCCTCAGTAGATGCCACCCAGATTTATCACACAGATCACATATCTCGCCAGAGAATTGTTGGCCCTATCTAAGCCCTGCGGAATCTGAATCCATGGATCTGCATCAAAGTCAGGCTAAAGGCAGCGGAGACGCGATTAAGAAACGTTTGAATATTACTTTAAACAAACACAGGCTCAAATTAGCTCTCTTATCAGCTGAATTGACTGTCATCTTCCTCTGTCATCCAGCATAATATTTTTTGCAAACAGAGCAGGTGAGAGAGAAGAGGAGATTGTCTCGCTTGTAATTAGTAAACTGAATGATTGCCAGAATGCAGTAATTTG
This sequence comes from Gobiocypris rarus, assembly GCA_023029165.1. NCBI lineage: Eukaryota > Metazoa > Chordata > Actinopteri > Cypriniformes > Gobionidae > Gobiocypris > Gobiocypris rarus. The sequence goes on from CM040920.1 coordinate 25,476,956, forward strand.
GCTCACTCAGTTTGAACGGATTATCCTTGATTTGTTGATAAGTGTGATTTTAACAGATTGTGCTTCACACACACTCTCTCTCTCTCTCTCTCTCTCTCTCTCTCTCTCTCTCTCTCTCTCTCTCTCTCACTCACACACACACACACACACACACACACACACACACACACACACACACACACACACAATCTAGTCAGGTATTTACTTTAATTTTGCAGTTAGAAAAGACTGAGGCTATATGTATAAATTTAAAGTCAGCATAAAATGGAAGTTGTGATGTATATACAAGTGAAACTACTTAGTGAATTAATAATAAAAAATTAAATTTAAAAACACTGCAATATTACAAAATATATGTCAATTATAAAACTATTTTAACAATAAAATGTAAAATGTGATTTTATGGTTACTTTATGTTTTTAAATGCATAACCGTATGGGCTGGGAAAAAATAACAGGCAATTTTTTGCGATTAATAAGTCCTGAATAACATGTTATATATCATTAAAACAACTTATGCAGTATCAATTTCAATTGCTGAAGTAGCTATGCTATAATATATATGACTACAAGTTTTAATGTTAGGTCCAAGCCATCACGATTAATAAAAAAAATCTTTGCAAATAATTACTTTATTCTTATTGTTCAGAATATAAGACAAACTTGGGTCGTCTTATATTCAGGGTCTAGACGTTTGTCAATAATACATCCGGAACAATAGGTGGCGCCAAATAGGTGTAAAACGAGTGTACCAAGAAATACTGTGTGTCAGAGTGTAATGTTAGAAGATCGCGAGTGCAAAAAGACAGTCCTAAAAATGTTAACAGTCAAAGAAAAGCTTTACCATTTAAGAGCCGAGTGACTGTCATGTTTGCGTGCCTCGCTGACGGGACCACACTGTATGTGATTTTAAAACACCCAGATTTAGTACCCAGATTTCAATAAGATTAATGAAATTCGGTCGCCATACAATCAGGGTAGTCTTATATTTGGAACAATACGGTGCTTGTTTTTAATTGATCAACAGCTCATATATATGACAGCTTACATCATGACAACGTTCCACAACAGTGCCTTTCTATTGGGGCTTGTTGTCACAAAATGTAAACGTGCACAGTGTGCTGTATTTTTTCCAGGCAATAATGATGGGAATGTTCAATAGCTGTTTTGTAGTCAAGGCATTAAGGGATGTGTCTGTAAAAAAACTTCAAAATACGTAAATGTTCAGTGACAACTAGCCCATTCTCCCCTCTGTTCTAAGTGATTAACTCAGATTGTAGTTAAACTCATATACACTCTATATTTATATCACAGTACATTGTCTGAACACAGTGTTTGATCTTTTCTTTGTCAGTGATAATGACTACTGTTTCAGGCATGTGTGTCTGTGTGTTTACAAGGTCATTATCTGACTTACCACCATGACATGACACCTTCGGCCATCTACAGCACGGCTTTGCACTTCATATAAGGATGATCCCCTAACGGCAGCAATGACGTGTTTTTCTGTGTGTGTGTGTGTGTGTGTGTGATGGGGATGGGGGGGGGGACTTTGAAGAATAGCACCGAAGGCCTGCTGTGATTAAAAGGTGGCCTTTGCATTTCCATTATTCATTTGGTACCCTGCATTTTGTTTTCAACCCCAAAAAACATGTACTGACATCAAAGGGAAAATGAAGGAAGGAAGTGGAAAAGAACAAGGGATTGTAGAGAATAGATGTTGCATTTATGTATTTCATTATCAAGGCCTCAGATATCCAACAAAGTTTTTTTCCTCTCTGTTGATTACACCATTAGAGTCTTTATGTTAAATTGGAACACACGAAAAACGGCAGGGTTCATGTGTCATTCCCTCATACCCCTGCCCTGCGCTCTGTGTCTTTGAAGTAAGCCCACGCCCGTCTCGGTCCCTCAAGACTGGGATTGTGTTTGACATGTAAACTCCATCTCTCTGAATCAGGCCTTATCCAAACACAAACAGCCAGCATTAGACACAGCACAAACATGCTTGTCTGGTGGCACACACTGTTATCGCTTGTCGGCCAAATGTCGAGACACTGAAGCTGATGATACATGGTGCAATGATTCCAGCATTCTTGCCAGGCTGCATTGCAAAATACGAGTATTTTAGGCACATAGTAGCGTTTTAGGGCAATGCCAAGTGTGTTACTACTGTGCAAATTGCTTGGCCTGTATTTTGCCCTGTGGTCCTGCGACACTGCCTAGTCAAATCACTCCAAAACCCAGGCGAACCACTGATGCTGACCTTAAAACACCTCTGTAGCATATATGTCCCAGAATGCAGTGTGCTCATCAGCACATTGAGTAAATGTTAAGAGTAATTTGAACTTTGAACAATTTGACTAAAGGAGCTAGACAAATTATGATTTTAATTTTCAAAATTTTTAATTTTCAATGTTACATTTAACAACATGGAATTTTGATGGTGTATTTATAGTTTTAAATGAGAATTTTGTACAATGTAATTCTTGATGTGACATTGTGACGTGACATTTGTGTTGTTTTGGATTTTATACATTTGAATTCTGAATTGATTTTTGTGAAATTTCAATTGAACTTTGTGAATTTTAGATGTGATTTAAAACGATGGTCAAATATGGACCTAGAAAAAATGACAAAAATATTATAAATATTGAAATATTATGATGCGTATATGATCTGTATTTTTTAAACAGCCAATTATTTGTATTATTTGTTCTGCGGAACACGGAGGCTTTACAATCAAAATGTTGAAGTTTGGAATTTCCTCATCTGTTATAATCTGAATATGTATTATAATAAGGCTAATTCAATCTAAAAAGTTTATAACTGAAAGTCTGCTGTTTTTAATGTCAAAACAATGAAATGCGCTACACAAATTATATTCTCACACAATTTCAAATATATTTATCATTTATCTAGGTCCATATGTGACCACCGCCTAGCATACATCTCTTCCTCTAACATCTCTGGCTAGCATCTCTTCATGGCTGTGAATGGGTTATTACTAGCATCGCCACATTTCATTGGAGGACATTAATATCTGTCATGCGTGCGCACCCCAACTCCCCACTTCATTTATTCAGCTCGCTTTTGGATTTAATTACGTCTCCAGCCTTCCTCCAGCAAGCTTGCACCAATTATTCTCTAAAACAATGAAGAATTCATTTACACCTGTTGTCAAATAGATTTTTTGGGGGGGTGGGGGGAGAGGGGAGTTTAGAAGATAATTAAGCCATCATTACATATGATGAATAATGACAGGATATTTTTCACATTCTCACTTGCTCTCTTCCTTCCTATTTTTTTTTTTTTTCATCCCTAGCTGGCAATTCGAAAAAGATCCGATCCTTCCACCTCTGCACCTTCTCATCATGTCCCAGAAGGCCTTTTTTTTATTCACTCCTAAGAATGGTTTCCCTTCATTATTTCTGTCCTACCTCTCAATGACACATCGCGGCGTGGAAGCACAAAGGCGCGACATCAGCTGGCACCATGATCCCGCAGTAAACTTATCTACCGTAGATCCCACGCTCTTTGACAGCTCCAAATGTTGCGTGAATGCATTATCAGCGAATACCTTCATAAAAGTATTTGTTAAATTGTACACCCTGACAATGAGGTGAACCACGGGTCATGTCGGCATATGTTTGCGCTCTCGGTTGTTTTTTTTCTGTCCTTCTGTGTTGAAATGAAGGGAGCCATTAGTGCGTTTCTGACTGGGATCTAAAACAGGCTAATCTGCCTCATTAGGAAGACAGAGGTGTATGAGCAAACTCAACGGAGGGGAGAACAAAGAGTGGAGGTGGAGAAAAGCGTGGGAGACAGTGGTCTAGAGTAATCCTTATTCCCACATGATTCCAGATCAGATGAAAATTGCGCAAATATTTGGGGGAGAAATTGCAGACTCGCTTGTGTGGTGTTGAGAAGAATCCGACACGGCTGTGACAATTACCATAGGTAATTGGCAGAAACACACAAGCACACATTCTCTTCTGAAGTGAACAGCAGGTGTAAACGTCCAATCACAGCCGTCTTCATGGACTGTGCACATTGTAATCTTATTAGCATTTATTAGTAAAGATTTTTTTTTCATTGTAAAATATCAGCATGTAGACAGCATCTAAAATGTAAACACTTTATTGATAATGCACGTATACAAATGGCTTCAAATTTAATGGTATCTTATGGATTACATTTATAAATACATTTGCTATTAAACTTTGTACATCACTAAGGTCACATACTGTCAGTATGTTGACATTGTGCACAAGTGGCAGTTCTTGCTCACTTAGATGAGATAAGACATGACAGATGAAACAAAAAACACTTTAACATCCTACAACTATGAATGAGATCAACCTGTTATGCACTTAAGACAATGTAGACAGATTATATTAAAGATGCTGACAGACTTTATAATGAACCACTGGAGTTTTTTTTTTTCATCCTCCTTCGTTCCTTCTGGGAAAATTGTCTAATCATCTTGAATTGTCTTAAATTAGAGAGCAACAGAAAAAAAAGAACGAAAAAACCCACTGAGGTCTGAATCGCTTATTTCCTGTGACGACTTTGGCAGAAATCTACTTTTCCGCCCAGTTGAGTTTTTCTCACAATGTGCTCGTGGATGTCAGGAAAAAGTGCTTAAGAACTTTTAGCTATGCGACTGATTATCTGGCTAACTTTAAGGTGTTCCTGTCCTATCTCTGAGCCCAAGGGAGGGATTTAGCTCAGATTGGAAAATCTAATATTTTCTTCAAATAGAAATCAAATAGAAGTCACTGCACAACCTTTGTGTGGCTGAGCCAGGGAAGATGATACAATGCTGACCCTTGGCTGACAGGGAGCGCAGAGTTAAATGTCTTTGATCTAGAGAGCAGGCACTCACAGCTCGTGTGTGTTTGTGTGTGTGTGTGTGTGTGTGTGTAGGTGGGTGTATTCCCTACATTATGGGGACCAATTGTTTCCACAAGTAAAGTAAAACGTCAATTTTGATGTACCAAAAAAATAAGTCCCCATAAGGAACAAAGCTTATAAATCATACAGAACATCTTTTTTTTGTTGAAAATCTAAAATAGCAGAACACTTTCTGTTATGAGTAGGTTTAGGCATAGGGTTAGTGTATGGGGACGGAAGATAAAGATTGTACAGTTTAAAAACCATTATGTCAAGGGAATATTCCCATAAAACATGGAAACCAGGTGTGCGTGTGTTTAATAAACCAAAATTAATAAAAATATAGAACAATTTATAATAATAATTATTATTATCATTGAAGATGATGATGATGATTATTATTATGATTATTGATGATGATGAGTATGATGATGAATTAAGTGAAAATTTGCTGTCAAATAATTATATATTGTATATAATAATACATATTTTTTAAATGTATTTAAATAAATAAATATTTATAATATTTTTAATTACCCAGTTTAATTGAGGTGTTTTTTTTTTGCCCATAGTAATCTTAACTTAATTGTCAAAGATGACTCTTTTTTTCAAGAAGTTGTCTAAACTCACTTGACTCAAAAATATGAGGGGTTTGTATTTTAATTGACATTATACTTCTGTTTTCACCCTCGGTTTATTGTAAATCGGCTGAAATCGATGCTGAGGTAATGTTTCCTTTCCCCCACCGTCAAACAGCAATAATAAACAGAAAATGTGATGCCATTAGAATCTGTGTGTATGGATTACTTGATATTTGACTCTCTACCACGACATGTCCCTTGATACTTTTAGCACAAATACCACAGCAACCACAGCAGCCACTTTTGATTGCGCTAGTATATTGAGAATATCAATGTACGAGCCAGGCAGGTCTGAGAACAAAAAAAAATAAATCGTTTTATCACAAGCAGTTTTGCTCTGCAACTGCATGCAACATCCCGAACTTCGTCTTGTGTTACTTTAGCCCTTGATAATCCAGCCCTCCTCCTCTCCGCAGAGACTCGAGAATGGCTTTTACCCTTCTTTGTGCTCAACAGACTTTACTGGAAACATCATATAATGAAGAAACAAATGGAGTCTGACTGGGCATTAACACCAATAAGGATCAAGCAGCCAGCTATCGTGCTCTCCTTAAGACACTCTCAATTAAATAGACTGAATATCAAAGGCCTTTGCAATCTATGCACAGAAGACTATGTAATTATCCTTTTGTGTTAATGATATTATCCTAATAAAGTCTTGATTAGGTTTGCCACATTACCTTTGTGGCACCATCTTGATATGAAGGATTAAGGCATTTGGGTTTGTGTGTAATCCGGCTGATAAGGAGAAACATGGAAGCTGTGACAGATAATCAAAGCACATTTGCTTCCCACAGGAGAGCAAATCTCTGACTAGGCTGTGAAAGTGATAGGGCTTGTCAGGGCTGACCACAATCATTTTAACCAATGAGAGAGACCTGTTTGGTCCTTTCAAATGGCTCTTTGTTGTTCTCTTTGAGCCTTATATTGTATTAGCGGATGGATTTCTGTGCAGTTTCTGTGTATTTACCTCGCTCTGAGCTACAGCGTGTGTGTGCATGCTAATGCTAAAACATTTGTGATTTACATATGTTTCCGTGTTACTTTGAATCTACATGTTTGTTTATGTGTTAAAAAGGATATTTGTGTTTTCTTTGTTAGGTCGGTGATTAGATTATAAAAGTAGCGAGCAGATAAAACATATTTATGGAAATAAGGAACGGAAAGCAGACTGGTGAGGAAGAAAGCGAGAGCGGACCAGGTCGGCCGGCCCTTGGCAGGGGGTTGTGGTAGGAGCAGATGTAAGGAGACACTCTCGCGCTAGCGGACATATGGCCCTGTACCACAGTCCATGCCAGCACAAGAAGGCTGGTTTACAAAGCTGATGCAGGAAGGGCGGCCTGGTCAGACTTCCTTTCCATGGGCCTGGCAAGCAGCCAACGGTTTTGGAGCCGGAAGGGCTTAAAGCTTGGTCTGTGCCAGCGGATATGGCCGGGCCAGAGCTTTACCTCAGCCCTGGTTATAATTTTCATCCCAATGGTCTAGGAATGTCTTCCTCTTTGCCAGCAGGGCGCAACCTAAACAGGGTTCATGACACAAGAATAGCCTTTGTACCAGGGACACTTCAGGAAACAAACCTGTGGCTTCATTTGTCATTCTATGATGTGTCTGTCTGTCTTTCAGATTTTCTTTATCTTCAAATTGCAATTCTGCCTTAATTCAAATTAAATTCAAATTCAGGAATTGAGCTGGCCTATAAAAGGCATTCTCAGTTAGCACAGAATCTTGCTGTGACGTATCTGCATACAGACATGCAGCCAAATCTATGCCAGAGCTCGCGTGCGATAGCGGGATTGGCAACCGTACGGTTTACAGTGCAGAAATAGAACATCCCTGGATCACCGTGAGTTCCAAACAGAATCCGGTCGCCAGTGCGTGGCGGCCCCGAGGTTCTGCGCCTGACTCGGCTGGCTTTGAGCAAGCTCTCATCCCTCTCAACATCCATTCTGTTATTTCATCTCCCGCAGCTGCCGGGCTTATTTCACCGCTGCCAGCCCATCCGCCTGAGATTTCCCACACTTAAATAACTCTGACAAAAGCCCCCTTGTTGTCTGCGGCTGATTCCCCCCATTTCGGTAGTCCTCTACAAAATAAGCAATAATAACCCAAGAGAGGGCTTCTTTTTGAAAGCTCTTTGGGATAAGAGAGCCAGGAGCAGTTGGATGGGGTGCTGAAGTGGGGGCCTACGGCGTGTTCTGTAGCCCCCTAAATGAAGGCAGCAATTACAGGGAGACGAATGAGAAAGTTCAACCCCGATCCGTTTCTCCCTTTCCCTGTTTTTACCCTCCGACCCATAAATCTGGGACAAGACAGCAACGACTAATTCCCCAGATGGATTTTTAACAACGGGGGCAACTGAAAGGAGGTAATAGAAAGGGCAGCGGAACGCTCCTTTCATTTCTCACCTGTACCCTGCCTCCCCTCCTTCCTGCCCTCTCTCTTTTTCTCTCTGTCTCTGTCTTTCTCTCTCTCCCTTTTTTATGGTCATCATTAAACTAGACCTCCTTGCTCCTCTAACAAGAGGTTTTATAGCCCTCGAAGTTATTAAACACATATAATTACTTTTAGACAGTGCAACTGAGTAGTCGGAGAGTAAGCGAGAGAGAGCAACAGGAGCAAGCAGGAAGAATAAGCGAGGAGAACATTTTTAGCGAATGGTGACTGCGAGCAGAGGTGAGGTAAAAGAGTGTACCGAAATGCTAAATGAGAACTGGAAAAGGAGGGACAAGTGACAAAGACAACAACATCAAGTCTCAAAGCACAAATATTTAATTCATTTGTATGCTGCGGTAATTGAGAAAGAACATCTTTATCCTTTTCCCAAGGGATCTAGTCCATGTGACTCGGGTGAACTAACTCTTTAACAACTGAAGGGGAATATTATCAATAAATAACTATCAGTGAACTATTATTGAACATTTGGAATATAGCGCATATGTTGTATGGACTTCTTTTCTGATACTGTTGTGTTTTGCATATTTCTTCAGCTTCAGTCTCAATTCACTGGAACTTTATTCAAAAATTCACATTTAATAAGATCATACAAGTTTAGTATGGCATGAGGGTGCGTAAATGACTGAATTTAAAATTGTATGTTATTTATTATTTAATCTTTCTTCAGATTTATGCATTATTTACATGTGCAGTGTATGTTTTTATTATATTATTGTTGCTTCATTCAGTAGAGAGCTTGTCATAAACATGTCATAAACATTAGTTTAAGGAGAAAAAGGGTGCTGTCAGTTACTTTACACATTCTTCACACTTCACAAGTGTGTATTGAGGGCTAAAAGTAATTAAAAGGAGTATGACAGACTTGTTGAATTGTTCCTAGAAAAATGACATTCAATGACAACATTTCAGTGATGTATTAATCACTGAACTAAAATTGTTTTCTTTCAGAAGTCTGGTCACCTTACTCTAGGATGAACTATGTAGGAGTTTTCTTTACCCTTCATCATTTTTTTTCTTCTGCTATTAGACACGCAGAACAGGATACAAAGATCTACAAAATCTGCAGATGAAGATATCTAGACTGGAAGCTAATTTGCTGGCTGTGTTTATATAAAGCTGAGTAAATCATCCACAGTGTGCTGACTGATAGAATACAAATATTAGTTGATAGCATTAGTCAAGCCCTTATTTTAATTAGAGTTACACTCAATTAGAATTCGCTTCACTCTGGGTCTGTGACTAGTTGAGCGCTGAGACACAGGGAACCAAACAGCAGCATGGACATGCGCTTACAAATGGTGTAAACTGCGATAAGGGACTCACATCAGGGAGCGTGTGCTTACTTCCTTTGTGATAGAGACATCCGGTGGACACTGAGGTGTGTTACAACTTAAAACATAAACTGTTTTTTGCATTTTGTATAATTTTCTAATTGTATATATATTTTTTTAAATCTAATATTTTATCAGAATAACGATTAATTTGATTTATCATTTATAAGTTATTGTTTTATTTACTTGAATCATTTTATACTTAAATCCTTATTTACTATTATTTTCTTTGCTGAAGAAATCGTTCAGACAGAGGCGCTGTGGCTTGGTGGGGTGTGTTAATAGTTCATATACCAGAGTTGGTAACAGATGACGTCAAATAGACAATAAGAATAGATCACTGATAAATAACCGCTGATGACAGATAAGGATTTGATGTAATGCTTTGATATTAATTTGTCCTAATGCTGGGAGGTTCATTTAGGCTATGTTCAGGTTTGGTGGAAAAGTGACATGAAATGTCTAAGAGAGTAAGGACAGAGAACAAACAGATTATAATATATGAAATGGGCATAAATGTACTTTAATGATTCACATTTAATATACTTATTTAAATGTAAAAAGTAAATCATTATAATTTTATATAAATTTCGGTACATGTTTTGAGTCGCTCATGCTTAATTTGGTTTAAACTGCCACTTAAGGGCCAAATTTCATCACTTTGTTTTCCCGCTTCAGCCACCAGATGGCACCAGCAGTCTATTGTTCTTTGGCACAATCAATATTTCATTGGCAGTCTGTACCATACATCTCTCTCTCTCTCTCTCTCTCTCTCTCTCTCTCTCTCTCTCTATATATATATATATATATATATATATATATAATATATAATATATAATATTTACATCTATAACTCTTTCGAATATAGAATGTAACAGAGTGCACCTTCTTATTTCAAAGGTGCATTTTTTAATTTTAGGGTTCATCTATCCATCCATCCATCCATCCATCCATCCATCCATCCATCCATCCATCCATCCATCCATCCATCCATCCATCCATCCATCCATCCATCCATCCAATCATCTATCTATCTATTGGTGGTTATCAGTCTACATTCTATTGCTCTATCAATATGTGTGTCTGTTTTCCAATCTTGCATTCAGTGCATCTCTCTCTAACTTTGTTAATCCAGAAATTGTCTCAGAAAGTGGACTGCTGTGATAAAATGGATTTATTTAGAAAGAAAATCCTGATATAACTCATGTACTTGCTACAAACACAAGCAGATAAAGGAACCCTTTAGAAATTCTGTAAAAAAAGACATCCTGGATGAGTAAAGAAAGACTATCATTAAGTGCCATTAATGCACCTGCTGCTGTCCAGAGGAGCCTGTAATTATCAAAATGCCATTTCTTTCACAGAATGTTTACTTCTTTTTTTTTTTTAGAAAAACACACTTGAAAAGTCAGGGATTCACCCCAAAATGAATCTAAGAGAGACCTCATTCAGCGACCTCTTGCCAAAAAAAACATTTGAGTATTTTGGTGATCACCAAGTAAATCTAGGCCTCTGCCCTGTCCAGGTCTAAGTTTTCTTCAGGAGCAGCGTATCAGGGTCGCACCGCTTATCTCGGCGTGAACGGTGCTGCATCTGCCGAGCCGAGAGAACGGCAGCTTAGCTCTCCGGAGTTTCCGTGGCGGCTGCATTTATTTCCATTATTAATTAAACTCATTAGCGTCTCTCTGATGAGGCGATGCTCCGGGTTCCTGCTGTGGATGGAAAGAGAAAGAGAGATGGAGACAACAGAGAGAATGACAGAGAGAACGAACACAACGAGGCCTTTTGTTGGCTAATCCCCTTTGTGTTGTGAAATTTTTGGCTCTCTCGGTTTTAAAATAGATGGGAGCCTTTTTGCTCCTCTCCTGTGTCTAAGCTACGGTTATTTTCATAATACAATCTGATGTTGTACCTTCACTGATTTCTTAGGCTTAAAAAAGTTCAAAAAGCTGTGCTGTAATATTATCAGTTTGCTGTCTTGCTTGTGCAGCACTTTGAACCCGGTAAAAATAATGGATGTATTCTTGTAGAATTACCTTCAAAGTACAAAAACTCATCTTTGTAGGAGATTTAATAGATTAGGGGGAGAAACGAACCACATGTGTGTGCTTTCATAACCGTCTCCAAACGGCAGCGGTGCAGCCAAATGAATCAGATAAACACACTCAGTATGAGTGCCCAAATGTTCCTCAATAACTGTTTGACACTTAATTAAAACTTTCATCAGCGCCACAGGAAAAGCAGATCAGTTCATTTCAGGGTTACACCTTAATTATACAATATACTCCAAATCATGTTGTCCCTAATGAGGAGCAGGGTGAGAGTGGAAATTAAAAGGCTTTTTAGATCGGTGAGAGTGCCTCTTTTTCTAATCTAGTCGGAGTGAGATTTGCAAGACGCCTCCAGGGGGTAGGATTGAACCAGAATTGTGTCGCTAATGTTACCCGGTGCTTACAGATGCCATATTAGTTGAGATCACAGGCCTCGTTTTTTGCAAAGCATTACAGTGACATTACACATTATGCTGTTCGTTTTCTCATCTCTTCTGCTACCATGATCAGATTTGATTGCTTTCGTATTGGTGTTGGTCTGCGGGGGTCTTGCGTTTTGATTGATGATGTTCTTGTGTGTGCTGTTGGGCAACTTCGAGATGTAAGTTTATGTTCACATAAAACACTGCACTTTAAGGAGGCTGCTCTCCTCCCACTCCTGCTTTTTCGATTTTCCCGTTCTCCTGTTTTCGGTTTCAAAGCACAGCTGACTCATAGCGGCAAAAAGCCTGTAAAGATAGACCTGGAAATAAGAATGGAAATATCCGGATAGAGGAACGTTGGTCCTGCCAAATGCTCACCTAGTGTTATCTGGCTCAATCAGGTGGCGTACGGCCAGTCTCACCTGTCTTGTCTTTAATAACTTCTATAATTCTTTGATTATCAGTCGGATCCAGAAGCTTGTGAAGTCTCTAAAAACAGCTTTTTATTGATTGGGCCATATTCCCAGTTTTAAAGGGCTAGTTCACAAAAAAACCAAAAACAATTCTGTTATTTACTCACGTGACATACCATACTTACATTTTGTTCGGTTTGACACATTAATAAAATGTTTAAGTAGTGTATAAGTCATGCTTTTTTGAAAGTTTCAATCCTTGTTTATTAATTGAATGTGGCATTATTTCTCCAGTTTTCAGTGTCACATGATCAATCATTCTAATATGCTGATTTGCTGCTCAAGAAACATTTCTTATTATCAATGTTGAAAACAGTGCTGCTTCAAATTTTTCTGGAAACCATAATGCATTTTTTTCTCTGGGTTCTTTGATGAATAGAAAGTTCAAAAGAGCAGCATTTACTTGAAATATAAATTATAACATTATAAATGTTTTATTATCACTTTTGATCCATTTAATGCATTCTTGCTGAGTAATATAAAATATTAATTCTTAGTGACTCCAACTTTTGAACTGTAGAACTCTGGAGAGCGTGAAATGTTCCTATTGACAGCGGTGAGAAATGTGGCCAACCACAGACATGTTTGTTGATCTCTTGAAAGCCATGGCCAATCACAGGTGCTCAAGTTTGAATCGAAGTTTTTGTTCAAAGTGCTGAATTCTGCTTCCTTTTGCGAATCCTCTCATTAACAAACAAAGACACTGTGTAAGTAAGAGATTCATTATGCAGTGTAGACACCTTTACTGATTTTAATGGAACACTGTGAGATCGCGAACTGAGAGTGACAGCTTAATTGTGATTGTAAAGTGAGTGCTCTTTCCTATTTTCAAGGCTATATAGCTAAAATCCAGTGAATAAAAGTATTGTTTTTCATGTTGCTAAGAGGAACAACGGCCAATTACACACTGCAAAGTTTTGGAAGTGACATCTACATATAAATGCGTGATTCACTCTTGAAATTGCAATTGATAATATGGCATGTCAAAATAGGTATGTGCAATGTAAATGCAGACTCATAGATTACTAGAAATAAAAATATAAAAACTATTTGTATCAATATATATTTGAAATTCCATTCGAATTAGCTTTTGCTTACACATTACATATGAACTTTACTGAAGAACCCTCACTAATTTCAGATACTCAGTGATTTGTCCATTAAAAGTTTAAAAGTTAGTTGCACTCAAAAGTTAGTTATCAAGCATCTCAGTTGTAATTCAAGTGAAGTGTTGTCAGTCTTTAGAGATGATTCACAACTCTTTGCTGTGCCACAAACAGGATTTTGGATGACGACATATGCATGGACCAATCACTGAATAGATTTCCTTATTTAAGAATATTCTCAGATAAATTCACATTGAATGGAGAGTTTACATTCAACACACATTTGGGAGGAAGAAGAGCTGACAAAGATGATTCCTGCTCTGTCTAAACGATACTGTTTGATAAACTGTTCGTCGTCAAACATTTCAAAAAAATTATTCCTCTCCCGAAAGGTTTGTCTCCTTAGTGCCATCACAAGCCCCTACTGGCAACTCCTAACCACTTGAGAGACCTCTCGAACTGTCTTAAATAACTGGGAGAGTAAGAGTGATTCTTAACTTTAAGAAATTTGATAACTTGCTTTTATACTTAAGTTTGAAGTAGGAGTACATTTCATGAAGTCTCAGCACTTGAGACAAAAATGGTACTTTGAGAAGCTTGATAAAAACGGTCAGTGTATAATTATCTACCTTGTGGTATTCACAAAACATCTTAAGGCTAAAAGTAGCTCCTAACTTGCCAATGTAGGAGAAACTTAAAAATAAAGGGCGTGTCAGTCCTAATTTTAGGAATCCTACATTTGTGCCCTAAGAGTATTTCACAAAGCATTTTAGCGCAAAAGCTAGCTCCTAAATATGTGAAATGCTAAAAGTAGTCAAAAGGACTCCTAAATCACTAAGACCAAATAACAAACAATCTTAATGGATGTCCCCGCAATCCGCCTCAGCAATCCACCCAAAAACACTGTTGAGGAGATTGGTGATATAGCCTTGGGTGTTGAACCTTTTCTTCTTAACTGCAATACATGTTTTGATTTATTGATTTTAATCTATGATAAAATGCCAACAATAAATCTTTAATAAATAAATAAATATGTCAGATTACCTGTAGCAGATGTTTTCACAAGTTCACACTTATAAATGATTGAATATAGAGTATATAAGCGTAAAATAAAAAATAAGCGTATCGATCGAGAGCTTTGAGCTTGGAATTTAGTGCAAACCCAGAGTTCTGCCCCTTATCGCAGACCGCGAGTGAGGAGCGGGGTGGCGGAGGGATGCAGAAAACAGTCGAGGTAACTATACTTCTAGTTACCTCGACTGTGTACCTCCTCTCGAGCTGATTAGATAGACAGTTTGAACATGCTCCTCTTGAACTTTTTTATAAAACACAATTTTCACTTGAATTCTGCAATCTCTTGAGATACAAACATATATGAGGCTGCCAATTAGCTTAACATAAATTAGTTTAATTAGTGACACTTGGCCTACTTTTTAAAATCTTTATTTGAATATGGCAACAATCTTATTTTAAAAGCTTTATTTGAATTTGGCAACATGTTTCCTTATTCTACAATACTTCTATAATTAAATCACTGACAGAGACTCCTCTCCTATCAGCCTGTCACTGTGGTCATAGTTAGTATACTAATAGCAACGAGGTCAACCCCACCCTTACTCTTAGCTTAAGACTTCTCTCTATTCCTTAGTAAAAGTTGCTCTCAGCTGCTTTGTGAATAGGTTTTAAGAGAAAACTCGTAACTAAGAACTTTTACTGTCATTTAGGATAACTAAGATCAAATGTTTTTGTGAATACGGACCCTGATTAGTAAAATTAAAATGTATGACCCTGCAAATCAATTAAACAACTAATACATTTGGATTTTTTGAATTTAGAAATTTGGTTTGTTATGATCCATAAATCTCAATTTTAGCAATGGCAAGTGATATACAGACAATGATACGTGTTTAACAACAATAATGTTCATAGTTTTGATCTACTGTTTTAACATAATATAACTTATTTGTAATTATAATATGGTTAGTTTCTATTGATATCGAAGTGTTCATGCTTAATATGTAGCTCTATTTGACAAATTTTGTATCGGGGTCCCTGCTCCTGTGCACCATGTTTCTTTCGCCTAAGGGGTCCTTGCCCTGAAAAACGTTAAAGACCCCTGCTGTAATATATATGTAACTGGTCGTACTCAACCTGCTCCGAGTGGGATTCGAACCTTGGTCTCCGGTGTGGGAGGCAGACGTTCTATCAAGGAGGCTAAAGACTGCAGCCCCTAGCATCAGTCGCCAAAGCGCCCCAGGAGCTCTTACTGGCCTACGACAGTTACATATATTGTATATCATATTACTCTCTCTTGTTCTTTTTCTCATTTTTCAGCCCATCTTATTGGCATGTTCTGCCGTGGATGCAGAGCACCAAACAAAGCATCCTGTGTCGTCTCTCTTATAACTCGCGTCTTTCTGACAGGCGTGCACGAGAGACCGTGGCGAATAGTGGTACAAGCTGTGGTGCGTCCACAGACGCTGACATTATTATCGAAAGGTCGCAAGCATAATAAGATCATAGACCTTGCACATGGAGAACTGCCGAGAGGGAGAAAGAAACACAAATATTTACCCTGGATTGATTGGCAGGTGTGATTGTGTCCTCTCTGTTTCTATTGTGGCTAGATAATGGTACGCAAAGGGGCCGTCAACGGCGATCAATGTAAAGGGAGAGACGGAACGCTTCTCCTAAATCCTGGATGGGTTTGGGCTAGAGGTCACCTTAGAAAATTACACACACGTCTCTGTGTTTAAACAGCACTGGCATTTGAAAATGTGGGAACAGTTTGGGGGCGGGGGGATCAGAATAGAAGAATCTGAATTACTCACAGGAAGTTGCCATTAACAGGAATAACAGGAAAAATTATCTATCTATCTATCTATCTATCTATCTATCTATCTATCTATCTATCTATCTATCTATCTATCTATCTATCTATCTATCTATCTATCTATCTATCTATCTATCTATCTATCTATCTATCTATCTATCTATCTATCTATCTATCTATCTATCTGTTCATTCTATCATTCTGTATGTCTGTCACTCTATCATTCTATCGATCTATCTGTCTGTCTCTTGTTCTATCATCTCGTATATATCTGATTTTTCTAAACTTTCAGACAAGGGTTTGTCAAGCCGACATTCAAAGTTTGTCTTGATATCTTTGGTTTTTAAAATCAGTTGAACAAATTAACTTCTTTGATTTTTATCTCATTTTAATTCTATTTCCTTTGATTCAGATTTGAAATGCAATTCTGCATCCTATTTGGTCCGTGTACTTTTGCGTTCATTCCTTCTTCCATTTTTAACCACAGAAACCAAAACAAAGAACGTTTGTTGCGTTTTTAAATGCTATTTTGAATACCAACATTTTTAAAACCGTATACACCAATGTCATGTGCAAAATAAAAAATGAACATATTAATGTCAAAAATTTTTAGATGTATACATTTTCTTTTGTAAATTACAGTTTCTCCCACACTTTTGAGAGCCATAACTGAAACCATTTTAATACATGACTTGATTTAAAAACCCAAACGGGCATTGCAGAACACCTGTACCAACATGATGACATGCCTCTTGTCCCCATTAAAATGTCCCATTCTCACTCACGAGGGGTCCGAGAGCATACATGTCCGAGAGAAATGCTGTCACTATACTGATGACAAGCATACCAGCAGCGACGTGGGACATTCTTACGGGCTGTTCACAAGTCTGATCTTTTGAGCACTGAAGTTTTCCAGCCATCGTTTTCCACACCTTTTTTTGACGCGAGATGTGAACAGCCCCTTAAAGCGCTTAATGTGGCTTAATGTGCCAAGACAGTGACATTGGAGGACCAAACCAGTACACACCTTATTACTGTAATAAAGCATACATAGCTAGTAGCTTCATAAGTATGAACACAATTAATTAGCCTACACGTTAAGCTTCTTCCTAAAATAAAATACTGTTACAAAGAAAAAGCTTAATGCATCAAGACAGTGATATCAAAAGACCAATCTGTACACATTATTAATAAATCAAAGCCTGCTAGGCTAGACAAGCAGATCAGGCCGCATTTGAACTTAACGCGTTCAGAATTTTCCACTTAGAAAACAGTTTAAAACGCTTAATGTGGCTTAATGCAGTAAGACAGAGATAGATTCAGTATCTACCTTAATAAAACATACTATATACATGCAGATGCAGACACGTTAAGCTTTTCTTTATAACGGCTTTCCGGCTGGGGAGAAAACACTGAACATAAAAGTATTGTTTTTCCACTTTGTTTACGGTGCCGTTGTCTTGGCAGTAGATGGTGTTGATTAAAAGAAAATGGCTGAGAAAATAGTTTTCCCTGGTTGTTGTTTTAGTACATTAAGCCTCATAAAGTGCTTTAGAATGTCCCAGCGGCCCTAACGCATTGCTTTCAATGAGAATTGAGAAACATTTCATGTCAAACCTCCACTGAGGCAAAGGGCACGGGAGCTTTGTGTTTATGAAAACTATATATTTGGGTATAATTTTGTCATCATAACATATTTTGGAGTATTTTCAATTTGAGCAGCCAGTTACATCTAGCATAGCCTATAAAGTAACTCCTAAACCTTTACAATTTCTCGATATAAAACAATATAGGACCCACTTTATTAGGTGGCCTTAACTACTGTACTAACATTTGAATTAATAATTTGATGCAATGCATGTATTTTGTACATACATGTTTTTACATTGTACTTACATTTAAAAATGACCTGTATGTAAGCGTGAGCACATCCCGTGCGCACCGCACTTTATTTTCTAATGCAAGCATTTCTGTCCGTTTAGTGAACGGTGGAAGCAGATCTCACACACACACACACACAGGTCCTCACTCCTGCGGTCACACATCGATGCAAATTAAGAAATACTGCTCTTATTTTTAAAGTACCGGTACTAATAAAATTTCATATTGTACCCAACTTACCCAGTCGACTAAAAATATTGACGACGACTAATTATCAGCGTCGACACAGCCGATTGTATCGACCAATCGCGACAGGCCTGATTCATATAAAACTGAGTGAAAAGTAAAGAGACGGGATCGAGACCAAAAGCTCGATAATGTGGTGGAGCGATAAACAAGATGCTTAGAAATGGTCATGTTTAGGTTGAAGTTATGTTAAAAAAAATACATTCAAAAAATTACAATGTAAATTAATCAGTCATATTTGAGGCATTTTGATGTGAGTCAAAATGCATTAGAGGGCACTTTTATTGTCTATGTATTGACGCAAAAACCCTAGAAATTAAATTATTGAGCTTACTGACATTAAAAAACAAGTTGGATGTCATTTATATTTTTTTAATAAAATAATAATATTGTATAAGGAAAATTTGCTTGTATCTGCTACTTCTATTAATCAGTGTTAAAATAAAAAGAGAAGAAGCCAAATCTTCCATATTTCATTTCTGGTTTAAAAAAGGAAAAAGAAATGGATGCAAAAGTACACAGACACTGTTTGTGTACCTCAGTTTAAATTCAGTAATTCAATTAAAATTCAAAAGGCATTCCCAATTCAATCCTGAATGGCGCACCACCCTGCAAAAGACGTGTGTGTGACTTGAATGGGCTGATAAAAGTAAAACTCCACAACATTATTCCAATTAAATTGCTCTTTCAAGAGACAAGAGCAAGTTTGACGAGGAACATCAAAAGCACGGATTAAGACGGCTTGCCAGCTGGTTGTATGTCATAGTGTGTTCACTTGGTAGGTGAAGTACAACCAAACGGCAAAACAACATCTTCAAAGACGTCTCAGCTGCCAGGTGCTTAAAAGGGCGAACCGAACATTGTCAATCCAGACAGGATAGACAAGTCAGTATCACTACTTCCACAAAAACAACCCAAAAGTAATAAAAAGATGTTTGATGTCCACCTTTCAGCCTTGAATAATAATTGGTACGGAACGATCGGGTGCTGCGGTGTAATATAATCAATGTATCTTTACAATGCATCGTGTCTGCAGGGAGATGATGTATGTGACAAAATGGTGCATATGAATACTTTATCCAATGCACCATGATTTTTATAGCATTTGACGTAACGTGCATTTCCACCCTGGCTGAAAAATTCAGGAGGTCATGGCAGGTTTTTTCCCCTTTCCTTCATTTTCCAGCATGCATCACAGGCTAATGTTTTACCTTAGCTGTTACATCTCATCACCGCGCAGATCTCCCCCTAAAGAACAGAAGTAATAACCGTGAAACAGTCCCTCACCGACATGCAGAAGAAGATTAAGAGTGTTAATATGCTGTACTTTTCGCAGGATTTTGCACATACACACGTGTAGTCTGGGACACACACTTACGATCTTTACCCCCAGGCTCTGGCTCTCTTTCAGCTGTGCTCTGCATGAGCTAATGACAGCTCTCAATGACATAGTGTAACTCAGGGCCAGGCTAAATGCACCAGTGCACGTCTGTCATGGCCTTGCCTGACACACACACATGCACACTCACACAGGCAGAGGTTGAATTTCCATCTCATACTGCTGACCTGCCCTGCAGACACTTGTGGATTTATTCACGTACAGTTATAGAGAGACTGTAAACCATCTCGCCATCTTATTTCATGAGATTCCATCGCCTTACAGTCCCCTTGTTTGAGTTGTTTGATGAAACGGCAAAGCTGTGTGCCAACATTCTCGTGCAGGGGTAAAATTTAGTGTTGAGCCACATGAGAGTCTTGAAGGGTTAATAAAGCTACTCTCTTGACAAGTGTGATCATGTGAAATACTGTTCAAGGACATTTTGGAGCACAGCATTCGTGTGAAAACAGTGTTTTGCTTGAGCAGTTTTAATCTCTGCAACAAAATAATTCTTAAATCTTTGTTGACAGATTTTTAAAAATGTATTTCAGATGATAGCAAAAACAGCAAATATAAGGCGAATGAAACAATGATGAAAATGTTAAAAATCTTATTTAAATGTAAGCATTTTTCATTTCTAAAAGGTAGCTAATATTTCAGTAAACTCATTATTTTATGCTTTATATCATTACTTTGTTGATATTAATAATATTTAGGTTTATCTACAGTTTGACACATTTTTTAAAACACTGTTTTTGTTGAGTAAAATAATTTTCAGTTTCAGTCAAATGACTGAATATTGCTTAACTTTAAAATATGTTTTTGTCAAAAGGCTAAAAAATAGCGAATAATATTCCATTTCCTCTTGATATTTTGTGTACTCTCTTAGATCGTTTTTCTCGACTAATTTCCCTGCTGTAATAATCGGAGTCTCCAGAGTAAAAGGCCGCAAGATGTAGGAGTGCTGAGGGTGAAATATGATGTGCACTGAGATATAGTTGAACAATTGGATGTACAATACATGACTGAAAGTCTCATCAGTATGGAGGTAATTAAAGCAGCGTCAATTCACACAGGCAGTTCACTGGAGGCAATTTCAGCTTTATGAGAGATGTTTTGGTCTAGAGGTACGCTTCTGTATTTAAATGTGAGAGGTTGCGTGTTCAAAAGTTGCTCAACTGATTTTTGCTGCCCTAAATTACTGCTCTATGCCAGTGCCTTTGTTTTCTATGCCAGCTACTGAGGAAAGATAGGCAAGGCAAAGGCAAGGCAAGTTTATTTATATAGCACATTTCATACACAATGGCAATTCAAAGTGCTTTACATGAAAATGAAATTAAAATAGTGATAAGAATTAAGAATACCACGTGTAAGACTTAAAAATAAAACAGGATAATTAAAAACAGTTGTAAAGAGAATTTTTAAAATAAGAAGACAATAGAAATATATAGTTGTAAAGATATTTAAAAAGAATAAAATTATTACAGTGTATATATAGATAAAAATAAAATAAAAATAAAAATTAAGATGATGCATAGATTAGAATAGGTGCAATCAGTCGGACGTACAGTGGCACAGTGCTCATTCAGTAAAGGCACAGCTGAACAGATGTGTTTTGAGTCTAGATTTGAATGTGGCTACTGTTGGAGCACATCTGATCTCTTCTGGAAGCTGGTTCCAGCTACGGCTGGCACAATAGCTGAACGCCGACTCTCCTTTCTTTGAGTGAACTCTTGGTATTTCTAGCTGACTTGATCCTGATGATCTGAGTGATCTGTTGGGTTTGTATTTAATCAGCATATCTGCAATGTATTGAGGTCCTAGGTCATTGAGTGATTTATAAACAAGTAATAATACTTTAAAATTGATCCTAAATGTAACTGGAAGCCAGTGTAACGACCTGAGGACTGGCGTGATATGGTCAGATAACAGGCCTGTTCATTGTAATGATCTTCAAAGTTTAAAGTTTGCTGCATGAGCTCAAAAACTAACTGGGTTTAAAAAAAATAAAACTAAACTAGCAGCGATGAAAAGGCCCTTGCACATGCACCGCCACCCGGTGGCCTCAGGAAAACAGTGAATAGTGGGCGACATTAGGGCTGGGCGATATATCGAATATTAGCGATAATATCGCAAAAATCTTGACGACGATGTAAAATTTGAAAATATCGTGAATATCGAATATTTCAGATTCAACATGTATACTTTCCCAAAAAACATTACCAGATAACTCAGAGGTCTGCTTTCACCATTCACTAAGCATTGGAAGCAGAAGAGTTAAATATATACGTGCAGCGCATGACAAAGAAAGCATCAGAAACATGCGCGCATGAGAGAAATAGTAGCGCGCGGGACTCTAACCTAAAGCGTGCGCGCACACACCTTTCAGACAACATACGATCGGGATTCAGTTCTTTCATGGATTATTGGGTTTCAATGGTCAAACAAATGTAAAAATGCACGTCCTGGCGAGTATTCAGGTAAACACAGTAGTGTATGTCTTTAGTGAATGTACACAGAGTTGAGTGAGACATCGTGTGTTACAATGAATTTGGTCCGTCGAGGTCTTAAAGGGCCGGACCTCATATTCTGTGTGATTTAATGTTCATCAAACAACAATGAAAAATCGAAAACTACCCCATGCTTGGCTAAACAACTTTAATATATGTATTAAGAATCAGTGTAGCCTATAGTTAAGTTTTAAGCAGTTTTTTTAATATATATTTGATATTTGATTTATTTCTTGACTTGCTACTGTTAAATAGACCCACTGTAGCTGAAAATAAAGCACTGTTTTTGTCATATTGTTTGTAATTTGCATGTTTTGCTTAAAAAAAAGATAATATTAAAAATCTATATTGTAATTATAAAAGTACATTAAAAAAAATATTAAATTACTCATATCATAAGCAATTGCAAACATATCAAGATATATATTGAATATCGTAAAAATGTTGAAAATATCGAGATATACTTTTTTTTAAGATATCGCCCAGCCCTAGGTGACATGCATTTAAGCGGGTCAATTTAGGAGAAATATGGCAAACTCACTTCAATGTGCCACACTTCCTTCTGCCAGCAGGTGGCTTTTTTGACTATAACTGAATATTGCCATGTAGATGTCTTCAGGTCAGGACTATTATCAAACATGTGAAGTTTGAGGCATATCGGACATTGTATAACTGAGTTACAACAACTTCCTGTTTAATGGTGTAAATCACATACATTAGCACATAGCCACGTGTTGCAAGATTGAATGTGTTTCTAACGTGTTTGGTATTTCATGGCATATTTAAAAGTGTTTCTGGGAGTGAATTATAGTATAAAGCATGCCATTTCCTGTTGCCGGCAGGTGGCGCTATGACTAACTGAATATTGGCATGTAGATGTGTTTAGGTCAGGACTCTTATCAAACATGTGAAGTTTAGGGCAGATCGGACATTGTATGCCTGACTCACAACAGCTTCCTGTTTTATGGCAAAACATCAGACTTTGTGAGGCTGCCACAGACACACCCTTCAGTGAAAACTCAAGATCTTCACAATGTAACATCACCAAAGCCTTTAGATTAAACTGACCAAATATAATGTTGATCTGGGTACATCTCAATGAGGAGTTAATCACAGTGTAAAACATGTCATTTCCTGTTTCCCACAGGTGGCGCTATGACTTTCACTGAATTTTGGCATGTTGATGCCTTAAGGAAAGGTCTCTAATAAAACATGTGAAGTTTGGGGCAGATCGGACATTGTATGTCCGAGTTACAACAACTTCCTGTTTCATGGCGAAACAACAAAATTTCTGAGGCCGCCACGGACACGCCCTTCAGTGAAAATTCAAGATCTTCGCAATTTAACGTCGCAAAGGCCTTTAGATTAAACTGACCAAATATGATGATGATCTAAAATTGTTTAATTACTGTAATCAATGTATTGAAGTGATACTGCTGATTGCCATGAATATAGCCATTGTTGCTGAAATGGCATTATATCATAAATAAATAAATAAATATGATGATGATCTGATTAAATCTCTAGGCAGAGTTGATTAAAGTACAACGTCTGGTAATGGCAAAATTTGCAACAATTTTGCAATGAAAATTTAATATATCTCACTTCCTGTTGGTTTTCAGATTTCGTCCCAGGATACTTTTTTTGTAGGTATTGGGCTGTTACATGTGTCTACCGAATTTCAAAGCTGTACGTGAAACGTAGCGGGAGGGGCACTACGTTAGGTGGCGCTGTCGAGCCATTTTGCCAGGCCTAATTCTGAATCCCATAACAGACGTAAATTTTCGCCAATTCTGACGCGTGTACACAGTTTTGTGAGTTTTCGAGCCCCCAAAAAAGCGATTAATTTGGGAGAATAATAATAATAATAATAAACGGAGCAAATCCAATAGGGTCCTCACAACATCGGTGCTCGGGCCCTAATAATAGTCTGAATTGTCACAATTCACTTTTTTTTATGGTCACACTTTAGATTAGGGTCCAATTCTTACTATTAACTAACTATTAGCCTTGACTTTTTCCTAATTACTGCTTATTAATAGTAGTAGTTTAGGTATTGGGTAGGATTAAAAAGGTTTAGAATATAGTCATGCAGAATGAGGCATTCATATGTGCTTTAAACTAATAAACAGCCAATATCATAGTAATATGCATGCTAATAAGCAACTAGTTAATAGTGAGAATTGGACCCTAAACAAAAGTGTTACCCCTTTTTTTATACTGTGGTGGAAACAAGCTTCCATAGATGGTGAATAGAAACCCAGAGAGCCTTGCTGAGGTTTGTAGTAGCGGCACAAAGGGAATAATTTGAGCTCTTCTTGACCAAAGGTGAATGTCACAAGACTAGAGAAGACTGACACTGGAGCAGCAGAGATAGGTACTGTTGGACCTGGGTCAGGTGCAGGTGAGACATCACAAGTGCTGGCTTTTCTGAAGCCTGGAGAAGCATACCTTTCTTCCGTCTCCTCTTTCCTGCTCTGTCAGTAAAGTCTATGTGCCAGAGGCAACAAGTCTTGCTTTCTACAGCCTCTGACATGCACTCGGCAGGAGTTCACTGTGGCCAACTATTGGCTGCCCTTAAGTAGGGCCTAGTTGTTGTAATCCCTCAAGCAGTGTGTATCATCTCCGCAGGGTACATCTGCTTTGATGGACTGAGTAAAGCCTTCCATGTATAAACCATTTAAGGTAGCCTCAACCTACGATGAAGAAAGCTTTGAAAACTGCAGCCACACACTGTCGCAACAGTTTGACACTTCATAGCAAAATGCACAGCATTTCAAAAGCACCTTAATGTCACTAATGATCTAGAACCAATTTACATTTATTCATTTAGCAGATGCTTTTATTGAAAAGTGCTCAAAGTTTTTGGACAGTTCTTAGAGTAGCATAAGCTAAAATAGGGAGGGAATAGAGGATTTTTTTTTTTGAAGATGAGTTTAAGTGCTCACGGAAGACATTAGTTTTCAGCTGTCTTTTGAATGTTGTCAGTGATTCGTTCCACCAGCAAGGAACAGTGAACGAAAACGTTCTGGAGAGTGATTTCAGGCCTCTCTGTGGTGGTACCACAAGCCGTCGCTCCTTTGCTGAGCGAAGGCTTCTGTCGGGGATGTAGATTCGTAGGAGCGAGTGGTAGTATGCAGGTGCTGAGCCTGTGGTGGATCTGTAAGCAAGCATCAACGCCTTGAACTTGATGCGAGCAGCGAGTGGTAGCCAGTGCAGAGAGATGAAGAGAGGTGTGACGTGGACCCTTTTGGGATTGTTGAAGACAAGTCTTACCGCTGCGTTCTGAATCATTTAAAGCGTTTTGATTGCACATGCTGGAAGTCCAGCCAGAAGTGCATTGCAGTAGTCAAGCCTTGAAATGACCAGGGCCAGGTCATTTTCATTTCTTAAACAACCATGTAGGAAGACACATTATGGCCATATTCCAGGATGACAATGTCAAGATTCATCAGGCTCAAACTCTGAAAGAATGGTTGGGAGTGAGCATGAAGAATAATTTTCACCTATGAGTCCAGACCTTAAATTCATTGAAAATCTGTAGGATGTGCTGGAAGAGACTTTACAGAGTGCTGGACACTTGCATTGTCAATACAAGATCTTGACCAAAATTTGATGCACTAATTTGTGCATGATTTTTTGGTCAAGATCATATATTGACCATGCAAGAGTCCAGCACTCTGTAAAGTCTCTTCCAGCACATCCTACTGTTTTTTTTTAATAATTTTCTGTAGTCGTATACTTCTCTCTCTCTCTCTCTCTCAAAAAAAAGTGAACTGTAAAACCAGTGTATTGGAAGGTATTTAGATATCTGAGGTATTTGAGATTATTAGGATAGGGTTTTTGTTAAACGTCCTGGTCTCATCGCGCATCTCTGTGTTAACAGCTGTATGAACTGACGCTAATATCTATGGACTTAAGGTAATCAGCTAACCTACCTAGTTCACTTTGGTGAATATGAAGTAGTTTTATTATATTGTAATATCTAAACATTAGTGTGAAGAACATTTTTAAAACTTAGATATCAATCTGCATATGAGGGAGATTGGCTATGCTCATCTTTGCTTGCTCCTTTTAAGTTATCTTGAGTAAAACAGCTAATTTTTTCATGAAGCACATACAAAAGACTTGAACAATGTGATCTGTTCTACAGAATACGGAAGTTAAATTGCACAAAACCCCTATTGGTAATGGACGGCCATTTCTACTTGGTTGTTGTGTATTTTGACTAAATGTTTTGTAATTTCTATCAGAATTATATTGGCTATTGAAAGATCCAACCAGTATCGCTCAGCCACTAATATTGAAGCATCTTAGTAGTAGACAGGATGGTACATGACCATTTGATTTACCTTTATAACTCTCTATAGTGATTGAGAATGCAGCATTTTGTTTTAGCTTTCTTACATGCATGGCTGCTGGTGGAAGAGTGACTCTTGACAAAAAAACAGAACAGGAATAATAAAAAAAGACACAGCGACCCCACATGGTCACTAGAAGATGTCTTGGGAGATACATGTCAACTTTCCGACATGATAGTTAGGCAGCATTGTTCTAGCTTTGTAAAGTTCCAGTCATAGTCGATCCATGCCAGGGAGGAAACGTTCCACTGAACGAGATAATTGAAAATCAAAAAGGACTTGGTTAATTTGATTAGGCGGTGCCCGAGCCTGAATTGTTCTTCATCAAACTAGATTTCATTATGACACGGCAATTAAACACTGCTGGCACTCGGGCAGAATGGTGGGCTGAGAGAAGAGGAGAGAGAGAGAAAAGAGGGATAAAAGGAGTGATCGTGTCAGAGAGGGCAGGAAGGACGATCAGTGTTATGCTGAAATCATCATTATAAAACACAAGCATGAAGGTTTTAATAGAATAACTTGGCCTGAGATGACATTATTTCATGTTTTTATGTGTTTTGTTTATGCAGAAAGCATGTGAAGTAATACTATTCATATTTAGAAAGAGGAATAGGTGGAAGAAAGAAACTATTTTATAGTTTTGGCTGTGATAGCATATACATAGAGTAGTCCCAAATCACTTTTACCAAAATGCTCCCTGCTGTCTCAATAATCATTTGAAATATTATGTAGTTAGCAATGCTGAGATGCTGTTTATTTACCACAGGTTTTGCACCAGCAGTATCAATAAACAAAATTAATACAAATGACATAATATAGGAAAAAAGTGAGTTTATCGGCCAATGTTCTGCTTGTAAAATGCAAATTGAGATTAAATGAAAAAATGTAACCTGTAATGAATGAAATATCAATTGTGAAGTTCTTGATTGAGTTAACTTTTTAGACTACCTGTATAAAAGATACATCACAATGCAAAGTTGCATATGCTAATCCATCTCTTGAATTAAACAAAAGGGTGAAAATGAAGTGCCACACAGAGGAAATTAAATATCAGCTCTATTTAAATGTTCTGTTTTTGATGACAGCGCCATAAGAGCGTTTTACGGTTCAAAGTTTGTATTTTAAGAGAATGGATAGAACCAAATTGCTCTGCTACTATTAATATTGTACATTTGTAGCTTAATTTAACTAATTGGCCTGTTGAACTAGCGTTTGGACAAAAGCCATTCATTTTCACCCCTCCAGACTCTATCACTTCTACAAAGGGCATGAAAACTCTGGGTTGTCTTGAAGAGTCAGCACATTTCAAAGCCTGCTTCATGATTCTGATCTGTCCATCTGCATTTCTGCTGCTGAGTGCATATGTCATTTAGTCTCTAACAATGGCTCTGCCCCCACATGCATGGCCTGCTGGGTAATTAAGCTGACTATCTATGAAGGGAACTGCAGAAATTGAGGAGCCTTATGGAGTTGTGGCCGGCACCTCTATGGAAGGGCTTTATGGCTGACAGGGACTATTACTTCCTCCCAGGCTTTGCGAGCTGATGGCTGATGTTGTTTTTCTCTTTTTTTGCCATGCCGTCACCTTCACAATTTCAATCATCCATCTTGGTTCTCCAACTCAGCTGCTGTTCCCCAGTTTCTGTGGAGCTAATTGTGCAGAAACGCAGTGGGAAGGAGCTCTAGCATTAAGCCCTGCCTTCTGACAGAAGGGGAGGAGGTGGATGCAGGAGAATTTGTTACCAGAGAAGGAAACACCGCTCTTTGTTTAATAGAAAAACAGACGAAGAGGGTAGTGACTGAGAATTCCCGAATGAGCGCGGAAACAGTCCAGTGAGGATGATTGCTCTTGCATCTCATCCGTGCTATGCGGTACACTCTATTACATCTTCTCTTGGGTGAACGTGCAAAAACGCTGGAGGGTTTATCAGAGTCACTCATCACTGAGTCCATAGATTAATGCTGCATGCTATTTTGGAGGAAATTCACCTCCACGGGTTTTATATTAACTAATATCACAATCTCAGTCTCTTAATTTATTGATAAAACACATTTAAAAACAACCACAGTTGACCAATGTGTTGTACAATGTTCTAAAAAGACTTCAAATAGGCCAATAAATACACCAAAACCAATATAAAACGATTCATAATAATAAAGTATGTATAAAACAAAGGACATCACAATTCATAGTCTATAGTGAAGAGATACGTTTTAACTTTGATTAAAAATATGTAATGTTGGCGCAGTTCTAATATGGATTGGTAAGCTGTTCCAAAGTTTAGGTGCAGCTATGGCAAAAGCTCGAGCACCTCTAGATTTGAACTTTGACTTTGGAAAAGTTAACAAATCTCTGGTTGGCAGTCCTAAGAGTTCTCAACGGATGGTGTCAGAAATGTAAGGGGTGAAGCCGTATAAACATGTAAAAACAAGCAGAAGCACTTTAAAATCAATTCTAAAGCGAACTGAAAGCCAGTGTAAAGACATTAAAACTGGAGTATGTTCATGTTTGCGAACACCGGTTAAGAGTATTGCCGCCGCGTTTTGGACCATTTGTGATCTAGATAATGAAGAATTGTTTATTCCCAGATACCAGGGATTCACATATATATATAAAAAAGTTTGGCTGATACTAATACCGATAATTCTTTATATTTTAAAGCTGATAACCGATATATTGGTCGGTTAATCTAATTCCAAATTTGTATCTAATATTTTAGAGCCTGATTTAACCCAAGCACACAATTATGATGTTCTTATTATAATTATATGTAGCCTATATGACAGACTTGCTCTGGACATGTTGCACTGAACTGCATTGTCCAAAGTTTTTTTTTTTTTTTACACATGATTTAACTGAGGGAAATAAAACATCAGAATTTAAATGAGAAATGTTTGATACTTCAGAAGAGCCAAACACGATAATCTCTGTTTTACTCTCATTTAGATGTAACGACATCCAGGCTTTTACATCAGAAAGACAGGCACAGAGGGAGTCTAAGCTATTTTTGTGCTTCAGAGGCAAATAAAGTTGTGTATCGTAAAACCTTGAACTTTGAGTGATGGTTCAGTCTCAGGTTGATCTATGTAAGTGCATCTCTCACCTTAGTGTAGCTGAGCTTACTTGTATGGTGTGCATTTACCCTAACTAGATGATTGACTTGGCAGACAATATCATCAGTTTATGGCAGTTATGTTAAGTTTTTCAATATGTGAAATGTTCTCAGGGGGGTCTCAGGAGGCTCAATCAAAGATCTTCCTCAGCTATTTTTAAAACCTGAAGGCAGGCCAATAAATAGATTTGCAAGATACATGGAGTGTTTCAATATTGATTTGGTTTGGGTTTTTATTGCAACCATTTTTAACTTGCTTGCAGTAATTAATGCACTAAATATTAAGTAGTTCAGGGGTTATAATTTTTTTATTATTCCAATGTATGTGTACACAAAACAATTTTAAGCCTTTTTTTTACACATAACATTTATTAATAAATTACATCAAATTGAATTGAATAATCCTTACACATTTGAATTGAATAATCAAACAATCCTTCCTTAATCGATTATTCAATTAAAATGTGTAAGAATTATTCAATTAAATTTGATTAAATGTTACTATTATTAATTGAAAATTTAATTGATAATTTGTGCATATTTATATATTTGTAGGTCACCATACTGATATAATATTGTGGTGGGCTCTGTATATGTATATGTACTGGTTTTCCTTCCACCTCTATTAGCAATATAGAAACAGGGTGTCAGGACCACAGCCGAGGACTGTGGAGACTTCATCACCTCAAACAGATGCTTGTAATTACATCAGACAATATCTGGATGATGAAATAGCTGGTTTGACCTCAGCCGTGTGGAGTGTTTGCATAGAGTGTGTTTGTTGTCACTCCGTGTGTGTGTGGGTGGAACTGTGTGTTTGTTCCCCTGTGTGTGTTTGGGCACAGCCAACTGCTGTGTAGCAGGCAGCACAGGGTGACATCAGGTCTCACAGGGTTGAGCAGAGAGCTGGAAGAGAAGAGATTGCCTAGCGGAGAGTCCCAGCTCCAGCAGATCCAGGCTGTTCTCACAGTGAGCTCTGACATATGGCCAGATTCAGCCCCCACAACACTGGCACACAAAGCAGCTCCTCACAGACCCCGCTTTGAAATATTTCTGTTGTGGAGAGTGCAAAAAAAAAAACAGCTTGTGATTTCATATAGTCCCTTATGGTGTACTGCTCAGTGGAGGAAAGCGCTCTTGAAATAGCTACCATACAAGCCAAGGGCCAATCTCGAATCTTCTACCTTCTAATAACCCTGTCCAATCCTGTTCACAGGAACGGCGTGAATCCCTCGAGCTTGAGCCCTGCAAGGAAGCCGAGAGGATTCAGCCGTACCACGTGAAGACTTGAGGAGGAAGACTTTTGGAGAAGGCAATTAAAAGTCCATCTACAGAACAATATTAACTAAGACAGCTAGAATCGAGGTGTCCCATCCTTAACTGATATTCCACTTGTCCTGCTGCTCCTGGGCAGTCAGAGATAATTTCCCAAAAGGTTGCCTTAATGGTATGGCTGAGATGTACAGGGTTTGTGACAATTTAAAGTAGTCTTGCACTTTCTTCCACAATGCTTCTTGCTCTTTGGGGGGAGTGTTGCTGTTTGCTTTCAGATGGTGACATTATTATCTGTTCCGTTGAATAGCTTCTTTATTGGCCAGGCCAAAGCTAATTACCGTGAACACAGATTTCCAAATGAAGGGTACCATCCTGACCTTTATGTCGAAGGCTCCTATCTTCACGTGTACTTTTTTTATTTTATTTTTTTTATTCTGGCTATCCCACCCCTAATGATGCTCTTCTCTAACTACCTCTCCACTACCGCTGGCTAGATCCTGATGCAGTGGACATGTTGGAGCATTTATCTCTGCTTTTGTAATGTCCAACTGTTTGTGTCCAGCATCCCAGAAGGCCCCTGTGCAAATGGTCCTTGTGGTTCGATGATATACTTTCTTAGTTAAACAATCAAGCGGAGCTCAATGGTTTATCCATTAAGATGTAAAATGGCCTGAAAGATGCTTCTCACTGTTTAGGGAGAATATTTGCAGGAGGGTCCAAATCAATGGTCTTTTACAGCCCTCTGAGGCCATTGTCCAAGTGAAATTGGAAATCTTTTGGCGGGTATTGGATGTCCAGGGGAGAGAGTCTGCGAGATACACAGCAGATAGTAAACCGCATGGAAGCAGAACAAATAAATCACTCTTGTGAGGAATGCGAGTCTACCAAACCCTGTTTGCTTCGGGCTATTATCAAGTGACACAGTCAATGATTGTGTGGCCATCATTTTCCTTAACTGTATCCCAAATAAATGCCAGCCTGGAGCTTGCCATCTGATCGTTATCGGGCTCCAGTGGGACAGGAGCCCAGTCTTGGGCTCTCTCGGATCGTTGCCTGTGCCAGGGGCAGCGGCCATGCCAACTTTTCAGTGAAGGCCCTATCACCGGGGGTAACTCGCTGCTGAGTGACTTCCAAGGTCATTCCAGAACGAGTCTGCCATGGCGCACCCTTCCAACTCCTCTCCTCTGGTCTTCGCCTCCACGGCACACACACACACTCGATTTCCACTTCCAAAGGTGAGATAAAGAAGAGCATTTAAATAACAAAGCGTAGATCTGGGAGTGCTTGCGAAGTCAGCAGTGCAGAGCTCCAAGTAAAGTTAAGTCAGAGGAATTTTGTACACCCCCTAAAGAATGGTTTAGGGCCAGCCAAGGGTCCAATTCCCAGACCCCTACTTTGGTTTAACTGCTGATCATCCTAAAAGTTTTTAAGCAAAGGTCTCTCATCATCATTTTCTTCTACCAATTTATTTTTGTCTTCATTTGAAATAATTGGAAACATTTGTATTAATAAAAACATTATTATTAACATTATTATTAAACCAAATAAATTATTTTCTTTTTCAATAACTTTTGTGTCTTAACTTTTTAATGAAAATTCCAAAAATCATGTTTTATTTTTTTAAATAATGAATATGAATAGCTTGCTGTGGCCTCAAATTCATACATTTATTTTTTATGTTTTAATTAAAATAATTGGTAACACTTTATTCGGATAGTCCACTTTAGACTAACTTTGAACTACATGAACTAAGAAATTTATGTCGACTTAATCTAAGTGCAAACTTAGCAAACTTCTCTTTTGTGTGGCCTAAAAGCATTTTGGAGAAGAAAAAAAACCGGGAAGCAATTTCTCACTGTTGGTTGAATAATGACAGTGTTGAATGCTGTCATGGCTTTGGCCTCTGTTGGCGGGACTTCAAAGAGTCAGGTCAAACGCTACAGCTCAGGGATTGGGATGCATACACTGTTGATGTATACAGAAATGAGGATATGGATATACGTGGCTTTGAAATGATAACTAGCCAGGCCTTATGTTTCAACTCTCTTTGGTCACTCAGTGTCAGGTGAGACTGGGTGAATAATGTTAGTAGGAGCTAAACATTACAGGAAACTGGAAGAGAGGAAAAGATTAAGGAGACCTTAGATGGAGAGTTTTAATTTCCGGTTATTTGCGTGTGCACGTATCTGATGGATTCTGACATTGTTTATGGTGCACAGGAAACCAGTGGGCTGTTTCTTTCATTCAAATCATTAGGTCTTCTCAATTGAAGCACTTTTGAAAATTTATTATTCAATTTATTGTTTGAACCCTTGATGATGATCAATAGAGGGTGATTTCTCACAGAAAGGAAGTGTTCTTATTGCATTTTATTAAAATGTAATGGAGAGGAGGAAGTCAAACCACAGAGCAATTATCTCTTAAACTAAAACAAACAAATCATTTTATTGCTTTTATTGTTTGCTCAGACATGCACGGTTTTATTCCTTGTAATGTAATAATACAATCAATGATAGAAAGCAAATGTTTAAGGTTTAACTGGTTATCTACATTCTAGTGCTTATTACATTTGGTTTCATTATAATAGTTAAATATAATTCTAGTACTTTACCCCAGTTGTCATACTTGATTTCTCACTTTTAGCTAGACTTTAAATGTAATACTATATGGTACACAAACCCTGATCAGGGACCAGATCAGAGTTTACACTGTATATATACAGGTCCTTCTCAAAAAATTAGCATATTGTGATAAAAGTTCATTATTTTCCATAATGTAATGATACAAATTTAACTTTCGTATATTTTAGATTCATTGCACACCAACTGAAATATTTCAGGTCTTTTATTGTTTTAATACTGATGACTTTGGAATACAGCTCATGAAAACCCAAAATTTTCTCAAAAATCTAAAACAATTAGCATATCATGAAAAGGTTCTCTAAACGAGCTATTAACCTACTCATCTGAATCAACTAATTAACTCTAAACACCTGCAAAAGATTCCTGAGGCTTTTAAAAACTCCCACCCTGGTTCATTACTCAAAACCGCAATCATGGGTAAGACTGCCGACCTGACTGCTGTCCAGAAGGCCATCATTGACACCCTCAAGCGAGAGGGTAAGACACAGAAAGAAATTTCTGAACGAATAGGCTGTTCCCAGAGTGCTGTATCAAGGCACCTCAGTGGAAAGTCTGTGGGAAGGAAAAAGTGTGGCAAAAAACGCTGCACAACAAGAAGAGGTGACCGGACCCTGAGGAAGATTCTGGAGAAGGACCGATTCCAGACCTTGGGGGACCTGCGGAAGCAGTGGACTGAGTCTGGAGTAGAAACATCCAGAGCCACCGTGCACAGGCGTGTGCAGGAAATGGGCTACAGGTGCCGCATTCCCCAGGTCAAGCCACTTTTGAACCAGAAACAGCGGCAGAAGCGCCTGACCTGGGCAACAGAGAAGCAGCACTGGACTGTCGCTTAAATTTTGCATATCATTCGGAAATCAAGTTGCCAGAGTCTGGAGGAAGACTGGGGAGAAGGAAATGCCAAAATGCCTGAAGTCCAGTGTCAAGTACCCACAGTCAGTGATGGTCTGGGGTGCCATGTCAGCTGCTGGTGTTGGTCCACTGTGTTTTATCAAGGGCAGGGTCAATGCAGCTAGCTATCAGGAGATTTTGGAGCACTTCATGCTTACATCTGCTGAAAAGCTTTATGGAGATGAAGATTTTGTTTTTCAGCACGACCTGGCACCTGCTCACAGTGCCAAAACCACTGGTAAATGGTTTACTGACCATGGTATTACTGTGCTCAATTGGCCTGCCAACTCTCCTGACCTGAACCCCATAGAGAATCTGTGGGATATTGTGAAGAGAAAGTTGAGAGACGCAAGACCCAACACTCTGGATGAGCTTAAGGCCGCTATCGAAGCATCCTGGGCCTCCATAACACCTCAGCAGTGCCACAGCCTGATTGCCTCCATGCCACGCCGCATTGAAGCAGTCATTTCTGCAAAAGGATTCCCGACCAAGTATTGAGTGCATAACTGAACATAATTATTTGAAGGTTGACTTTTTTGTATTAAAAACACTTTTCTTTTATTGGTCGGATTAAATATGCTAATTTTTTGAGATAGGAATTTTGGGTTTTCATGAGCTGTATGCCAAAATCATCAGTATTAAAACAATAAAAGACCTGAAATATTTCAGTTGGTGTGCAATGAATCTAAAATATATGAAAGTTACATTTTTATCATTACATTATGGAAAATAATGAACTCAATATCACAATATGCAATTTTTTTGAGAAGGACCTGTATATATATGGCCTGTTTACACCTGGTCACTTCATGCGTTTTCTATGATCAGATAGCTATCCGATCGTGAAAAGACCAAGGGCCGTATTCACAAAGCATTTTAAGGCTAAAAGTAGCTCCTAACTTTCCGATTTAGGAGAAACTCTTAAAAATAATTAGCGTGTCAGTCCTAATTTTAGGACTTCTAAATTTTTGCTCTAAGAGTATTTCACAATGCATTTTAGCGCTAAAACTAGCTCCTAAATCCATGAAATGCTAGGAGTAGTCAAGAGGGCTCCTAAGTCACTAAGACCAAATCACTAAACAATCTGGCTGTTGCCGCAGTCCGCCAAAATACACTAGGCTATACAACGTTGAGGCAATAGTGATAATAAATATATCTTTAATTAAAAATATAAAAAAATGTCAGATTACCTGTGATTACGATTTTTTCGAGTTTACACATACAAATGATCGAATAGAGTAAAAAAATTAGGCGCATTGTCCGAGGGGATCGAGGGCTCCGAGCTTGGAATTTAGCACAAACCCAGAGTTCTCGTATCACAGACGGCGAGTGAGGAATGGGGTGGCGGAGGGATGCAGAAAACTGTCGAGGTGACTTTGTGAGTCGTTTCTCGGCTGTTTTTATTGGCCTACCTCCTCTCGCACTGATTAGATAGACCATTTGAATGTGCTCCTAACAAACTTTGTTTATAAAACATAATTTTCGCTTGAATTCTGCAATCTCTCGACTAATTAAACTAGTATATGTTCAGCTAATTGTCAGCCTCTTACATGTCTTCATCTCGAGCGATTGCAGAATTCAAGCGACAAATGATGTTTTACAAAAAAAGTTCGGGAGGAGCACTATCTAATCAACTGGAATAATATACATTATACACAGCCGACTCACCTAGTTACCTCGACAGCTTTCTGTATCCCTCTGCCACCCCGACTCCTCACTCTTTTACTCTATTCGATCATTTGTAAGTGATAACTTGTGAAACAACTGCCAAAGGTAATCAGACATTATTTCCTTTTTTATTTATTTATTTACTTATTTAATAAATAAATATTATTATTGGCATTTTTGCCTTTTTATTATGATAGGACTGAGTAGACAGGAAGCCTTGTGGAAGAGAGAAAGGGGAGAAATGTCTGCAAAATCCATTATGATTGTTTGTGATTTGGTCTTAGGAGTCCTCTTGTCTACTCCCAATGTTTCACAGATTTAGGAGCTAGTTTGCGTGCCAAAATGCTTTGTGAAATACTCTTAGAGCAAAAATGTAGGAGTCCTAAAATTAGGACTGACACGCCCATTATTTTTAAGAGTTGCTCATAAATCGGCAAGTTAGGAGCTACTTTTAGCCTTTAGATGTTTTGTGAATACGGCCCCTGATTTATATCCATTTTGCGGGGACACATTTATGTGACCAAGTGTAAATGGAATCGTTTCGATAAATCAGATAGCTATCTGATCAGTAACACTCATGAAGTGACCAGGTGTAAACAGGCCCAAACACACTTTTTTTTATTTGGATTTGAATAAAAGTAGGTATGCACTAAGATATGGTCTCTGCTTGTATTTATTCATGCATTTGTGTGTAAAGAGCTGCTTACAGGAACAGGATGTAAGAGTGGTGAAAGGTAGCTTATGTTACTTAGATACTAAGATAAGCCGACTCCTTCACAAGAGAAGAGAGGATTCACTTAAGATTCACTTAAACCTTTGATTCACACCCACTGAGAAGACTGAATTGAAATGACACCCATCCTCAGATCTTCAATGCAGTGGCTTTAATATCTGTTAAGGATAGAAGAAAGTTTTTTAGGCTCTAAAACCATTGCCAACTAACTGCTGGCAGCAGTGGAAGACTGCAGAACATGCAACAAATGCAACTAAGAAAACATTAAAAGAAATGCTTAAAAATGCACAGTATTTTCTGTGTGGTAAGTCACTACAATGCCAATATACAGACAGCTACAAAGACACCCTAATGCCGGTACCTATAATGAGCAGTGTGGCTCTGGTAGCAGTGCCACTTTATACCACGTTTTATTTTTGACCATACGATCATTTGTTTTTCAGCCCAATAATATCTGTTTGCACAAAATTACATTGCGAGCAAATAAATCATGGAGTGTTCTCCTGTTCTTTGCTTTGACCCACAGGCAGGATAGTGGTTATGAAGCTATACAATATTAATTCATCAGGTATTAACTTCCAGACATTGGCACATTCATTGAGTCATTCTCATGGGGAGGAAAAAACACGATGCATTATAGCACATCGAGTTAGAGACAGGAAAATGTGGAGGGGTTTGTGAGCAAACTTGGTCGCAAACAAGCAAATGCTTTGGCTCACTCTATAGCAGCCACTAAAAGCCATACGCATCCTCACACATTAACACGTACACATGCACTATTTATATAGTGAGTGGAGTTAATGTGCTCATTTATTACATTAGATAGTAAAATTGGACCATAAAACAACAAAAGTGCCTGCCTTTCCAAAGAACTTTGCTTCTGTTGCATTTCTGGACATCGAACTCTAAAAAAAAAATCAACTTTTATGTGCACTGCTGCTGACATGCAATATGCCGAATAATGTATGGAGGAGCATAGAGGAATTAAAGAGACACAATACTTGCTGAGTGAGGGAGCCTTTCGAACACAATGCAGATTTCTCAAACCTGCCTAAAGCATGATGTTTGTAAAATGCCTGACATTAAAAGGGCATTGAGAATTTAATTTACATTGTCCTGAAAATTTAAAATACATTTTGGAGTGTCAATTGATTTTGAATTTGCAATTGTTGCACTTCAAATCCCAGTCAAATAAAAAGAAAAAGTTTGGGTTCCTTGCCAATGTCAACTTTTGGCTTGCTTAGTTGGGGATACTTATTATTCAGTATTAGTATTGACTTGACTGCACTGATGCTATTGGACGAGAAGTTGGATGATGACATTGCTGAGTTATAGCTGAATTGAATTCATTCCATAATTGATTCATTTTACACAGTTATTGAACCAAACCAAATCAACACTGAATTGATTTCTACTGAATAATGACTGCCATTGTCTTTTTAGAGCTTCTTTATAGCAGAATTAAATTGTGTGTGTGTCACTGAATCATTATTTTCATGTTTATTAACTCTTCCCTGCCATGGACGGAATTTTCTGGCTTTTTGTGTTTTCAATGTTTTAAGAGTCATCTTCTGAAAGAGTACAGAATCTCCGGATCAAAACACAGGGAAAAAAAGCAGAAACAATTTTTTAAAAAAGCATGAAGCTAGAATAAAACTGTTTTTTCTGTTCTGTTCTTTCATTTGATATATCGCATGTTATACATTGCAAAATATTCTCAGGGCCATTACGAAAAAACTGCTGTGTAAAGAGTTAATGTAAAGCTGCTTTGAAAAGATCTGCATTGTATAAAGCACTATGTTAAATTAAAGTGCCCCTATCATGCTATTTTAAAGATTGGAGGTCTCCAACAACAGGTTTACATGGATCAAAGGTCAAAAAACAGTTTTATTTTCTCATAATATACATGGCACATTACCACAATGTTCAATGATTCTCAAACAACTCGATAGATTAATCAGTCTCTCTAAATCCCTCCTTTCCATGAGCCTACTCCGCTCTGATTGGCCAGATGGGCCAGTTTGTAGTCTGTTTCGGTCTACCAATGCCCATTACCATACTGAACTCCAGCTCCGCTAAGGAGGCTTCCTGTTCCTATAGCTCAGCGATTGTACACACTGTAGGTATCGAATCGACGATGAATATAAACATTGATGATTATGTAACATTGGAAGAACTAATTTTTCAACCCAAACCTTGAGCAGGACGTTTCTCAGTGATGCTACTCAGTTTGAGGTATATTATGAGATGTTTCAACTGTAATTCCTCACCATCAGCATTAACAAATGTGCGTCCATCAACAAACCTGTGTGTGTGTGCGCATCTAATGTATTGCGATGCACACGTGGGAACTGTATCAATTACAGAGCATACTTTAGCCCATCTGATGTAAGCATTAACATTTGTAAAACAAATCTTGCTCCATCCTTTATCTTTACTCAAAGTAGTAAGAATGACAGACAGTCTGCATTAATAGACACAGTTTTAGGTAATAGTGGCACAGAGCTGATTTACAGTAGTATTTCAGTAAGACAGTAATAACGTGAGTTAGCCGGTTAGCCAGATACTACACATTTTAGGGCACAGCGTCTTTTCACCATGATGCTATCCATTATCCGCTATAGTGTTCAAGGTTTCCATGGTCTCTGTGCAGCATGCGCGTGCAATAAGGGGATGGGCACTATATATGCTAATGTTTCGTTGTGACGTCACAACAAAACGACTTGCATCTCGATTTGTTTAATTGACTCAGTCGACTCTTACTTTTGAGAGAAAAATAATGTATATATGCTGCACTTTCAGATTTAAAAGTTTGCAGAATGGTTTCATTCACTTAGAACTATGTTATACACCACATGAAAGGTCATTTTCAAAAATCCATAATAGGGTTTTGTTTAAATAAATCTTTTTTTTTTTTATCTGACTGGGATTTTAAGGGTTGGGTGGATGGTTTGAGAATGCTGTCATGTAATCCCACGGCTTTGAACTTTCCTTTTCCGTCTTTCTTGCGGTGTGTGAATGATTTCATACATCGCTCAGTCACACATAAACCAGATCTTCGGCTCTCTTCCACAGCCCAGTTTCTCCAGGCTATCTCACACAAATCAATAGCTCATTAGTTTGAGGAGTGAAGTACTCCCTCCTGGCTACTCACCACCGAGCCGTCAGGAGTCAAAGGTTAGGGTGTAAATACTCACATCCCCAAAACCATACATACAGCATTGATAGATATTTGCGATGATGAATTAGAATAGAACAGTTCCAGTGAGACTGACATTTAGTGACATATTTTGTGCTTTGAGATACAGCAGATCCAGACTGTTGCACAGGGAAAGAGAAATTCGTGTCAGGTTATGCTAGAGTACGTCAGGTGCTGGAGGCTAGAGCACATAATTACCCAGTTCATTGTTGTTCTAAATCATTTTATCGCTTTATCAAGCTCATTGATGTCAACCTGAGCCCATTGGTGAGTAATGTTCACTCATTGGCTTGTAACTGTACTGAATCAAAGATGTCCTCTTTCTGGCTTTGTCCTACCCTGGTGAATCATGGGTCCTCATTGCATTGCTGAACCCCCAT
This sequence comes from Gobiocypris rarus, assembly GCA_023029165.1. Taxonomy (NCBI): domain Eukaryota; kingdom Metazoa; phylum Chordata; class Actinopteri; order Cypriniformes; family Gobionidae; genus Gobiocypris; species Gobiocypris rarus. The sequence continues at coordinate 25,517,436 of CM040920.1, forward strand.
GCTAAATCATAATCCCCTGACCGTGTCTGTTCTGTGTGGCTTAACCCCATTGGTAAATCGTTGTCATTTGTCACCAGCTGACATGAACTGCCATGGATGATTACGACAGTGTCATGTCCATGATACAATTATATGGGCTTTATGACGGAGTGAGTCAAGTTTAGCGTTAGCCATTCGTTCCTCTGCCTTCCGACTGCACCGCGCATCGGTCTAGCCCTCCCCTCCCTCCATCAATCAACATTACCCCTCCGCTGCCGACAGCTGGAGATGAGAGGCGTCTCAGAACCCTGAGGTGGGTTTAAGCACTTCATGAAACACATTGGAAAGATACACTATTCAAATTCCCCAGCTGCCAGCCAAAAAGAGCATTTATCCATGTTGCGCTCGGAATTGTTATGGCGATATAACATATGTGCGGCGAGATCGTAATGCTATGGTTCGACTTTGATTCTCTAATAGATTTCATGTTCTGAAAGCTGTCACAGAAACAGGCAAACGTGCTTGCGTGTGTGTGTGTGTGTAAAGAAACACACACACACACACAAGTTTCTTTATCAGGGAAATTTGAGTGCCATTGTTTTATCATGTTTTATTTTATTCACATAAAATGCATTTTAATTTTAAGTAATTACTTTTTATTATATTATATTATATTAATTATATTATTCAAAAGCGTTGTTTTAATTAATGTGTGAACAAAATTATGATAAAACAACACATTTCTTCATCGTTCTGGAGAACATGATCATCAGGTTTTACTCAAACCTCTTCATACAGCTCAAGTTCTGTTGTCATTAAAGGACATACTAAGACAAATTCATATTATTATTGATCTAAGACTCTTTGACCCCTTTGCGTATTCACTCGAAAGCACAAAAGTGAAGCCCTATGTGTGGAAAGAACGAGTGAGAGAGGAGCACGTCTACGACAGACAGGAAATCTGTGATTGATACGCTTATAAAAGGAGCCTCAAAGAGTTGTATCAATGCTGCATTTTGTGATATCTACATCAGGGACAATAGTGCTTTTAAAGTTGCCTTTTCAATATCTCAGACATATAAAGTTAGTCTTTGCTCACAGTGATGTGGCAGCTGGGCTGTATAAGGTTTGCTGCTCTTTGCAAAAATAGAAATATAGGTGGCTCAAGGGAGGAGCTCAGAGGAAGCTTTATGTTTTATTTACAATGAGCAAGCAATACATTTCATAGGATGTATCGGGGGATGGGGGCGAACGCGTGGGACGGAGAAGGGTGCGTTATCAGCCGAGCGAGGGAGCGCAGGGAGCGAGGTATCATTTGATATAAATAAAACAAGCAATTTGATGAGAATGAAGCAGAATGGGGAAACAGATAGTCTGGAGCCTCATGTGCCCTGACAGTGTTAACACCCCCGGCCAAGCGATGCACGGACTACAGAATTGAACATACATTTCTCCTCCCCTCTGGCATCAAGTTGGGAGAGTCAGCAAGCAGCCAATATCCCCACAAAAAGGTTGAAAAGAGCATTGCGGTTGATTTACTTCCATTTAAGGTTATCCTTGTGTTGCATTTTCATATAATGCTGCTTTCTGCCATTTCCTCCGATCACAGGGACTCATTTATTAAAGAGATAGAGAGCTGGGGAGTCATGTAAAGAGTTGTACTCAATGCTGCTTTTGTTTATGTCCCAATGCCATATTTTTATCTATTTCTCTCTGAGGAAAGTGAAATATTCTACATCTCTAATGGGGAGAGAAAATGGCCTTTTCTAGCATGCATTTATTGTTTGCGAGTGCGTTTTCTCATTTTACCTCTTGCATTTGTGTTGATTTGGCGCTCTCTCATAAAGTTATTCCAGACTGGCCTGATACTTTTGAAACTTGTGTGAGTATTTCTTGTTTTGGTGCCAGTTCTGTGCGTCAAAGTCTTGGGCTGTGTCCGAAATTGCCCCCTATACCCTCATTCACTATTCCATACAGTAGTCCACTAATATAGTTCACTTGAGGCAGTGAATGAAAACAAGTGAGTGAATTCAGACACTGAGTGCGTGGGAAGGGCTGCCACTTTTGCGTAGTTTGTGCTTGCTGTTTAATAATCATTTAAAACTTATATAATTAATTAGAAATGAATTTATACCTGTATGATTTTACACTGTAGCCACATTGGACCAGATATTTGAAAAATGGATTGATGGAGGATTCAACTGTGTGGGCAAATTCTTGGGTTGACGCAGGAACGGTGCATTTCCGGGTATTCTGCGCGAACCTCAACAGCGCACAACCTTGTTACCGTCAGTTCATTATACATTACATTACATTATATATTATTATCTACTATCGATCGCCACTTACTAAATTAATGCAGAATCATTCTTGCATTTTGGTGATTGGCTAGATGTTTTTTGTTATTGATGTTTTAATCAGCTTGTCCGGTCGGGCAAGTAAAATTCTTTCACTTGTCCCTTCAAAAAATCCACTTGTCCCGGACAAGCGTCATTGTCGAGCCCTGGCATTAGCAATGTAAACAAAAGTTTACTGAAGAAAAAAAAAAGTTAGTCACAAAATTGAATTCAATACACTTGAATAAATGGAAGTTTACTTTTATATTTATGTCAGGACTACATGAAAATATTTTGTTGCATTAACTGGTTGGTGGATTTCTGATTCCCAGAATTCTTTTGCATGGAACTGGATTGGGGGATTAAATGCTGAAATGAATTGTTATATTGTGCTATATATTACATTTTATCAGAAAAAATGGCGAAACTTGTTGTGGTGAAGAAAAAAAAAACATATCACTTTTTGATCAGTGTGTTATATTGATATTTTTGCATTCTTCGAAATAAGGTGGATTGAAAAGGGACTCTGTATGTGCACTAAATGAGATTAAAGTATGCATATTTTAAACTAAATTAAAGTGTAATATAATTGCATGAATTAAATTAAAACTGATAGAACATGAATTGGGCCGTGGTTAGTTTAAAGCTTAACAGATGTTTCTGTTACCAGTTTTAAGGTGTGCAATTGTGGAAATTACTGTTTTTTGTTACTGTGTATTTCACTGTATTCAAATTATTACATTTTACCCATCCGGGACCAACATAAAGGAGTGACTCACTATACACCACATGGTCTCGAGCTGAATTCTGGATGCATATTTCATTAGTCACCTGAAATATATTAAGTGTGACCAAATCTGTGAAATGTGGCTTCCCTCAAAATCGAAACCAAATAAAAAGACAATTACCTTTTGAATAATGTAGCATCGGCCGATCTGTTTCGACACCTGGGATGTTTGAGGTCTCATAAAGTGACCATCACCAACAAAAAATTAATCTGACGAGGGGCATGAAAGGCGAGCTGGGACCAGGCTTGTCTCCTTCAAACTAGACAGACTATTTTTGGATATGAGGAGACAGTTTCCAGATAAGCTGTAGCTCTTTTGATTGACAGGTGTAATTAAGGCACAGGCACTGATGTGATGTATTTCATTTAGCACGCCTGCCATTGCAGGCGAACCCACCCGCTCTTCAAATCACCGGCGCGTACCTCACCTGTCCTGCATCAATACTATGGCCGCTCATGCCTGCAGCCATGATGGACGCTGTCACCTGCGGAGAGCCGATTGGACACTGGTTATCCTGCACTGCAGCTATCAGGCCACCCTTTGCCTTTCAGCTTAGCAAAAACGTCTCTCTGTCTCCCCCTCCTATAGCTCCATATCAACAGAGCGTGGAGAACGGAGGGGACAAATGGATCAGAAAGAGGTTGAAAGCGGCTTTATTGATTTATCTGAAAGGCTCACTCAAACAAGAAGACCTCTGCTGACTTCAGCACTTCCTGCTGTTGAGACCAAAGAGAAAAGAGTTAGCATTACCTGAAACCAACCCAAACGGTGCCTCCTTCCGACCACTTTAAGTTCATTCTGTCCAGTGATGGCTCTCTAAAGGTTTTCAAAAGGCTAGACAGGGTGCTAGTCTGATGTTTTCCCAGTGCCTTCAATTTTAAAATGCATCCTGAAATATTAAGTAGCGAAGTTTATTGATGTTTTATACATTTCTGTACTTTTATGTTTACCTAAAGAACATCACTTCCATTGGGATTTGTTTTATTTATTTAATGTCTTTTACTATTTTGGTCACCCAAAACTGACAATTCTGAATAATTTAAATAATTTAACCCTCATGTTGTTCTAAACTTGTATGAAAATATCAAATATTTTGAAGACAATGAAAGTCAAAGGAGTCTAATGTTATTTGGACATCCACTTTCTTGAAAATATCACTTGTGTTTCACAGAAAAAAGTGACACGTTTGGAACAACCTGAAATATATTATTAGTGAATTGTGCTTTTTAATTCTATTTTTCAGTAGTTACAGTAGCTTAAAATCATGAAGCGACGAAAATAATGACTTCTTCTAGACTGTGTCAGACTCGTACGCTGTTGACAGTGCAGATCTTAGTTCTACGGCTGAACAACTCGAGCGCATGTGTCAGTGCTCACGTGAACAGCGTCGGCCAATAGTAAGCCGGCATTCTGGATGCGCTGCACTATTTACACTGCGTTTTTGAGTCCGACACAGGCTAGAGAAAATTGTTGAATAAAGTTGTTATTTTTGGATACTTGTCACTTCATAAAATTAAGATTGAAACACTGTCATCACATGGACTATTTTAATGATGTCTTTACTACCGTTCTGGGCCTTGAAAGTGTTAATTAAATAGCTGTCTATGAAGGGGTCAGAGAGCTTTTGGGATTTCAGGATTTCATCAAAAATATCTTCATTTGTGTTCCAAAGATGAACAAAGGTCTAATGGGTTTGGAATGACATGAGGGTGAGGAATTAATGACAGCATTTAAATTTTTGGGTAAACTAACCCTTTAAGTATTGTTGAAATTATACATCTACCTTGAAACGCCACAGTTTCCAAGCAGCTTCCACACATTTCACGCTATTCCTGTGTTTGCTTGGTAGAATAAGCACTGGCATCAAACGAAGAATTCAGCTCAAATCGTTTAGATTTCCCTTAGCAAAGCATTTAAAAAGTAAGTAAGCGTCACCCACTAAAGTGAGGAAACAATCAAGGTTTTTAATGGGTCAAAAGCATATGGATTCAAATTTTGACTATTGTGGAAACGTATAGATTTTTCAGTCTTTTAATTGTGAAATTAATTACTCTGCATTGTAGCCGGTCCCCGAGTGAGTTTGTAATGCATGTGTTAAGCTTATAACTGTGACAGATTTGCACCAAATGCCTGAAATTAGACTTGTGCTTTGAGAAGCAGCTCACATTAGATTGTTATTTGGCGGTTGAGCAAAACCAATTACTAGAGGAAAAGAATCATTAATTATTTAGCTTAAACCTCACATTCAGTTCGGTAAACAAATTACCCCTAAAATATTGTAAGCGTGCCAACAACATTTCCAAATGACAGGAAGTTAGAGCTTCAAATTCAACAAAAGCTCCTATTATACAAACCCTTTTAAGACAGCCTTAGATTTCTTTCAGGGTTAACTCTGGTTGGGACAGAACTGAACTGAAATATTTCTTTTGATGCTTTTGAGAAGATCAGCAGCGAGCGATCACGGAAGTACTGTTTTTGCTCGTTCGAACACCGGATGTTTCCATCTCAAGGGAAACCGACGACTTGTTTGGCTAGTTTTGCTTGTGTTGGTTTAATCGCAAACACTTTCAGAAGCAGATCTGTAGGCTTGCAGACAGCATTAGTGAGAGCATGTCTTTTTCAAGTTCATCTGAGTACTTCTCCCACTTAAATCTCGGTTCCCAAGAAGCCGGTGTCCTAATTTTTACCCCATCGAGCAGATCAACAAAGACCTCAGATAAAAATCCAGCGAACTCTGCTGTAAGTTTAAACTCTCAATCACCTCTAAAATGCTAAGTCATTCGGTTACACAGACGACCTTGGGTTGAATGTTTTCGGTTGCATGTGCTCGTCGGCATTATGGAGGCGATCGTTTTTTTTGCTGGACGTGTTTGAACGGTGGTCGGCAGCTGGACCGGGACACTAAAACTAATTGAACTGCGAACCGCAGAGATGTCAGAGCACAAAGGCCTCATGAGCCGTTTGAACGGCGCTGCTATTTAAGAATCAATAGCACGACAGTGATCCGAAGTGTGAATGCATTTTCTTTTCATTGTCTTTCCGCCATTGTCAGCAAAATGAGCCTTTTTCATGCACACCACTCATCTTGCAGCCATGACATGCTTGCTGTTCTACCGCCACGTGTTTGCTGCTGCATTCGGACCCAAAGGTAAAAGTGGAGAAAGTAAGCGAGCGGGTGCTAGAGCTTGAGTAGCTGAACAACTGTCAGCAGGCTATTGACTGACACCTGCTGTTGGCATGTAAATTTGCTTAATATTAGATGCCTTGTCCGGTTTTACTGCTGATTCTCAGCTGGGCCTGATGAGAGACTCTCTACTGAGGCCACTATGTTACAGTAATGGACAGCCTTTTAGCTCTCTCACCATAATCATAAATTTATCGCCTCTGAGTGCAGATGGTCCATAACCATGCATCACCATCAGACCCTCCCGGACCGAACTCGGGAAGGGTCTTTATCCCCCCTCTCTCTCTCTCTCTCTCACTCTCTGTCTGTCTCTCTCACTCTCTGTCTGTCTCTCTCTCTCTCTCTCTCTCTCTCTCTCTCTCTCTCTCTCTCTCTCTCTCTCTCTCTCACTCTCTCACTCTCTGTCTCTCTCCCCCCTCCTCCTCTCCCTCTCTCTACTTTCATCTTTCCATTCTCCACAGTGCTTTTGCTTTCTGCAAACTAAACAGATATGCTGGACTGCTGAAATTCATTTCCACTCCCAGCACTCGTGCAATTTAGCTCCAATGAAAATGAAAGCCGGGTGATGGATGGAGCCCCTGTAAAACAGGATTATGTAATCGGCAACTTGCTCCAGCCACCTTGCCCACAAAAAGCTTCAGCCGGGCAAGAACGATGAAATGAACGGAGGTTGCGAAAGGCCTGACCCCTTCTGTGTGTGTATGTTTTCTTGGCCGAAGGGCTGGCATTTTTCACTTCCGACTCTCTCTTCATCAGTACCCACTCAATCACCGCAGGGCAGCTGCCGGACTCCTACAGCAACCCTGTCAGGCACGCAGAAACCGTAGATCTGCACAGGGTCTTCTGGGGAGGGGGTTATATACTGTGTGTATGTATATGATTTTTGAAAGATTATGTGACACTAAAGACTGTAGTAATGGCTGCGGAAAATTCGACTTTGCCATCACAGGAATAAATTACATTTAAAATATTTTAAAATTGAGTTTTAAATGTGTTTTACTGCATTGTTATCAAATAAATGCAGCCTTTTAGAATTTATTAAGATATAAATTCATTATGACATAATTGTTGGTCCCCCTTTTGCTATCAAAACAGCCCTGACCTGTCGAGGCATGGACTCCACTAGACCCTTGAAGGTGTGCTGTGGTATCTAGCACCAATATTTTAGTAGCATATCCTTTAAGTCCTGTAAGTTGCGAGGTGGGGCCTCCATGGATCGGACTTGTTTGTTCAGCACATCCGACAGATGAATTGAGATCTGGGGAATTTGGAGGCCAAGTCAACACCTCAAACTCGTACTCCTCAAACCATTCCTGAGTCATTTTTGCTTTGTGCCAGGGCGCATTATCCTGCTGAAAGAGGCCACAGCCTCGGTAATACGGTTTCCATGAAAGGGTGTACTTTGTCTGCAACAATGCTTAGGTAGGTAGTACGAGTCAAATAACATCCACATGGATGGCAGGACCCAAGGTTTCCCAGCAACCAAAGCATCACACTGCATCCGCCATCTTTCCTTCTTCCCTGTGCATCCTGGGACCATGTGTCCGCCATGCGACACACACGAACCTGGCCATCCATGTAAAAGAAAACCTAATTCAACAGACCAGGCCACCTTCTTCCATTGCTCTGTGGTCCAGTTCTGATGCTCACATGCCCACTGTTGCTGCTTTTAGCAATAGACAGGGGTCAGCATGGGCACCCTGAATGGTCTGTGGCTATGCAGCCCCATATGCTACAAACTGTGATGCACTGTTTATTCTGACACCTTTCTATCAGAACCAGCATTAACTTCTTGAGTAATGTGAGCTACTCGTTTGATCAGACCACACAGGCACCCCACATGCATCAGTGAGCCTTGGGCGCCCATGACCCTGTCGCCGGTTCACCACTGTGACTTTTTTGGACCACTTTTGATAGATACTGACCACTGCAGACCAGGAACACCCCACAAGAGCTGCAGTTTTGGAGATGCTCTCGCTCAAATCCTTACGCTTGCCCATTTTTCCTGCTTCTAACACATCAACTTTGAGGACAAAATGTTCACTTGCTGCCTAATATATCCCACCCACTAACAGGTGCCGTGATGAAGAGATAATCAGTGTTATCATGGGTCATAATGTTATGCCTGATCGGTGTGTATGTGTATATATATTAGTGGTGATGCAAACGCACCCCGGTTCGGACCCAAATAATATAATATGAACATATTATAGCGGAGGCAGGGGGAGGGGGTAGCAATTGAACTCTGGTTCGGTCCAGGCAATCGAACCAAGTGTGAAAGCACCAGTCATTATTTGGGTAGCACACATATTCTGAATGCCTTCAGCAGAATTCAAATGAGCCATCTTAATCTAGATTAATTCCAAAATCACAGTGAGATTAATCTAGATTAAAAAAATTAATCTATGCCCACTAATATATATATATATATATATATATATATATATATATATATATATATATATATATGAATTATGTCTTCAATAATATATATAAATCTAAAGACAAACATTTTATGTAAATTTGTTTTTCTTTGCGTTTGTACATTAATATTTTATTCTGTGATATCCCATAATGCTACATCACCTCACTAACAAGCATGTCTCTCAGAGCTGCTACTCCACAAACTGATTCTATACATCTTCACTTGTAAGCGTTTTTTTAAACATGCTAATCGCTAGCAAGGGAGTTTTTATCCCAGCGTGCTTCTTGCCTGATAAAGAGGCAAGACCTGAACTTGATGCCCATTGTTTAATTACCTGGGACATTTTAATGGCTCGTCAGAAAATGGTGAAATATGACTAGAGGCTAACTGATCCAAAAATACCCATAAATCCCCGACCAGGGAGCTGCTGGTAGGGTCTACAGGGGGTAATCTATAACTCTGACAGGTTGGATAAAGGAAGAACAATTAAAATAATGAGAGGGCTGATTAATCTTTACATTAAATATTAAAAGCTCCTGGGGGGTGGTCATCCTACACGTGAGCAGTGATAAATGTCTGATATATGACTGTGTGTGTGTGTGTGTGTGTATGTGAGAGGGGATCATGTTTAGTACAGCTCCATCTGCACTGTTAGCAAACTGTTGATTTTTGCACACCTGTAAAACACTGAAGTTTATTGTGTGAATCGGTTTATCCAACTTAAAATACACACAAAGCGTGCAGATAATGTGTTATTTTGTGTCCTAGTGAATACTTAAGGGGCAGTACCGAGGTGCAGACCCTCCAGCAGCCGTGGCGAGTGAAAGGAGCTCAGGCCTGTCATCTGCAACAGCAAACACTGATTCTAAATAGACGGAGAACAGAAACGCTTTAATAAAGCCAAGGCAGAACACCCACCTCCCAGACTACACCACACGTCTCTTACTAACCCGTGAAATCGAGTTCACCTCTGAGGATGGATGTGCGCCTCTTGCATCTTTCTCGTTCATCCGACACACACATTACGCGCTGAATTACATACTCAGTTCTCACGGGAACTTCCCTTTCATTTGTCTAGTCAGAAGCTCACAAATATGTGGCAGGCACCTCTGGCTTATTTAGTTTTGCTTCATTCATCTTTTATTTACCTTCACGCAGGCTTCCTTTGCAAGAATTATCTACTGTACAAATGGTGTGCTATGTACAGTACATTGTGTTGTATGATTACACCACACCTTTCTCATATAGAAACGGCTGTAATAGCTGCCATAACATCACCTTTTACATTATGTGGTCCCCATGTTTGGCTTGGTACAAATCAGTCAGGTCAATAAAGGTTGCAAAGACTGTGCTGGTGAGTTCACCACATCAAACATTCAGCTTCATTGCACACAAACATGAACCAAGCCATTTCAGTTCTAGTTATTTGTTATTTGTTGCACATTTAACACCAGTATGAATTAACTTACAATGGCACAAATATCAAAAATTTCAGCATGCAGGTACCAATTCAGATTGAACTGTATGTCATTACAGTTTGCGTAAGGACATCATTCAATGAGGTGCTGACATTGGAATCGGAAAAGATATGAATTTTTAAAATTTATTTCAAAAAAGGAAAAGGATTGAAACTAAATCCATAGAAAACATGCTTTAATAAATTTTTGCTTAAAATAAATGTTAACTGAAATAAAAATCGTTTGTACTAAATAAATAAACGAACTATAGACATTTAAAAACTTTAAAAAATGACAAAAACACAACAAAATTGCTAAAACTAAAATATTTTTATTGATTTTTTTTTAAATACCCCCCCCCAAAAATTAAAAAAAAAAAATGTATCATTTTAAAGGTTTAAATTATTTAATTTGATATTATTAATTGTTTGATATCGTTACTGCCTTAAAAACATGACATTAATCACAGGATATTTTTTTTCTATTGACAGACATAGTTTTTAACAGTAAGAAATCTCATATAAAAAGATAAAATTTTCCCAAATGCCTTTATACATGAAAATGAATGCATTTGTATTTTAGAAAGAATTTTGAGTATTGAAACTGGAAAGGACCTGTTGTTTGGGGGTGTCTAAGGCAAAGCACACAAAGAATAGACATTCAGATGATTTTAGAGCTTTACACCGCAGCTCATTAGAATCAGTCTAGCTGGAATGAAGAGCTTTTGGTGGCACCAACATTTAGGAATGACACTTTTCCACTAATGACTCAAGTCAAGTTCAGGAAGACTACAAACGTTTGCAACATCACTATAATTACGGCCGTTCCGTAATATGATATACTGTGGGATTCCAATGAAAACAGGATGACAGTCTTACTACCTCAAACGATGGCTCGATTTCTACTTTAACAACTCACTAAATCCACACAGCTTCGGAATAATTATCATAAAACCCGGTTTTCATCTGCCTCTATAAACCTAGCACAGGTTGTTTTCCTAATTCTGAAGAAAGCCGTCGATGGTAAACCAACAGCGTTTCATGATCGTTGGTGCATCCCGCCTGACGTCTCGCTCTCCTTGCTTAAAATGATAAATTTTAACAACATGCTTTACACCCTTGTTACTTTTTATTGTATATTTATGTTTTAGTAAATCAACTCAAACTGGAAATAAACCAAGCTGTTGTTGGTAATTATTCACTTGTTGTTGATTTTGTTTTGGTCCTTTATTTTCACCCTTTTACGGCAGGTCGTATTTCATTTAAATTTCCATCTCTCCCCCCTTTCAGTCAATGGGGTGCTTTGCCTGTTTTAATATTCAATGCCCCTCATGTTCAATTTGCATCAGACGTCCTAGTATTCTATTTCCCAGAATCCTCTCTGTCCAACATAAATTGGTTGCATGTTGCAGTGGAATGACAACACTGGGGTCTTAATGGAGATGTCGATTAGCTGCATATTCAATCTTTTTACCCAACAAATGCAATATCAAAATCGAGCCAACCCACAGCAACGCCATGGTTATGAAGGAGGGTGGTGACACACCATAGCAAATCCTGTTTCATGTTCATTTTAGGAAGGTCAATTTGAATATTTTGGCTTGCCGGAATGAAGAAGATTTCAATCTCATCGGCTAGTCAGTTACGTCTTCGTGTTTCATACCGTCCATTTCTCTTCTTCCGAGGCCTCTTTGTCATTCGCCGCATGTGTCCGGAGTAGTTTTAGCAGTGCATTGTATTATTTATATGCTGGCTTGGCTAAAGGCAGAGTCTTTGGATTGGTCTGGCATTTGGGAATCCTCATTAACATTTGCAACATGTGGTTCAGTAGGGCTGCTGGTGAGAGTGCAGTCCGCTACGTGCTCTTAAATATCTCAGCTGCTCTGCAGGGATAAAGCCGCATTTACTGCGCACCTACAGCTGTATGAAATGAAGAACATTAGGGATAGTTGCTCATATTTTAATTACACTAGCCCCTTTCACACGGCAATTCTGGTAAATTACCGTAAAATTACCAGACCTTTCTGGTACAAATTGTACGGCAAATAGTATGCAATAGTAGCTGCAGAGCTGCAGCGCTGATGAATGAAAAGAAGGCAGAGTCTCAAGCGTGAGATGTGGTGTAACAGTTAGATGTTCATCTAACTATCGCATGCTTACATAAAACAAAAACTATTCAAAGCAGAACTTACTGTAAACAGTTTAGACAGAATTTTATGATTGGCCCAAAGCAAACTTCGTATAGCAGGGCATTCTGACCTTGTGTGTGCTTGTACAGGTGCTGTGTCAAATGTCGATTCTCTGCCAGATTATTACCCCCCTTGTTGAAGCCAATACTTGATTGTTTAATCCTAACCCCACCCCCTAATATTAACCCCACATTTAATCCTAAACCTACATATACTTGGGATTTAGAGGTGTAATCTGGCACAACATCAGTAATGTTCATTCTTTGTTCACACACAGCATCATACCGGCAGTTCACTGGTGATGTTAGAATTCATACCGAGAATTGGCCAGAACTGACTGACTTTTACTTGTATTTTTGAAAATGTCCAAAGATTTCATATATAGGAAGATGGCACACTCCATTTACTTATGGAAGGGAGAAAGAGCAACGCCCAATGTGGCTAATAAGCCCCACCTTCTAAATGAAAGAGCCAATCGTTGATTAGTAAAGTCATTGTGTCACTGCAGCTGCCGTTAGCTCTGGTTGCTATAGAAACAGGCAGTGTTCTGAGACACGTTTAGGATTGCGCATGCGCATTAGCTTTGTACAAGCTGAAAAATTTAGTTTTTGTCATGATTCGAGCATTTAAAAACAAAAAGTGTGAGACAGTTGTTGTTAGAATTCATTGCTGATTTTAAATATAAAATCTAATTGTAAGCTTGGCGAGCAGTTTTGGAGAATTTGATGTTTCTCCGTTCAAAGAGATAGGAGCTGCACGCCCGAGAGGTGTTTCAAAGATGGCCGCTGAGTGAAATGACTTAAAGGGACTGTGAAATGTCTGTTCACACATATCTTGACAGTAATTTAATGTGGCTAGTGTTGGTCAAAGAAAAAATATGTAAAGGGATAGTTTACACAAAAAATGAACAATTCATTATTGTCATTATTTACTAAACCCTGTAAAGCCCAACTTATGAAATAATAGTCAGAAAAAGGCTTTGAAATGGTTGAACGTTTTATTGAACCTTTAGAATGTATACATCTGAAATTTGCCTTATAACCTTAACCTTATGTCAATCCTGTATGAACTTCTTTCTTCTGCTAAACACAAAAGGAAACATTTTTAATAGTGTGTGATTGCTCTTTTTCATGCAGTTACAATGAATTAGAGCTTTAAAGCTTCAAAATCACTCAAAAGCACCATGCAAAATATCATAAAACTGTTTAATATGACTCATACACTATATTCTTAGCTTTTATTCACTAAAGATCTTGACATCAACCCTTTGGTAAATTTCTTTGGTATGCTCATGAGAGAAATAATGATGTCTGATTTGTGAATGAATAATTATTTTGAATTGGTTGATCCTGATTGTGTTGACTGATTATAACTGAATAATGACATTTCTTCCTTTTTCTTTGCAAAGTGCATGAGTCATATGGGCTGTTTTAGATGCTTAGTGATTTTGTTAGCTTGCAGCATTTTGTAAGCCAGTACAGTTTTCTTTTTGTGTTCCACAGAAGAAATAAAGCCATCCTGGTTTGGAACAACATGAGGGTGAGTAAATGATGACAGGATTTTCGTTTTCAGATGAACTAATCCTTTAACAAATGCCCAAACTACAACAATCTCAAGCGCATGCAAAAGCAAACATACAAGGCACATAAATTCCCAGCCCAGCGATATGAGGTGAAACTCCATACGGAACGGGAACATTAGCTCTCACAGCTTTCATATATTGACCCAGTATGAAAATCAAATTACAGCAGGCTGTTCAAGGCTTAATATTTATGTCCAGACTCTCTATTCGGGCTCCCTGTAGGAAGAGTTGATGAGCTCCAGCTTGTCTGTAATTGAGAAGTGTTTCCAGGTCAGTGTGTGTGCCACTGTGCTCTGGTGTGTGTGAAAGGGGATATTTACTCTGTGAATGGGGGATGAATAGAGTTACAACTCTATTTACAAAAGCCTGTAAAAGCTGCTCAACTAATCTGCTTCACAAAGCCAAGTAGAATCCAAAAGGATTCAGGCACAGCATTACAAAGTTAAATCGTTCTTTTATGCCATGCCACTGCCCTGGCCATTTTTCATTTTTTCTCTCCCCCTTACAACCTGTTCTCATCCTATGCGGAAAAGATGTAGAAGTATATCCCACCATCCAGCAGTGTTATTCTTCGCATACATCCTTCACTTGTTCTGTAATGCCCAGTGAACTGATTGAAAGCATTATTTTGTCTTCTGATCTTTAAAACGTGTATTGCTAAATCAATTCTTCCTCAGTTTCTGACAATGAGTTGCCTCATAATAGAACATAAAGCTCTTTTGGCCAAAGTACTTTTATTTCTCTGTTTTGTGGTGTATTTTATGTTATTTTATTTATTTATTTATTTTCACAGTCTGCTATGTAGAATGATTCGTTCTCTGCCCAAACAGTGTTTTAATCCAGCGTTTTGCTCTCATTTGCTTTTTAAAGTTTTGTGCCAATGAGACCATTTGCAGTTTCATGTATTCTAACCAAAGAAATCTATAATATATGGAGATATCTATCCATTAGCTTTCCCATTTGTCTTGATGGCACTTGCTTGGCAGGCGCATGAAAACTTGGAAGCACACAGTTTGAAATCTGCCATCTTTCCTCATGAGCCATGCTAACCAGCAAACCCTTGACCCCTTTATTCTTCCAATAGTTTGTGGTCACTGAATGTCATCCATTTAGTGTTAGGCTAAATGGATCTTTAATCTAAAAAATTAATTTATACTACATTATATTATATTCATTTCTGTAAGCCACGTAACACATGTTTGATCATTCAATAGTATGGGCTAACACAGGTTCGTTCACTCAATAGTATTTGTGCGCCAAAAATGAAAGTGATGTGGTTGAGTAGTGATGAAATAAGAGGCGAGGAGAAATCCAAATGCAGGTGGTCACGGGAGATGCATATGAAACAGGTTTAACGGTCATGCCAGACTCCCAGGAACTTCTGGGGGTGCAATGTCTGGTGTGGCATGTGACGCTTTTCAACGGATACTGGTTCAGTCAGTCCTGATAAATCATTGAATCAGTCATTTAACCAAGTTGTTGAAATCGCAAATGAATTAATGCGAGAAAATTATTTGGGAACACAGACAATGGCATTGGGTAGCTCAATGGGACGAAATGATTTATCAGGACTGACTGAACCAGTATTTATATAATCGGTTGAAAAGTGTCACGTGCCACGCCAGACATTGCACCTCCCCCAGAAGTTCCTGGGAGTCTCCCATATAATGATAGCAGCTCCCTGATACCTGCAAATGATATACAATATCCGAGAAATCGAGCGAGCGAGAGAGAAAGCCTGTTTCCACCTGGTATCACGAATGTCAAATACCACCAAAATCCCGCCGACCAGATGTAAGCAACGAGGCTCCTTATATCCACACTTGTACGGTCCGCAGGTGTAGGAAATCTGCTCATAATAAGACATAGACACAAGTAACAAACATTTCTGACCCCTAGAAGGCAGACAAATCATTACAAAATGAAAGAGTAGCCGGTGAAGCTACATGCACATGTAACATCTATCATGGAAACTATGTATAAACCTTAATTTATCGATTTAATAATCAATTAAAAAGGAGGTTATGCCTGAATGATATTATGCTGTAGCCACATTGGGCCAGCAGTTTGGATTATTCCACTGCGGGCACCTTCTTCTGGTCAGACACGGGAATTGCAAGTGCACAGGAACTCACGGTGCATTATGGGTATTCTCTAGCTGTTGAGTGTACAACAGTTGTACACTCATTATTGCGGTGCATTGTGGGATTGAATGGTTTCTGGCATTACTACAAATGTCTGTCCTCAAATAGTGCCATATTTAAGGGTATGGGGGCCAATTTCGGATGCATCCATGGATTCATTCAGGAACAGTTAAAGCCGCGCCTTACACTAATCTTTGAGCACGCAACATTTCTATGGCCATAAACTCTTTTATAAACATAAATTCAACAAAACAATACATCCAAAAACTACAAAATATACAATCTACTCCACTTTACTGCAAACAAATGCGTTCTTTTATTTCTGCAAAGAGCCGTGGCTTATCGATCTTCACACGTCACTCGCATGAGCTTGCGTTTCCTGTCTCGCGAATGTAAATCAATGGATTGAAAAGTGTAGTGTGACCAACCCTAACAATTCTTTACGAATGAGTCCCTGAATCATTTACTTAATCACTTCATTCATGATTCATTTTAGAACGAAACATCTCGACACAGCAGTAGATTGTTTTACTTAGGTTGTAACTATTTTTTGCTGTTGGGAAAAAAAAGACAATGTAACTGGAAATTTACCGTCTAAAATGTTGGGTTTACAATATTGTCGTGCTCATTGAATTGTTGTAGGAATAGCAATATCACACTCGCATGGCTGGGATTCAACTGTCACAGCCGCTTGTAATATTACTTAGATCACACTTGAAATAATGTTTGCAATATCACAATCATACTTAAATGACAATATGTAAATAAATGTTGTCTAAAATACACAAATGTGCATGACCTGGCATAACACCTGTCAGACTCCTTGTTTTCATCTGCTTACATGCAGTAGAGCTTTCATAGTTGAGATATAACATTTGTTATTGCTGTTGTTCTCATCATACAGGAGCCGACGGTTTATTTATTGCCTTGTACGAAACTAAATAGCTGGGCAAATAGACTTTAGTGAGATGCTATTTTCTTTTTGCTTGCGACATCAATGTAGTCCGAGTGATGGTTGTTTTATTGTTTTTTCCATGGCGGTCTTCAGTTCTGTGTTATTTATGCCTTTTTACCGTCCAAATAATTAATCAGCTCCGACACAACAGGAAAAGAAACAGCTTTTAATTACTTATGATGAAATAACAAATTATGTTGGCCTTGTTCCCAAAAATACTGGAGCCAGTGCATGGTAATTCATTACAGAGAGAGAGAGAGAGAGAGAGAGAGAGAGAGAGAAGAGACAGTGTGGGAGGGAGACAGGGAGCCGTGAGAGATGAGCTCTGTTTTGGATGAAATCAATACACATGCTTTGTTCATGTGTGTGTGTTGGTGTCTGTGTTATTGCATGAGATCCTTTGCAATCCATCAATACCTGCTCAAAAGATTGAGTGTCAGGCTGCAATGGACTTTGATGCACTTACATATCAACAAACACTAATGCTTTAGACGCCAGTTGTGCATACTTGTAAATGAACTAAATTTATCATTCTCCATCCTCAATTTTAATTACTTATATCAGTCCCGCTTCTTACACGATTTTTTGAGAACATTTGTTGAATTTGAAGTAAAGGAAAGAGGAAAACCTAGTAGATAGCCTACTGCCTACACAGGCAACTGTCTTCTAAGGCAGGGGTTTTCAAACTAAGGTCCGGGGACCTCCAGGGGTCCTCCAGAAGGTTCTCTGGGGTCCTTAGAAAATTTCAGAGACTATAAAAGCAAAAATGGATAAAGTCTACTGAAAATTCTGTTTCATTCTAAATGTTTCTCTCCTTGTTTGCCATATTCATAGGCTACTTTCTAGAATTGTATATGTTTGATTTGTATCTTTCTAGTTCACACAACTTTAATATAATTTGATGTTAGTATTTTGCTAAGCTATTAGCATGATAGCTTAATAGAGTGCAACTGTTGGGTTATAGAAATACATATCCAATATTTATTTTCAGAACCCAAATATCTGTAAATTATATCTACTGTAAGTGGGTGAGTTGTTTACTTACTTTTTAATTAGTCTTCCCAATAACAGCATCTTTTCTTCATTCAGACCGTTTTGTGAACACACACAAAAACAATTTGTGTGGGATTTATCGCACAAACCAATCATATCCAATAATAACCGAAATACACCGATCAGGCAAAACACCCCTTACAGGTAAAGTGAATAACACTGATTATCTTTTCATCATTGCACCTGATATGTGGGTCGGAAATATTAGGCAGCAAGTGAACATTTTGTCCTCAAACTTGATGTGTTAGAAGCAGGAAGCAGCTATATACGTATGTGTATATATATATGTGTGTATACACAAAAGAAGATATTTTGAAGAATGTTTGTAACCAAGCAGATAGAGCAACAATTGACTACCATAGTATTCCCTCCCTACTATTGTAGTAAATGGTTGCTCTATCTGCTTGGTTACAAACATTCTTCAAAATATCTTCTTTTGTGTTCAACAGAAGAAAGAAACTCATACAGGTTTGGAACAACTTGAGGGAGAGTAAATTATGATAGAATTTTCATTTTTGGGTGAACTATCCCTTTAAGTTAGTATGAGCCACCACAGTCATTAAAAAATATACAAAGTAACACAAAGTGAAAATAGCATGGCATTTTGGGGTTATGGAAACAACAGTTACCATGGTGAACACACAATACTAACATAAACTGTTAATGAAACTTGAATAGATTGAACATCATATCTGTTTGCAAATTCTTCCCAACTAACATACAATGTACCATTTATGTGATGTATTGGTACTTTACATTTATTTCAGGATTTACTAATTGACAATGTAACTACGACATTGCGTGCTCTTAGTTTCTATTGCGTAGGCACTCTTTACTCTGCATCAGCAAAGTCTTGCATCAGAAAAACATTTAGAATTACTGTTCCTGTTAAACAAGAATGGACTCTATAAGGCAAAATATATGTAATGTGTAACTATATGTAATGTAAAAATTATATATATGTATTTTTTTTTCTCACTATTTAATATTTATTATGTGTCTTTCACTTTATCTGCTCTTGGAATTTGTATCATTTTTTTCCCTATTGAGTTTGTGGCATTGCATGTTGGGATTGTCTTCCCTACAAAGTATATATGCAATGTTTTCTTAGTATTTTGGTGCAAGTGAGGTATCTCATAATGTTTCCTTATACCTTTTGAGACAGTCTTGACCTTAAAATGCAGTGTCCTTTGGCAGCTTTCTAGGTTTTGGAATGGTGCATTTGTGTACATACACGTTGGGTTCGGTGGATGGACATAAATACACTCAGGGTTTAGTTGACATGCAGAGACCTCTGTTTTTCATTGCCACCCTGTGAGCCTGTTTTCAAGCAAGCGAAGCGAAATTCCTCAGAAATGAATTCTCACTGAGTTGGTAGTGACCTGGATTTCCCAGAAGACTTCCTGCATCTCCGTGTTTCAGTTCTACTCTTGACCACAGAGGGGAACACTCGGAATGAAATTAGACACTTCCCCGCAGAGAACTACAGCCTCTCTCATATATACAGACACAGAGCGAGAATGGACTTTGGGAGAAGGGAAAAAAAGAAGGTTAGATGTCACTTTTAAAGGAATAGTTCATCCAAAAATGAAATTAAACCTTGTCTTTCCTGTATAACTTACTTTCGCCAGTGCAAAAGGAGAAACTCTAAGAATTGTTTTCTTTTGCATGCAATTACAATAAATACAGTCCTTCAAAAACACATAAAATTGGCGATATACCCTTTTCCGCTAGTCTTCTGAAGTCATATGATAGCGTTCTGTGAGAAACAGGCCAAAATTTTGCTTTTCTTGGCATACTCATGAGATAAGGAGAGATTAACTCATCCATCTGAATTGTGAATGAATCATTCTTTTGAGTCAGATCTTTTCAAATAAATCATTTGATCTGGTTCACAAAAACTGATTTTTTCACAAATCAGTTGACAATGACAACTCTGGGAAATTATACAATGTACGTGGTTAACAAAAAATTAGTTCGATGACTTACAGCTTCACCGCTTTTTTTGGTGCTTCGTGTCTTTTTTGAATCTTTTCCACATTCATCATAACTGTACATTTAAACAGAGTTTATTCATTTGAGTTCCACTCATAGCCAGTCAAATGGCTCGGAGCAAATAATGACAGGATTTCACTTTTGGGTGAACTGTCCCTTTAAGAAAAAGAAGAAAGGGTGATGGGAAACAGAGTCAAGCAGAGGTAACAGAAAACAATTGGAATGATGCAGACTTGTGAGTGAGTTGATAAAGAATGATGTGACAGAAGGACAGAAAGACATTTAGTTCCAGCATGGCAGAGTGCTGTTTTTCAATAAACACATTAGCTCTATATTTCAGATTAATGCTAACAATTAAATGACACATAAGAACAACACTTTTATCAAGCCCCATAGATATGGACGGGGCACTATGCATATTTAATCGGAATAGCCTGCAATAGAGGCCATTACGGCCGTGTAATTACGGTAATGCTCTAACAGGGTCTTTTGTTCCGAGTGCTGCATTCACTCTCAAGGGGTCCAGTGTTTGTTGGGTTGTATATATTTCTGTCCAAAGAAAAGTTGCAGCATTATCATCTTTCCCTGTTTCTTTTTTCTTCTTATTCCTCCCTCACACTCTCTGGGTGAAGTGATTTCTTACTCACCAGAATGCTTCTCTAAATAAGAATGTGATTTGAAGCCACCTGCTATCACGTACACACAGCCAAACCTGCCTTAGTTCAGTCGATTTTAAATGAACAGTGACATCAGGCCCATTTTCTCACCGGGTCAGACCAACAGGATGATTATTGTTCTTATCCAGCTATCCAACTGAGTTGTTTCCAATTGGAAAGGGTTAACAACAGGGTGTAAGGGGGGTTTGTTGTTAATATATGCCTTGTGTGTTTGCAGATTCCATGTGTATGTTTCAAAAGAGTGCATTTTTTGCTTTATTTATCCATATGTGAAGAAGCACACAAGCTGGTGTGTGTGCGCTCCAAATGTTACGGCAGATCCACTTCAGCACCAGCGTAGCGTGAAGCGCAGTTGCAGTACATGCAGAGGATTTGGTGGTTCTGGTGGGGCTCTGAGCTTATCTGGACCCTGCAGGTCCCCTGACTGCTCCTCAATCCCCTCACAAATTATCATAACAAGGGCATACAAAATGAAAAAAACAAAAACAATTAAAGTCCAAACATATTCACAAAAACAAGGAATTTCAGAGCAATCTGTAATGTAAATTGGGAGCTCACCCTCTTTGTAATGGTAGATGGGCTTTGTACTTAATTCAAAGGACATTTTAAAATACCACTTTTTGAAGAATTAAATGTTTTTTGTTTGTGTGTAATTTTTGTGGCTTACATTCTTAAAGTCTTGCTCAACTTGTCACTTCCTCTCTCCCATAGGAATCAGACACCTCTGTGGTTGCAGTGAGACCCCACCAGCTCAGCCACAGCTGTACATGGAGACCCCCAGCTGGGCAGGTGAGTGTGTTTGTGGAGTGTGGGTGTGTGTTTGTGTTTGTGTGTGTTTGTGTTTGTGTGTGTGTGTGTGTGTGTGTGGGCATGTTTTTGTGAAATATCAGGACACAAATGTGTATAATGACATGGGTATGACATAGGTATTACAAAAAGAGGGTGAAATATGAGGACGTTCCCAATGTCCTCACTTTTCAAAATGCTTATAAATCACACAGGATGAGGTTTTTTCCACCGAAAGTAAACTGCGCAGTCTCCTGTGATGGGTAGGTTTAGGGGCAGGGGAAGTGTAGGGGGATAGAAAATACGGTTTGTACAGTATAAAATGCATTACGCCTATGGAATGTCCCCACATTTCACAAAAACAAACGTGTGTGTGTGTTTGTGTAGAATAAATCATGCCCGTTCAAAGTCGCACATACCGCACCAGATTTTTTGAGTTAAGTTCTTCGTTAAACTTCGTATTGTTAGAATGTCGGTAGTATATATAAATCGACGTTTGTGATCGTGTGTCCACCAAAAAGTTTTTTCATGCAGCTGACATAGTTTTCCAATTGTTTTCAACGTGAGCATCGCGTTTTTAGAACGCCATGAGAGTAACGGGTGCTGAGTGTCTATTTTATGCTCAAGCGCTGAGTGCTCAGCGTTTTTTACCGGACACCGGAGGTTGAAAAATTTTCAACTTTGAGTAAAACACAGCGCTCATCACTGTCACTTTTTACCCAGCCGTCCAATCATAGTGGAGGAGGGGCGGAACAATATAACACCGACCAACCACCACATTCTTCTTGTACAACATCAACAGATGACAACAACAAGCATAATATTGCATTTAAAACAAGAGCCAGAGCAAATTCTTTACATTGTATTGACATTTTTATATAGAACCAATACAGAAACAAACTAACTGTGAAATGAGATGCTAATAACACTTGCGCAGATATTCTGTGTCATAGCAAGCAAAGAGTCCCAACTGGGGAAAAAAATGCTGTGCTGCCAAAACGCTCTCAATCGCTCACAGCAAGGCATTTTCATCGGACTAAAAATGTTTTGGCGGACACGTGGCCTTATGCATTCTCTGTGTTACCTGGACAGAGAAATTCACATGTATTTGCCATCAAAAGTCTGCCAGATGATGGCGTCTTATGGTGTCACAACGCGTCATTTGGTGAACAACTCGTGAAGACTAAAGATTACACTTCTGCATTTTTGTATCCCAACCCACAGACAGTCAGATCGACAGCGGGTTATTAACAGAACAGTTATGGCAACAGATTTCTTACCTGTACACAATGCCGTTTTACTTCAGGGAGTCGGGTGGAACTGACAGAATGGCAGTTTGTTTCAGTTTCCCCCTTCCGTTTGGCCTATAACACAGGTTTTCATGGTCATCGAGTTTAAAATGTTAACTACAAGCACAGATGTTTTTTTCAATTGTCTGTCATGGCATTCTCTCCATATTTACAATTCTACGTGCTTGATCCTTCACTTGAAACTTAAGGTAACTCACTCCCGCTAAACATTTACTCTTTGAATTCTTGCACGCGGGAACAATGCAATTCAACACCATTATAACTAAAAGTTATAACTAAAAGTATTTCCTTCCAAAGCAAGGCAGTATTTAAATCGGGCAAGCGTAATGGAGTGGCCATGTATGCAAATTTTTTTTTATCACCTTTCTGCTGTATAGGCAGACAACTTTTTCCCATTTTTCCAGTGGTGAAATATATTAAATTAATAGAGATATTATTGTTAAAAAAATAATAATGTTGTTTTTTAAAACTGAAAATTATGGCATAATTTGCTCACTCTAATGTCGCTCCAAACTCCTAGGACAAAATGTCAAAGCTTTCTCTTTTCCTTCCCCTTTCCTTTCCCCCCCTCTTGCCTGGGGCATCAAGCCTGATTGCCACTGGTGACCCATCAAAATATAGGTGCATGATCATCCGGGTTTTGAGTTATGTGGTTTCAAGAGTGAATGGTGCTGTAAGCAAAGGTTGGATTGAAATTGAAATTGAATCTGACTCTTCAATTCATTGGTGGTGGATTTCATATTTGTTGCACAATTTACATCTACAGGCTTTTTCTCTCGCTCCTATATCATCCTTATCCGCTGTACGTCTCAATGTCATCGTTTTTTTTCCCGTCTGTCTGGGGTGTTTCCTATGTGGATCAATTACATTACTAGAAACCTGGTTCAGACAGAGATTAGGTCTCAATCATTAATATTTGCATAGAATTTTCTTACATGTGCACAGACATAAAATTTTCCATTACATTCAATTAAATATGAAGCTTGTATTATATTGTATTAAATATACTTACGTGTGTGTGTGGGTTTATATTATATATAAAGCAATATTTGGACTAAGGACATGAGTTGCATTTGTTTGATGGTGTAGGTGTAAGGTATGATGCAGTGTATGAGTGGCAGTGTGTAGGTGCATGGATGTGTGTGAGTGGAGGTGATTTTGAGTTTACTATGCTTATCAGGTCATTGCATGGCACTCTGTAATGATAACAGTTTTTTAGTAATTGTGATTGTTTAATTATGTTTTGTGTCTTGTTTTTTATGTTGCTAATGTAACACCTTCATTACCCCTCTGGGGATATATAGATATAATTATGAATGCTTATGTGGTTTGTCTGAATACCATCAGCTGTTTCTGAATTTAGAAAGGGTGAACATACTTGTAGATCATGATTTCTGCTTGATCAAGTTTTACCCACAAATATTATTGTATGTTCAGTGAATAAGACCCAGTTTTATTACCTAATGCACGAAAACAGAAACTTCCTGATCTTACTTTTTTCTCTTAGTAGTGCAAAGCTGCCATATAAGACCAAAATGACTGATTCAGTTACATTGATGTGGTGTGTGTGTGTGTGTCCTTCACAGCAGTGGTTCAAAACTGCAGGAATAAAACAATGCTAAATACAAAATATTAAATGCAAGTAACCATATCATTTTGAATCGTTAGGATAGCAAAATGAAACGGCTTATACATTTTTAAAAGTGAGGAGACGATTCCCATATCCAGTTGTTGATATCAAACTCTACAGTGTCATCTGTCACTGTTGAAGCTCGCCAAATTAGACAGGTTGCATGACATACCGTTATCCTTGATAGTGCACGATGCAAGTTAAGAGAAATTTTGGTGCAGTGTTGGGTGACCAATTGATGTCCAAATTAAAATCTGGGTCCTGAACCAAACTAGTTGCGAATTGCTGTTACAGAGCTGTAAATGAGCTTGTGTCTTTAAAAGTGGAGTGGAAAGGAGAGGGCCGGAGCGAGGGAGTGAGAGAGGAGTGGTTTAAGTAGTGCTGACGACAGGCCTTTGATTCTGAGCATGCCCATTAGAGGGAGCCATAAATCCTGGGCTCTCTGGACTGCCTGTGTCAGCAGTCCATGGAATGAATTGATATTAAACGCGACAAAAAGCCTCTTTAATTCTGCCTCCACCAGCCTCTCTCTCTCTCTCTCTCTCTCTCTCTCTCTCTCTCTCTCTCTCTCTCTCTCTCTCTCTCTCTCTCTCTCTCTCTCTCTCTCTCTTTCCCTCCATTTCTTCTCTCTGCCTCCCCTGTTCTGGACGGTAATTGAAAAGAGGGAGGAGGAAAAAAAAGCCCAGTGAAGCCAAGCCTGTCATCATAAAAACATCTGCAATTACATCCGCTCTATTCATTATTTATGAAAGTCATTAATTAAATATTAGTCACAAATAGCAATAGCATTTTCCCCCTTTTTTACCCCCATGTTGTCTTGGCAATGGGCGCGTTTTCTGCCAAAACATCACAATGGCGTCTGCAGTAAACATTTATGTTTAGACATTAAGAACGATTATGAGGATTATGTTAGCGCATTTGCGCCGTGGCCAATCCCTGTGGTAGACTCAGAGTGGCCTTTACTTTCTGACAGAGGCGGAAATCTACTTCTAACGCGTCGGTGTTGTCACCGCACACCTTAGTGCTGAAATAATGGAGATAACTTGATTCACTTTCAGGCAAATGGGATATTCTAAAATGGCCTCCTTTCTCATTTTTATTGGCCTGTCTAAAAATGTCCTGTAATGAGAAGAGGAAGTGCTGTCACAGGATGACATCACCCCCACACATGATGTGCTAAAACTGTAAGCGGTGGGATTTCAGGTGCCAAATTGATAAGTTAGACCTGTTATTCCCAAAATTGTAAAGATGAGGAACGATACATCAAATGAGGAGCTCCGTGGCGTGACGCTCTTTTAAAACGAGCCGGATGACATTCTAAGTAGGGAGCCGGGCCGCTCTGAGAGCACCGACCAGCGCCAGGTACAGCTGTTGTAACTCTTTCACTTAGCAGGGCCCCTACGTGGAGGCTCTCAGGCAGTACGAGGGGCCGCGCTCACGACACGTACGTGATGGATTGAGTCAGGGAAAGCCATCATCTGGTCGTGCACGCGCGTGCTGAGCGAGGTGGGCCTCATGTGATTAATGATATTTGCCTGGAGTCATCGAAAGCTGGATTTAAGTATTTCGGATTTAAAGTAACATTCGTCTCTATTGTTCACAGCGAGAGAGGCATTAGTCAAATTCAGCCACGTCTCGGCAGACGACGACGCTCCAACCCCTGGAGCACGCTGTGTAACAGTGCGGTTGTCTCACTCTCGCGTCGACAAATTATTCATGCAATTTTCGCCCGTTTTGTCTGATTATCTACAAATCTCTCTCACAACTGAGTTTATCATCCTGCCAAAATCATTTATTTCTCAGTAGTATTTCCGCTGAGTAAATGTTTGATGAATTGCTGTCATTACGCCTGTTTTTAAAGTGCAAATATATTCTGCCAAATATAGGACTTTGTTTATCATGGTAATTTTGCAAAAAGCAATATACTTTTTCCATGTTAAATAAGACCTCAAAACATAACAATATCTGCTGGATCGGATAAAATGATGTTTAGTAAACAGTGAAACTTATTTCTTTAAGGAACTATCAAGTGATTTTCTATAAACTACCTTTTTAAAGTCAAATAACAAAGCCTCAAGGCCAAGTTGTAAGGGCATGTCTCCAACCCCCCCCCCATATTTTGAATTCCGCGTTGACGTTCCCAAGGTGAAGGGCCATTGATGCCATTAACAGAATGGACTGAGAGAGGGAAAAATCCCTTGTGACAACTGAGTAATGAGATGAAATGATAGACCTGGCTCGGTCTGGCACTGGTATTTTGTAACTGTAAACGTCCTGAACTCAGCACTAAACTGACCATCTGATCCAAGACTAACAAAGATCCTCAAGGTCAAATACTCACTCCTCCCTCTTAAATAGTGTTCCTTAAAGTGCTTAGCAAAGCATCATTTGTGCACCGCGTTT
Source organism: Gobiocypris rarus (assembly GCA_023029165.1). Taxonomy (NCBI): domain Eukaryota; kingdom Metazoa; phylum Chordata; class Actinopteri; order Cypriniformes; family Gobionidae; genus Gobiocypris; species Gobiocypris rarus. Next base: position 25,544,328 of record CM040920.1, read on the forward strand.
CCTTCAGCTCAAATAAATCACTCTGCGTAGATGGTCAAATACAAACGTCCAAGTTCGACTGATACGAACGGACTTACCTTTTTCTAGCACTGAGCCTGATATCAATCCTCTCTGGTCAGATGCTTTCAAAAAGCGAAGGGGTGAAAGAGCAAAGATTGCACCTGACTGCCTCGCCACTCTGTTTCTGTACGTCTGCAGCTTCTACGGATCTGTCAATGGAAATCCAATTGCCGGGAAAGCGTTCAATCCTAACTCGGTTACCTTGGTGGATAGTGGCATCCACTGTATCCAGTGCTGCCTGTTTGAGCTGTTTGTTTTAGGCCTAAATCACGGCAGATGGGGTATGTGCGAGTGCACTGTGAAGAAAATATACATTTGGAATTACTCACAGCCAAAGCAAAGCCTTACTGGGGACTTCAAAGAACAGAATATTATAATTCATGCTGTAAAATATTGAGAACTGGGAGAAATATGCAAAAGAGTGCTTACTCAGTATCTGCCCTTTTTACACACCACTTATATAGCGCGCTGTCTTGCAGTGTTTTTGTGCAACAGGCTTTAAAGAGAAAATGTAAAGTTTCGTGGTCATTTACTCTGCCTCATGCATTCAAAATCTGGATGATTTTCTTTCTTCGGTCAAACACAAAATGAGATATTTTGAAGAATGTTCACAATGCTTTCTCCCATATGATGAAAATGGATGGTGACTGAAGCTGTCAATCAACATGTGACCTAATGTGATATATTGCAAGTCATTTGAAGTCAAAGTTTTTAATTTTATTGATTTATATGACTTTTCTAGGTCTAGAAATCATACTTTAAATTTGTATTGTGCAGAGAGAGAAAGAGAAAAAAAAGTCATAAAGGTTTGGAAAGACATGAGGGTGAGTAAATTACTTGTTATTTTTTGGGTGAACTCTCCTTTTAATGTAGTACCCTCCATCTAAATTCATTGTGAGTAGTGATATTTTATATACCATGGCTTGCTATTGTAAATGCCATTGAGGGCAATATCGGCAACATTTTGGTAATAAAGGGGCTTTTCTCTCACACACACCCTCACAAGTGCTCTTCAGATGAGGGCTTTCTAATCATAATTACACCCAAGACTGTTTGGCTTGTATCAGCTTTCATCAAGAGCCCCTCTGGCCAAATCACAGGACTCCAATCAGAATCGCAATGACACGCCTGTAATTAGAAAGTTTTGATGTTTTAAAATGCTTCTTGGACAGGATTGGGAGTTCTTTGAAGCATGGAGACATGACATTGATTATCGAAAGATGTCTCTCTGTCAGTTGCTGCAAGAAAGCGCAAACAGGAAGTTAATCTTAGCTAGCGTCCTGTCCTCTGTCATACAGATGAGAAATGATTGCGATGTGGTTGACATGCTTTGATACGCATGATACGTTATAATCTGTGACCATTTGACTAGCAGTGTTATAGTCAGGGTAATTCAATATTAAAGGAACTGTTCAACCAACAAAATGAAAGTTCTGTCATTATTTACTCAACCTCATGTTGTAAGACAGTAAGACTTTCTTCTGTGTAGCACAAAAGCTGAAATTGTGAGGAATATCCTGGATTTTTTTTCATTTTTTATACAATAGAAATGAATAATGATTGTGGCAGTCAGGCTACAAAATAACCTCAAAAAACACCAAAGTTCATTCAACATTTGGTGTTATATTCCAACATTTTCTGAGGCTTCGTCGGATGTTAGCTCATCCAGAAATGAAAATCTGTAATTTACTCATGTCGTTCCAAACCCATGAGTCTTCAGAACATAAAAGGAGATATTTTTTTTTTTAAATGGAGAGCTTTCTGTCCCTCAATTGACAGCTACGCAACTACCACTTGGACGCTTCAAAGTGTTAAAGAGATCGTAAAACTAATCCATATGAATTGAGCGGTTTAGTCCAAATTTTCTGAAGAAATTTGATCGCTTTATATGATGAACAGATTTAATTTAGACTTTTATTCACGTATAAACATTGTTCATTGAACATGAACAGAATCCCAACCGAACTTGGTTGAGGCGTGAGAACAAACCTCATTGGTTCTTGTGGAAGCTCAAACGTGCTGCATAACATGAGAATGAACCTCATTGGTTCTCGCACGCCAAGCGTACATGCTTGAGCTTCCGTTTGCCACAACTGATGAGGAGGTTGAATGTTTATGTGAATAAAGCCTAAATACAATCTGTTCATTATATAAAACGATCGTGTCTTTTCGTAAAATTTAGTTTTTACATTATTTAAATGTATATTTACGTTGTATATATGAACTTTTTGAAGCGTAAAAGTGGTAGGGACAGAAAGCTTTCAGATTTCATCAAAAAGATCTTCGTTTGTGTTCTGAAGATGAACAAATGTCTTAAATGATAGAATTTTCATTTCTGGGTGAACTGTTCCTTTAAGGCCCGTTCACTTTCTATGCGAATAGGAAAGTCCACGCTACAACTAGAAAAATAACAGTACAGAGCAACCATATTGTCTGAATCACTCATGGCTGATGACAGCCAATAAGAATCCAGAGCATAGTAGCAGAAGCCAAACTGTGCATGCTTACAACACATTTTATTGTATGTTGGTGTAAATGCTTGCTTATATACCATAGTTACCGTTATAGTTATCTATGTTTGTAGTTATTGGTGGGCATTTGGAATGGGCATTTATTCACTAAAAATGAATTGTGAATGATTTGCTCGTTTAAGATTGATCTCTTCTGTTGATTCAATCAATTGGTTTTCACATTTAAATCACTGACTTTAAGATCTGGTCGCAGCCATTAAAATTTTTGTATTCCACAGAAGAAAAAAATATATATAATGATGTAACATGATGAATGATGATAGAATTCTCATTTGTGGGTCAACTATTCATCTAAACAAGGTTCATTATTATTGAATAAGTATGTATCCCATATATGTAAAATCTAAAGGAAGTAAATCTCACTGGCAAAGTTCCTTGTAAATCATTATATTTGCAGAGATGTGCTGGGCTTAAACAATTTCTCCTTTCCCAACCTGCCAGTGTAATATGATTAGTCAAAGCTATGTGTTTCCTTGTGGTTAATGTTCTTTTCGCTCTTAGAGATGTTTCTCCACTAGTTCCTCATCAAAAATTAACGGAGAAAAAAACCGTAATGATAATCGCGCAGTGTTGCATTATTAAGCCTGCAGTGCCTGAGTGTTTGGAGAGGGGTGAGGGCGAGGGTACTCATCATGCTGATTTGAGGCCTCTCAAAGGACGCACAGGGTGTTGTTTATGAGGATAATGAGCCCTTCATCTCACCCAATACAGCGTACAATGGGCTCATTACAATTAAAATGGCTGAAAAGCAGACCTAGTGGAAGCAGGGAATGAGCATGATGAGAATTCAGTGGGAACGTTTGGAGGAATGGTGTATTAACCGGCCAGGAAGTCATTCTTAACCCTAGTGGCAGCTGAATTATGTTCCATTACTGAATTGGACCTAATGCTTTTGCTGCCAAACATATTGCTCTCGATGCCCACTTCAGGCAAAGCGCTGGTAATGTCCACACTATTGCAAAATATCCCCTAAAAAGGGCTTGTTTTTCTCCTTGCTGTTGAAATTTGCTTCCGTAACAAAGTTCGAATGGATTTTTGGCCTGATGAACACAATCTTTCAACATTAATACTTGCGTAAAGTGTAACACGTCCTCTAATAGAAGACCCTCAACCTCTGATGAGCTACTAGGATCATCAGAACGACCCATTCGTGGCTTTGTATGCATCACTGTCTTCAGGCTATAAAAGAATAATGCAGTTATTGATTTGAGCATTTCAGCTCATATGTTTCCACCTCGCCCAGCTCTGCTGCCCAGATTAATTTTTGAATCTTCGATTCATGGGCATATCATATAATGAATAGAGGTGATTCATGTCATTGCTTTTAAATGCTTAAATTGATATGGTTCCCCTCTGATTGATAGTGTAACACTGGCGCACAGTCTGCGTCAGCAGTTATGTCTTACAGAAATACGTATTGATCATGTTTGGGTGTGCCATTATTTATTTTTTTACTTGGTATTGCTTTCATTTGATAGCATTATGACTGATTTGCATAAATCTGTCCCTTAGCGTTAATTCATTACATTGTTGCAAATCCATTTCTGTTATAAGCTACGTTTAAAGATCTCTGCCGTAATTTGCTTTGCATTAATCCAACTTTTACTGTCAAATGTTGCACATAGTTGCCTGAAATTATACGACTGGTAGCTTTAAGAGTGTAAGAGTCCCAGAGGGAGAATTACGGACCGCTTTTACACACCCAGTTCCACCTACTTGGTCCAGAAGCGACGAGGAGCAGCCGCTCTGTAATCTGTTGTTCATTTTCCCTTCATTTTTCTCCAAAGTGACATCTACTGTCCAGCAGGTGGTACCAAACATTTATCTATCCTCTCTCCCACGCCATCCAGCCTTCAGAAGATTTAGACACCCCAAACAATGGGCTCTCCAGAGACGCCTTTAGTCTGCAACACATAAGTAAACACGCGGCACTGATCCAGATGAAAGGAAAAGACAAACTGAGGTGTTTTAGACACAAAAGTTTCAGTGCAGCTGGCCAAGTTTACAGTTTTTCCTCCGCTGAGTTGCTGACATTTTCAAATCTCCTTCTCTCTACTTTGTCTACGAGTCGACATTCCCTGAGTGTCATGCATCGTTTCAATCAAACACTGTAAAATGTTGGGGCTGGTCGTTAATCCTCCTCTCACCCGTTTAATGGCTGCAGAAAAAAATGGAGTCGTAAAATTCCCTCTTTTTTTCTCTCATGGAAGGCAGAAAGTGGGGAGAGGGACCCTGGTAGTGGGCTGCGTGGTGGTATTTGCTTCCAGTATAATTTTCAGGGCCCGTATGGCATGAAGTAACCCGTCTGAATCACTTTGAGGTTCTCTGATTGGTGAGTGGAGTGTAAGGTCGAACGAAAACTGACACAGACCTTTCCAAAAGTGTGCTGTAGCCTTTTTGGTTAAAGATCTGGGCTGGAAACTGAAACTGTTTTTAAAGCTAAAGTGTTAATCTTCTGAATTGCAAAAAAAAGACTTTATTTAAACAGGTTTCCTGAACACTTGGCCATATTCCATTGATTAGACAAAAAAGCTAACCATATATACAATGTAAAAAAAAATTAGTTGGTTTAACTTAAAAAAGCAAGTAACCTGGTTGCCTTAACATTTTTAGTTCATTTCAATTAAAATTTTGAGTTAATACAATGAAGGAAATTGGTTTAATAAATAGAAAGTCAATTTTTTGAACCACATAAATAAAATTTTCTTTTGTGATGAATCATGAAAATAGCACCTTTTTGGCATGTTTCACTGCATTATAACAAATAAAACACAATTACACAATTGTTTACAAAATCTTTTAGTAATATTTGAATAAACGGTGATTCTGAAAAATGTTCATTGTATTTCATTGATCTCAAAATGTTAAGGCAACCAGGTAACTTACTTTTCAAATATTTTTTTTACATTATAATGCCATTTTTTTTAGTTACTGCTTCTTTTTTTGACAAGGTAAAATCGCACAATTCAGCTTTAACCTCAGGTATCTTCAGGTGGACTATCCCTGTAAAGTCGTTTTGTATATAGATGAAGTCTTAGCTAAATATAAATGAGTAAATTAGTGGAACAAGCCGGATGGCTGGCTGAGGAACTGATTCCTAAGAGGGTAAGAGTCCTCTCCAAACACTACGGTGTGCCAGCTTACGGCCCTAGATAGTGCTGGAGTCAGTGGTTCTAATTTTGTCCTCCTGCTTCATTCTCTCAGCATCGTTGCCGGTGTGATAACTTCATCGCTAAACAATTAAAAGCTCGCCTTCCATTTCCGCACATGTCGGCACAAGAAGCAGCAGAGGAGCTTATTATGTGGGGACTGCGCAGGCAGCGATGCATGTAATGCAGACGACGCGAGCGGGAGAGTGCGAGAATTGTCTGGGAGCGGAGACTGTTTGCGGAACATTTGTACATGCGAGAGGCTTTTGATGTTGTGTTGTGAAAACACATGTTAGCGCTCATTATAGCGCTGTTCCTCAGCCCTTCATTTGTATATTGTGCTGGGCACGGGCACTGAGGAGGAGCCATCTACCCTACAGAAAGTGTGCACCCTCTCTCCACACTCCCCCATTCATCATGTTGACACCAGCGCAGCTACTTTTGTGAAATGGAGAAAAATGGTTAAGTCAGCTCTTTCCCTGAGCCTCTTGCAAGTATGTGTGTGCGTGTATATTTCTGTGTGTGCTTGTATGAGGAGTCTGCGCGTGTGATGAACATTGGCTGGTATGATTTGGACATGACGTGCGAGACACGCTGAATGAATTTTATTTATTTATTTAATGGTTGCAAAACTTGCTATTTGTTTGACTGAATTTTACACATGGACATTCAAGCAAATTGAATGTCTATATATATATATATATATATATATATATATATATATATATATATATATATATATATATATATATATATATATATATATATATATATATATATATACATATATATATATATATATATACAATATATATATACAATATATATATGGCTGGTCTCTGGTTTTACTATCCTTATGGGGACATTTGGTCCCCACAATGTAATATAAACAAGGACACACACACATACATAAACATAATTTCATAAATAATACAAGTAATAGTATTCCAGTTCACTAATAAATGGTGGGCTGCTTTTAATCAGATTGGTTGGGGATGCCCATCCAGTCTGATTAACATTAATTAATGGACTGGAAATATAATCCCAAATGGATGAATAGAGAATGAATGGTGTGGTTAAGTGGTTTAATAGTTTTCCTCAAAGGCTCATACATACAAAATACATGATAACAGGAAAAACATTCAATCTTCCACTTGTGAGCAAGCCATAATACGTGCATATGGAGACATTGTAAAATTGCAAAAAGCAAGGTGTAAAATGGTTCAACCCTATCATTTCCTCATTCTGAAATCATACAGACGTCTGTCTGGCTCTCCCTCTCTCTCTCTCTCTATTTCTGTCTCGGTCTGGCCCGCTGTTTTGTAATATTCTCAGCTAATGCTGAGATTTTATCAGTTTCTCAATCTACTGTCTGATTGAAGTCTGAGGAGGACATTAACATACATGGTCTGTCACACACTAGAAGACACAAATAAATGAGCAAATTTCCATTTCCTCACATGTCACCTTCATTTATGCCTGATGCTTTTCAAAATAGACAGATTGTCCTCTTCTGTTTGGTACTTCCAAATAATCTTCAACTTTACCCTAGCTAAGAATACCAAATATAGCTATGCTTCTGTAATGAAGAAAGTTTTCTTCAGTATGCACTTACACTTACCGTTTCAAATAGGTTCACAAATTCTGTACAATCCGCTGACAATTTGTTTGTGTATGTGTGTGCACGCTAAAGAGACTATGATAGAGCCATGGACCAATTACACCTCTTTTTCTCCACGATTGTTATCTTAAAGGCTGTTGATTAGTCTTTGTTAGGAATGTTTAATCTTCATTAAAGATTTAAGGGGAGAAAAGTCACTTGAGAAATTCGGAAATTAAATATTTAATGAGCTAATTCCTATCTGTGGCTCACACCTTTACCCAGAGCTCAGTGTTTCTCATTGTCGTTAGCGATCAGAGGTCATTTTAAAACCTTTTACAGAGTAGGACATTAAAATGGATCACAGCTCATTTTTCTTGTCCATTGCAAGCACTGGACCGACATATCCGACTGTGAACCTTTAAAGTCTCCTTCTTTAAGGTTAAATCAACTAATTATGAGACTGAGATTTTATACCCTGAAGATGTCCGAAATTCAAATGAAGCTGAACCAGAGTGGGAAGATTTTGTGCTGATTATCTGACTGTACTCGCTCCTAAGTGCTTTATTTTGGGATGTGTGTGTCCATCAGAGTTGACTGATGGGTAGATGTTTTAACTCGCTACAGTAGTTCCGCTTAGGCGCCCGGCTGTTTGCTGACACCAAGTGTTCACGCGCAGGTTTATAGGGCCTTGCGTGGATATTGAGAGGTGTCCGTGAGAGGAGAAGTGGCGTGCTCGCTCTCTTGCCCTGCGAGCGAGGCTCTGAGACTGAGGAGCTCGGACTCCCTTCGTGTCACACGGTATTTGTCACATTTCAGTGAAGTGAACCAGGAAATTTGCTGGACCATTGCTCAGGAGAAGAGGCGAAAGAGAGATAGGTCCTGATGATAGAGAGGGGTGGTGTGTGAGTATGTGTGTGTGAGGGAGAAAAGAGATTGATAGAGGCAGTAGGTTCCATCTGACATCTGCTGAATTGTCCTCTTTACAGTTTGGCACCATAAGGGCATTTGAACTCATGGGTAGTGGCTACATGTAGACTGTATTCACGCTTCCAGGTTTACCGCTCTGCAAGGGAAAAATGCACATTAGCCATTGCATGTTCATCTGTTTCATACAGTTTGAAATATAAATGACCGTAAAAATTCCAGCATGGATTTGTATCCTGGTCCGATGCAAGAGGTCACAAGTTTAAATTTAGATGACAAGACTATTTTTTAGTCTGTAAAATTTGTAAAATGTTTTTAAAATAAGACTCTTATGCTCTTCAAGCGAGTCCTCTCACGTCTCGCTTGTCCACCTCGCCACAGTATTCTTTTGGTATTCATTTCTTTTCTGACCCCAAACTTCTGAATGGTCGCATATACATTGTTATATGTTATATGTTATTTTTGATTTTCACTGAAAGGATGTATGTCATTTACAGTTTTTCTTTTGCATTTTATAATTCATTTATATATGAGGAGTTCTTTTCCAGACATGGGGACTTGATACTTTGACTCGAGTCGCTATTTTTATGACTTGTGACTTGACTTGATAAAAAGTTAAAAACTTGAGACTTGACTCAGACTTGGAAGTTAAAGACTCGGGACTTGACTTGACTTGAGACACGATGACTTGAATGACTTGAATGTTAATCACATCATGTTTTCAGTTTGAATATAAAATATATAAATTATTTTAAAAACTAAAGTTGACCCAGCTAGAGCGTAGGCTGAGAATAGCGTTGTCATGACTGGATCACAACACTATCATCAGTCATGCCCTCTCTTACCTTACGCACACCACGCCCACTTCAGATATCAGATATCACATCAACATGTCAGCCAGAGGGGTACAGAGGGTGATCGCTTTCGGCTTCAACAATTATCCGCAAGATGGCAAAAGACGAACAGCACGTTGCAAGGCATGCAACATTCTTATCCAGTTGGTTAATTAGTTATTGAAATTTGATGGGTTTTTTTTGTTTGAAATAAACGATAAATTCTCTCAACCCTCTACAATGCGAGTATAACACTTTCATATAAGCGAGTAAATGTTCACTCTGGGCAAGTAAATAATATCTATCATTAGCCATTCGCTAATAAATTCTTAGGTTTTACTCGCCAGTGTGTGTTAGAGGTTAAGAATATTTTTTTTTTCAGAAACACCAACAGTATCTTAAAAACAACCACCAGTCCAAGGTTGAGTTAAATTACAAATATGCATTCATACATGATGGTTACCAACAGTTTTAGTTCTAATTACTAAAATTCTATCATTAAATAATGCTGGACTAAACAAGCATGACATAATATCATAACATAGTCTAATACTTGATTGACTGATGTTAAGAATGTACGTTCAAATATTTAAAGATATTGAGAAATTTGGTGTAATATACAGTATATATATATATATATATATATATATATATATATATATATATATATATATATATATATATATATATATATATATATTAGTATAAAGTATAATATAAAGTATATTAGACTAAACTAAAATATTTACTAGCCAATGGCGATTGTGTTGCCAAGGTGTGCGTAGAGGGTTGTATCTACTACTTTCTTTGTATTTTCCTTATAGCATGGTCATATTTATCTAAGCATATTTTGGCATCTTTGTATAGTCTCACCTAACAGATATGTTTTTTTATTACAATTTGAACTTGTGATAGTCAAAAACGTATGAGGTCAAATTCGTTTTATACAGTGGTTCATATAGTTCAGCCTATATGCAGCCATTGAGTACTATAGCCATCTAGTGGATTCTGCAGGTAAAATTACAATAGGAAGGTGACTTGACTTGGACTTGACTTGACCTACTACAGGACTTGACTTGACATAGCCTGTGACTTTACTTGACTTGACTTGCACAAGAAAAAAATACTTGGGATTTAATTGAGACTTGAAGGTTCAGACTTGAGACTTACTTGAGACTTGCACATGTGTGACTTGGTCCCATCTCTGCTTTTTTTCCAAAACGCTATAAATCCATTTTAATAGTTTTCATGAAAAGTATTTTTTTTTCCTACACCCATACATTTAGTTAATATTCGATTTCTCCTGCTAAAATGGTCTATTGCCTCAGTCTGAACATGTTAAACAATGATTGTTAAATGAAACAACAATATTCTTGATGATAAATTCAAAGTTTTTTTTTTCAAAACGCTACAAATCCATCCTTTTTAATATGTAGTTGGTTTATGTCTGTAAAAGCAACAATAACAACAACAAAGCAACTCATGAAACATGCAGCATATGACGACAGGGGTCAAAACGATTGCGTAATCGGGGTGGGTCGGTGTCATAAATTGCCGGTTAGAATCGTGTTCCGGTGGGGCGGTGTGTCGTAGATTGCTGGTAAGAATCACCTTCCGGTGGGGAGGGGTGTCGTAGATTGCCGGTAAGAATTGCGTTCCAGACGGGATTTTGTTCCAGCCGCAAACGCGTTCCAGCCTTTTCAACCGCAGCGATCGAAAAGGGCACTTTTACTTTCAAAGGTGCAGGGGCTCAAGACGAGACGATATATCGTATTTAGGCTAAAAACAGGCTCGGTGCTTATAGCGGTTTGGAAAGAAACTGCATCTTGCAGTACATTTAAACAAGGAAATATAACGATTTGGCACTTAAGATTGATGGAGCAGAGAATAGGTTCAGTACACAGCTCAATGGCATGACAAACTCATTGTCTTTTAATTTGGCTTTTATCGCGTTTTGGAAAAAGCTCTTCATATGTTGTTGTACACTATTTTGTTTTAGTTCGCATATTTGAAAGAAATGCTTTTGTAATGTGATTATGAAACAATTGCTATGCCAAAATAGAACACTTTTCTTACTTACAGCTTTAAAAAAATACCTTCAGGATAGTTAGACAGTGAAAAACTATGCGCTGGAAAGGCATGGATAGGGTTATTTTTGCGGCTGACCTTATTGCAAATGCATTTGTAGGAGTTTCCCTTTCAGATGCAAAATTTATGGGAAGAGAGTATTTAAATGAATCATGCAAGGTGATTTACTAAGGTTTGCACACGTCAATGTACTGGTCATTATGGAAATGATCCGGCTGCGTGTTCTTTAATTTCCCAAAAAGTGCAGATGGTAGTGTTCTGTGTTCTGCGTGATCTACTGAAAACACACAAAACACTTTTTTTTTTTGGGGAGCAATCTCACACTAATTTGCCCTGTTTTGTAAATCTGACCCTATATATATATATATATATATATATATATATATATATATATATATATATATATATATATATGGAACATGTCTTTTTCAGACATTGCTGACCTTTTCAAGTAAAGGATATATGATGTAATGAACTTTAGTGTTTTAAAGACTAGTACGGTAAAGATTTTATGTGAAATAGCGTTTGTAAATAAATGTAGCATTTCTTACTCAGTTTTCCAACCTTCAAGAAAAAGCTTTCCGGACCATCAGAAGGCAACAGGCCGGTTGCTGTTGTCAGTGCTGGTTGACGAAAAGGCCAGGCCTATTGACCAGGCCTGTAAAAGGAAGCTGCACATGTTCATTTAGCTGGTCGCCCACTCCTGGGAGGCCATTGATCGCCTCAGAGTAAGACTGTAATCTGCGTGATTGTAACGTGAAGAGGGGTTTCAACAGAGCACAGGCACATTTTATCGCAGGTGGAGAGGACCCTGGGGGAGGGGATGGGGTTCTCAGGGCAGTAGAAGATGGAGATTGGGGCGGGGATCGGGCTCTTAAAACGAGCTGAGGGTGAGTTGTTAAGTCATTGATTACTTGCCGACTGAGATTACAGAGGTGTAATGGCTGTGCGCAGATAACATGGCAAGTGCTTTCTCTCGCTCTCAGTGAGCATGTGTGTTCTTGAGCTGCTGCTCCTGTTCTTTAAAGTAACAGTTTGCCTGAAAATAAATAAAGTCAACATTTATTCACTTTCATGCTGTTCTGTTTGACGTTTTTCTGATATGCACAAAAAAGGAGAATGTTTTTTAAGAATACCATGGCAAATTATTTTCTCATATTTCATATGTCATATGTCAAGTCTTTTGAAGCTGCGTAATACCTCTCTGTGTGAGGAACAAATCAAAGTTATTTACAGAAAATGACATTTGCACCTTATAATGGCATGCACAATATATCGACAATATTTCACTTCATCAAATTATGTTATTATAATAGATTTGTTTGTAATCAGTCAATATTAAATATGTATTTGTTAATATTGTATATTAAATTAACAATTTTCCTATTTTTATATTTAGATTACCTTTGCTGTCATCTAACACTCAAAGTTAATAAAACTAATAATTCATTAAATGATGTAATCTTTATCAAATTTCAAAATAAATATCTTTTTTATACTGTATGTCATAATGATGTGATTTCTAAATACTTGAATTAAAATTGAATTTAGGCAAAGTACCCACACAAATCTATCATATAGCTTCAGAACATTTGAAATATAGCATTTTAGAATGCTTTTTTTGAGAGAGAGAGAGAGAGAGAGAGAGAGAGAGAGAGAGAGAGAGAGAGAGAGAGAGAAAAAAATATTTGGAGATTGATTGCTTAAGTGCCTTTTTAGTTTCATTATATAAAAAAGAGTAGGGTAATCGTAAAATTCTGGTTTGGAATGATGGTTGAATAAGTAATTCGTTTTGGGTGAACTTTTCCTTTAAAGAAAGCTGCCCTTTTGTTTTTGGCTGGCGCTGACATCCTGCGTCGTGGTTCTCGCTGTTATCCTTATGTCAAACAGTAACACAACCATTATGAAATCCCTGTTGGTGGTATTGGAGTAATCAGAGCCCTCTGCAAGCATAATTGATGCGTTTGCTAACGCCACAGAGGTGTTCGAAGAGGGACTAAAATGGCAGTATCATAATTTCAAACTTTAACAAAACAAATTGTATTAACATGACCAGCCAGCCCTAATGGTGCGGACTGGAGATGCGGTGCTTGTTTTAGCTGTAAATTGCACTCAGCAGGGAGTCCCCTGGGCTTCTGGCCATTTACACTCCTAATGAGTTATTGGGCACCCAAGAGCAGTGGCTCTAATTGCTTTGGCTTTTTCACTCCAGTCGTCCAAACTGGAGGCATTAGCTTCTTGGGTAAGAGGACTGAGAATGAGGGGAAAAGCTGGAAAACAAGACAGCTGTTGATGCCTTGATCGCTTAAGTTCACTGTCAGGTAGAAGAGAAGGTACACAAGGAGATTCAGACGTGGTCTATCTTTTCAAGGGCCTTGTTTGTTGATTGGTCTCCTGTAAGACCCAGAGTCAGAGGATCCAAGCCCAGAATTAGCCAGTCTCTTTCTGCTAAATTGGACGAATCAGGCCTTTTTTAAGGTTGCTAGATTCTCAGTAATGCATTAGGAAAAAAAGTCTCTGTTTCTGTATGTTTAAAGCAAAACAATTACACACATGCCTGTATAGTGCTACTTTCCCTCTAATCTTTCAACAAAAGACGGTGGCATATTATTCTTTCACCTTTTGAATTATTGATGTAATGAACAGCCACACGGGACTCATTAGAAAATGGAAATGCCTCTATATACTGGAATGTGAACCATTCTAAAAGGCAGTGTTGAGTATGTCTACTTAACAACCGCTTCGAACATGCAACGCGCAAATAAGAGCCCAAATACTCTTCACTGCTGAGTGCAATTGCCATAATGTCTTTTATAACGTCTAGAGATAACTATTGGTATTGCCTTTATGGATTTTGCACTCCGCCACAGACACAAAGCTATACCTCACACTCAAAGCCCAAAGGAACGGGCTGTTTCAGCAGGCCATCAACCTCAGAGAGATGCTCGAGACCAAGCTAAGAGGAGTCACGCATCAGCTTGACCCTGTTAGGTGCGCCTCAGAGGGTTAGGGTAAGTCAGCTGTCATCACCAACCCCTGGAAGAAGTGATTGACAACACGGCACACCAATATAGCGTGCCGACCGTGCAGATGAAAATGGGAGCGCCTGCATTTTTAATGGTCATCCATGACCACAGCAACCAGGGTTTGTTATGGCCCATCCAAACTGTCATAGAGGGGATCAAGCATCTGACGTGCACTGCTCCTGTTAGTCTGCTTAATTATTTAGTGTGTATGTATTTACAATAGATTGAGAAAGGCAAGAGAGAGTGGTGCAGTGTACATCTATACCATGCATAATACATGATCCAGCTAAAGGCAATATGAAAATAGGTGGCACACACTCTTATTTTGGGCTCTTTGTCGCGTAGGAGTTATTGTACAGAAACGCCATTGGAAAACCTCGTCAGACAGATTACTTGCCCTCATCACACAAGATTCTCTCAATGACATCGGTGGGCTGGGCTTCAGAACAATCTACAATACTTGTTTTATTGGCTTGTTCTGGCTGTCTGGAACAACAAGGAGCGTTATGTAAAAAAAGCTGGCGTCTTGTTGAGTGCTGAACTGGAAAGTTTTGTCTTGGGAGAGCCGGAGTTCAGAAGGGAGGGGGGGTTGCTTTTGTTAAGCATGCTCTGCCTTTTCACTTCTGCTTAAGTTCCTCCTTTAATCATGAGCGTATAATTAGGGAGGCCTACAGTATGCAAATGCATTCGCATTTTCTCCAGGTTGTTATGCAAACTTATTAAAACGTATTAAAATCATGGATAATTGCAGAGGAGCCTGTGGTGAAGAAGAGTCAGATTCATTTTTTGCCTAATGGTAATGGGGGACAACATAGATCGCTTTTCCTCGTAATGGGTTAAATTAAGGGTTAAATATGCTGAATTGCTGGGATGGAGTGACCCGCTAGTATCAGGAAAGTATCCATCATGTGCTGTCAGTAATATCTGATTACAGAATAGATCTGAATGCAGTTTTTCCCCTCTGAAGGTCTAATGCAAATGATTATGCCTTTGCATTATTAACGCTTCAGAAGCATTGTGTTATTGTTTGGATTAAATATAACAGATGAATGCAGTTTTGAATATATCAATTATCAAGGGTGGCAAAGAAAATGTTTTGACTTGACCTTTTTGTCTCCAAAAAAAAAAAAAAGAGAGAGATCCACACGTACATGATTTGTAATATCGAGTGTCCTTTTTAAAAAAATGGAGAGCAAACTGTGATTTATTCACCAGCACTTTTCATTTGACTTTATACTCTATAATCACGTTTTGAGTCAATGTTTTAGAGTCTGCTGATTCTGGACAGGATCAAGACCTCAGCAATAAGTGATCCCCTGTGATATTGCTGTGTAAACTCTCTTACCGTCGCCTCTATAGATCTAATGTGGTACTTGAAAATCCATTTCTGCTATAAATATTCAAATCTGTGCCTTTCAGGTCTAGAATATCACATTTAGCAAGATCAATATCACTTTGCCTTTGAAATCAAGGAGGCACATTTAGTGGATACTAGGGGTTGTCACGGTACCAAAATTTCAGTAGTCGATACCAATACCAATCAAACTTGATGATTTTCATTCATACTAATTTTGATAGCACAGAAGAAAAATAATGCTTTCTATCGACAGTTTTTGCCACCATGTGGAAAATACATTTCTCATTTTATATACAGAATATATATATATATAAAGTACCATGGTGGCCAAGTAATGGAATCGTATGGCCGAACTCCGTGTAACACCGACTATAACAGCAAACCTAATGCTGAGGGTAAATTCCTTGCATTTTCTAAATCCAAATAAATAAAATTAAATATTATTTAATATTTTTGCATTATTTGGCAATTTGATAGATGACAGCATGATTGATACAATATTCTATTCTAAGTTATAAAGGGGATGCGGGGTTGGGGTGGGGGTGGGTTATTAATTGTGGTGGGAATTTGTTACAGATGTATTTTTTAAACAAATATTTTGAAAAATTGACATCCTTTTCATGGGACCATGAAGTTGCCCAAAGTTAAAGAAACACCCTAATGTGCTTTTTTTTATTTTGTGGTTGATTCTTGAGTACTAGTACTTTTGACATCGCTAGCGGATATCACCCCATTTCCTTATCATTTCCTGGACACCACTGCAGAATTCTGAAAGATGAAATTCCTTAATTCAGTTTTGTAATTTCAGATCCCTTCGATGGATTCTCCATAACTTGAGTGCTATCACCAGCCAATTTATCATTCTGGGATGCAGCCAAAATGAGACTGAGTCTGCAAACTGTTGCTTTATGTATGAGTGGGTGATTTAGAGGTGAGGTTTTCTTTCCTGCCTATTTCAAAGTGCAGGGCACTGACAAGCGGCTCAAAAAAGGAAAAGGAAAAAAGAGCTACAGGCTGAGGTTCAATGGCGGCATGGAGCTCAAAGAGTCCTGTAGTAGATACCGGCTTGTGGCTCTGCCACTGGCCCCAGTTATATTTGAACCTCTGACCTATGCCCTTAAGCTATATGTTGCCGGTGACAACTTAACCCCATATAGGTTTAAATTTTAAATGCATCAGGTTCACTTCAGCAGATAAAACATCTGTGAGATTTTATAATGCGAATTTCTTCCCTGGACTTGAAGAGCAACCTCAGCCAACTTTGCCATCAAATTTCCCTTGCAAGTTGTAATATTATCCATTCTTCAGTTTTACTTCCTGTTCTCCCGTGTAAAAAATGATGGGGTTGAGCCACAGGAGCGGCAAAGCCAATTACAGAGCAGAAATCTGATGATGTTATTCTAGGCATGATTTATGGTAATTGACCCCTTGCTGCGATGGTCATAATTAATCTGCCTCGTCACTTGTGGAAAAGGCCAACTGCTGGAGTGTATATATATTGCGTAGCTGTGGGATCCTATTGTCTCTCAGCGACGCAGTGAGTTGAGCCGTTCTGTCTGAATCAGCGCCTTTGTCCCCCTTAAGCCACTCTCTGCAGCCCAGAGCCAGGTTTGCTCCTCTCTTTTTGTTGTTCTCTCCCTCCTTAACTTTTCTCTCCACCATCTTTCACACCCTCATACGCACAGCGCTGCACTCTTTTCTGCTGTGTCCCTGTCCCCTGCGGCTGTGGTGACCGGGGGGTGGGAATATGGAGGGAATGAAAGGAAGAAAGATGGTGGTGGGGTGAGGGGTTTGGAGAACAGAGATGGCGTTTCCTCTCCTCTCTCGGTTTGGATTAGCATTTGTGCGGTTGGCTGGCAGCTCCAAACAAGCCTATCAGTGAATGGCTTTGATCAGTGCTGCCGCGGCAGCATTGTAGCTAATGAGGGTACGGGAGCCTGTGAGTTACTGTGCCCATCACTCCTCACGTGGCTGTCTGTGGCAGCGCCAATCCGATGGCACCCATGACAGCTGAAAATCTTAAAGCACAAAACCCACGACAGACCAACCCACTCACAAAGTCAGTCTACCTGTTCCCTCTTTGTTGAAGTCTGATTCGCTGATGGATTATTATTTTTTTAAAATTTGTTTGAAAAATCTTTTTGGGATGACTGTCATAACAATACAACAAAAATATTTTATTTGCATTGTATTAAAATTTTTAATCAAAGGATAGTTAGCTAAAAAAAGAGGAAATTCTGCCAGTTTCTCTTTTTCATGTTGAACTTCAAACTGATTTTTTTCTTCCATTGATTGATTGATTGATTCATTGATTGATTGATTGATTCATTCATTCATTCATTCATTCATTCATTCATTCATTCATTCATTCATTCATTCATTCATTCATTCATTCATTCTTTCTTTCTTGGTCATTCATTTTCCAAGCAATTACAAGCTTTTAAACTTTTCAAAGGGGTCATCTAAATATAAAACTGGATATATACTACAGTCAAATCAAAAATGATTCAGACACTCAGAGTTCTTGTCATATTTTATTACCACTTTTTAACTATAATAGCGAATAAACTGTGAGAATGTGAAGAAATGTTGAAGGTCTGAATACATTTTGGTTTGACTATATATCCAAGGGCTCGATTTGAGTGGACATGTGGGGTGGGTGGCATCCCTCTTGTTGAAAAAAAATGACAAAAAGCATCCCCTCTGTAAAACCACCGCCATCCTCATTAGATTAACTTTGTTGAGTAGTAAATATATAAAACTTGTCATGCAATATTGTAATGGAACACAGTCAAGCAAGTCATTCCATCATTTAGTGTAGTCCAAAATGGCCAAGAGAACTTTTGAACCATACGATAGTAATGATACTGCGGTTAATTGTAGAATATTATAAAAAAATTACTGTAAAAATTATTATAGTGTTTATGAAACATACTATAGTAAAGATACTGCAGTAAATTGTAGTATATTATGAAAAAAATACTGTAGTAAATACTATAGTGTTTATGGAACCAAGTGCATATTTGGCTGTTTTTGTTTTAAGGTATGATATTTATTTGATTAGTATTTAAGAACATTCCACTGACATAACATAAGAAAGACCAACAAACAGTTAAAGTGTACTGATTCAGTAAGTGATCATTCAAGTGATCAACGTAAATGCAGTCACCAAGTTGATGATGCACACATACATATTTTAGTTAGATGTACGTGCATTAATTTATTTATTTCTGCACAGAAACCATTCAAGCCACAGCTAACAAAGACTGTACCGCTAATAGCTTGAAATAAACACTCAAGCAGCCAGCCGCTAATAGCTCGAAAGCGGCACTTTGAATTGAGTTTCTGGCTGTTTCTATCCAGTTATTTAGAATAAAAAGATGCATGCTGTGTGACAGTGAGGGATGAAAGACGGTTCTGGGGATTTTTAATCTGTCAATAATGATTAGACTATAAACACTTTAGTGCCCTCTGAAAGCATAATTTAGGTAGTTTGGCACGCAGTTATTGTGTGTGTGTGTGTGTAAAAAAGTAAAAATGCAGCATGTCTCCTGTGATGGGTAGGTTTAGGGGCAGGGGCAGTGTAGGGGGATAGAAAATACAGTTTGTACTGTATAAAATGCATTACATCTATGGAATGTCCACATAAAGCATGAAAACCCAACGTGTGTGTGTGTGTGTGTGTGTGTGTGTGTGTGTGTGTGTGTGTGTGTGTGTGTGTGCGTGCGCGTGCGCGTGTGAGAGAGAGAGAGAGAGAGAGAGAGAGAGAGAGAGAAAGAGATGTATCTGGTCATACAATACTACAGTCATATAAATTATTTAATCAGTACTGCCTATGTAAATGTTTATCTAATCTTTAATTAAAAATTAGACCAATTTTGTAATCATTGTGTAAGGTTAGTTACAGGAACACACCCATCCTACCAGACACCTCCCCCCATACACCACCCCCCCTTTTCTTTCTTTTTTTTTTCTTTTATACTATTTGTTATACCCAACTTTATCTCAACTATAATCTCAACTGCTTGATAATTTATATCATTGCAAAATGTAACTGTATAATAGCCCAGATATTTATATAAAGTATGTCCAACTTTATTTTATTTTATTTATAAATTTTTTACATACAGTATACTCATGTGGGTATCATTGCAAATTGTAAACTATATTATTGGCCAGCTCTAATTTGCTAAATGGAACTTTTTGTTAAAGAGCTATACAAATAAATCTGACTGATGAATCATTCTTTTAAGTTGACTGTTTTCAAAGAATGAAAAAAATCAGTTGATCCAGTTAACAAAATTGGATCTTGAAATTGAATGATTTGTTTATAAATCATACTGATTTCGACTGCAGTTCATCCCTTTGATTTTCCACAGAAGACATCATTTTTGGAACCGGTTTGGAACAACATGATGTTGATTAAATGATGACCATTGTTTTTTTAGTATAATATTTAATTTATTTTTTACCAAATTGCTGCAACAGAATTCAAATGAATAAATGAGAGAGAACTGATTCCCTGCTTCCCCTATAGTGCAACGAGATACGGTTGGACTGCAATGAAAGCAGCGTTCTGGTTCCATGTAAGGGCAGTGTGAAACAAAAATGTTCTATTGACCTGTTTCCCTCCATTATGTGTGCATTGGAATCCCAGGAGCTAAATGGCAGGGGCCACTATAGAGTTCTCTCCCTTTCCCCTCCTACCTGATTCGGTGTGATCCCAATCAGTGTGAGGGCCTCCTTGAGAGCAGCGGGGTGGAGAAACGAATCTCCTATTGCTTAAATCCCGAATGGATCTGCCGAGGAGATACAGCCATGAGAGCGAGAGGCGATTTCAGTAAAATATTGATCTTGGTTAATTAGATTGCTATCTAGTCCTGAGGGTTTTGATTCTGAGTCACAAGCAGAAGACAAAGCCTTAAAAATGAATTTAAATTAAAGAAATTCAATATTTCAGCACAGAGCGTGATTATATTTTGTCCCCTTATGAACAGAGTGTGGTTTTAGATTTGACGTAGTTAGATCTCACTTGCTCTGAAACGTTTTCTCATCTATTTTTGATTTTTAATATGCCTAAAACCACAGTTAGAT
Organism: Gobiocypris rarus; assembly: GCA_023029165.1. Taxonomy (NCBI): domain Eukaryota; kingdom Metazoa; phylum Chordata; class Actinopteri; order Cypriniformes; family Gobionidae; genus Gobiocypris; species Gobiocypris rarus. Next base: position 25,564,993 of record CM040920.1, read on the forward strand.
GGAAGTAAGCCAAATAGACTATATACTTATTGTAATCTTTCAATTTAGTTTTTGAGACCATAATGTGTTTTAGGTCATGCTGCACTAATTAGATTTGTATTTTTGAGCTTGAATTTGACGGCCGAACCCACATTACACGCACACTGTTACTAGGCCTTTCTACTAACTTTATTATGTATTACAAATGTTATTAAGAAGTACAGCAGAATCATTGCGCAGCTACGACAGCTGTCATTACTACCATATGTATAGTAGTTTGTTCAAAGACTTCCTGAACCTTTAGTGGGTTTTTCCCCACAAGCGTCCGTGTCTGTCTGACAAATAGCTCCTGCTCTCTGATGTCTCCTCTTTGCTGACTGTCTGACTGACTGACTCACAGAACCCTTCAGTCATTTCCCTTGTTCTTCTTCATTGCAGATGTTAATTAATCTCTTTCATTACATTCTAGAAGTAAGAGGTCACTGTTTTGATTAGCCCATATGATACTGTCGTTTTTTTTTGTCCAGCTTTCTATGAGCCTAACTCCATTATTTAAGCTTCTCATTCATAGTGGCCTTGCTTTAAGCTAACCATTGCTACTCTAAAAGTAATATTTTCATAGCCCTTTGAAGGTTATGGCAGGCTAACGGCACCAAAGTTGTTTTTTTATTTTACACGCAAACATGCAAACACACACACACACACACACACACACACACACACACACACACACACACACACACACACACTATCTCTTCATTACAGCACCTGTTAGTGGGTGGGATGTATTAAGCAAACATTTTGTCCAAGTTGATGTGTTAGAAGTAGGATGGCTAGACGACTGGGTCAGAGCATCTCCAAAACTGCAGCTCTCGTGGGATGTTCCCGGTCTACAGTGGTCAGTATCTATCAAAAGTGGTCCAAGGAAGGAACAGTGGTGAACCGGCGACAGGGTCAGAGGCGGCCAAGGCTCATTGATGCACGCGGGGAGCGAAGGCTGGAGCTTGTGGTCCGATCAAACAGAGGAGCTACTGTAGCTCAAATTGAAGTTAATGCTGGTTCTGATAGAAAAGTGTCAGAATACACAGTGCATTGCAGTTTGTTGCGTATGGGGCTTCATAGCCACTAACCAGCCAGGGTGCCCATGCTGACCCCTGTCCACTGCCGAAAGCGCCAACAGTGGGCACATGAGCATCAGAACTGCACCACGGAGTAATATAAGAAGGTGGGCTGGTCTGATGAATCGTTTTCTTTTACATCAAGTGGATGGTCGGGTGTGTGTGCGTCGCTTACCTTGGGAACACATGGCACCAGGATGCACTGTGTGAAGTAGTCAAGCCAGCGGAGGCAGTGTGATGCTTTGGGAAATGTTCTGCTGGGAAACCTCGGGTCCTGCTATCCATGTGGATGTTACTTGGACATGTGCCACCTACCTAAGCATTGTTGCAGACCATGTACACCCTTTTTTGGAAACGGTATTCCCTGGTGGCTGTGACCATTGTCCTTTCAGCAGGATACTGTGCCCTACCACAAAGCAAAAATGGTTCAGGAATGGTCTAAGGAGCACAACAACGAGTTTGATGTTTTGTCTTGGCCTCTAAATTCTCCAGATCTCAATCCATTTGGACATCTGTAGGTTGTTCTGAACAAACAAGTCCAATCTATGGAGGTCCCACCTCGCAACTTACAGGACTTAAAGGATCCGCTGCTAACATCTTGGTGCCAGATACCACAGCACACCTTTAGGGGTTTAGTGGAGTCCATGCCTTATCGGGTCAGGGCTGTTTTGGCAGCAAAAGGGGGACCAAAACAAAATCAGGTCATAATGGTATGTCTGATGTATGTATGTATGTATATATATATATATATATAAATATAAATAATAAATTGAAAAATCAGTTTAAACAGCAGTTAGGTATATCTGACCGTCGCAAAATGTCCATTCAGTGCTTTTGTCTGCTAAAATTATGGATGATCTTAAATCATTTAAAAAATAATATAAATGTGATTCATTTCATTAATTAATCTGCATAACACATAATTAATTGTATTAAAAGATTGACAGCCCTATTTATTTATTTATTTATTTTCAGAGCTCATGGTAAATAATGCAGCATGAAAAGCCTTGTGTATGTCTTGTATCATACTTGTTTAAAAATGCCATGTGCTTTCTGGGTTTTGGATCAATAGTAATGTAAGACCTTAACTGATGAGCGAACAATCTTGACTCTAATCATGGTGACAAACCTCCCTCTTGATGACATCCTTTTGTTATTGTGATTGAGAAATGTCAAAAAGGACAGACATTGTCTATTCAGTACGCCGCTCTCCTCAACGGCCTGACCAGACAATAATCACAAAAGCGATCTTTCTGCTTTTCACTTTAAAGCAAAAGTGCAATGAAGCCTTCCCATGATTATGTGTCAGCCTCCTCAAGAATAACATGCTCGTTAATCGACTCATCACTTAATGAATGAGGGCCATTAATTGATTAGCAGTGATGCTGTTTCGCCCTCTCAGCCGGGGCTTATTGCTTCTCTTTCTGTAAGATGAAGTAGCTCAGAGGGGCGCCCGCTGAAACCACTGTGTAGCTTCGCTTGGTGCAGCGCACTATCGATTTGACGTCCCTCCCTCTTCCTCTCCCTCTCCACCCGTTCAGAGGGGGATCTGAAAGCTGCTGAAACGCCGCTTTCCTCAATCCCTGAGGGCCCTTGGCCCAAAATCTATTAAAGGAAATAAATAAACACATTCATTAATAGAGGCTTGTTGCTTTTTTTAGCCCTTTTCTGTAGGTGGGAAGTTAGGACTTGGCTGGGAGGAGACGCAGAAGTCTTGAGAGGTTGAGATGGGTTAGATTCTCCAGTGGCCTTTCTTATTAACGCACCTGGCTCTTATCGGAAATCTAAGGTTACATTTGCTCGGATGTGCCAACAGCATGGCCCGGGTGCTTGAGTCGCTTTTGTCAAACAAATGAGCTAACCGGGATCAAGTTATCATGCACTGCTCTCTTTCCTTTTACAAGTAGAAGTCATAAAGTCATTTATATTATCCGCTATCCAATAAGACCCTGGCATCCTACATGGCTCAGAGAAAGAGTAGTGGTCTATTCTTCTGCACTTTCCCATTTTTTCTCTCTCGCCTCCTAAGGTGTGCAGCTAGAGGATTTACAATGGCTGCCATGGTACCTCAGTCTCGTCCATAAACAACCGGCACTCCTGTCTCACGTGCCTCTACGTCGTCACGGCAACATTCATCATCACAACTCTTAAGACAGTCATCCTCTTTCATAAGGAGGCTTCCTCCTGAGCCCCCTCAGACAGCTGGAGTAAATCAGAGAGCAAGAGAAAGGAAATAGCGACTGTGCTCATGTAGCCCACAGCATTTATATACAGTGTATCAATGGATTTTTTTTACATTAGATGCACCCAATGCATGGGAAATTTCATCAGATATGCAACACTAAGGTTGCGTTCAGACAGACTTTTACAAACTGGATCCAAACCGCATCCATATTGCGTGTGGTTTGAAGTCAAATTAAAATCAGTGTAACCAATCAGACATGTGATACTATGACTTTCTTCAAACACTTTTTTCTTCATTGTATTTGACTTAAAGGATTAGTTCACTTCAAAATGAAAATATTCTGATAACCTACTCACCCCCATGCCATCCAAGATGTTCATGTCTTTCTTTCTTCAGTGTAAAATAATTTGTAGTTCCGCCTACGTCTAGCGTGACCTTTCCGACGTGATTCCGCAATCCGTGGCAGGTTGCAGAGAATCGCAAGATGAGCAATTTAGGTTAAAAAGTTGATAAATGTTTGTTGTTTTTTTCTTGAAAATGACAGATCGTTTTGCTAGATAATACCCTGTTTCTCAGCTGGGATTGTGCAGAGCCTCTGAAGCCTTTGAAACTGCATTGATTTGGACCGTCAACATTTTGGTTGTCATTGAAGTCTATTGTGTGGAGGAAAAATCATGGAATGAATCAGGAAATTTTCATTTTAAAGTGAACTAATCCTTTAAATCTTTTAGCTTTTGTAGTCTGAAAAAAAATCAGTTTTTTACAAACTGATCCCAAACAGTTGAAATTGAAATGGCATTAAAATCTGAAATGTGCTTCAATCTGAAGTTATATACATTCATGTTTAAAAATGACAGTACTTCCACTAATGCATATGTGCTGGTGAGTTGACTACTATAGTGACATTTATCTTTCAGCGCTATATACTTTAATATTTTTATCTAGAGGCAAAAGCTCTACATTCAAGCTCTTTCCGAGGGGCCATGCCCAACCCCTGAAAAACAACCCCACACCATAATCCCTCTCCACCAAACTTTACACTTGACACAATGCAGTCAGGCAAGTACCGTTCTCCTGGCAATCGAGAATGCCTGAATTCAAAGATTTGGAGGGGTGTCCCATTACTTTTGGCAATATAGTGTATACAGTCCCTGACAAAAGTCATGTTGCTTATCTATTTTGTAGAAACACATGCTATTAACCTGACTTTTAATTCTTCAATTGGTGTTAGAAATAGCTCATATGAAAAGCTAAAACCCTCCCAAATGATGTTTAATGCACTGAAATAAATTAGTTTCACTGAAAAATGATTTATCATTTAATCAAGGCATAAAGGTCAAATTTTGGCAAGACAAAAGTTTTGTCGCCTACACAGAAATTGAACAAATTTACTCCAAATGAAAAAATATGTCAGCAAATTAAGTAGTGGTGCTAGGAGGTCAAAATTTAATGTCTTGTATGACTTCCATGAGCTTGAAGGACTGCATCCATGTGGTTTGGCAAGGACTCATACAATTTATTGATGAAGTCATCAGGAATAGCAAAGAAAGCAGTCTTGCATCCCTCCCAGAGTTCATAAATATTCTTTGGTTTCGTCTTCCATGCTTCCTCTTTCATCCTACCCCACATATGCTCAATGATGTTCATGTCTGGTGACTGGGCTGGCCAATCCTGGAGCATCTTGATCTTCTTCGCCTTGAGGAACTTTGATGTGGAGATGGAAGAATGCGATGGAGCACCATCCTGCTACAGAGTTTGGCCTCTTTTATGGTTGGGAATATAAGAGGTAGCTAAGATGTCTTGGTGTTTTAGACTATTGATGTTGCCTTCCACCCTGCAGATCTCTCGCACACCCCCATACTGGATGTAACCCCAGACCATGATTTTCCCACACCAAACTTCACTGTTTTCTGGGTGAATCTCGGATCCATGCGGACTCCAGTAGGTCTCCTGCAATATTTGCGGTGACTGTGGTGTAATTCAACAGAAGATTCATCTGAAAAATCCACCTTCTGCCACTTTTCCAGCGTCCATCCTTTTAGCAGGCTGTGGGCTTTGGCAAATGCCATACGGTTTTTCAATTGTCTTTTGTTTAGTGCTAGCTTCTGGGCACTGATTCGACCATGGAGGCCATTTCGAGACAGAATCCAACAAACTGTTCTGGTTGACACAGGGACTTCAGGTGACCAGGTCTCGTGGAGCTCTGCTGCAGTGGAAAATGGGCTGGCCTTGGATTTTCATGCCAACAAACGGTCCTCTCGAGCAGTTATCTTACAGGGTCTGCCTGACCTGGGTTTGTCATAAACGTCTCCAGTCTCTTCAAATCTTATTTTTATCCTCTGTACTTGACGCTGAGACACTTTGAAGGAGTCTGCCACATCAGCAGTGGATCTGGTCTTCAGGCTCTTGATAATCAAAACTTTAGTCTCAGGGTGAATCTTAGGCATGTTTGCAGAGGTCTAGTTGTAGTTGATGTGAAGTTGAGGTCTAGTGTACTGGGGATCTTTTTATACACACCTGAGATCTATTGATCCATTATTAGTCACAGGTGAAGCTCATATGACAAGGCGACAACACTTATGTCTTTGCAAAAATTGACTCAATGGGCTTTACCAAGCTGTGAATATTAGAATATTTTTTTTGACAGTTTCATTTTGCACTGAAACATTATTACAAAAGCTGTTGGGATTAAAATGAGTCATTTCTTGTAAAAAAAATCTTGATAAGAAATATATTTCAGCTGCACTTCAGTTCAATTTGTACACAAGCGACAAGACTTTTGTCAGGGACTGTAGATATCTGGACCACTGGGGATGAAATATAGAGGGAAAATTTTTTATGTATTTTTTTGTTGTTGTGACAAGCAGTAGAGAAAAAAAATGTAGAAAATACTCAAAGATGCACTTTAAAAATTAACCTTTAAAAAGACTAAATTTACCAGATTTCGGCCTTTTCACAATGCCAGCTACTTTCTGTGTCTTTTGTAGATGTAACAAACTGATCTGATTTCATCACTTGCATGTCTCTCTTTTCTGGACACTGCATACCTCTGCCATTCATAGGGCCTGTAGAGGGACTAGAAATAAGTTATGACAGAATAGTGTCCACCACTACAAAGCTCCATCCAGCATGTACAGTTTGTCTGCAGGTGTAGCTAGCATAACAACATGCATTCCCACACATCTTAATCAAAACAGTGCTGTGCTAGCAGAGGCCACATGGGAAGTTGCTATAGTGTGCATGTCTGGTTTTATGGCCGCATGGATGTTTGCTGTCGGTGAGAGAGGAGAATATATCTGCTGTATAGGACAGGAATCTGTTCTCTAGCTCAGGCCATCAGGACTGCTGCAGCTCTGGCGAGTCTATTGGACATAAAATGATGATTAAAGGGTCCTGCCCTTTAAATAGACAATCCTGTTGACCCAATTTAGAGGCAAAATCAATGCGCCACTCGGCAGATTAATTGAGACGCGTCTGATTGATTTTTTTTTTTTTTTAAAGAAAGCCCGACAAACTGCAATGCTGCAGGGCTGCAACGGAAGAACGGAACAGCTGCCCAAAGTTGAGGTGAAGTGAAAACTTCCCTCTTGTTTTTGTAATGTTTGCCCCAGAGGCCTTCTCCTGTGCTGGCAATAACAAGAAGAAATGAGAAAAGCCGGATAGTACATGTGTGCACGGTCATATATATGCATTATATGGCCGCCCTGTGGCACTGAATATAAAATTTGATGCCTTGAATGGTTCTATGTTTATTTAGATACAGTTGTGTAAAGATCTGTATGAGGAACAGCATCTTTTTGTAAGTGATCTCTGTGGTGCTTTGAATTTTGCATTATATGTGTTAACAACTGGGGTTATGCACCATTTAGAATTAAATTAAGAATGTTTTTTAAATTGCTTTTCAGTTCCTGAATTTGCATTCATGGATGGATGGATGGATGGATGGATGGATGGATGGATGGATGGATGGATGGATGGATGGATGGATGGATGGATGGATGGATGGATGGATAGATAGATAGATAGATAGATAGATAGATAGATAGATAGATAGATAGATAGATAGATAGATTTTCTCTGTCTTTTGTTGTTGTATTAACATTAAAGGGATATTTCACTCAAAAATGAAAATTCTGTAATCGAGTAATGAATACAGGTTTGAAACAACATTAGAGTGAGTAAATAATGATCTCATTTTAGAGGTGAACTGTCCCTTTAAGGACCGCGTGTTCACTTAGGCTGCCCTGTTGTCAAATTAAGACCTGCGTGCATTTAATATACAGACACGATTGTGATTTTACTTTCACTTTAACCTACTGTGTTTATGTTAACCTTGTGTGTATTTGACAGTATTAGCACAGTAAGACGACTTAGTCCAGTAATCACATGTTTGACAGGCGTTTAGTGCTCGCGCTCTGAAAAGCGCATGTTAAAACACTGCACGCGAATGAAACCGGCAAGGCTTTAAAATGCATGCATATTGTGAAAAACTATAGTGTCCCGTGAGTATAACTCTACCACTAACCTGTGATGTGAATGTATGTCGCATTTTGCTCAGTATGTTGGGATGGAGGCAAATTATAAATTGTGTGGGAAAATTATTTATTAAATGCGAAACCAAAAAAACTGTATACTAAAAGTGTTATTTTAATTACGATAGATAGACAGACAGACAGATAGATAGATAGATAGATAGATAGATAGATAGATAGATAGATAGATAGATAGATAGATAGATAGATAGATAGATAGATAGATAGATAGATAGATAGATAGATAGATAGATAGATAGATAGACAGTTTTCATAAGTCTCACCACAGCACAATGGTGACAGTCCTTTTGAAAATATTTTGTCCCTATGTAAGCATGTTTGCATTGCTGTTTGCACAGGTGTGAGCCGCGTGCCAATGGATAGGAGCATTGTTAAGGATGTTTGTGTCTTGCTGTGTGTCCCAGGTGTCTAGTCCAACCCTGCTCCCCAAGGTTCACTCAACACATTTGAGACCCTCTCTTCTACAGACTGAATCGAGTTAAATGGCTCATCAATAAGAGCATCTGTTTCACCTTTGGAATCAATCAATCGCTGGTTTACAGCTTCGCTGATGTGAGGTTTGTCTAAGTGCCGTCAACCTCAAACACGGTACAGGTGATCAGAGATCTTATTACACACAAAAGTGTCGTGTGCACTTTCATCAGGCTGAGTGTGGGTACACAGAGGTGTCTTTTATCACGACGGAGAAATCTGATCTTATCGTTTTATCATAGGATCTCATTACTAACAATCGCACACGCCGCACGGCGCTGAATGATTTGAATAGGGCCATATAATGAGACGAATGAACAAATAATTCACTTTAATAGTGACGATCTTTCTACTAGTGTGGTATGACGCATCCGTCATTATTTTGCAGGGTTGATAGGCAGTTTGTCTCTCCCCCTCAGGCACCAAGGACTAGCGTGGAGCGTCTAATAAAGAAGAACATCGTAACGTTTTACTAATATTTAATTATGGCTTTGTGGTCCAAGGACAAAGTGGAAGAAAGTGCACGGATTGCAGGAAGATGATTCGTAACTGTACAGCACTGATCATTTATTTTTATTAGCAGCGGTCATTCTTTCTTCGGTTCCTCAGGTTCCCCTTTTGACTTTTCCTCCTCCCTTGTGCCTCCAGCATGGCCCGAGCTCTCATCTGTAAAGGTAATGGTACACTGTCTGAGTGACAGTTCAGGCCCCTGAAGCCATACAGTTTTAATTAAGAACATGTCCCTTGTTGGCCCCTGGTCCCGATGCAGGTAAGGCCAGCTCAAGCCCAACTAGGACCCTGTGGAGGGTGGGCCGCAATGACAGTCCTGCCCCGATTAAAAGTCACGGGGTTGACAGTTGTGGCACTTGTGGCATTTTTCGTTTCTTTTTTTATTATTTTGCATTTCGTTTCTCCTTGGTAGAAGGTCAGTGAGAAGAAAGTTTTAGAGAAAGTTAAGCACGAACTTGTGTGGCAGTATCTAGTAATATTAAATATAACCAGGTTAGTTTCAGTGCTAATTTTTCAAAAATAGCAGTGAAATTTGTACTCATCAGCATCTTTTAGATAAGGTAATGCGATGTGTTTTATAGAGACGCTGACTAAACAAAGTCACCCCTTTTGGGAGCTGCAGCATTACTCTCATTTACATCTAAAACAGTGGAGCGAACTTCTAAACAAATGTTTTGTTGATGTGTTTATAAGCCAAGGAGGTGAATTGCACAAAAAAGTGCATCAAAAAAATAAAAAGAAACAATTCCATATTTACCAGCGCATTAGAAGCAGTTTGTTTGGCTGCAGGGCACAACATATTGGGTCGCCACATCACAGGAATTCCCTCTTGGGATTAGAACAAGTGCTTGTCTGGTGAGGTTTGCTGTTTCCTAATCACCTGGACTGGAACGCCAGCCTGTTTGTGTGGGTGTTTATATCTGCGTGTGTGTTTTTTTCGAGGTTTAGCTGAGGCTCAGGAGTTAATGAGGGCTGTTCAAGATGCGTGTGTCCGGCAAGGGGCAGGTAGTATGGCGTCAGCGTTTCAGGCCAGGCTGGCCGGGGGGCGGCTCGCAGGTGGGCTGTGTGCGGCAGGCCACCCTCTCTGATTTATGGAGGTGTCAGCTCGTCTGGCCGTGGGTTGAACCCACAAATCTCAGCACCTTTAAATCATTCCTCTCCGGAGCGCGTGTGTGAGGGGTGGGGGGTTCGGAGGGGTGAGGTCGGGTGGAGACGGTCTCAACTGCTGATCTCTATCGAACTGCGAGGGGAGCGTACATAAATTCGTGTAAGCGCACAGATGTGCGCACACACACGCATAACAAACCCGAGCGCATATATAAATGCTGATCTAGACAACAACGCCCCTCTTTATCAATCCGTCGTTCAGTGTCTCTCTCGTTGCAGAGGAGATGTTATGCATCACTCACTGTCCAGGGGTCCCGAACAACCCACCTTTTCCACTGATATCTCCACCCAGACTTTGATGGAGGAGATTTTTGTAAATCGGCAAATCTATGAAGAGATGCATTAGGTTTTGAAAATGTGGATCACTCATATCGTCGGGAATTGATTCCTCTCGGAGCGTCTTATTCTCAGATAAATGACTGTCGGATTGATGCACAGACAGATCTGAGAATGGATTACATGCAACTTTGTCAAACTCCTGATTAGATTCTTACCATTGATGCATTTATCTGTTTGGTTTCATGTTGTTGGATTTTATTGCCTCAAAACACTAGGTTCATATAATGAGCATAGTTATTATCGTTTGTCTTGGAAAGACAGTTTCAGTAAAATATTAAAAATGATGATGTTGAAAAGTTTGACTGCTTCAAACTTAAGATGATTAATGATTGCAAACCCCTTGGCCCAAAATTATCTGGAAACATTACCCTTTTTAACAGCAAACCAATATACCAATATATATAATATATATATAACTTTTAAATAAATAAAAAATCTAAACCCCACAAATAATTTTGATGAACAAATAATTATAAATAATAATATTATAATAATAATAATAAATTCCAGTGATCCATTACAGTCATATTTGACCTCTATGACGACTATACACACGCATTGCAGTTGTGCTGTTTAATATTTTTTGTGGAAACTTTGATACATTTTTTTACAAAGTATATTTTTTTCAAAAAATATTGTAATAACCCCATACCTTTCAACAGTAGTGTGTTTAAATTGTATATTAGTGTCAAAATACTTTTCGGGGGCAGTATCCATGCAGACAGCTTAAAAAAAAACCTTTATTTACTTTTTTTTTTTTTTCAGTGTACTTACATATCGGATTAAGTGTAAATTTTCATTCATCTCTTTAACCAAGGCATGTTATTAAGAGGCCATTCATAACATGCTATCATTATAGTACAACTGTCTCTCGGGCATGTAATACCAAAATAACATCTCCCTGGGGGTGTCTGGAGTTATGAGTTTGCATCTTATGTTGGTGGAGGTTTCTGGGAGATAGCAGACGTTTATAGCACACTCCGCTTCTTGGCGAGAGGTTGTAAAATCCAACCTCTTTTGCATAAAAAAAAGAAACATTTTTACACAGTCAGATGCGATCAGATATGAAATATTACATGTGTATGCATATGTTTGTTAGTGTTACATATTCATGGCCTTACAATATCTTTTGTTTGTGGGAAATCGATATATACAGGTTGATCGGTGCAGCATGCGGCTTCTTTATGCATCTCTCCTATACATGCAAACGATGATAAATCCGCAAAGGTTTTTCCAATGCTCATGGGTATGTGAATGTGCAAGTGTACGTTCATGTAAGTGCATGTATTATTCATGCATACACGCTATAATACATGTGTGCAGGTTAAAAAAAATAAGACCTGCTTAAAAACATCCTTGATTTCACTGATGGAAGCAGACGGCAACAGACACGTTTGCTGCGCTCCTCACTTTCTATGTTTGGCTTGTAATTTAATTGAAGCTGATTAAACTTACAAATTTAGTCAGAGCACAGCATGCTAATGTAATGAAATCCTTTCCTGTTCAAAAAATGTGTTAGCTCAACAGGTATGAGATCAAGTACAGGAATCCCCACGGTGACCCTCAGGAATACATGAGCCGTCACCAATACATATGCCACATGTCCCTCAGAAATATGCTACCAGACTAAAAATTACACACTTTAACAGAATTTTTTCTGACGTTATATAAATTTTGGTCTGCTTGCTAGTTGATCCTGCTGTTGTTATGTGTACATGGCTTCTGGTAACAATTTATAGTAATTTGATTGGCTGTAAAATACAGTATTATACATAATATAATACTATAAAGTGAACACATATGTATATAATTGTTAAAAGATGAGTTGTCACATGTTTTATATGTTAGGGTGCAATTCATAAATTAATGAAGTTGGTGTTTATGTTTTTTTTTGTTTTTTTTTACCTTTTAGATTTTTAGATCTAAAAGAACACATCATTCATTTGAAAGTTTAAAAAAACAATCAAAAGTTAAAAAATAACCATCATCAACATAAATGTATAACAAAAAAATATACATATAAATCAAGGTTTTATTGTTTTACTTGTCTTTAATATTTTATGTTGTTTAAACAACAATGAAATATGTTCATATAGATGTATTTTATTTGAGTCATTGTCAATCTGCAAATTCCATTTACACATTTATGTAGTTGGACTTTTGGCTCAAAACCATTGAGTTTATACCAAAATTTCATGTGTGACAACTAGCCCCGGTCTCCCCTAACATATCAATTTATTGGCCATATAACACACTAATATCTGTGGATGTAATGCTTAATAGATCAAAAGTATAGTATTTGCCATTCTACAATAATAAAAATATACATGTGGCTGATGGCCGATTAAAATGGTACTAATGTTTGCAAATCTTCACTCAACGAAAATCCAGTGTAGAACTTTTGGAGACCTTTGCTGGAAAGATGTTCTGCTATAAATTGCTCGTTCTGAATTTTGAAATATAAAGAATAATTTTAAAACCGCTTAACTGCAATAAGCTGTGCTAATTTACATTTGCCTTGTAGGCTCCACAACAGTTTAAGAAAACAAAAAGCCTGATGCAGCACCCGTGACTAGTTCTGTTTTCCATTAAAGAATTAGACAATTAAATTGGATTGAATAAGATCAACAGAAAATGAAACGCATAATCAGGGCTCTGATTTGACATGTCCCCTTTTTAAATACACAAACGCCACACTAATTCAACACTGATAAATAATTGTGGACCTGCTTGATAGCTTAATTGGCTATTTTGTCCAGTGCATGGCATACTGCTGGCACTTTAAATCAATGTGCATCACATTCATTCATTATTGCTAAGCAATAATGCTTTCATTGAATATTGCTTAGTCCTTCCGGCCAAGAAGATCACTTGTACCTAAAAACTAGTTGGATGTGATCGGATGTTTTAATTTGATGTCTAACTATCCGAGATCTCATCCAGGTGAAACGAGAATAATTGTGGAGTTCGATCATTGGTAATTTACTTTAGATGCAATTAAATCCTGTTACAGACATTCTTCTTATAGTAACAAACAAAAATGCCCATTTAAAAGTTTAAGTTTAAAAGTTTTTCTCGAGCCAAATATTTTTCACAGTAAACATCTGTATGCTTATACTGTAGTGACCCCATGTTATAGGAGGTCATCTGTGAAATAAGTGTCAGTAAAGGTGAGTATACCCATCTAATACATAGATGCACATTGTGAACATCAGGTCATTTTCTCTGATACAAAGTCTGTGGTGGATATCTCCAAATTTGCATAGATATTACATATCAATACATTTACTCAAAATTCAAAGGTTTTCTTTTGGAGACTCCACTGAATCATATACAGGTAGTAGTGTAAGTAGTGACCAGGATGTGTGAGATTTAACTTATGCAGTGTTGATCTGAGAATGACACGGCGTCACAAAGATGCAACTATCTAAACCTGGTGTGTCCTGAAGCCACGTAAGGCAGATGTATTTTGCATTAAGGCCACTGAATGGCTTGACTAAATGGGGCAGCATGCAATTAGTTTCCAAAGTACTTATCTCATTAAAGTAAATGAATTATTGATTTAACGACACTCATGCTTTTAGTGGGTGGCATACTGATATTATGAGTCTTTTCTGTTGTTTGAAAAGGCACTGTCCATCTTTAGCAAATGCACGCTTCTTCTTGAGATGCTTGGCTTGGAGGTGATTTCTATGGTAAGTGTGAAGACAGTAAAGGTAGATGACCTTGTTTCTAATAAAGAAGTGCATTCAAATTAAAATACACGGGATAGACCTTCTTATATTGAAAATTCTAGTTTGCACCCTAGTAACTGTTTCATGGTCATTATTTTGTTATACTGTATTTTTATGTATTATTGAGAGAGATGTTAGCGTAGATGTCTTGCTGTCAGTTAGAAAATGCTCTTTGAATTTCTTTTTTTAAATCAGAATTGATTTCATGTTGCATCATGCACAAGTGCATTGCTCAACTTACAGTTGTATGTTTTTGAGTTGATTAAGTTGATTTGCTTTGTTGACCTTGATGTATATGTATATATATGTCGTGCCATTGGAATGACATTGGAAAATACATCGGAAAATAATTTTACCCACAATTGCTATAATTACTATAATATATTGGATAAAAGAAATTACTATTCACAAATAAAATGACATGCATAGATCATTCTGATGATCTGTGAAATCTGAGGGCCTTTGACTTACATCATCATCATTATCATCTCCATCTCAGTGACCATTTCATTATGCTCACATGACACGATCATCCTCCGGTTATTGCAGAGCTGGAAACCCAAGCCGCGCACCTCACGGCCTCCCACCCCCGTTCCCGCCTACCTGTCTACAGCTAAATACATTCTTACACTGTACTTATAGAAGAAGGCTGTCTGCCGTAGCCTCGGGGCTTTTGGAGGTGATTCTAAGTGCTGCAGCAGGAGCAACCATCTACTTCCGCTCCAAATGAGACCTGACACCCGAGACGAGAGATTGCCTCATAATCCCAACGTCCTCACATGCACATTTCTTTCCTCTTCAGCACTTTTCAAATGGCCGTATGACATCAGTAAAAGTGCAGAAATGATCAGTTTTGACTTCCTATATCCATATAGAAAGCCCTCCAGATTCTATCTGAATAAGCAAGGTGTAAAGTTACTTGTAATGCAAGCGGGATTGTAGGCCACCTGCTGTTTGTTTTCTTGGAGGCTGTGTGGCATGTTTTCAGGCTGCAGGTCATGTCTGTTTGTGTGTAACCGGTGCCTTAGCGTGCTCCCACAGCTCCTCTTGCACTTGTTTACCACTCCGTGTTTATATGGCCACATCTCTCTCTCCCTTTCACTCTTTCTCTCTCCTCCTGCCTGATTCATTTTCTACCACAGCAATTACCAGGATTGATCCTTTCAGGGTCCACTTCCACTGCTCTCGGTTTTACTGCAGGCCCTTTATTTATTCGTTGTTTCCTGTTGCCTCTCCAGCTAAGATCATCTTGGGTCTGATTGAACATTTGCCCCAAAGTGCTTTTAGTGGAAATGAGTATAACCCCACAGCAGAGCTAGGCGGACGGAGGTGGGGCGTCCAAACGTGAGGCAGGTTTGAGTTATCGCAGGTGGTCGAATGGCACGGAGTGGCATATGAGATGTTTCCGTGTTGGCGATACATTGATCAGGCTGAAAGTGTTTTAGCTCTGACACCTGGGCTCCGAAATGGCCATTGAGTGAGAATGTCCTCTTTTTGTCTTCGCCCCGAGAGAACTCTATTTGTTCTTCAGAGTTTTTCATCAGAACATTGTGTGACTAAAGCCCCTCCTGACAAAAGAACTCATCCGGCTCCTGTGGCGGAGCTGGGGAGACTGTTTGGGGAATGATACAGGCAGGAGCACGGAAAAGCACGCCATGTTCTGTCTTGGTGCGGGAAGCCTCTTTTAAGCACCTTTCATCTACCTCACCTTCCACTCTCTTACTGCTCTAGCAATCATCTTGTTAATAACAATATTTATACATATCTAATTGTGCTTTCATCGACGCGTGTCTCTTCAGTGGCACGTCAGAAGGGCAGTGTGAACGGCAGGGTTCTGTGGTGGGATTATATTTAGCAAGATCTCACTCCCTAGTGGATTAATTAAATGTTGTGAGAGGGGTACAGTGCAGTCTGGGTAAACCGCAGGGCTGTAATTTCTCCTGCCAGCAGTGCCGCTCAGTGGGCAGGTTAAGTCACAGATTAAGGGTTGCATGGCTGGTGCGGAGAGGAGGAGATGCTGGGTGGTGGCTCATTAGGTACGACTCCCACTGTGTTCAGGGAAGTAGTGGGAAAAAGGGAAAAGAAAGGGAAGGAAAACACAAGGAAAACAAACAACCGTTTCCACCGTCACAGGGCGGCTGGAGTGTTTACCAAGTGCTGGTGAAGAGAAGGGTTTGATTGACATGGTGGAGAACCTTTGAGTCCAGAGCTGTCAGAGCAGGCACAGTTTTATTCAAAAAAGTTTTAATCTTCTTAGATATGTTTTCAGATATAATGGTATAGAAATGTTTCAATTGTATTATGTCCCGTTAAAACTGTCATGGAAACCTTGAATGTCTTTATCATCGATTGATGTGTTTATCAATTTTGTTTAGGCTACTCCAGAACCCATACTTTCAATCTTAGAAGATATAATAATATAAAGGGATAAATTGAATAATGCATGTTTACAAATTATGATCTAAATAAAGAGTAAAATAAACCTGTGCACTATAGAAAACTACTATAGAAAAACTATAGAATATAAGAGGTAATGTGTGAAGATAAAGAAAAAAAAGATAAATATCACCATCACAAAAATAAAAAATAAAAGGTTTAAATGTATGCATAATTTCTGTAGTTTTGTAAACATTTGTGAGAATTCAATCAAAGACTAGCATTGAAATTAGCATTTCTTTAAAATAAATTAAGATGTGGTTGTGATGGAAATGTTTATGAGTTGACTATATAGTGAAGCATGTATTGTATGCCCATTTGTTAGCAACAACAACAACAAAAAAATTGAGAACGTTAAAAAAGTATGAGTACACAACACACTCTAAAAAACACTGTGTTAACTTAAAATTAACTGTGGGTTAATTTTACTCAGCAAATTGAGTTGTTTATTTAACCCAACACAATGGTTGATTTAACCCAACACAATGGTTGATTCATTTTTACTATAGTACATAGTACTTTTTTTTACTTCATACATTTAATGCATACATTTACATACATATTTTATATCATTTTTAATACATATTGCCAACCTTTAAGCTTGTTTAACAAATATTAAAAGTAAAAATGTAACATTTAGTTGTAGCCTACTAAACACGTTTCACTTGTAGCCTTAATATGCTGTGACTGGCTCCATAATCTGTCCATAGACAATCAGTGTAGAGTTCTGAGAACATATTTTAACTAAACATGGCAAATTAGCGTGAGAGCGTAATTCCATAAATGAGCAGACAGGAGTGGACAGTTTTGCGCGTGATCTACAGACGACACGCAAATTAAAGAACATAGACGCAACCAGATCACTTCCAGAATGACCAGCGCAATCTACCAGTTAGCATCTGGTTTAAGACATGCTTTCAATTATTCATTTAAATACTCTCCTCCCATGAATTTTTCGCCTGAAAGAGAAACTCCTTCAAATGCATTTGCAATAAAGTCAGAAGCAAAAATAACTGTCCACACTAATTTATCACTGTGTGTCCTGACAGTAGTTTTTTTAATGCCAAAACAGTGTTTGCCTGGCGCAAGCTGTTATTCTGGACCAATGTATTTATATTCTGTATCTTTTTTAATAAAATCATAAAATGTATGCAAGGGCAAGGCATCAGGCGTTTCATCACGCAAAAGAGCGACTCACATCACGCACCTGTATGTTGCTTTGCATAAAATGAAATAATATAAAGCACAATCATGGATTTATAGCTAAAATAAAATGTACAAAAACACACCCAGGAGCTGGGTAACACAAAAACTACCCAAACACTGAAAAAATAACCCCCAAAAAAGGCTCAACCCAGGATTTGCGTAGAAAAAAAATAACCAAGATTTTTTGGAGTACATGTAAACAGGTAACAACAGAAGCTCGCTGATGGTGAGGGAGTAAGGTGTTTGTTATTTTTTCCATTGTATATGTTAGTATGCATGAGTGTGTTTGTGTGTTTGTGTGTGTGTGTGTGTGTGTGTGTGTGTGTGTGTGTGTGTGTGTGTGTGTGTGTGTGTGTGTGTGTGTGTGTGTGTGTGTGTGTGTGTGTGTGTGTGTGTGTGTGTGTGTGTGTATGCACACCTGGTCTTGACCCCTTCAGTAATTACTAACTAGCAGAGGAGTTTCCTAGCCTACTCTTTGACCTCTCTCCCCTACCGCATGTCTGACTGACCCTCGTCTCCTGGAGCTGTCCAAAGCCTCCCTCAGCTCTGCTACAGCCAATTAACCTCCTACACACACCTCTGAAAAATGATCAGCCTATTCTGTAATTACTCATTGTAGATTATGCATAGATTTGACTCATTCTTCTGTGCCCTACAGCCTACATCCTAAGGGAAAGGGGTCATTTTGTGCTTGTATCTCAAAGGCGGACTTGGTTAACTCATCCCAGCATCCAAAATGAACGGAAACCAACTACGACGACACATTCTCCCTTCACCCGTACACGATGCCAGTGCCTCGCTGCTTTTTAAAAACTCACACGCTTCATCATTGATTTGAGAGCAATGCATCACCAAAACTTTTAGCCCCTCATTAATGCACGTTAAGTAATTTGCGTCTAAAGATGACTTTGTGGCCTGCTTTTTAGCATCAGTGGGAGCACGCAGTGGCCACGGTTGTCATCTTATTAGGGGCACTGCGGCTAAATGTGATCATTATCTCCAGTAAGAGGGCTGCAAATGAAAGCAATGGAGTGCAGAGATAGGAGGGCCCACTGAGCAGCATGTGCTGAATTGTCTTATTTCAATTAATTTCACTGCTAATGTGCTGGATGGCTGTGATTTTTACATAGATGATTTCAATAAGCTGAGCACTGCAGCAGAACGCATCGTTTTCTCGGAAGAGGTCAGCCAAGACAGTGCGACTTCGCCAAAACTGCAGCCACGGTGCTTTCGGCAGGCTTTGCGGTCTCTTAAAGTAACCCATAATCCTTTGAGTGTGCGTTTGTGGCCCCCTCAGGCTCCTGTGATCTAGTTGACAACTTGAAGCGAATTGTAAACTCTTTAATTGCTCCATCTAGACCTATTCGTCTATTTATTGTTGATACCCTAGAGACATTTGTGCACGGAGTGGCTTCTCTGGACAATCGCACATCTTTGGATACTAAATGTGCCCCCGCTGAACCTTTAGCATTATTTAAATCCCTCCCAGGCTTTAGCGTCGCTGTATTTAGGCTCCCCACGGATCAGTGTGTCCCTGTGCGTTTTCCCATCGGATTGTCCAATCGCAGGCTCTTCTCTTGTTTCCGTGTCCTGGAGGGATTTCTTTTCTTGAACTGCACTCGGAAAGTTGCTCAAAGAGAGGAAAGAAACTTTTTTTGTGCTCACTACAAACAATTTTAACACCACAATTTTGCAGGAGCCGGTCGCAGCACATTTGCATTCTGCTAATGTCACTGGTTTAACATGATCTCCGCTCCTTCCCCTCCCTTTCGTGGCAGTCATAGTCTCGACTCTGTGTTCGTAATACTTTGACTCTAAGCATGGTAAATTAATGTTTGCTTTCTGTTCTGCTGACTAGGCAGAATATGCCCTATGGCACTTCATAATTACTCATAAGCTCGAGATCAAATCAAAATAAATGGCTGGAGTTTCCCAAAGTGAGACCTTGGGAACGCACTTTAGAAGAACAAATTATTCACAATGCAGTCAGAGCATGAAGAGAGGGTCTATGAAGTAGCGTGCTCCTTAGAGGGCTGCATATTAATCATTTAGAAACCCACCTGAAGTAGCATGGAGAATTGTTTGACTGAGTCCTTTATGACCGTGTGTACGGGTATGGATACATTCGAATGAGCATTTCACAGTCTGGTATAGAGCGAGCAATGCTTTCAAAGACGTTTGATCGGCAAGCTAGAACAGCACTATCGAAAATCAAGTGTGAAACACGCTTTCGCTTCCTAGCATAATCATTTTAGCGTAAGGACGCCATCTTTTCATTGCCTTGAAAATAGACGCCCGCCTGCCTTGCGGTTTGTTTTTTAATAGATCCGGTTAGCACATGTTTGGTGTATCGTGCATGAACTGCAGCTGGTTCTATGGAGCGCTCGCATGGGTAGAGCCCATTTTTGCTGAATCATCTGCCTGGCACACGCAGGCTAGCAAACAGAAGAGCAGTCATTAATTTAGTTCTTCTTTTCTCTGTTTCATTGCTGCTTCTGCTGAGGATGCACACGCGGACACAAAGGTTTATTCAAATCATTAAAGGCATGCATGCATGCAAAGCTAATCATTTGACCTTTGGTTTTGTGCTCTGCAGAGACAAAGGCTTGCATCTGCAAGCGGCGGAGCGCATTATTTATATCATGTGATTTATGATTAGAGTGTTAATATACAAAACGCAAAAGCAGACAGAGATCAATATGAAACAAATAGCCAAAGCCCTAAATTAGCACATAGCTGCTTTTATTCAAACAGGCCATTGCTAGCGTCAGGGTTGTGCACCGTTCAGAATTGAATTAGGAATTATTTATTAATTAAATTACACAATTCTAATTGAATAGAAGTAGAAAAAGACATTCATATGAGTGTAATTTCTAACTCAGAAAAAAAGCTAATCTTGACAAGACAAACGTTTGAATATTGACTTGACAAAGCCAAACGTTTGAAAGTTTATTAGATAAAATAATTATTAAAGAATATTAAAAAAGTGATATATTAAAATGCCATTTAATATTTTAATCATTATTTTAAGTAATATTTTATTTATGTTATTAGTTGTATAATGACAAATAAAAAATATCATAAAATATATTTTGCAAAATGTAAGATTTTGTTTTAAAAATAAATAATATTTTACTAACTACCGATATACTAAAAGTGTTATTTTAATTACGATAGATAGATAGACAGACAGATAGATAGATAGACAGACAGACAGACAGACAGACAGACAGATAGATAGATAGATAGATAGATAGACAGACAGACAGACAGACAGACAGACAGACAGACAGACAGACAGACAGACAGACAGACAGACAGACAGACAGACAGACAGACAGACAGACAGATAGATAGATAGATAGATAGATAGATAGATAGATAGATATGCCAACTTTTCACTTCTACATTTTGCTCAACCCTGACAAAGCAGCATTTTTACCCTGCATTCTGATATGGTACTTTTGGGAATTGTTTAAGTTCCGCCTTGCCTTTACATCGAGAGCATTTTTAGCTGATTCTGTCACAGCATCATCTACAGTAGTAAAACATCAATAAAGTCTTCTGAGCAGGTGCGAAGTCCACTGTGACTCGAGACAGCCATTATACGTCTGGGATGTGTGGACTGATGGTGATCAATTAGTGCAATAAACCACTGATCAGAGAGCTGGTCTTCAGTGTGACAGAGTAATCTGGTTTCTAATCCAGGCCTGGACTGCAGGGACACGGCACGATGGAGAAAGACGCTCCCGGTCCCTCTATTATACATCAGTAACATGCGAGGCAGCGATCGATGATGCTGTTCATGACCATAGTGTGCACTGCGCACAACATCCCGCTCTTGCTCCCATCAGTGGCAATCGTTTACTTATTCATCGGTTCAATCATTTATTAGTTCAGGGAGTTATTTGATGAATGTGTGTCACATTTAGAGACTTGTAAATGTACGGCGTGATTCACATTGCGGTGAAGTGTCGTGCCCGGTGGACTCGAGATGTGATCCGTGTGTACTGAAAGCAACAGTGGTGAAGTTTGCAGGTGTCAGGCCCGATATGCTCGCCCTGGGCAATGTGGGGAGGGCTATTGAACTGTTTGGAGTTTGGAGTGCTAGTCCCCACACCCGCCCCTCTCTCTCTGTCCCCGTTTCTATCCAGTCACTTGATTTCTTCTGCTGCTGTCTGTGCACTCATGCAGAATTAGCTTATTTGTCAGCGGGTTGCGCCTCAGAGCCCCGGTGCACATCTCCAAATCCATTTCCAGAAGCGAAGCACAAAGGACGTTGTCCTTATGTCATGACGACAAATTTGCTGAGCCTCCTCGATCCGAATGCAATGCAGGAAAATGGTCCCATCGCTCCTGCGGGAGTCTGTGGAGCACTAATGAATGGGCTTCTGGCTGCGAGGAGTTCTCATTGCACCTTTTTTATTATTATGATTATTACTATTGAGTGTAAGCTACATTTTTCCCTTCTTCCTCTGAACCCAAGGTGCTCTGTAAACATGACTCATACACTCAGCTCCTGCGAGAGAGATGACTTTTTACAAATGTATTTATCTGGAGAAGTACTTTTCCTTGAATGAAGAAACATGTTTTTTTGGGGGGCTCTGATTTTGACCACAGACGCTTATCAAAAATACTAACTTTATTTAGTAGAAATTTCCAATTCTTAGGGGCCGATCACAAAGGACTCAATACTGGATTGAAAAACAGCTAGATGCAGTGCAGCAGAACAGAACAAAGCACATAGGGTCTTGAGAAACATTATTTTACAACTTTTTTATTAGCTTGGCATTGAATAATATATCCTTGTAATGTAGTCTTTACTACATCAAAATCATAAATTTTAGTAAATTTTACTCTTACTTAAATGGTACCAAATTTTTGTTAAAAAACTGAATTTTCAGCATCATTACTCCAGTCTTCAGTGTCACAAGATCAGAAATTATTCTAATATGCAGATTTGGTGCTCAAGAATCTTTTCTCACTATTTTAGATGTTGAAAATGTGTTCTGTCGTTATATTTTTTCAGGATTCTTTGATAAATAGAAATTATGAGATGTCACGTTTAATCAATATAATGTATCCTTACTGAAAGTATTAATTTCTTTCTTTTCTGTCTTTCTAAAAATCTTATTGACAATATTTTTTAATGACAGTGCATGTCTGTGAAATAGTGTGGTAAAGTTATAAAGTCCTTTTTTTCAGTCATTCATGGAGACATTATTTATTGTATTATCTTTTATTTCATATTTGTCTATTATTGTGGTATCGTCTGTTTTGTATCCCTTAGTTTCTCATAAACCAAAAACTTTTGGCTAGTTACATTACTTGCTTCTTGTTGCCCATGGCCCTGATCAGACAGAAAGCCTTTTTTAAATTGTTTTCTATTTTTGCGCGCTGCTTATGCCCGGGCGCCTCGTGTTTTAGCCGCCTGCTGTGTCTCGCTTTTTTTGTAGGAGTGCTGTAAATGCCTGAAGTTGAAAAAAAATCAACTCACCTGCACCTGACGTCATTCACGTTTTTTCCCCAAGGTCCAGTCGAATGATCGGAGAGGCTGGCCTTCTGTTGTGGTGACCTTGATTAGACTGACAGGACAGCTGATTTGGGGGTTGCCTATAGCAACATAAAAAAAAGCACACTTCTCTTTTCTAAATTATAAAACGGCAGCCAAAAAAGGCAGTGAGGTTTGTCACGTGTCCTCAAACTTAAAAAAAAACTTGTTCTGTTTGATCTGGGGATAAGAAGGCTGTTCTTTTCTTTATTTATTTTTTAGAGTTTAATGACAAAGTAGTCAAAGTTGTCCGTTTAATGTCTAGATACACAATGTAGTGCAGACATAACACAAGAAGTGTGTCCTGTACCCTTCATGGTGCATATTTACACCATGGAATGTTCTTTTAAAACATAAAACTATTTGTAAAGCCTCTATAACCTATTAGTCCTAATCCACATTTATATGTGTTGCACGATTTTCTTTACGGTAGTTGTCTATTTTTTATGTTATTTTCACCTGTTCAGTGCTCATACAGTGATGTATTTCCATGCCATTTGACTTTGTTTCCCCTCACTATATGTCTGATGTCAGAAGCTGAATGTGGGGATTCCTCAGCAGGTGTTGTTTTTTAATTGAATCCAAAATCTCTGTGGAGGCTATCCTCCTCCTCCTCCTCCTTTCCTCAAAGCAACAACAATAGCTAGTTACAGGGTAATGAATGGCTAAATCACGCCTGCTTTGTTTACTCATTTGTGACTGTCACACTGTTCTCTGTTCATGGATTCCAGGAACTTTAGGCTTGTGCTTCCCAAAGGTTCCACATCTGAAAAGCCACACAGTGTGAGCTGAAAAATGACTCTGCAAATTAGTTTTTTCTTTTTTCTTTTTCTACCTTCAAAGGGACTGCTAAAAAAGATGAAGCTCCCCCAAAAAATCCATGCGGTTTCATCAGGGCAAGCATATATGCATGAATTTTAGCCCTCACCTGTTCCTAGTGACAACAAACAACTCCATTCCCCACTAGCATTAGTGCAGAGCAGATGTACTAATGAACAGCTCAGCGCCATTGGAGGAGGTGGTACCGCACACATTTTAAAGAGCAGAACAAGAAAAACATATAGAGTAGTCTTTCATGTTTCTGTACTCACTAACAGTCCAGACTTTTTTTTGACCCAATTTATCCTGAGAAATACACATTGTAGTCACTACACATTTTGGAAATAACACAAATTGCCATATTTATTTATTTACACATTGGGCCCTATTTTAACCAGAGAAGCGCATAGTCTGAAGCACATAGCGCAGGTGTGTCCGAATCCACTTTTGCTAGTTTGCTAGAAAAAATGGTCTGTTGATCCAAAAGGGTGGTACCTGGTCTCATAATGAGTCATGGGTGTGTTTTGGGTGTAACGTGCAATAAACCAATCAGAGTCTCATCTCCCATTCCCTTTAAAAGCCAGTTGTGCTTGCACCATGGCGCTATTTACATGGCAGAATTTGTGAGCAAAAAGACGATTCTCTAGAGAGGAATCCTTTTATTCACGTTGTGCACCCGTCTATAGGCGCATATTACTAACGCGCCCTTTAAATAACACAGAAATGACACAAAAATGACTTTAAAAAACACAATGCACCTGAAAACACCACCTTTTCAGACCAGCTCGCCTATGGGCGCGAGTGCATTTGCTATTTGAACAATGTGGCACTGGATGTGAAAATGATAACTGCATCGGGCTGAAACCAGCAAAAAACACTTGTGTCACACCTGCCATCACATTTCGCCGGGTGTTTGATAGGGCCCTTAATAGTTATTAAATATATATTTTTAAATATTGTTTTTCCTTCTGAATTCCCCCCCCCTTTTTTAACTTCTGTCCCCAATTTTATATTAATATTTTGGACCCATTTTTATTTTTTACTTGTGACCTTTTATACTGTGACAAAATTGCACTTTGTAGTGTTTCATATTTTGGAATGAATACAAATTGCATTTTAAGTATTTTCCCATCTTTGTCATTTTTTGAAATTTCTAAACGCTTTTATGGTTCTTTGGTAGCCTCTTTTTTTCTCAAACCATAGAACATGTCACTAAAAAACACACCTAGGATTTGAGTGCTAGGGTCCTAAAAAAGCTTATACCAAACGCATACACTACCATTCAAAAGTCTGGCATCAGGAAGAGGATTTCTTGAGCAGCAAGTAATGACTGCTGAAAATTTATCACCAAAAGAATAAATGACACTTTAATAGAAAGCAGTTATTTTAAATTGTAATAATATCTCACAATATTACAGTTTTTACTGTGTTTCTAAGCGAAAAGTAATGCAGCGTCGGTAAACATAGGAGACTTTTTTTTTTTTTAAACATCGGGACAACTTTTCGACCCCAAACCTTTGACTGGTAGTGTTAATGTAAAAGTAAGAAGGTCAGTCGATGTCTTAACATGACCGACGGGACAGCAAGGCAGAAGTCTTCGGTTTGGGACATGGCCATTTTGACCCTTTGTGGTGTGTCCTGGCCTGCTTGATTAATTAGTGCAGTGATGAGAATATATAGAAAGGTGAGGAGAGCAATACTCCCTCCTGAACGCACGCTCAATACCTTTACCCATCTATTGAAGAGAAGGAAGGTTGTCTAAAGGAAATGGGGCCTGCATACAGAGCGACCGCTTCTTTTCTTCAGTTTATGTTTAATGTCAGACTGCTCGCACACAAGCTGTGTGCAATAAGCAGCGTTGTTATGAATACTCTAATACTTGCTGATGGAACTCTATTAGAATCCCCCTGTTTATTTGGCGGCGCTAAAGCCGGAGAAGTCTTGTTATGAAACTCATAGATAGATAATCTAACCTCGTGATAGTCTAACCCACAGGGTGGTCATTAATAATAATCTACGGGATCTTATCTCACTTAATAATGCAATTAGTGGCTGAGTGCATCGACTTGAGCTGTAATGTTTAGGGTCCGCAGTTCAGGGCAGGTGTTCCATCATCCCTTAATGTTCTGACAATTTACTGTCCGTGAATGAGATTCACAACAGCGATCCTCTGGATGTAAACGATAAGCGTGATTTGTTTGCTGAAGGGCGACACGTCACGGAAGTGTGGATTCTTCTTGTTTTCGTGTCACGTTTATTGATTACATTTTATAATATGAACATATTGTGCAAAACACTCCCAGGCTATTCCCCTAATAAATTCCCCTGACCAAGGTCGAGCATTGTGGGCAGATCATGAGGTATAGATCAGTGTGGCCGTTCTATTTGATGTATTTCTCTGACTTGTTATCTCTCTAAGCATCTGTTTCTTGTTACAAAGCGATGGCATAGTATCTGAAATGGAGACAGAGTTCCTAACCAGCCAGTTATGAGCATCAGAGGTTATTATTGATTACCTGTCTACTTTGTTATCCAGAGCCCTTTGTTTCCTCAAACTCCCCTGTTCCGTGGCACTGTGGCGTTACAGCGGGTCAGAGCTCTCTCGTGAGCGGTTCTGTTATCATAGATATTTATTGTCTCTGTACACATAACACTGCCTTAATATGACATTGATTTCACAGAGCATGTTGGCTGTTTCAGTTGAGTCCTTAAAGGAACAATTCACCTTGAAATTCTGTCATTGTTTACTTTTTTTCTTCAATCCTTCCAATATTATGATTGTGAATGAGAACTTGAGCTGTTAGATTAAAAAATGACAAAAAGCACCATAAAAGTTGTCAACATAACTTCTGCACTATATTTCAAGTCTGCTGAAGTCATATGATTGTTTTTGTGTGATAAACAGACCACATTTGAAGTGTTTATTCATGAAAAATTATGACCTATGCCCTATCACTACTTGGCATGTTCATGAGAGTTTGAGAAGTAGGGATGTTCAATTCATGAATGAATCATCTTTTGAGTTGAATCTTTTTAATAATTCATTTGACCCAGTTGACAAAACTGGTCTGATTCATTCACAGAAGTTCAACTCACTGATTCATCCGGTCACAACAGTTAACAACTCATTAAAAATTATGACCTATGTCCTATCACTACTTGGCATGTTCATGAGAGTTTTAGAAGTTGGGATGTCCAATTCATGAATGAATCATCTTTTGAGTCGAGTGTTTTCGATGAATCATTAGATTCAGTTCACAAAACTGGTCTGATTCATTCACAGAAGTTTAACTCACTGATTCATCCGGTCACAACAGTTAACAGTTCATTAAAAATTATGATATGCCCTATCACTACTTGGCCTTTGCATGAGAGTTTGAGAAGTAGGGATGTTCAATTAATAAAGAATGATCTTTTGAGTCAAACCTTTTCAATTGTTCAATTTTCAACTCACTGACTCCTCTGGTCACAACAGTTAACAACTCCTTGGGGTGAAACTTAAATTTTGGCATAAGATATCAGATTAATCGGAATATAGTATACAGACAACTTTTATAATAAGAAAGTTGCTCAGACTTTCTGCTGAACATCTCTTTAGGAATTTCACAGAAGAAGAAAAAATGCATTCACCTTTGGAGAGAAATGAGGATGAGTAAACAATTACGAAATTAGCATTTTTGAGTGAACTATCCTTTTAAAGCAGGTTCATTGGAGGGTGCATCACCGTGTTTGTGAGGGTTTTCAATCTCAGTCATGGTATATTTAACACGTCGTGTTTCTGAATGCTGCTCTACATCAAAACCTTCAGCGTGTGATTCAATATAGCAAAACATATGGGGCCAATGGGCTTTATGAACCCCTCGCCAAGATGAGAGAGACTGATCGAAGATTCCCCTCCTCCCGCTGCCCCCTTTCACACGACCCTGAGCGGAAATGGCTTTAATCTGCGTTGTCGTGAAAAATGAGGGTTGAGGGAGAGAAGAAAGAGAAAACAAACTTGTTATTCCGGCCTTTCCCTATTACTGATGTCTTGGCCTGGCATTGTCAGAAAGGCAGGTGGCACATTATGCCAGTGGAGGAGAGGTACCTGCTGGCAGAGCAGGCAGGCAGAAAGAGAAAGACTGAGGGAGAGGGAGAGAACAAGGGTGAGATGGTGGAAAAACAAGAGCTGAAAAGAGAATGATGGAGTGCGTTTGAATGGTCAGGTTGTTAATGCTTTATGAGATTGGGCCGAGGAGGTGGTGGAATGCAGTGTGAGCAGTATTACGCCACATAAATCTGGAGGCCTGCTTTCCCTGCCTGCGTTTGCACTTAATTACCTGAGCCCTGTGCATACCTATAGCTCTTCCCTAATGGCCAGCTCTCATAGCCCCTCTCATGCCACAGGCCACAGAGGCCATTTGCACACTGTGTATGTGCTGTGTGCAAGGCTACATATTCCACATACCAGTTGATTTAGAAACAGTCCAGATATTTGATTCAGTTGTAATTCTTCAACTGCATAATTATTGACTTTCTCATAATTGTAACTTCATTTCATGAATTATTTATTGTATTTGTGACTTTAAATATCACTAATGCATATTTATTTCTCATAATTGTATCTTTATATTTTAGCTAATCCAGATGTTTACTTTACATCTCACACATGTATATTCCCTTCTCATGTCTGTTGCCTATTTTTTCACATCATTTATGACTTTATATCGCACTAATATGCATTTTCTCATAATTGTAACTTCTCAAAATTGTAATTTCACATATGCACAAATGTTCACAATATTTATATTTTTTTCATAAATGTGACTTTAAATTTCACAATTGCATATTTATTTCTCATAATAATGACTTCCAAAATTGGACTCATAATTGTATTGTATCTCATAATTGTGGCTTACAAATCTCACAATAATGACTTTTTCTGTGACTTTATTGTTATTGAGTATCACTATGTAGTCACTATGACTTCTGTATTTGATTCTCACATGAAATTATAATGAATTCACTTCTGAAATCACCCCTGAATTTCAGTGGAGTTGTCACAGATAGTAATATGCACATGGACATTAACGATGGTATATTGAGTAAATCACAAAAAGGTTGTGGCAGTTGTAGCCATTAAATAATGCTATAGCATGAACATTATAATGATTGCGTCGCTTTACTATTGAACAGTGTCAGCCAATATATTTTAAAAACAAGACGAAATAAGGCTTGTAATTAAAGTGCCCCTTCTCAGATCTCCCATAAGTTGTCTCATCCAGGTCAAGTTTGTTTGGCCTCTCAAGCAGGCGAGATCAGAATTTCATGCATAAGATGGCTCCCATCAGGGAGCCCTGCTTTTGAGCTGCCCGTTATGGATTTAACGATTTCCCTGGTGCACGCGGTGGCTTCAAACCCCAGGATCCGTGTAATGCTGCCATCTTGAACGTCTCCCATTGACCTTGGAGATTATTGCTGGACTAGGCAGCAGAAAAGTTATGCTATATCTTAGTCAGGAGCTGTCTTCTATCAATGAGATGCTGTGTTGGCCATCGATCGGTTCTATGCCAGGACACAGCGCTTGATTGATGCTTGGCGAGTGGCGGGCTGGCCCGGAGGACAGCCTTGGGAGAAAACAGAGGCACTCTGCTTTTCAGCACCTAAAGTGTAATGGCTACAATGATGGAGTATGCATAGACACTCTTTGAGCTCCAAGACTCTCATTACCCCTTTTTTTTATTTGGGTTATTATTTGTGTTGATCTGTTTTGTTAAGGTATGGTAAGATCTTTTTACTTTTTAGGCTTTTTGAGGCTATGATTAACCGGTGTGTTTCAGACCCTTCATAAATACCTCGTCAAGTCTTTTTTTTTTTCAGTGATGGTAGGCATAAATTATACACTCGCTACAGTGACCTGTGTATCTCCTCATAAATATCTCACTTCCTTTCCCTTCCAAACGGTTTGGTCCTTGATATATAATGTTATGAAACCAACTTACACTGTTCCTTGAAGGCTGTCAGAGTGTCAGTCAGTTGTGGCACCAAGTAATGAGTTGCATTATCAAGGTCTTCCAGAAGTCCTCGCCAATGCGTTTGTGCTAAATAAAATACACGTACGAAGAATAGATGGCCAGAGTTGGTGTTTCTTGCGATTTGCTATTGAATTGAGAATTCCAGTTAATTTCCTGAATTTAAATTGAGCAGATTTGTAATTTGAATTGAAATGCAATTAATGTCAGATATGGATGGATGATTGATAGATGATTGATGGATAATTGATGGATGGATGATTGATGAATGATTGATGGATGGATGATTGATGATTAGATGACTGATTAATGGATGATTGATTGATAGATGATTTTCAATCGAAGTTGTTTATTTTAACCCACTGCTGCTGTTTATGGGTTTAAATGGGTTTTTTTTGGCAGATCAAATTGATTTATTTGTTTAGAACTGCATCTGTGAGTTTTCTGAGCCTAAAACATCAAACGCATTCACTGTCATTGGCTGATTTTGAGCCTGTTTGAATTGTAGTGATTTTTGGATGAGATGTAACATTGGAATCCCTTTGTGATGCCAGTCAGGATGTGTCACAGTCATTTAATTTGCCAAAGCCTTCAGCTCTGGCACAATTTCAAAAATATTAAAGATCTAAAGATCACTCCCTTTTATCTTTGAATGTTTGTGCGTGTTTGTGTGTGTGTGTGTGTGTGTGTGTGTGTGTTGGTCCTGCCTGACCCCAGCCTTGTTAAAGGAATGCCTCCATGTGGTCAGTTCGCAGGAGAACACAGGTTGTCAGGTCAGGCCCAATCAATCAGCTTTGATCTTTAATAGACCCTCTCCCCAAGCTCCTCAATTAGACCTCCTATGCTGGATTTTCCAATACAAGGTATCCCGAGGCTAGCAAAGGGATCACACTATTTGTGACTTACACACAAGCACACACATACATGGTTACATTCACTCACACACATTCAAAGGCACTTCTTCCATTAAGGACATCGAATGTGACTGGTTATATGTGTGCATTTATCATGTGTTCAAAATCAATGCATTGTAATGTATAGTGGTGGTTTTCAACTGGTGGCAGGTTGAATCTGGTGTGTGTGTGTGTGTGTGTGTGTGTGTGTGTGTGTGTGTGTGTGTGTGTGTGTGTGTGTGTGTGTGTGTGTGTGTGTGTGTGTGTGTGTGTGTGTGTGTGTGTGTGCGTGTGTGTGTGCGTATATGCATGCATGCATGTATGTATGTGTGTGTGTGGAGAGAGATATTATGACAAATATAATTTATTTGTTTATACATTTCCACTACTTTCAGTAACTATATATATATATATATATATATATATATATATATATATATATATATATATATATATATATATATATATATATATATATATATGTATATATGTGGATGTATTTTTAACATTGTAATAATATTTCACAATATGACCGTTTTACTTTTTTTTATTATTTAAGTAAATGCAGCCTGGGTGAGTGTATACTTCTTTCTCAACATGTATCTTGCCGACACCAAACCTTTGTGTGTATAAATTATGTATATAATATAATTATAATTATAATATATTATATTTTTTCTTTTGTTGTATCATCTATCTTCAAACAGGAAAAGTTATTATAGCAAAATAAAAGTCACTTTGTTATAAGGCTAATACTAATGCCAGTTTTGGCACAGTTTCTTTTTTTTATGAAGTTTGTAAATTCACTGAATGAATAGAGAATGAATGCATTTGCAAAAAAATGTCAAAATTTAGTTCAAAGAAATATGAATAAAAGTAATATGAATAAATAAATACTGTGTGCTGTAGCAAAACTAAATGCGAACCACTGATTACAAAACTGTAGTTATAAGATGCGATATGAAGATGATTTTATAAATTGCACCAACACCATTCCATACAAAAAAAAGAAAAAAAAATACCCAGGCACACTCTGTCTATTGTTTTAAAATTCAATAAAAATAATAGTTTAAACTTGCATAAAAAGCTTTTTATTTGCCTTTATTGGCCATTTTGGATTTTATGTCTATATTTGTAGGAGTGGTGCAACTCTTATTTTATTTTAATGCACACTGGGCTGCACAATGGTTCTAAATATGCAGTCTAAATTAAGTTTAGTGGTTAATGTTACTATTGTGATTATATTGTCACACACTATTTATTCCCCTAATCCAGTAGCGATTAGATTCAATGTGTGCTTTTATCACCTTATGACATGCATTTCTCAGTAACTGTCATCCTCAGAGTTCACACACACACACACACACACACACAGAGAGAGAGAGAGAGTAAATGAAAACTGACAGAGCAGTTTGAACTTGAAGACTCTGTGACTCTTGACTCCTGGGAATCTTCTGGCAGCTGTGGGTGACAAGACAGAGCAGATCAAGAACGAGCGGCAAATTTCCAGTCTTCTTGAGGAAAGAGTCCTCAGCAGCATACAGACTACACTTGCATCTAGCCTTATTTCTTTCTTGGTGTTTTCTCTCCCTCTAAATCAAGTTACAGCTCTTGCTATACAATATAAATGAATCAAGTCTGGGAAGGTGCTTTTTGATGCTTTTGAGTGATTGTTGGGGAGTGATACAGTACGGCTGTCAGAAATATGTCTGTCTCTCTGTTTTTCTCTGTATCCAGCCGTTTCAGCTGTGTGGATACGTCTGTTTGTTGATGTGTTGTGCATTCTTGCTTAAACAAGAGAGTGCCAGAGGTCTTTATGGGAAGTGGCATGAATATGTGTTCATGTAGAATGGGCGTTTGACTGTACCCTGAGGAAAATGTCTCTATTAATTTTCAATGATTCTATCATGTGAGAACTATTCTTTTATTTGTCTGCCATAATATAGTATAGAAATAAATAATGTCTTTGAATTATCTTTAGATTATCATATTATTGTTTGGGTATTTTCTCAGTGAATATTAATATGTTATGTGAGGTTCCTGTTCAGTTTGAATCACCATACGTTTAACTGCACCATAAACCTGAATAAGTTGGTAAGTTGCCTCAAATTTTTTAAGAAATGTAAAGTTTAAGTTGCAGAACTTGCAGATTTTATTTGCTCTGAACGTGAAAGTGAAATTTTTGTCTAAGCTAATTCATACATTTAGCTTTTCAATTCAATAAAAGCCACCTTGCTAATCCCAATGCTTTGGTAGCATTAGCATAGCACTTCCTGAATGAGGACAGCAATATAATGCATTTAACATACTGCATATCTGTTCTCAAAGTAAGCATATGCTCCGCTCATCACCATGATGGTAATGAAAAAATAAAATAAAAACGTAAAAAAATAACATAACAGAAACTCTTCTAAACTAGCATAACAAAACTAAAAACTACTGATTCTCCCACTTAATGTTAATCTTGCCCACACACAGACACTATATATATAGAAATAGAAATAGAAATAAATAGAAATCCCAGCCCAGTTTTGTTTAAATTAAAACAAGTTCATGAAACTCAAAACAATGAAACAGATTACTTAAAATTCTCTACTCAAACCAATTAATTATTTTGTGCGTTAGGGTTTACAGTGTGTGTTAGTTTTTGTTTTCATTGTCCCTGTTCATTAGTTGTCCTGGTTTAGGTATGTTCCCATTTGTTTCCATAGTTCCTTGTTTGTTAATTGATTAACTTCACCTGTTCCTTGTTTTCTCCCTTCACTTTGAGTACACTGTAAACCCAAATTAGTAAGCAGAACTCAAAAAATTTGATGTAACTCGTTGCCTCAAATTTTTTAAGTTGAATAACTTAAAAGTCACAATTTTCCAGAACTTAAAAGGTTGGATTACCTGCTACTTGTACCTTTTGATAACAGTTAAATTAAAGTGCTCGTTTAGCTCAACTGAAATATTTGCAGTTATATGACTTACAATTTTCTGTTATTATAACAAAGTTTTGCATTTTCACAGAACTTTAAAAAAGAAGTACACAACCACACCATTTTATGTTAACAAAACTCAATTTTTATTGCTTTGTCTTGTCATTGCTTAAAATACATGTTAGTCAAATATGTTGAGTTTTTTTCCTTAAAAACATGTGACTCAAACTTAAAATTTTGAGGCAATTGACATCCAGCACGGTTTTAATCAGAAAAGCTGAATAAGTTTTAAAATAGATTGTATGTTAAGTACTTTTTTTGAGATATTTACTCACACACAGACATCAAGAATCAGCCTATGAACCTCAACCATGGTGACACGTTTTATGCCGCAATGCATTATGGGAGCCATGGATGAGTTTTGCATGATGCACCCAGAATGCATTGCGGCATGAATCATGTCACCATTGTTGAGATTCATGTGCTGATTCTTGATCTCTGTGTGTGAGTAAGTCTCGCAGGAGTTAGAAGTGCTTATTGTGTGATGTGTTAAACCGGAGAACAAAACTTATGTACACGTTTTAAAAATCGTTTCATTTGTAGGCTACATTAAACTATAGCTAAATACAATAAAATACAATAAATAAATAAAATAAATACATTTTGTCTTCCACTAACACATTTCAGTTTGCCCCAATTAAATTTTTTTAATAGGCTATGGTTGTAATTTATTTGTTATGATGGATTTTACATATTTGGTTAAGCACTTTGAGATTTTATTGTATTTTAGCATGTGCTATATAAATTAAGTTTATTTTTAAATCATCTCAATTTGAAACAACAGAAATAACAGGACTTCATCATTCTTACCACGTAATTACTTAGTTCTATTAAGTTGTACTTAATTTATGTTTTTGAGTTATGCTTACTTATTCACAAAAAAAGTTCCATTTAATCAAAACATATTAGTTGAAATTACTCAAAAAGGAGACCATGTTACACCAACTTGAAATAATTAAGTTAGTAGAACTTTTTCTAAAACTTTGAGTATACACTACTTAATCTATTTAATTAAAATGAACATTCAGGTTTACAGTGTATGTTTACATGACAATGATGTGCTAAAAAGTATTTCCTTTACGTTTTTCACGTACAGGCGTCAACGTTGTCAAAACAATCCCCGTTTACACAGATTCTCAAAAATGAATATAAAAAGCTGTATTCCTGTATTCTGCATGCCAGGCCAGTAGTTGGCAATGCCACTTTGTAAAGAAAAAATACGCACCTATACCAAGTGCGTGACGTCATCAGCGCTGCATCGCACGTCGTTCTTAGAGAGCTTTTTTTCAGCCCATTAAAATTCTGATTTTGGCCATAGATAACCATAGATATTACCTAAGAAGGAGAAAGCCGTCAGCCTGCAGGACTTCATGCACTGCACGGCAAGTTTTTTTTAATAGTAAAAAAAGTTCAAATAAGCATATATATCCTAACCATTACGCACCTTTCGGAACATCAGTGAGAGCAATGGTACCACAGAATGAGTGTAGTTTGCTCTATACGTTTTAAACGTTTTTAAGTCTGAAAACTGCAAAAATCAACAAAATAGTCAGACAAATGTTCAGGAAAACTACCGAAAAACAGTTCTGGTTGTTCTCTCAATAATGTCTGTTTGTTTTACTGACTGAGAAATGGCTTCTAATGATTCAGAGACAGCAGTTCCAAACAAATTCAAGTGGATTCAGGCCGTTTTGCAAATGCGTTTTACCCATTCATAATTTAGAACATAATTTAAGCTTTAAAATGTGCGCACAGTACAATTAATTTACAACTTCTTGAACCTAATGCTGTTAAACCGAATATACTTTTCTTTTTCTTAAATATCCATGTAAACAACAAATTGTTCGTCACTATAGCAACAGTAGACCACCATTAATATACCCCAGCCCTGGCACATCACGTTCGCATTGCGACGGGCCTTGCGCCGGGCCTGCCAGCCGGAGCACATTTTCCGTAATGTTCGCTTTAGCTAGCTGTTTTGAACTCCCAAAACGAATTCCAAGCGGATTGATTTTAATTATATTTTATGTTTGCTTATGTCAGAGTAATTATTGTTAACTAAAACAAACTATTAAAAACATGTCTGTTTATTGAAATAAAGGTTCAAAATAAAATATAAATATAATATCTAAATATCTAAACTTAAACTAAATGAAAATTGGAGATGTTGAAATAAGTTGTAAGCAATACAAATATTTACTGGAAATCAAACAAAAAAATAAATATAAATAGCAATATCTTTAAATGACAGTTGCACGTAATGAAGTTACTAAAAATGTAACTAAAATTAACATTAAAACTAAAAATACAAAAACAAAAGCTAATAAATCTAAGTATTAATAAAACTAAAAGAACACTGTGTTTTTATTATATAAATTATATAATAATATTATTATTATATATTTAAAAAAATGTATATCCATTTTTCCTATCAAGACTATATCCAGGCTTTTGTTGTAAATCCTAAAAAAGAAAATGCAGTAGCAAGGACAGCAAGGGTCTCATTGGGCTCATTTAAGATGTTTGGTCACTGATCAAAGCAACACTCATTTTGGTGGTCAGTGCACACAAATCTGAAGCAAGTGCAAGAGAGAGAGAGAGAGAGAGAGAGAGAGAGAAAGAGAGAGAGCACATGGGAGGGGGCTTTCCAGCTGTCTCTGGTGGCATGCCAGGTGGGATGACATGGGGCTCTGAAGTGTTAAGGGGGAGAAGCTGGCTAGGGACGAACCTGCGGAATGGCACACTGGAGATATGCAAAACGCTAATGATCCTCGCCCTCCCCCTGCCGGGACAGTTCTCTCTGCCAGGCCGCTCCAAGTGGTCCGTTCCACTGGGGATTCTCACCAGCAGGCCCAGGTATCCATGATTGCTTTTTAATGTGTGGCTCTTGGCCAATGGGAGCAGGGATTTTCATCAAGTATGACTGCAGAAATATTAAACTAGCCTGGGATTATTTTTCAGTCACAGTCCATTAAACTGTAGGGGGAAGTGGAGCCAGGAGCTTGCTCCTGCCTGCACAAGTTAGGCCAATTAGGGTTCTAATTTTTTATTAATACGCTGCAATGTTAAATAAACATGCAAACAGCTTTCGTGTTGTATGCCAATTAAATGCTGTTTTATTTGACTGCCACTTTAATCAGGTGGCTGCACATGGGGAGGATATGCAGTTTAATTAAATTGTATTACTCTGCATTTCCTGTCAAGGCTCTTTTATGATTTCAAAGTAATCTATAAGGACATCAGCCATTGATTTACTCATATTTTAATAAATTATGCCTGGCCGTACCATCGCAAAACTCTGCACATGGGAGAATCGTAAAGCAAAAGGGCGGAAACAAAGAAACGAGCAGCGGGCGTGAGTCATTTTTTTATCACACGGCAGAATGGCAACCCCCACAAACAATCATCTCCCAACGATGGCAGGGAGAAAGTTTCAAAAGCTCATTTTGCCCGATTTTATCGCTTCTCCTGTTCCATCAATATTGCCTTCTGGTTGATTTTTAATTTCAGGTTGGAGACCTCAGCATATTTAGTGCTCGGCTGATGACATTGTATTTATTTAGTGCTCTCGTCAATAGCGCGCTCAAGTGCAAAAAGTCCCTCCCGCTTTGCTGGGTTCTATACAGATAAGTCAAATTCTCAATGCACATACATCCAGATTCCATACTATCTGCATTGTATTAGTTCTTTGCCATAGAACATGTTCTTTTTTCCCTGTCATGTTTCCTTGTAAATAATGAATATATAAATATATTTAGTACAGTATATATACTCTGCATTTCAAAAGTTGGGGATAAGTAAGTTTTTTTGTTTGTTTGTTTTAGAAGTCTCTTATGCTCACCAAGGCTGCATTTATTTTATTTAAAAACTAACATTATGAAATATTATTACAATTCAATATAGCTTTTTTCTATTTGAATATATTTTAAAATGTAATTTATTCCTGTGATGGCAAAGCTGAATTTTCAGCATCATTACTCCAGTCTTCAGTGTCACATGTTCGTTCAGAAATCATTCTAATGTGATGATTTGCTGCTCAAGAAGCTATTATCAATATTTTGTAAAAAAAGAAAATCTGGATTCTTTGATTAATAGAAAGTTTTAACAAACCAAAAAAATCTGCATTTATCCGAAATAGATAACATTATACACTACAGTTTAGA
The DNA here is from genome assembly GCA_023029165.1 of Gobiocypris rarus. Taxonomy (NCBI): domain Eukaryota; kingdom Metazoa; phylum Chordata; class Actinopteri; order Cypriniformes; family Gobionidae; genus Gobiocypris; species Gobiocypris rarus. Next base: position 25,603,109 of record CM040920.1, read on the forward strand.
AGTTTGAGGTCTGTAAGAATCCTGGAAAAAAATGTGTTTAGGTTTAATGTGGTTAATGATAATGGCAACGACGATTATTATGGTGATATTCATATATGCTTGATATTTCACTATTGTGAACCTATGAAATGGTAATGATTAATCATGATCAGACTGATTGACAAATTGCATGAATAAAAAAAAAAATCCATATTCGTGTACTAATTCAATTTCCAGAGATGGATTTCTGGGCCAGTGTTCCCATGGCAATATTTACATTGTCCGGGCTACATGCACCTTATTGTGTGTTTGTACGCATGGTCTCTCTAGACTTTAGGAAGGCGGAGGTAGCGACTGAAACAGTGGCAGCATGCAGTTATTAATGCCTTGCGTCCCTTGCAGCTATGTCTGCCGCCACAGCTTCATGCTGTATTAATCAGAGCGCCGGCACGGACTGCCCCTCCAACTGCACATGATTAAGTAGGACTGAAGCAGTGTTTAAACAGACACAGCCACACTCCCCGCTCTGAAACAAGGCTTTTGAGCATCCCCAGGGTACAGGAGGGGTAATGAATACATCGTTTGGAGAGCCGTTGTGATGCCCTGGAGAGGGCTCTGGAAGAAGAGGACTTCTTTTTCTCCAGCCCTGGCCCAGAAACAGGCAGGATGGGGCAGCCATATGGACAGGCTGGTGTGGCTGGTGTGTTTGGGTTGGACAGAGGTCCTGACAGAGCTGCCCCGCAGAGAGGAAGGGCCAAGTCCACCGGTCTAGTATCAGAGCGATGCCAGAACAGATCCGGGTCAGTGTGGCTAATGGAAGCACAGGCCCAGAACAGGATGGCCACTGCCAGAGCTACAGGGCTTGTGGGAGGAAGCATCCAGCCGGAAGAAGGCAGACATTATGTAATTCCTGTTGCTCACTTGGCAATAACAGGAGTAAGATTTTGATATTTTGCAGTGCAGTGTGTAGTTATATTTATACAATGGCCCCTAAAATTATTTGGGCCCTTTTAAAAATGTATGAATGTCATTGCTGTGCACAGCAAAATATCAAACCAAGTGTCATCCCTTTTAAAGAAATATACTGCAAGCACACTTTTCAAGCGAAGCATTGTTTCAAATTGTAAAATAATACATATATAGAGATATTTGGGCACATTTTCATTCTGGCTTTTAAATGTTAGTGGAACTAGGGCTAGGATTCCATACACATTTCAATATTTGTTAACACTTTGTTTCACTTTAGACATTCTACTAACTATAACTAACTTTGCAACTGCATGCCAACTATCTCTGTAGAGTAATAGTAGACTGTCTGCTTAATATCTACTAACATTTGATTTTGACACTCCTCCAACAGACATTCTACTGACTAAAAGTAACTTTGACCCTAACACCTAACCCTAACCTAACAGTCTACTACAGTCTTCTACTAATATTCTAAATAGAGTTATTGACTATCTACAATAGCTAGAAGAATTTCTAAAGTGGTCCATCAAAAAAGTGTAACCCAATATTTAATTCAATTTCTATTATTTTGGTTAAATTATACAAGGACCCTTCTAATTGGATACATTAAAAAATTAACAACTGGGCCCAAACAATGCAGTTCAAATGCCATTTATTAACAGATCAACGCAATCAAATGCTAAAGATTGAAATAAGCTTTAACCTGAAGAATGTCTTGTGCAAACCTTCGTGTATAAGCAAAACAAATAATCACAACTGTGCTATAAAAAAAATAGCATGTGGTTCATTGCTGAATGAATCAGCGTTTGCGTTCGTGTTGCTATTTTGAGGCAACTGAAATCAACACGCCATTGACAAACAAAAACCTGGTCTAAAGTCAATGGCGCAGTATTTTTTGTGTTCTTTAACGGGCGTGTTAGTAATATGTGCCTACACTCTAAAAAATGCTGGGTTGTTTAAACCCAATGTTGGGTCAAATATGTACTAACCCAGCAGTTGGTTTGTTTTAACCCTGCGGTTGGGGTAAATGTTTGCTTAAGACAACCAATCGCTGGGTTAAAACAACCCAATTGCTGGGTAAGTCCGTATTTGACCCAACATTGGGTTGTTTTTTACACAGCATTTTTTAGAGTGTATAGGCGGGAGCACAACGTGTGTACACTTTGCTTATTACACACACAGGGATACGCTACAGCAGACAAACATTTTAAAATATAAAAAATAAAAGGAATCCGCCTGTAAAAAGCAAATCCGCCATGGTGCAAGTGCAACTGTCTTTTAAAGGGAATGGGAGATGAGACTCTGATTGGTTTATTGCACATAACGCCCAAAACACACCAATGACTCATTAAGTTACCAAGTACAGCCCTTTTGGACCGCGTTTTCCGTCGTTAAACTACAAAAGGACACACCCTTAGTGCACCTGCGCCATGCGTATAGATCGTTAAAATAGGGCCCATAATGTTAGTTTGTGCAGCATGTGTGGAAAACTCATTGCATTGTGTTTCCTTGCTATTATTTTGTGGTATGCAATCTTTTTATCTCGTCACATTCAGGTCAGATACCAAACTCGGGTTAAATATGACTTCTCTTGCCATAGGGTCACATATATTCAACAGTGGGGCTTGTTGTGTCACCTCTGAAAGTGCAGGGAATCAGAGATCATTCGATCAAATCGAGATCATTAAATGAGGTTGGCAATTCATTGGCAAGAAAATATTTTTACCCGTTTAACGTTTGTGGAATATATCAATGCCTCTGCCATGACAGCTGTGTGCACTTGATAATTTTGTTTAATGCAATTCATACATAAACGTTCTTTTGTGTTTGTTTTTTTCGTGGTTAAAGCCTTTTTATTTCTTTTATAGAGAAATCTATTTATGTGTTTAGGTGTTTTAGGTCTATTTATGTTTGTTCCCTTATTATCATGGAAAACCTAGAATGCTCCACTCTCACATCACACTTGAGATTGAAAGCTGGGTGCTTCCCCTCAGATCAGGCAGGGATCGTTTACGGCGCTTATTGTCATCCTTGCAGAGAAACGTGAGATAATGCAGTCTCAGTTTCAACCTAAATTCCTCAATTCATCTGCATGAGTGCACAGCGACGAGCCTTGGACTGAGATGCGCCGATGGCAGATTTAGATGTGATGACACTCTTTTCTGCCTTAAATCAAACTGTTATCGCCTCCTTATCAAACTAAAAATACTCCCTCTCACACACTGTTTATGACAACTTTGACATTTCGCTCAGTTTTTAAAGCTCTTGTCAAATTTGCCAAACTGCAGGGCAGAGTGAGATAGAGTGAGTTAGCAAAGGTTGTCAGAGAGAGAGCGAGGGGGGCTTTAAAGACAAAGCGCATGAGGGAAAACCAGGGAAGAGGAAGAAAAAGAGACCAGGAGATAGTGAAGAAGCCTGGGGGGTTGTTGTAATGTATCTGCAGTGTAGCATGTCAGTGCAGCTTTACTTTACTGCATCCTCATCTCGTCGTCAATAATTAATCACAGGTGAGGCGTGGTGAGAAACATGCCCACAGATGCCAAAGGAGCTTCAACCGGTGCCAACAGACAGCAGGGAAGCCTCAAACACGGTGACAGCCATCCCTCCCCGCATCGAGTCTCACCTTACGACACGTTCCTGTGATGCAACGCCGGCACGGTCTGAATTACATCACCCGCGAAAAGAGCAGGAGCGATGTTCGGCCTCCAAATCTACGGCGAAGCGGCACGCCGCCTGTTTTATTGCTAATTAGGCCATATCTTTTTATTTCGATACACCAAAAAATCAGCCACATGTATCATGGATATAAATGCGTTATAGTTGTGATCGATTGGCTGGAGCGCGGCCCTGTGGCATGAATATTCATGGGGTGATGTATAGAGAGGTGGGAGCGGCATTGGAGGCTCGTGGTGTGTGATCCGTGGACTTTACAGTCACCGCCGGGTAGCCTGCGGCTAGCAGCCACCATAAACAATAATGCAAGGCCCATTTATAACACTAAAACTCATGTGTCGCCGCAGCCACAAAGAGCACAAGTGACATTTTAATGGGCCTTTTTACTTTTTGTTTTTCAATAATGAATGCATGGCTTGCTGTGGTGCGCTCCACAATATGCGCCTCACTATTGTTTTGAGGCATAATGCAGATTTTTGCTGTACTTGGCATTTATAGGGAATAATTTAATACACATTGCAATCTTCGCACACGCTTCCCTGAGACCGCTTTCCAAGACTGGGGGAATGGAGGAATTTTTATTTATTTTTTTGAGCTGAACTGTGTGTGTGTGTGTGTGTGTGTGTGTGTGTGTGTGTGTGTGTGTGTGTGTGTGTGTGTGTGTGTGTGTGTGTGTGTGTGTGTGTGTGTGTGTGTGTGTGTGTGTGTGTGTGTGTGTGTGTGTGTGTGTGTGTGTGTGTGTGTGTGTGTGTGTGTGTGTGTTACACAGAGGAGGTTCAATGCAGCTGTTAGTTTGCCTTGCTGTGTAAGCAGGGTTGACCCCACTGTTGATCACACGCCAAGCACTTTTCCCTCACACACAGACTGATGGGCACCAAACAGCTGAGACGAGGAGTGTTTATGGAGTGACGTGTTTAAATTGTCAGGAATATTTGTGTCTCTCTTACATTTGGAATCATGTTGAATCAAAGAATAAATTGTTTTTGTTTTCTTGCTGCCTTTGTTTTCCTTTTCTTTTCTCCTTTCCACCCTTTCTTTTTCCTCCCTTCCTTCCTTCCTCCCTTCCTTCCTTATGTCCATCCATCCACCCCACCTACATTTTCATTTTTTTGCTTCCTTTGTTTTTTCTTCCTTTCTTCATTTCTTACTGCCTTTGTTTTTCCTTTCTGCCTCCTTTCCATACTTCTTTCCTTACTTTTTTCCCCTTCCATACATATTTCTTTCTCTCTGCATTCTCTTTTCCCTTTCCTTTCTTCCTTCTTTATTTCTTTCTTCATACATTTCTTTTCCCTTCCTTCCTTTTTCATTCTGTCTTTTTTGCTCTTCTTCTTCTTCTTCTCTTTTGTAATCTTGTGTATTATTGTTAATAGTTTCTAGTCATTGTATATTGTTATTTACCTGTTCCAAATATCTTTTTTTCTCTATTCTTCTGTAGAAACCAAACCAGGAAACGGGTTGTGTAAAACAGGAAGCATTGCTCTCTTTGGAAACGTAGTGTACAGTGGGCTGCTGAACGATCACTTCTGGCATTTCGGGGTGCCCCTTGTCACAAGACTGGTAAGTGGATGCCCTCTTTGTGTTTTCCAGATTGGTGGCATGGCTGGCACTGCCTCTCTGCTCCCTTTGCCACCATAGGATCTCCCACTGGCAGGTGGGATTTGGCATCAGTTGTGTTTTGGCTTGGCAGGACTTTTACCAGAGACTTTTTTGTTTGTTTGTTTTCCTTTCCTCTTTTTGTCAGAAGGTCCTGAAATATAAGGGGACATAGTTGTACTGGCACGTTCAGTAAAGTATTCATAATTACAAGTTCATATGCACTCAATAGTAATTTTTAATTAGAGGGTTATTTTGCTTTCTGCTCTGACAGCTACATCCAACCACAGAGAACAGCAGTGAAAAGGGAATGAGGCTGATCTTGCAGGCGCATGCCATGTTCTCCTTCCTGATTTCCCTGTCTGTCTTCTTTCTCAATGATGCAAGATCTAAATGAGTAGATAATGCATTGGCATATGATGTGTCTGTTTAAGAACTGAATATTAGTTGGCTACTCAAGTTTTAATTAAACTGTAATCTTAGTGCATGTCAGTGCCTCTGTCTTATTATGAATAGATAAATATTGATGCTCCATCTTCCTCCGAAATATGTCAAACAGTATTAGCATACAGGCAGGGAAGGACAGGGAGGAGGCAGAGCTGGAGCAATTTACTGCCTTATACTCGATTAAGATAAAAAAGGATTTGGAGGATCAGAAGTATAAATCTCTGAGGGTAACTTGTTTTTCATTGCTTTCCCAATTGAGCGTGCAGACGTGCTTCAGATGAAAACTTTAGCAGCAAAATTGGGATGTAGACATGTGCCGGTATACAGTAATATACATCAAAATAATAGGGAATTATTATTCAAATTATTCCTTTTCCCATCATCTGGTTAAAATGCACAACACTGCTGTTTGCTATGTCAAAGAGGAATGCACAAGGTAACCCCGTAAACAAAGCAGCTGCACTACTTTCTGTTTCTGAACACTATTTAAATGTGTCAAGCCATTCAGATTTGTGTATTCACAATGGTGTTCATTGCAGCACTGAATACCTAAATACTTAGACTTAATAGAATTTAATTTACTATTATACTATTATTATTTATACATGTTACATGTACTTACTATAGTAATAACAGTAAATTATGTGTAATTACAATTAACTTACCCTAAAGCAAACCCTTACTGTTACTCTATAAGAAGTTCATGTAGTTAACTAATATTACTCAGCACTTAGCAGGTACAATGTAACTAAGTCCCCTTAAAATAAAGAGTAACCATGTTAACTAATGAAGTCTTTTGCACTTTAATCAGTTTGAAACATTTGTGTAAAGGTAGTAGATAGTAAAGGTTATTTTTAATATAATAAAAAAAGTTATTAAACCTGTTATAGTATGACCGCACTTTTTTGCAACCTATTTCAATATTGTGATAATACCGTATACAATGATAAAAGCTTCAGAAACTATCGCAATGTGAAAATTGTATAATGTCACATTGGATGTAGTTCAACTGCTTTCTTCAGAGAGAACGTAGCATCAATTGATTCTAGTCGGAAAAATGGACCCCAAACGGTTCAAGGTCCGAATGACAGTTTCAGTGCAGCTTCAAAGGGCTTTAAACATACCAGACGATGAATAAGGGTCTTATCTAACGAAATGATCGGTCATTTAAAAAAAAAAAATCAAAAGTTTAAGTTTTATAAGCACAAATGTTCGCCTTGCTCTGTTCTGTGATATGTGTACGTGACGTCACGTAATACGCAGTTACGTTGAAAAGGTCACGGTTGCCATAGGCGGAAATACCGAGTCATTGTTTTCAAATGAGCGGAAGGAGGATTCAAAATCGTCCGACATCGTTGTTTTACCTTTTAACTCCCTTTTTTTTTGTAAACGCCGTTTGACTGAGTATGTGCACGTTCAACAATGAGCATTCCTGCCAGAAAAAACGTTCTAAAAAGTTTCCACTGGCTTCCTTTTTGCAGCATAAGGTGAATAGATCCCTTTTTGCTAAATGTATTTAATCATATATAGTTCAATTCCTAATTTGGCTCTACAAAATGTACTTTATTTAGATTGAATGATCGAAGGCATAGCTGGAAGGCCCAGAGCAATTACGTTATCCCAACTTTTACTTTTCCCAAACTTTAATTTTCCTCTCCATTTGGGAGATAGGAAATTCTACTAATGGCATTTGGAAATACAATGCTTTGAATAGCCAAAGCACGTTTAGCGTTTAAGTGTGCTCGCATGCTTCCACTCAAATCACTATAAATGAGTTCTACCTCAGTTCCAAACCACATTCCTTTTTGACAAATTAAGTAAATTAGTCAATGCCTCTGAAATCAAGTGCAACGGCGCCTTGCCTTTTATCCGCTTGTTTTTTGATTAGGCCATACTTCCATGCATGTCACTTCCAGTGCTGTTTGGTCATTGGTAGGTGCTCTTAATGAAAATGGACTGGCACTGCGATCCGTTCCTCAATCCCCCACCAAACTCGGCTGCAGACGCTAAACTGCACCTTAACCAGATTAAGTCACTTGAACGTGTTTGGAGAATCGAGCCTCCCCACCAGATGGAGAGAAATGGAGGGCGGTTGTTTTTGAATTAGGTCTCCCTCGATTTTCCTTGCCGGGTTAATGAATAAATGAACTGGCACGGTAATTGGAAGGGAGTGCGTTGAGAGAGAAGGAGAGGAGCATGCAGCTCCATTGAGTTTATGGAGGCAGAAATGATGACGTTGGGTAAAGCACTGATGAGGAAGGTATAGCTCAGTGGGGCGAACATGCCTGATAGACTGTGTGTGTGTGTGTGTGTGTGTGTGTGTGTGTGTGTGTGTGTGTGTGTGTGTGTGTGTGTGTGTGTGTGTGTGTGTGTGTGTGTGTGTGTGTGTGTATATCTTCACAGAAGGGAGGACTCGACTTCATTATAAGGTGCTTTAAGTGCGACACGCTGTGATTGTGTCGTCTTCGTTCCAAACAAAGGCAGTGGAGGGCAGGTACAGGGGACAAAGGAGATGCAAACGTCCAATAGCCGTCGCACAGACGTGCGCATACTGCTGAATTCTGTCAGACTGCGCTCAGAGCTGAATTTCAGCTTTTCAGCAGAATGTGTGTAATTGATAGCACTCTGGGGCTGCTCGGGCCTTGGCAGCACGCAAAACGAACGCAAACCTCCAAAGACAGAGACTTTTAATATCTGGCAGACTCGCACAGTGTGGAGGCTTGACTCTGTGTGGCATGTAGATGTATTGCTGCTCACTTTTGGGTTGTAGTATGGGGGGTAAAAAAGAGGGAATCGCTCGTTTCTGCTCCCGTCAAATATTCCAAGGCTTGCACTATTTCCAAGACCTGCTGCGCTTGCGGCCAATATGGCGTCCCAGATGTGTTCACCTGCCGTTGGCAGCGGCCAGCTCCTAATTAAGACAGTCTGGCTTGGCCACCGGCTCAGTCTGGGCCTGCTCAGACCAAACCTTGCCCATCTGCCCTGCTTAAAGAAGAAAAATACCACCTTTACACTTCAGGCCAATAGACATCTATACTCAGGTGGGACGTAGAGGGCGTTAGTTGCTGCAGGCAGGGTGAGACATGCGTGATTGTGTGTGAAAGAAGGGTAAAGTGAGCGGTTGCGCTAAATGCACACAATGCATCTGATCTGATTCTTTTTTTCCTCCTATCCATCTGTCCTTTCTCTCTTTGCACTGCATCAGAGCAAAGTGTGTAACCGTTAACAAGCTTGTGCCACATTTTTAGACTCTGCGTCACATCTCCGCACAAGCCCATAAGCTTGGAAAAAGATCAGGCGAGACATGGAGATCAAACCCATGGATCGGGCCAACAGACAACTGTACTGCACAACGCCGGCATTAAATATTGACTAAACGAATCGCGAGTCGGGGGAGTAAGAGAACACGACAAGGAGCATAACCAATTCAGGGCTCTGACTTTTTCCCTCCTTCTTCATCTGAGAGAAAAGGTTTCTTGTCTCTGTAATGGAAAATGACGTCCCCAGGGCCAGTCGTCCTCCGAGTGCTTAACCCGAACAAGCAGCACCCTCGGCATGCTGGGGAAAACAGTGCAGATAGTGCCAGAGAAGGAATGGAGAGGCAGAGAAAGAGTGTTTTGGGTTTGAGAGAGAAACAGAAGCAGTGAGAGAAAACAGAATGCTGATGGAGTGGACAGGAATATTACAGAAAGCACAACAACAGTAGGGGAGACCGGGGCTATTTTAGTATCTGTGGTTTAAAAAATAAGTCAAAAAAGTCTAATAATGCAAATGTGTGCTTTCCCTGTGGTCACATTTTAAATTGATAAAAAAAAAATATTGCATTTTATTCATTAAATGTATTTTTTATAAATGTATACATATTATTTTTCAAATGGTTTGGCCCACATTATGTTAATTTAGGCATTTTTGCAATTTTGTTAATTGCTTTTTATGTAAAAATGTATTCAGCTAAATATACCTTTTTTTTTTAAATCTCAACATGTGTTCAGTGAATACTATATTTTTTTCCTGGACAATATTGTTAAAGAAAATTCACAATAGTGTTATTGTAGTCAAGACTTTAAGGTGTACATGACAGGAAAAGTGCAGAGTAATGTTTAGTTTAAGTTTTATTAGCTTGTAATAATAAAGGTGCATTTAATATGGGTTTGTATTTTTTTCAATTAATATGTGGTGTATTTTTGTAGCCTATTTATCATGCACAAATAGCTTTTTTGTGCATATGAATGAACAGTTAGATGACCGGCTATCATTTTAGAGCAAGTTTAGCCACCTTAATTCTAAAAAAAAAAAATACATGTTAGCATAAAAACTTAATTACAATGGGTAGTATAGATAGCAGTCAACAATTGGCAGTTAGCAACTTATTATGGGGGGTCGAGACAGGAGAACGCAGTGGAGCTTCTCCTGAGCTTCAGTCCCGCCCTCACATGCATCATTATTGGCTGCAACCCAGAAACGTCCTAAACACAGCAAAACTAAAAGAAAATGAGAAAATGGAGACACAGGGTGGTAGACACAGACACCACCATACACTTCTAGTGGATCATAAGTAATGATTGAGAGGCATTATTTTTGAATGAGTCTATACTTTTTTTTCTGCATAGTCCACCTTTAACATATTAAGTAGAGACATTTTTAAAGGATTATGTGATGATCAAATCAGCTCCGGCTTCTAAATAATTTTCTTTTTCAGCCATTTCTTCAACCCTCTTCATATTGTTAAAACATCTCATGGGCCCCTTTTTTTGACTTATTTATGTTACTGACTTGAAATAGACTTCAGGATTTGATAAGACCGTTTTTGTTTTAATGCAACTTGAGATTATTTGAAAATGTGAAAACTCAGTATGAAAAAGATGACGCACATGCCCCTTGCAGAGAAATAAAAGGATCATAAAAAAGCAATTTTCTTATATTAAATTATTTTCCTATTTACATAACAGATGTTTACATATAATTAGCAAGACTAAACAATAACTGAAATTATGTACATCATCCCATTTAACACTTTTGTTCTTAATACTGTGTATTGTCAAGGGCATTTGTCTCGTTGAGAAATATGCTTAAAAATAATTTATGAAACTTCTTTAGGGCAGTGAAAAAGACATTTTTAATGATTTCATTTATAAGAATTGATCTCATTTTTCTTTAAATGCTAAGCATCTTGTAGAGTAATTTTACAGAAAAGGGTATGTACATATATGAGGAAAACTGTATATAATTAATATATAATAAACATATAGTTATCTAATACACCAGATCTCATCAGAACTCTTGCATTGATTTATGACACAGATAATATATTCCAAATCACGATGGAAAATGTGAACTCTGTCTGAGAGTGTCACTCCTGACATGCTTTGTTCTAATCAAAATGAACTGAGAGGAAAATTAGCATTCTCTCAAATCCAAATATGAACGTGCAACAGCGCAGAGGTTAATATTTAAGAACACTGTAGCTGCCTGTTGGCGGTGTGGGTTTGAAACTGCTGAGACAGCTGAGATGTTAAATGGCAGTGTAACCACCCCACCCAACCCCACACACACACACACACACACACACACACACACAGCCTCCCGAAAGACGCGTGGCTGTGTACGCAGGCACTTAGACGCTCAAACCACACACACACACATACACACACAAACAAGTCTTGCGCTCACACATGCACCAAAAAAGCTACCAAAAAGAGGAGCCCTGTTCTCATGGCACGCAACCTGTCAAGCGATTCCCCCTGCTCTCCACCGGCGCACTCCGACTCCTGATTGGCTGAAACCACAGCCGGAATCCTGCAAGCCCCTCTCCCACTGAAACCCCAGCCTCCGCTCCCTCTCTATCACTGAGAAAAAGATTGGTGGGAAAAAGAAAGACAGACACAAGAAAGAGCAAAAGGCATTACGTTGCACGCCGACTCGCCCTACCTAGTTTACTTAGCTTTTACCCCCGTTTGCCCCCCTACGGCGGGTCTTTGTTGCCTCGTTGTCACGTTGCATGACTTTTCATGTACATCAGCTGAGCGTCGAGACCAGGCGAGGGGAAAGAACCGCTCCTACGGTCTTCTCAATCCTCACCACTAGCCGGCTTCCCTCGGCAGCCGTCGCAACATCAGCAGCAGCAGCAGCAGCCAGGAGAGCAGACTCTCCTCTCCTCCCCTCCCCTCTCCTCTGCACTCGGATGCTGAGCTGCTCCGTGGCTGTATCAGTGCCTGAAGTGTCAATGGACTCCTCTCCCTGCGGAGGAACACAGCCTCACTGAAGGAATGCTGGGAACAGATGCCAAACACCTCCTGGAGTGCCCGCTCTAGAACTCTCCCGCCCGCCAATAAGACCCTGAACAGAACGACACGGGGCAGAAGACGAGTGACGTGAAGAAAGCCACTTGTGTGGTTATAGGAAGAAGAAACAGTGGAAAGTGAAAGGAAACTGAAGAACGGAGACAGCAGCGCCTTTGCCTTTTCCTCTTTTTCCTGTTGACTAAATCATTTTTTTAATAGCGTTAACAGTTGTTGCTTCTTGTTTTTGTTTTTTTTTCGTTTTCTTTCTGGACTGATCTGGGAAGAGCAAAGGACTTTCAAGCACCAAGAAACTGACCAAGGCGGCTAGCACTGTGCCCACCCCTCATCCGATTTCCATCTGTGAGTGCCCACCTGCCCCTGTCCGAAATGATGATGTACTTTTGGGTGAGTACCGCCTCTGCCGCCCATCAGGTTGGCCTTTATGCCATCGTTTCTCCATATTTTCTCAACCCTGGACCTGCTGGGATAAGACGGTGTGCTTGTAGCATGCGATAAGCCTGTCTCCTCCTTTATCTCGTTCTCTCTTTCCTACACTCCCTCTAAGTTTATCTGTTCCACCTAAATACATACACAGATTTTCTCTCGCTCAGTTACTGCTTTGCATTATTTGCTTTCAGTCGGAGCAGTGTTTAATTTTCCTCCACTCCGAAGGGCCTTGTTCCGCAGTGCTGGTCCTGGAGGAGATGAGTAGTCAGCCGTGGCTGTTGAGAATGGATAGTATTGATGCTCTTTTTGAGGACAGAGGATCATATGACCTGATTCTGCATAGCTCTGGCAATTTCTCAGCTCACTGATGGGGAGTGTTCAAACTCACACAGCAAAAAGGGAATGTACATCCACCGCTATTAAGTCCCTATAGGAGAGTTAAAATGCTTTGTTATTTAGGTGTTTTTCCCATATATATGTTATATAGACCTTCACAGCACTTGTTTGTTGGGTACATCACTTAAACGTATATGTAGTTTCCCATTATTATACTTGCAACTAGTAGAAATGCATGTTTTGGCCACATTTTCAGTGAAGGGAGAGTTTTAAGGGTCTGAATCTTTTTTCCCATGCACTAGACAGATAACTTTGACCATTTTTATATGTTTAATTCTATTTAGCATCTTGTTACATGTGAAAAGTTCAGCTTCTAAAGAAGTATTTCACCCAAAAACAATAATTTGCTCACCCTCATGTTGTTCCAAACAGGTGTGAAGAAATCAAAAGACAATATTTGGAAGTACTGGTTTTGTCCATACAATGAAAGTCACTGGGGTCCAAAACAGTTGGACGTTTATTGTAAGGACAAAAAATTTGTTTTACGATGAAAAAAATCATACAGGTTTGGAATGAAAAGTCTGAGTAAGCAATGAAAGTCTTAAGTCATTTTGAGTCTTAAGATGCTTTTTTTGTCCATCTCTGTTGTTTGTCCTTGACTGACGTCATTTGAATATGTCTTATTTTTTTTAGCTTCACATTCCATGAGATACCACATCAAGTAGTAAAAGTAACTTCAACTTTTTAAAAACCTTACACCCTCACACTAAACGGCACAATTTGAGTCTTTTTGTCGCTTTGAGTATTTAAGTCAGTCTCAGTTCTTTTTAGTTTCATTTAAATGTGCGAGACTGACTTCATTGATCGATTCTACGTGTCTCGTTGTTTGTTTAGCATCTCGTAACATGAGATGCTGTGTCTAGTAGAAATATATATTTTTTAAAACCTGACCACCTCATTCAGAATGGCACATTTTAATCTCTTTTCTCACTTTTAGTCAATCTCAATAGTTTTTTTAATATATTTTTTAAACATGCTAGACTGACGTCATTGATCGTTTCATTGTGTATTGTTTTCTAGCGTCTCGTACCATGAAATGCTGCATCTAGTAAATATAACGTCAACTTTTTATAAACACAAAACCTGAACAGCACCTAACTCTGAAAATAATGAGGAGGTGAGGGGATGAAAGAACGATACTACGATACTAGCAATGTCACACTGTGCTGAAAATGGGCTTTTAGCTTACAGGAAACCTTCCTCCACCATAAACCTGCTCCCCGTTCAGCATCCCGTTCTCTTGGCCACACGGCGCTCCCTCTCTCTCCGTCAGGGGCCAGATGAAAAGTGCGCACTCGTAGATGTGGCAACCAGGATTTAATGATCGTCAGAAAGCAATCTCTCATCTTTTGAGCTGGCTGTGCTCTTTGATAGCACCGACTGCCCATTAATCATTCCCCTTCATCACTCCGGTCTCATCCGGCCCAGCGCGGGGCAGAGGGCCCTCCGCGGCTGCCGCACACCCTCACGCAGACAGTACAGGCTGTGTCACTGGGGCCACAGGGGCCTGTTCTCTTAGAATGAAACTCGCAGACATGCTTAATCTAATCTGAGCTTACTTTCTGATGGTCCGGGTGAGAAGAGAGATAAAATTTACCCCTGTCAGACATCCTGTAACTGATTAGCTCACACAGGCAGACTGACGCTTATTTCTGATGACAGATAGCTCTTTGTGTGTTTTCTGCTTTGTGTGTGTACTTCCAGAAGTATTATTTCAAAATTCCGGGCTCGGAGTAGATGAAAAGGTGTGAGTGTGTGTGACTGTTTTTCTCACACTTTCAATAAGGACAGTGTGAGCTGTGAATTTACTGAACAATTATGGATTTAATGGTTGTATTACAGTAGCATGATAGTGGAAAGGAAGACAGGGGGAGAAGTGCTTCTGTGTCTGTTCAATAATAAATAATTGAGAGCTCAGAGCAAGGGACTTGTTTTTCAACGAGCATGTGTAGAGATGGAAGAGCTTGTCTGGTTTGAAACGGCACGTTGGCCTATTTTTATGCCCCCCAAGCAAGGCCTAGCCCTAAACAACCTTTGCCATTTACTTTTAATGAGCTGTGCTATTGGTATAGTAGTGTGTGTTCCACATCACCAAATCGTTTGTTTTCTGTAGGCTGGTCATGATACCACTATTTCTGTTTTGAAATGTTAAATTTCTTGATACTTCTCGTTTTATCCTTTATTTAAATATCAATAAAATGTCTAATCATATTTATTTTATATATATTTACCAACTCATTTATAGTTCGAAAATAAATTGTAAATTGTGTAAATTGAAGGGGATATAAACAGTCCTGAGCTTGAATCGTTTTCAAATGCTAAAAATGATGCTTTCTTACAAAAATCTACAGTAAAAAAGGCCAGTTTATACTTGTTTACATGCATTACACAATAAACTGTTTACTACATTGATAACAATAGGAAGTGTTTCTTGAGCAGCAAGTCGGCATTCTTGTAACACTGAAGACTGGAGTAATGATGATGAAAATTCAGCTTTGCCAACGCAGAAATAAATTGCATTTTAAAATATATTCAAATAGAAAAGTTATTTTAAATTGTAAACATATTTCACAATATTACTGTTTTTGCTATATTTTGGATCAAATAGATTGTTTCAAAGCCTTGGTAGCCTTGGTGAGCAGAAGAAACATTAAAAAATCTTACCGTCCAAAAACTTTTGACCGGTAGTGTAGATACAGAAAGTTTCAACTATGGATAAGCCGTGATTTTCCTTTAGACTGTTGCGTAATCAAGCGGTGGCTTTCGGAAGCAGCGTCTATCAGCCATGTAATTCGGCGAGGAGAGCGGCTGCCGACGGTGTCATGTTGCTAAATGAAATGCTTGCGCTAATTTGTCACCACTCTAATTGATCTGTGTTCTCTAGTTGCATAATGTGGGTCCTGTAACATTTATCGTCTGTTCATTTCATCCAGCCGCCGTCTGACAGCCAGAGAAACTTTCTTCAGTCTAGTGTAGGAGCTGGGACAGTAGTTCTAACAGAGTGACCTATGGTAACACAATCTTTTTTGTTAATCTTTTGTTCTTTTCTTTTCTTTTTTCTGTAGAGCAGCTATTTTCAGCCGTGACATTTACAAATGCATGCCGAGCAAGTCTTGGTTTCTGTAAAGTCATTATTGTTGACCCCTTGGCTGTTTGTATTTTTAAGTCGAGTGCAATATTGTCACCTCGGTTGCCAACAACTCAGCATCCAATGCGATCCGCTCTGGCCTCATCTGTCCCTCACTCAATCACTTTCTTCATCTCACTTCTCCTCTCGCTCTCTTTCTCCCATGGGCAAGACCTTATAAGGGCCAGGGTGACACTGGCCCTCCTAATCAAAGCTGCCAGAAATACAGCTTACTAATAGTTAGGAAATAGAAAGAAAGTAATTTTTGTTTGTAGACAAATAATCATATCACATCATATGAATGTACATAAGAAATATAAACTAAAATAAAAACTGAAATTACAAAAATAAGAGTTAACTCTTTCCCCACCATTGACGTTTATGACAACGCTTCCCCACCATAGACAGATTTTTCCAGCTTTTCGTGTTTTCATTGTTATACGGTGTGTGTGTGGGGGGTTACACATTTTCTGTCCACAATCTTCATATCGTTAGCCTCATAGCATAATTACCCAGATCATATTTGGCCAAAAAATGGAAAATTATGTTATAAATTATGTTATAAATTAGGAAATTATGCTATGAGACTAACAATATCAAAACACAAGGAAAAAGGTAGCAGAAACAAGCGATAAAAGCATTGCTTATGTACGTTGTAGTCTTCGAGGGGAAAAAGACGGGAATCATTTTCTCAGCTTTTGGTTCAAAATGTTGTTCAAGCTAGAATAAAAAAGTTTTTTTTTGTTTGTTAGTTTAAAAGCAGAGGCTTTGTTCTTTCTTTTGATACATAGACCCTTTTCACATTTCCTAGTTTCTTAGAAGCGGAAGTCGTCATAGTTTGGTTAACTTTTATAGCGGGGAATGAGCGAATACAGTAAACATATTTGCCCATTTGCTCAAATAGCAAAATAAAAACTCAACAATAGTGATTTCACAAATTTCAAAAAGAGGGAAAAAATAGAATGAGATTGATAACGGCAGTCAAAAGAGAGAAAGATGTTCATTTTACCGTCACTCTCATAGACTCTGTATTAGAAACACCCTCACAGCAGCGGTAACTTGTAATTTTATGCAAAAGTAATATAATAGAAAGTATTAGTGTTATGAATGTACATACATTTTTTTTTAAAGGAAAATACAAAAAAACGTGTCATCACAATCTGTGAAAATGGTCTATTGCATGTTCAGATATTATCACAACAAAATATTCTGAGGGCCATTAAAAAGTTTCGTGAAAATTATCAAAAACGCTGGTGGGGAAAGATTAATATTAATATACACTATAATAGTATATAAATATTACTGAAATTACACTGTAATGCATTACTCTAGTTGTGGTATTTAAAAAATATATGTATTTTCATAAAAGATTGATTATGTGTTTAAACTGTGTAGCTAAACTGTCTCATAAGCTATTCTTCATTTACAGAGAGAGTAGATGAAGAATACAGGTCAACTCTCTTCCTGCTTTCTTGCCTCGCAACTGTTCTCTCCAGCTTTTCTTTCATCTGTCATTGAATATGTGAAGCAGTAGCATCATGGTCGGACACACTTTGCAATGGTCAGGTTGATCGGAATCAGCTACAACCTCCCATCCACCTTCACGAGTCCCTGGGAGCCTCACTACCGGCACACGGGTCCCTGCGGCTCCTCCCAGCTCCTCCCACCATCATGTGTAATCCCGCCGCCTCACGCTGGCTCTTACACGCCCGTCACGGCCTAATCTTCTCCTCGCTGCAGATAAGACCATTAAACAGCAGAGCAGGAGAGGGATTTCTCCCCTGACTACAAAAGGGATCTGTGCGCCAAAGAGAATCATGCTGTTCTGCAGATAGTAGAGAGAAAGAGACGGAGAAACAGAAAGAGGACATGGTGGCTCACGCTTATCACCCTTTGCTGTTGCATTAGTTATGTTTACACAGGGTTTCCCAAGAAAAGGTCATTACATGGACGCCCCATTATCTTCTTTTCTCTCGTCTTCCTCCGTTCTCCTTCTTTCTGAAGGTGTGAGTTCAAGGCATTATCCCCTGCACAGTTTAATGCCTGACACCTTTCTAATGGACTGTGGGAATGAAAGGTGAAGTGCGAGAGATCAGTGGCCCCCCTGCAGATCCCCCCGGCTCCAGATGCAGCGTGAAGAGCTTTGAATCCAGATCAATAGCGCTGTTTGGTCAGGTCCAGGAACGGAGGATCCAGGTCACGCAGAGGGCTTCTGCATCCTCCGGCCATCGAGCCAAGCGGTGCGCAGAGAAAGAGAGTGTGAAATTAACGTAAAACAATGGCCATAATTACTCAAAGAGTTCCCGAATCAGCACACTCGGACAGCTGACTTATTAGTTGGCCGTGGCGTCTTCCGAGGGCACATCCTGTTGTAAATGTGAGCGGAAGAAGTTTAATGAGGGCGTAGCTTTTTAGCTGAGATAATCTGATCACGTTTTGACCTACAATATTGCAAAACCTATTTCTAAACCTATGGCTTTCTTTCTTCTGTGGAACAACAAGTAAACACATTTACTAACAACAAATTATATGAAATGTATCCTGTCATGTCATGTACACAGGGCTTGCGTTAACTTTTTTGCTCACCAGCCACTGTGGCTAATGGTATTCAAAAGTTACAAGCCACTCAGCATTTTCACTGGCCACAATTTTGACATCGGTACCAAGGGGAATAACTGCCATATATATATTTATTATATCATCAATTTGGCAGCAGGCATATTAGGCTGCTGTCACTTTAAGACCTGACACACGGACCCATTGTACTGTTACTTGTGCGTTTTCTTGTTATGTAAACTGAAGTTTTTGGCCTTACTGCTATCTATAAGCTAGTGTGCTCCAAAAAAAATGACAAAATGCGCATTTAGAAGATATAAGAATTCAAAACTTGCAGTCTCTCACTTCCACCAATATGGATCACTTCACTTCACCGACTCATCAGATTTTCTGTCCAATCAAATGCTCTCTAGAATCTGAAGCGTCCAGCCCCCTGCATTACTAATAGATGCTGAAGCTGTGGCTATCATCGGTCATTTGTTCACACATGTACTATTTTCTGCATGGTGAATGGCACATAGTGCACTATATATGGGATAGACATTGTAAATATGGTTTCAGTGCGAGTCTGGTTCACGTTAGTCTGCTCCGGTCCAGAGACACGATAGCACAGAGCGGACATATGCGCAATTCGCCGCAGACCACAAAACGCATCGGACCCATTTGAATTCTGCACAGAATGCTGTATTTCAATATGGAGGACATGATGAGAAACAGTTAGGGATTAGGAGGAAACTGTGGCTTTACCGAGCTGAAAAGCTCTAGTCAAACTGTGATATAAACGAAACGCTATTGGCTGTTAAAAAGTGGAGGAGCTGTTTGATACAGGTTTGGAACAACGTTAGGGCGAGTAAGTGGTTCACATGTGCACCAATAATGAAATTTTTTTACACTAATCAGAGTAAGGACTTAATCGCAGTAAGATTTTTACATGGCACAAGCAAAACTCTTTCATTTACGTACATGCAATTTACATTATTCTGATTATTCGTTAAGAAGTCTGGTTATTTTTACCGACATTATTCACAAACCCCAATGCATAGCACAAATAATGAGCTCGCTTACAGTAGGTGTGTTACTGGCCATTGTTTTCATCCATTTACATCAAATGCAAAACATATTTCTATGGACATAATTGATATTATTCAGGGCTGTGTTGAACTTAGAAATGGCACTGTAACTCGGGTTGCCTACACCTCCGTCATGTTCTTCGAATCGTGTTCGCCTCTGGATGATAAGGAGCAGAGATTGCGCAATGAGTTGTGCTGAAAGAGTTCAATGATTCAGTGGAGGAAAAACTTCAGAAGAAGTTGATAAAGTTGTGTGAATCACACGTCATATGTGTACATCCAAGCACAGAATGGTAATAATGTGATTATTATCGGCGTACGCCGAGTATGGTTACTATGATTATGAGCTTAGTATTGTGTTTACATGAGGTAAAGTTTAATCACAGTATTGACAAAATCCCATTATCATTGCATTATGAGGGGGCATGTAAACGTAGTCAATGATGCCAGATTTTTAATTTTTGAACGAACTCTTTTCTTTTTTTATGGAGCATTCAAAATCCACTCAAACATCTAAAAGGGGAACGGTCCTCTTCAATTTGAGTGGTATGACACTTCTGGACAGCTCTGGGTGAGGGACGAATAAAGGAAGCGCTCTTGGGGGGTGTAGAGTATAGTACAGATCCAGGTACAGCTGTTGCTCTGCCAGCCATGGGTCATTAAGATACAGAGGGGACACACAGACTGTAAAACTAATGGCAGGACACTGACATTAACGTTATAGGTTATTGACCTATCTGAGAGGATTTATGGTGCAAATCAAGCAACAGTGTCAAAGGGAATGGGAGAAATAAGAGCGTTTTCACACCCTGTGCCCACTCAGAGCACAAGCACCAAACTTACAATCAATTCCCTGTGAATTTTACAAGACAACGCTCGAGAGAAAACCCCCAAATCCCGCTGGCAGTTCTCGCATGCTTTTCTCTCTCCATCACCCTCCCTCCCATCTTTCGCTCACATTCTCGCTCTGTCTTTACTCTCTGGCGTGTACAGGTCATGCAGAAAGGGATGTGCTGTTTGAAGTGTGTTGGCTCTTTTATTCCCTGCCCCTTTGTTCCCAGGACTCCCACAGTTTGACATGTCTCAGTTCACAGCCTCTCTGTGTGTGTGTGTGTGTGTGTGTGTGTGTGTGTGTGTGTGTGTGTGTGTGTGTGTGTGTGTGTGTGTGTGTGTGTGTGTGTGTGTGTGTGTGTGTGTGTGCCTTGTGTGTTTGTGGCCTTGTGTGTTATGTGCAAACTTCTAGCTGCTAATCTAGCTGCTATCTTTCTCAATCATTTTGAATGTATTTACTGTGGTTTAGAAAGTAATTTCTATATTATCACATTATAGTTGTCTGAAGCAGTTTATCATTTTAATATATATATATAATATATATTTAAATTTTTTAAGAAACTTGAAGGTCATTTCAGTTCTAATTAACTGTTTAAATAAATTTTAAAGTAAAATTATTGAATGAAATGTCACTACATGAAATGTAACAACTGACTGCAAGCTTGCTTTCATTTTCAAAGGCAATGCTGAACGGCCACATCTAGGGCTGTCACTAATGATTATTTTGATAATTGAGTAATCGTTCGATTATTTTAACGATTAATCTGATATTTTTTTGATACTAAAAAACAGACCAAAGCAAACAATAGCCTTTAAAATGACTTAAATGTGTATATAAAAGCAATGAAGTAGTAACAAATAAAGTATAAAAATCAAGTAATCTTATTGTAGTTTTATAGAAAAACACTTAAAATGCATAATGTAATATACATAATATAGATGTAATGAGGAATGATAATATGGGAAGAAGGAGGCGGGAACCGGCGACCCCTCAACAAACTTTAATCCAAAATAAACTGAAAGTAAAACGCAGGCAGCCCCTCACGGACAGATGCCGTGCACACACGGCATAAAACATGAACAAAACAAAACGTAAAGTCGAGGCCAGGGCCCGTTTGAGAAAGGAGGTTAAGTGAAAACTCTGAGTATGTTAACCCTGAAATGAGGGAAGTTTTCTGTTTCACAATGGGAGGTATGTCAACCCCAAGAAAGCAAGCTAAGTCAAGCCGTTTCTGAAAGAGAGGTAACTTATACTCAAAGTCAGTTACCATGGTAACTTACTCTGTGAACCTAACCTGGTCAGGAGAATATTTATAAATATTCTTATAGAATATTCAATATTCTTCCTCATCTTCTCTTCATCTGTCAGTGGTTCTGGTGTTTGGCTGGCCTGAGTAGAAGTCAAATGTTAATTTCATTACCCTAATTGATAAATGTAACAGGTGGGATAAGAGAACATTTAATTTTGTGAAAAGAGCGTTTAGACTATGTGGGAAAAGCTGCTGCACATTGAAATAGACACTGATTTATATTTATTTAATGTCAAATGTTTGTAAAGTCATGAAACCTACACCCATTAACCTTTTATGCTTAAAGCTTTACCTGATTGAATTATGCTTTTATACTTCATTTTTAGCTGCTGCTACATTCTTTTCTTGCATGTGGGATACCATGAAAATTAAACTCAATTAAACGAATTAAGAATTAAACTTACATATTGACCCGGAAGTATGAAGACATCTTTTGTCGGGTGCTGTTGCCATGGTGAATCATAATTTCGGAGCTTCATTGATCCTGGCTTTTCATAGTCGTGGTGCACGTGCTTAACTCAGGCCCCGTCCACACAGAGACGCGCGTTTAGCTGTATACGCATACTTTTGTACCGTATCAGCGTTTCGTCCACACGGATCCGGCGTTTTAGGAGCATGAAAATTATATTTTTTTAAACCAGGTCCTAGAGTGGATATATCTGAGAACGACACCCTTGCATTTTCGTGTGTACAGGCAATCCGTATATATTTTGTAAAACGCTGATGTCATCACACCACGTCCCAAACGCGAAAGACTAGATCAGGAAACCACTACGGGCACTGGGCATGCACATATCAATATTGCGTCACTTAATTACTGTACTTTACCCTTGCATTATTGTAAGGGTAGTTTTAGGGTTGGGGGTAAGTGTATAGGTGTTAATAAAACACATCTGGTAAGTTGCAAATTTATTTATTCTTATTTTATTGTGCGATTTTTGCCTCACCTCCTACCATTGCTCTACCCCTTCTAGCCACAATTCTTCTTCCCCATTTTGTTCTGTATTTCTGTGGCTGAATTACAGTGCCACACACTGGTCTGGCATGTTTATTACATAGTTTTCAGTCGTTTTCAGTGCTCTCGTGTGTATGCGGATATTTCTTGAAACAAGGAGGGAAAAAAGAGTGGATTGGGAAAGCTCCGGTTTTGTGTGGACGGGGCCTCAGTCTACTCAAATTTGATTGAACTAACTCAATTCAGCTGCACTGAAACCCAAAACTCAGAGTTTCCCATCTCAGGGTGCGTTTCATGTTTAAACTCAGGTTGAACCTCCTTATTGAAAC
Source organism: Gobiocypris rarus (assembly GCA_023029165.1). Lineage (NCBI taxonomy): Eukaryota > Metazoa > Chordata > Actinopteri > Cypriniformes > Gobionidae > Gobiocypris > Gobiocypris rarus. Next base: position 25,626,072 of record CM040920.1, read on the forward strand.
GGGCCCCTGGTCCTCTCTCGCTCTTCACTGTCTTCGCTCATCTGTTTATGCGTTTGAGCTCCTCCGTGAGACACAAGACCGGTGCTGCACGCAGCTGGCGCTCATTGTCATCACGCCACCGGCCTCGCCCCGTTCTCACAGTCCCTCGGCCTCGCTGCTAGACAATCAACTTGTGTGCATTATGTATTATAACAAATGCTTGCAGTATTTCTCTTTTACTTATTTTTATCAGGGGGAAAATGGATTAGAGACTTCTTTTAAAAACATTAAAATATCTTACAAGTCCAAAACTTTTAAAAGGTAGTATAGTTGTAAACTCTAGGGAAATAGTAGGGGAAATTTTATACTGTATCAGTGTCTGTTTAGTGTAAGATATATGTGCTTTTGGAAAACGGCTCCATCTAAAATGCCTTTGAGATGGTCAGTCTCTGAATTATGGTTACAAATGTCGGGATTCATTTGAAGAAACACGCAATGCAGTGTAAAATACCCTCTGCTGTCATTTAGCCAAGTGCAAATAGAAAGGCCACTATATGTCACTTGTAGTGCTTGCCACTGAACTTACTAGTTCACCACACTCAGAAGGTCTCGCAAGGCCAACTGAGGTTTTCTTTTTTCCAGCTGGCTGCTACACTGGCCTAATGGGGTCTATCTGCAGGCCTTCAGTTTGGGTATGTTTGTCTAAAAGCCTTTTTAATAGTCCTACTGTTTGGTTTTGGGAGCAGGAAGCGTGAACCAACGGGACAGATGCTAGAGGCATTGAGGAAGGAGCTGGAGAAACCTGGTCAAAGGGAGAAACACAGTGCCAGCCTCAGCCATTTTTTTCTGTTTGTTCTTCTCCGCTAAAGCCAATTGTTACAAGTTGATGGAGGATATTTTTCAATGATATCAGTCTGTGACTATCTTGTTCTTACTCTGTGAGAGCACTGGTGATTAGAGCTATAAGACAGAATTAGGGAATTTTTTATAAATTTTAATTTTAATTTTGTAGCATAAATTGTGATTTTCATTCCTCAATGCCAAAACTGTTTGCAATTAATGAAATGGTTAAAAAAAATAACTTTTTTATGGATATGCTTAGCTCTAAAATATGTTATAGCTAGAAGTTGTTCTTTTTGAAAGCTCTATAACATATTTTAAAAAGTAAATGAATCATAACAAACCAATGTAAAAAGGATTAATCAGTCAGAAAATTTGGGAACTCTATTCCGCTGGGAGTCATCTTTTTATTTGTTTGGCAAAATATGTTCAATGCCACGTTCAACTTGACTAAATTAGTTCAGTTCAGATTTTTTTCTGGTGATGCACAATAAAACTTTGACCTAGGCTGTGTGATATTTTGGATTTGGCTATGCATTGTTTCATTTTAAAATCTTGTTTTCAGGCCTTTGAGCGATTAAAGCCCTTTTTGGACAGGACTAGTTTTTCAGAGGGATGTTACAGAAATTCGTTCACTCATGTACATTGCGAAGTCTGTGTTTTTTTCACACAATGATTTAAGCCCCTTTCACACAGCGCGTTGATCCTGAAAAATTGCCTTAAAATTGTCTTCTGTGTGAACGCAAACATGTCCCGTGATCGATCCCGGAATGGGGACCTAGTAACATTGCCATGCAGCATCAGTCCTGGAATGCGCCCTGTAAAAAAAAAGCCGTAATCGGTGCTGTAAGGGGTTTGTCGTAGTGATGACGCCGAAGCAGAGATCGTTCGCCAGGTAGTGGAGCTACAAGCTAGTTTATGATCAAATCAGAAAACAAAAATGCATGAGTGTGGTTTCTCAAGAGAAAAATCGCAGATCATAACCAAACTTAAGATGCTTCGATTTGTGAAAAACACTGACAGTGTGAATAAACCGAGTAATAAACACGTTGTCAGTCCTGTCCGAATAGGGCATAAAGAAAAAAACTTTGAGCAGTCAATTTAAAAGATAAAATAAAAAAGGTTTAAAAAAATAAACCCTTCTTTTCTCACATATCTCTGAAATGAGGGAAATGTCACCCTGTCATAACACAGCCTAAATAGACAGACAGGTGTTTTCCCTCATATCCTAGTAACCGTTTACTGTACATCATTGCATTTGGCTGATCAAAATGGGACACATTCCCATTTTGATCAATCAGACCCTGCTCTTCCATCATCATATCAATTTGAACTTTCATAAATTCCCAAAACTTTTAAGCAGATTTGAGCAGCACGCACATTTACTGGAGATCTATTGATTGCTCAGCTGGTTTTATGGAAACTGTCTGCCGTGTTCCCGCTCTCCCCACGTCTCTGACAGAATGATATGGCATTGTGCGCGCCACCATTCCTTTCTGTAAAAAAAAAAAAGTGAATGGAAAAACACTTTTTCACTGTTTGATTTAAGGATTCTCTGAGCGCCTTAAAAAGCATGCAACTTCCCTCAAAAGAGTCCTTTGATTCAGCGAATCCACACTGCTGCATCCTCTCCTGAGAGGAGGATCTTTTCACCCATAAGCACATCTAATTGAATTAAAGCACGTGCCCTGTTGTTCTTGCCTGATTGAAAACAAGCGTCTTCCATTAATTCAATAATGAGATTTAGTCCAAATGATTGTCCTATTAGACACGAACCCTCATTCGCCACCCGTTCGTTCGACTTCACCTCAATGTGCCCTGCTTGCACCTCACAGGTAATTATGGCGGAATTAATGTCATGTGTAGTAATTGGATTCCAAAGCAAAGATACCTCATAATAGCACTTGTAATGAGGAAAAACCAGCAGCATAGAAATTCAGTATTAGAACATGAAGCGGTGTAGACACAGTGGATAAGGTGGAGAGGCCGTCCTAATGAATAGGCTCTGTATGGGGTCATCCTTTGATCATGGGACCTCAAAGAGCACCGGCTCTAAATGAATAGTTGCCTGTGACATTGTGTGATAGACAATCAGGAAAATAGCTGTTTTACCTTATTAGAATTGCTATATAAACACCGAAATTGTTAAGTGCAGAGGTGTGTGTCTGCGATTTTTAATGTTATTTGTATTTTTTTTCTTATATTTTCAACTGTCTGTCTGGCACACAGTCAGATATACTGCAAATATACACTTTATATATAATGCAGTTAGTGCAGAGTTAGTTTTTAATTTTTTGCATGTCTTTTGCTCTTTACCTGCATTAATTTTTCTTAAGCATTCTATTTAGGTCATTCTACTTTTTTATAAACAATACTACTAAAAATGATGTTTTAGTTTTTTCTTAACTGTATATTTCTTCAATAAATTAAACCCAAATTGCTTAACTTTGTTTTGAATAAAATTTCAGCTATTGCAAACTATATGTTTACTTAGTGTATTTACTTACTCTTATTATGTCAATTGCTATAAGTCTTAAGGGTATTTGCATACTGTATTCTTTTTAATAATCAACGGCGTTGTTTTGTGTGTTGATTGCTCAAACACAGCCAACATGAAACAAGACACTTGCTGACTGTCATTATAACAGCAAAGCAGTATTTCATCTTTACGCAGATCCAAGCCTAAAACTTTATCGCAATTCTTTTCCTGCTTTGCAAGCACTAGTATTTCCTTCAGGAAATGCAAATCTAGTTTTTTTTTTTATTGCTGTCCGTATCAAGAACAGTATTATTTCATTTGCTGTTGTCAGTGTTGTGAGGTGCTATTCAATAGTTCATTGACAGTATGACACAATATGTATTTTTCATCCTTTCTCTCTTTCTTTCTCAATTTAAACCGTGCAATTGTTTAGAAATGTCAGCGAGAGACAGGAAATCAGCGAGCACTTGTTCCCAAGTTAAAGACGCTGGTCTGAAACACATCTGACCTTTTCGGCGTGTGTGGGAGAGGCAGACAGACCTCAGTGTACGTTCGGGGACCCACCGCAGCGACCGGGGTAGGGCAGCTGACCAGAAACAAATAGAAAGAAGCAGCAATCATTTTGCTGTGCTCGGCAACTGTTAGAATTCGGCCCATCATCATTCTAGCTATTTAAATTTTAATGCTGTTGCTTCTCTGAGCTGCCAGCGAGGCAGGACCGCTCTCGGCGCAGTGAACACAGTTCGTTTGTTGGCGTGTTTCTGCTCGTCATGTGCGTACGCTTGGTTTTTTTGTGTTTAGACTGTTAAATTGTGCTCATAAACCCTGCCTAAAATATGAGTGAGAGTTTTGTTTGATACTTTAATTAGCAGACTCTTCATCCACATACGTCCAAGCTTGTTATTTGTGCAAATCTTGTATGGGAGGAAAACAGTGTTCACGTTTTTCCCAGTGATATTCCACACCTCTAATTTCTGCTCCCCCCACCTTTCCTTTCCCAGCTCATTAATATTTAAACCCACACCTTCAGCAAACTCACAAAAAAGTGGGAAAGGGATTGTGTTCTCAGGGATCCCTTAATCCCCAGAATTAGCAGTTTAATAGCAAGGAGCCATTTGTAGATTAGAGAGATCAGGCTCGCGGGACCCTCCTTTATACTCACTACTTAAATACTTAGAATTCTAATGCAGCTACAAGACCCTTTTTAAAGTCGCCCTTAAGACCTCCCTCTGTCCCCCTCACGCAGTCACAAAGACTCTGAGAGGACTTCGCCAAGAGGTCGTGGAGTGATACTTTAGCGTGTGTGCTCATTTGCGTGTGTGTGTGTGCCTGAATAATATTCAATTTCATAATGCATTTCATTGAAATAACTACATTTGGGACTTGGGGAGAGCTGAAAAGCCTTTAATTTGTAATCATACATATGTATATGGCGTGCCTAATCCTCACACTGTTAATGTCTTATTTTCATTTTTCACACAGCTAATTTGCCATTCATTCCTCATTGCTGTAATGTGTGGTAAACAAGCCTTCTTTTGGGGCAGGAATTACTGCTCTAACAGCTTGTGGAAGCCGGATCAAACAGTCGCTATCTCGCCTCATTTTCATATAATTTGCCCGTGATGACAACTGTCTATTTTAGCCGGATGAGATAAAGTCTGATCCAGGGGAGGCAGTGTGTTTTTAATAATCATCTGGCTGGAAGTAATTTAGTCTTATGCTTGTGTGGAGATTGTATCTTTGTATTATGGACTCAGCCAGTCCAAACATGCAGGATTAGCACCAACCCGGTGAAATTGTCTTTAGAGGTGGACCCCTGACGTGATCAAAACCAATAAACATCGTCCTTTTTTGTGTCCAGGTGTGCTAGAGGTAATTTGATATGTTCTGTCACCATCAAAGATTAATCTGTCATGTCAGTCTTCACATAACATTCCAAATTTTCTCCCCACACCCCCTTCCCCAGCCCTCTCTTCCTTCTTCTCTCTGGAACATTCATTCGTGATATTAAGTGCAGAAAATGACTTGCGCTTGAAAACCCTCTGAAATTGAATGGATCCGAGGCGATGGATTGCATGCCATTCATTTAGATAGAGGGAGGCTGGGGGGGTGGTGTGGGAGGCTGGTAATACTGAGTGGCTTTTGCCTTACGGCCGATAAATTGCTGGTGCACCAAACCTTTGGAGGGTGAAACACACATCGCCGGTAGCCTGCAGTGACACGAGTCTTTTTATTAACCAATGTCGCACTATAGGACATGACCAGCATGCTCCATTCCTCACATGTCGAGTATTTCTAGCTCCTGGCCCACTCAACCAATTACCGGAAAACACGTTTTAATGACTTTCTTTTTTTCTTTCTTTTTTTCTTCTTTTTTTTAACCTGTGGAGAAGTCTTCCGATAGATTTACACAATGTCGATCTGTACATAGACATGTGTGCAGCCTCCGATTAATTAGTTCTCTATCTTATTTAAAATTTAAACTGATAATGAATCATTATTATAGGTTTAAAAAAAAATGTGAGAGAAAAAAGTGAAAAGAAATTGTGCATTGTCAAAAATTGGTACACTAAATTGAGCCATTTAGTGCAGTTCATCTGAAAATTCTGTCATAACATCATGCATGCACTTTCATGTTTTCTATTTTTGCTTTTTTTCATTCAAAATGTAAGGTGATTGTTGGCTGTCGAGGTTTCTACAGGAAGTAAGGAAGGAAAAAATAGAAGGGATGCATGAAGGCAAAAGTGGAACAAGGATGGGTGGAAAAATGAGAATGAAGCAAGGAAAAAAGGGAGAAAGACAGGAAAAGGGAAGGAAGCATCAAGGAAAAATAGAAGGAAGGCAGCAAGGAAAATAGATGGAAGACAGGAAAAAAGGTAAGATAGGAATGAAAGAAGGGGAAAGGCAAGAAATGCAGCAAGGAAAGAAGCTGGAAGGAAAAGGGAACCATCAAGGAAAAAGGTAAAGAAGACAGGAAGGAAAGAAGGGAAAATGCTAGGAATGCAGAAATTAAAGAATAAAAGGGGGGGGGGGGTAAGAAACCTAAGGTTTAAGAAAAAAGGTAAGGCAACAAGGAAAGAGAAAAACAGACAGGATGAGGAAAATGTAAGGAAAGCAGCAAGAAAATAAGGAAAAATGACCAAATTTGGTCTTATATCACTAATATATAGTGAGCAAGAATGGCTGCTGCTTCCCTTTGTTAAGAAAAAAAGAGCCAGACACACCTGGTAACTTCAGATATTGTTACTTCTGTAAAACCATACAAAAATGTGTTATATGAGACTTTTTGTAAAAGATGTCAGAAGGTTTGTTTTTTTTCTGCTGTTTTAATTTGTTTTAATGCCAGTGGTTGCTAAAATGAAGTTTATAGTTTAAGCATTTTGCCAAAAACATGCTTACAGTGGTAAGTTATCGTATGAGTAGTGACTAAGTGGTGGAATGAACAGGGCGATTTTGGACTGTGCGAGAGAATAAGTGAGGGAGGGGCATTTGTTGTCAGACCGAATGTGCCGTTGGCTGGTGACACAGCTGCACTGGTCCGGATGACTTCAGAACCCGCTCGGATGTAGCAGGAGGCCAGAATGCGGCTTCTGCAACTTCCCTAACCCCCCACATCCACCCGCTGTGTGCCCACCCCATATTACCAGCTGTTCACCGTCGCTGCGACTGAGCGCAGTGCCATGCTGTGCGGCCCACTTCTGCACAGGCTGTGCCAATGGGTATTAGCACTCCTGTGAGAGAGGCCTCGTCCTCCACACCTGTTTCTCTGCAGCGGTGCTCTACCGTTGCTTCTGAGGGTTTACCGTGAATCTCCGTGGGGTGCTGCGTTTGCAGTGTCGAGTTTCTGGTGTAATTTAACTTCTATGCAAGCGAGCCTGTGTATGGACTGTAATACTTTGATAGCAGATGTATTTATTTATATTTAAATATATATATTTAAAGGAATACTTTTAAAGTCATACAGGAAAAGACCTACATTTAAATCATGAAATTTTCCGGAAATGTTGACATCCTCTCTAACTGTCCATTAAGAACAAATCATTCTTTAGAGTTGGCTCTTTTCAATTAATCTTTTGAGCTAGTTCATAAAGCTTCTCTAAATCATTTTTGTGAATCCAAATATCAAGTTCAACTCACTGATTTTGAGCGGTTATGTTTTTTCTCACACAGATCTAACCGTTCTAACAGATATAACAGTTTTTAGCGGTTATGTTCTGTTTGCGGACTTGTTTTTGTGTTTCCTTTGGTTTCCATGTTTCCTTCAGTCCCTGTTTCCTTTGTTCCTGTGGTTTCTTTGGTTTCTGTAGTTACTCATTTAACTGATTATGTTCACCTGTGTCTTGTTTGGCTCCTCATTTAGCCGTGTATTTACAGTAAGACCTCAGTTTGGTTCTTCCCTTTGTCGTGTATTGTCTTTACATGTGTGAAGCTGTTACATTGATCCTTGCCTTCTAAATTACCTTCTTTGTTTTTGACTTTTGTTAAATGAGATCTTCTGCTCCTCTTCCCCTGTCGGCACCATGACTAGTGCTGGGCGGTTTGACCAAAAATCTGTATCACAGTTTTTTTTAAGACCTTAAAGACCTTTAAGATGTTTTTTTCACTGGACCTTTATTAATAGTTAATTTACTGTCAGGAGTAAACATTTTAAGGAGAAATAAAAATGATAAAAAAAAGTCATCAAATCAGTTCATAAATTCATAGACACTAGTCGATATCTGATTCATTGTATAGCACTACTTTTGATTTATTCATCCAAAAATCCAAATTCTGTGATGTTCCGCTTTATATGTTCTTGCATGATGCTCTTGCAGTTCATAATGCTTACATTACGTCTGACGAGCGTAACTGATGTGCAATGTCGTCAGACATAGCGTAGGCATTTTGAACTGCAAGAAGCGCGGGCGCTACACTTTTTCCACTTACGGAAGGCAATTCGCCGTAAGCTAGATAATTTAAGTTTTAAATATGGATATTTTTCTTACAAAAACGCATCAATTCGCTTCAGAAGGCCTTCATTAACCCCCCGGAGCTATGTGGAGCAGTTTTATTATTGATATAGATGCACTTTTATGGACTTAAAAAACAGAGCAACCATTACAAAGCTTTGAAGAGCCAGGACATTGTAATATAACTCTGATTGTATTCTTCTGAAAGAAGAATGTCATATACACCTAGGATGACTTTAGGGTGATTAAATCATGGGATAATTTTTATTTTTGTGTGAACTAACCCTTTAAGACGGGTATGGAGTTAATAGAGGTCCGCTTTTAATACACTCTACATAGTGCTATTTTTGAAAAATACATAATGGTCACAAAACCGCCCAGCACCATGACATTTATCATATGGCTTCATAAGTTGAATATAGTGGAAGAGTTGTATGGATAACATTTATAATGCTTTTATTGTACTTTATTGTACCAGATGTCTTCAATTCAGTTGATTGTATTTGCCTTTGTTTCACAGAAAAAAGTCATATAGCTTTGGAGCAACTTAATTTTTATTGTTGAATGAGCTGTTTCTTTTTGCAAGAAGCATGACCCAGTAGCCTTACCTGATTTGAAGTCTGACATTTTAAAGTGAGCACTAACCATGATAGTACGATTGACATTTACCACTTGCTGATGCAACCGTTAGCCAGTAATAACTTGGTGACATAAAGTACTTTTTTTAGTTGTCTATTCGGAGAACCAGTTATAAGAATCTATTTTCCTTTGGATGCAACGTCACTTGTTAGCAATTTAATCTGAATACAACTCAAGCTTATTTTATTAACTGTTTTGTTGTCTTCTTGTTTCCTTAGACAACTTTGCATTTTTAAACCACAATGAAGCGATTGAGAAGCGATTGAAACCTAACACTTATTTTAAGTGGGGGTTTTTTCATATGTAAATTGAATTGTGGGGGGAGCTAACAGAAGTATATGAAAGGAGCGAGTGTGCGTGGTCTCTGGAGGGAAGCTGAATTACCTGCGAGCCTGAGGATAAATCAACACGGGCATGAGAAAGAAAATTTACGCGTCATGCTTGATTGATATTATAGAGCTGCTCGATTGTACGAGGCATCTCCTCTGTGTCGGAGTCCTTCAGCAGCTCCCCCGTTCCTCTTCTCCTCCTCCTCCTCCTCCTCCTCCTCTCTTCCCATTTTCTACTCGAAACGCCGGATGGGCTTGTTCACTTATTCCCGCTCTTATTTACTGAGTGTTCAGGGAGAAAAATGAAGTTTATGGTAATAGGGCTGTGTCAGGCAGGCCAAGGTGCGTTGTTTCCATCTGGGTGCTCGCTCTCGCTCTTCCTCTCTCACTCCATCTCCATCTTTCTCTCTCCCTAGGTCTCTCTCTCCATTTCCTCCTGATACCCTCTGTCTGTGCAGTTCCCTTTCTTTTTCACTCAGTTTCCATAATTTTTACAACCTCAGAGATTAGCTTTAACATTCATGATCTGTTGAGATTGCCTCAGAGTCTCCAGGAGTCTACATGAAAAAATAGGGATTTCCAAATGAACCTTTTATTTTTTATCCTTAAATGTCTGTATATTTTCATTGGGCAAAATCCAGTAGGCATATTTTATTAAAGCTTTATCCCTTTTCCCTTTTGAAATAGTATAGAGTGGTGCAGAGATGACATAACCGGAAGGCTAATTCGCCACTGGTGCCCTCAAGATTTTCCTTCTTTATTTTATAATGGGGTTTTCAATTTATAAAATAAGGTTTGTGGTAAACATAACTTGATCATACTTGAACGTTTTGTTCTGCAACATTAATTGCGCAGACACCCCAAATGTTCTTATCTAGTCCCTTATTAGAAACATACTTTTTTTTGCTGTCAGTTCGATTAATCACAGTTATTTGCATCTAAACTAAATGTTTTGGTGTATAATTATTATATGTGTATGTATATATATATATATATATATATATATATATATATATATATATATATATATATATATATATTCATTCATGTATATATATGTAAATATTTCATATACAAATATAACAAATTATTATTTCATGTATACATGCATGTGTGTGTGTGTGTATATATATTTATATATACATAATAATTATACACCGTACACACACATATAATATGTAAACACAATCTTTTATTTTGGATGCAATTAATCTCAATTAATTGATTTTACAGCACTAAAATAAACATAACTGCTTTAAATTCCGCGTTTTCGATATGGGTGTCTGTAATTTACATTGTAGAGCAAAACGTTCAAGTATCATCATGATCACAAAAAATCTTGATGAAAACTGGATGCTAGCCGAACTTAGCCCCGCCCACAACATTTGAGATCGGGAAGTTCGGTCTGGACTTGATCCGTTGTGGAGCAACTATGCTCGAACCAGAGCTGCTCGGTCCAATGAAATTGTCAGGGCGGGCTTTATACAATTATGGACAGATAACGCGTAATCATCCACTTCACCAAAGAGCGCTTGGGTTGAATTTGTTCTAATCCTAAACAGACAACTTGTTCATATATGCATTCAACTTTACTATTTCTCTCAAAAATGATTAACGTGTTGGTAAGCACTCCGTGTATCCTTAAATTATTTTTACATCACCGGCAGAGATCATTTACACCACTGATCTCTATATAGATCAGTGGTTTATACTTCTTCTTCTACTTCCAGCGTGCGTGACAACTTTGCGTCGCTCTTCACTTACTCCATTGCTCTGATTGGTTGTAGGTCTGTCCAATTGAGTGCAGAGGCATTTTCTTTCCTGATTCAGTTGAAACACGCCCCATAATCACAGCCCAATGGAGCAGTATCAGACTCATATTCTCACTAGAATCTGAATATGATGAAGTCAGGCTAATTCTCACTATTAACTAGCTATTAAGTACAAATTTTGTCTCAAAAAACTCCTAATCACTGCTTATTAATATGTAGTTGTTAAGTTTAGGTAGGATAGGATTAAGGGATGTAGAATATGATCATGCAGAATAAGGCATTAATATGTGCTTTATAAGCACTAATAAACAATCAATATGCTAATAAGCATGCATGCTAATAAGCAACTACTTAATAGTGAGAATTGGACCCCAAATTTAAAGTGTTACTGTATACAGTATATATATAAAAAATTGTACTGACGTAAATGCTATAATGCTCTTGGGTGCAGTTAGTAATCATCTTGAGATGTGTTGACAATTTAACCAAAGCAGAAGGTTTTCCCTCTGCGTTCTTGCAATTGAAACATCCACTCTGAAGCAGGTTGCATATATGGTAAATCGTTCTTTCTGCCGAGCGAGTTTCCCTCGGTGCACCACAGTCTCAATAAATCACACATTTGTTCCACAGAAATGCAAATTTTGGTGAAGATAAGCTTAAATTTTGTCAGGCTTATATTGAACCTCGGCGTCAGAGAGTAGTAAACCAGAACAAGCCAGATTGCTTTGGTGAATTGCATTTCCACATGACGTCAGAAGGCTACTGTACATCTTCAAAACGAATCCCGAGGTGGCATAGTCACTTTAGACTCTCGGTGTTAAGATATTGAACGCACACATAGGCTGTGCTGTTTGCCACTCTCTCTCCTCACCTCAAAGGCATGCACAGTCTCTGAAGTGTTTTTTTTTTTGGAGGGCGAGGAGAAAAGAAAAGACTGTGTGATGGAGAGTATGATGGAGCAGCAGAGGAGGCCGATGGAGCGCTGTCTCAGTGCACTGCCCGAATGATGGATGAACTTTGAACAGATTTGCTCAACATTAAAAGGGTCGGGAGGCCCCTGGGCCTGTAAGGCAGTGGGAAAGAGAGAGAGAAAAAGAGGGGGGGAGAGAGAGATGAGAAATAGTGCCATGTGCCATGGACTCTGTTTCTGGGTGCTACACTTAGATTTTGCAGCCCCATCGCCAACAGCAAGCCACACCAATATTTCAGGTGAGGGGGTGACAGGGAGCACTGTGGGAAACGATATTATGTAGAGATATTAGAGTAATTCACCCTGGGTTGGCTCTCCCATACTGCCCTGTCCCTCAGGTGCTCTATTGTCATCTAATCCTATTCTAGTAGTGCTGGAAACTTCACACCTTTACATTGAGATTAATGCCTGAGGGACACATTACATGCTCTCGCTCATTCTATGGTCATTCTATGGTATTAAAAATGTAGACTCTCTGAGGCTCAACCTTTCCTACAGTTGGTGGCATTACAATAAAACAGATTTTCAGAACAATTTGCGCAATCTGGGCTTACAAATTTTAGCAGAATTTGAACACCTGTCATTTACAGAGTAATACCGCTTACCAATAGTAAATATGGTAACATTTTTTTATAATATTTTATTTGTTTTCACATGTTGCTGCATTGTATAATAAAAAAAACATTTATTAATCTAGAATAATATTCATTTGTACATTTGTTCATTGTTAATTCATGTTTATTCATAATATTTTCAATTTAATTTATATAGAAATATATATACTGTTCAAAAGTTTGGTTTCAGTAAGATTTTGTTTGTTGTGGTCTTTTTTGAAAGAAATGTATACTTTTATTCATCAAGGAGACATTAAATTGATAACCCTAACCCTAAAATGACAGTAAAGACAATAATGTTACAAACAATTTATATTCATCAACAAATCCTGAAAAGGATGATGGTTCACACAAAAATATTAAGCAGTAAAACCATTTTCAAAATTATTTCTAAAGGATCAACTGGCACTGAAGTCTTGAGTAATAGCTACTGAAAATTCAGCATTGTCACCAAAGGAATAAATTAAATTTTAAAGTATATTAAAATTAAAATAAAAAAATTACATTTTTGAAATATTGTACAATTTTACAATATTACTTTTTTTCTATTCTTTGTTGTTCTTTTGTTTACTATATTTATACAAATGCAGCCTTGGTTAGCATAAGAAACATTCAAATCTTACCAGCCCCATCCTTTTGAATGGTAATATATGGAGACATTAAAATTCACCAAAGTATTGTTAGCTGTTGTATGAACTTATTGCAAAGTGTTACTGTAAATGTTAAAGCTAATTTGATTATGATTTTAGCTTCTTATTAAATCAATTAACAAAAGAAAAATAAGAAAAACAATAGTTTTTCCTTTTTCCATTTTTCCTACTTCCCAGGTTTACATCGGAAGTGCCAAATGCCGTGCAGGATTCCCAAATCAATAATTAGCTCCTTCATTTCGACTCATCACACAGCCCCTCTCAGCTCTAATCGCTTCCAAATACACTCGCACAATAGTGAGCTAATTTACTTACAATTATATTTTCAATTATGCCCTAATAAACCCATTGTACTCTGGGTAATCACAAGTTACCCTTTGAGCTAATGCAATATGGCGCAGTGTGAAGTCAAATTCAATTTCGTGCAGTGAAATGAAAAAATAAGCACATGCTCTCAATCATCATGCCAGAGGTTTATTCATTGTGGACCCCCACTGCTGTTCAGTAAGATCTGATACAATAAGTTCCCAGCAGTCTCGACTAGCAGGCCTCAGGTAGTCATAAGCTACAGCTACATAATGGTTTGTCGTATATGATGAAACTTCGCTCAGTTCAAAACACGGTGCTTTCTCGTGTTGCAGTGAAACGGCAGATTTGTGCGTCACCCTGCAAGATTTTCAGCTTTGTTTGGACTGTTGCAGGTAATGTGGATGGACAGCCATTGCCTTATGCAATGCTCATGACCTCCATGTGAACTGGCTGCTATATAAACTCAATGGAGTAAGAGAGGGAAAAATGGTGGAACTTTTAAGCTGATTCATGATGTTTTGGTGGTTTTAAACTGAGCTCTAATTCCATTGGAAACACCAGCATGAATGAACAGGCTTCTGTGTTTTCTAGTAGTAATGGGAAGTGTGACTCATTTCTGTGAATCAGTTCTTCCAATCTGTCAACCGGTTCTGCCGTTCTTTTACATCATCATGTCATTGAGTGAGTCTTCGATTTGGGGAACTTTAAAATGATTGAAAGTAGTGACAATTTTAAATGTTTTTTTTTTTTTTTACGATAGATTCCCCTTGACACTGTGTTAAAATAATCCATAGAAAAACGCATAATACCCTTGGCGAAAAATCACCACCAACGTGTCCATTAAGTTTGCGGGCATTTCTTTGATCCCTAAAACACAATGCAATGCAGTGCTTAAAGGGATAGTTTACCAAAAAAAGAAAATTCTGTCATTAATTACTCACCTTCATGTCGTTCCAAATCTGTTTGTTCATCTTCAGAACATAAATGAAGATCTTTTTGATGAAATCTGAGCTTTCTGTCCCTCCACTGACAGCTACGCAACTGACACTTTGACGCTTCAAAAGGTTCATAAATTGATCGTAAAACGAATCCATATGAATTAAGTGGTTTAGTCCAAATTTTCTGAAGAGACACAATCGCTTTATATGATGAACAGATTGAATTAAGGCTTTTATTCAGAATAAACTCATCAACTCGCACATCAGTTGTGGTAAACGGAAGCTCAGACATGTCTGCTTGATGTGCAAGAACCAATGAGGTTAATTCTTGTGTGTTATCATCACGTTTGAGCTTCCGTATGAACCAATGAGGTTTGTTCTCGCACATCAAGCAGGTTCATTTGAGCTTCTGTTTATGTTTGCTGATCAGTGTTTATATGTGAATAAAAGCCTAAACTAAATCTGTTCATCATTATAAAGCGATCGAGTCTTCAGAAATTTTGGCCCAAACAACTATAATGTTGCTACAAGGGTACAGTCAACATACGCCAATGATCGACATATATATATATATATATATATATATATATATATATATATATATATATATATATATATATATATATATGTGTGTGTCGATCATGGGGGTACATGGGGCAGATGGGGTGTGTTATAATACTGCATGAAAAGTTGAGCCCCTGTTAGAACTATGCTTTTATATTCTATACTTTTATGAATTCTTTTGAGAAACCATGAGAAAAAGGTGAATAAAGATTATTAATTATTATAATGTTTTAACTATGCTTTATAGCTGTATTTAGCAATGTGTGTGTTGTCAAACTCAAAAATGTGTGAATTTTTAATGATAAAAAAATGTAATTCTTTTATTTTTAAAAGTTAATAAATGTATTTTATTGACAAAATATTTTAGTTTGTCTTGTATATTTTTTTGATTAGATCAGATACAATTTTAAGATGTCATATGGTCATGTTACAATGTACCCCACCTATGGGGCATGTTGTCACATTTCACTTCCATTCTTTCGGGGTAAATCAAGAAAAAAGTATACACTGTAATAATGAAATAAACCCACATAATTGTACTAGACATGTGTGCAATTAATGTGGGGAAAATAATTACTCTGAACCCTGAGTGGATTTACACAAACTGAGAAAGTCAAAAAGCGTTCTCCATAAATATTCCATAAAGAACCTTTAAAATCCAACATTTCGTTGCAAAAAAAAGGTTCTTTATAGTTGAAAAAACTCTAAAAAGAAAATATATATGTAATAATTATATTATATAATTTATATTACATTTATTTATATATTTATATTTATTTGATTTTTACAGCTTCCAATGATGACATAGAGGAGGTGTTTTATGGAGGGTACACATTTGAAGGTGGACACTCTTCTGTTAAAGCTGTAGCTGTGTTAAAACCAGACAGCATTGTTTCATTCCTAGTTTGGTCAGATGTTGGCATAAATGTAAGCTATGCAATCACCTTAAGACTAAGGAGACAGTTTTGACTTTCTTCTTTGCTGTTGTTCCACTTTGCAGAGGATAAGAACCTAAGGGACGAGGGTAGAAGAATGTCTAATGTGGCAGCCCCCTGTCAGGATTCAGACCCTTTGATTCCCCATTTCAAACGGCGTCTCTACCAGCCAGGGACGACGCATGTGAAAGTCACTTTCCAATAGACAACCACTAGCTTTTTGCATGCGCTTGTTTTACGTGCGTCCGGAGCTCACTGGGACTTGATAGCTTTTCATGACCGTTTGTGTTTTGAATGCATCAGACATGCTCTCCCACCTCTCGCTCTCAACCCCCCCACATCCCCCGACAAAGCACGTAGTACTTCTTGCCCCGATAACCCCCCTCCCCACCCTCAACCCCAATTCCCATCTTTCGTGCTGGGCTTTTTGCATTGTGTCAGTAAACAAGACATTCTCTATCACGGGGAGGCTGAAAAAAAGAGTTCAAACCATCTTTGAAGTTACAGCAGTGCCGCTTTGAAGTTCTCAATGTCACAGGGCATTTAAGTTCTCATAAGGATGAGTTGAAAAAATAAAAGTCAGAAAAATCTCAGACTTCACGGTGAACTTCGAAGAGGCATCTTTACAAAGATTATAAATGACATGACAGACATGATAAAACACCTCTGTCCTCATTTGCACAGGAGAACATGAAAATTGCAAGGGTACAGCCAACATACGCCATTGATCGACATATATGTATGCTAAATAATTGATTATGAAGATTTTATCTTAGGAAATATGCCAAAGCGCATCCTGGGGGGAGGAATTAATACTCAGGGGTTGCTCTTTTTATAGCTCAGGTGACTTAAAGGAGATCTTGGTTATGTTTGATTTGAATGCCAGCTTTGTTTTGGATGTTCCTTATGAAGAGAAATAAAAACAGAAGCAAATAAGAATATTCTTGACATACAGTAAAAGATGAGCTACGAGTGTCTGATAGCACACCTCAGATAATGTGGAGGAATTTGATGAGAAATATTTGAATTCATACAGACTTTGGTATCGTAGCACATTGAGACATTGCTGAGAATTTTTACTGTGAACATTTTTGCTGTCATCTTTAACTTACCTTCATGGGATTCCAAACCTGTATAACAAGTTCTTCTGTGGAACACAAAAGAAGATATTTAGAAAATTGTGTTTTTCTTCTTTCGTTCATACAATGAATTTCAGTGGGGTCCAATTTTGTGAATTTTCATTTTTGAGACTATCCCTTTAAAAAGATCTAATTTTTGTGGGGTTTTTCTTTCCTATGGGATGTATGGATTCACAAATCCAGAGTAAAGAGTAAAGCAAGTCTAGAATGCATGAACCATCCTGGTTCACATCCACAATCTACTTTCTGTGATTGCAAGTGATTTGTTGTAACTGGTGGATGGGTGTGTTTTGGGGTAGTCACAGCACCTGATGGCTTTGAAGTACGGTGTGTGGTTTGATCGATACAGTCTGAAATCTTATGTCACTACGCTCATCCGCACTGATGTTTCTGTGCCAACAGGGAGTTGTCCCCGCTGATTGAGTGTCCATACAGCTGCAAATGGAGCTTGTAGAAATGGCAATGTGAAAAATACAAGCTGTAACATATTCCAGTTTTACTGTGGGGTTTTTTGGGGGTGGGGGTGGGGTTGAGGATGCTTATCCATCATGTGTGGAGATCATTTCAGCATTGAATTCTTTGTTTTCAAATATTGTAATGTATATTTTTAGACATTCAGCGTGCAAAGAATCATCATTTCATAAGGTGACCAACAGTTTAGCTTCCGTTGAGAAGTTTTTGTTTGTGTTTTTATCTATAGCTGACAGTTTCTCTCACTGTGTTAGACTGTAATCTCTCCTTTAGTGCTTGAACATTGTGAGTGTAGACTTGAAATGGACATAGAGACCTTTAGTACTAATGAGTGTTTGTGGCTGTCCACTGGTATTATGGTCAGAGTTAGCTTTGGTGAAAATGACTGTCCAGTGATCTCATCTTTAATTCGTCAGCTCACTCAGCTCATTAAAGCTAATGTCTCATCAGTTTCTATTAGCACTGTTAACAGGGCATAGTGACAGCATGCTAAGACAAAGAAGCAGAATAAAAAGAAGCCGCAAAGAATCTAGTCTACACCTTAAATTGTGTCTTAGGTGTTAGGCGGACATACTTTTCGTAAGAATGTGCTAATTGTAATGGTTTCTTTTTCGGAGAGGGTGGAGTTGGCAGTAAATTATTAAAGTAATACATTTTTTTAATTATTATATTTGAAAATATTTTACAGATTTTTATTATTATTATTATTATACTATGACAATATATACAAAACAATTATATATATATATATATATATATATATATATATATAATAGTTATATATTTATATAACATATTAATTCAGTAAGTCAGTGGCTCTGAAAAGTTTAACTTGCAACAGAAATTTATAGCATCTGACCATAATTTACAATTTAATTACTAAGAAAACCATAAAACAGACTTACTGTACAAATCCCGAATTATAACTCTTACCTGGGAGATCAGTAAATCAGGATTCGATGTAGGCTCAGAGTTTTTTATGTTAAAATCAAATCAGTTAAATGTTTGTTTTTCCACTGTTGTACCTCATTCCACACACTATATATTTTCCTCTGAACTAAAAAAGACCCTATTAAAAGAGATAAAGGTCCACCAAAGGACGTTGTGGATGGGGTTGAGTGGTTGTGTTTGGCGGCTGCAGTACGATTCGTCGGTGGGGGTTTGCTTCCCCATAATGGGGGCACATCTGGTGTGTCTGCATCCAAAGGGAAATAGATCAACCCCCCAAAGACCCTAAATGAACCCAGCACATATCCCAGTCCAGCCCAGAGCTGTCTCAATCTCCACAGCCTTTGGACAAGACTCTGGCTTTGGTGGCCATTACCTTCAATCACCTTAAATTATCGAGTAATTGTTTAATTAGAATCGTTACTTGCTTATTATTTTTAAATGAAAGCTGATTATTCAGGTGTCGTTTTCTTCCATTCTTTGAAGGCTGATGGCTAGAGTGAATAATTAAAGAAAAGATAATCTAAAGCAAATCAAATGTTTTGTGAGTCTTCATCTTCTCTGTTACGCAAGTAAAAAGACGTGCGCGGTGCTGCGGAAATCGGCAATTAATGGCCGAGATCAGCTGTTGTGATGTCATTATACATTCCCTTCATTTTCTACAGTGGGTCTGTTTGATCTTTGAATACCCCCGGGAACTCCTGCCTCCTCCCTCTCAGCATCTCTCCCTTCCTCCTCCTCCTCCTGCTCTCCCTCGCTCTAGCAGAACCTCCCCTTTTCTCTCTCCGAGGGCTCACATTGGCTTCCGTATGTGTGTGCGCGCGTGTGTAAGAGTGTAAGTGAAAGTGCGCAGCCGAGCCTTGATGACAGAGGGCCCAGGACCATTCAGACGACTCACACGCCCGCGTTCAGCCCACCTCCAGCCCACCTCCACAACAGCTGAGAGAAAGAAACAGTCCAGAGAAAGAACAGCCAAAGAGCCAGATAGAATCAAAAAGACTTCTGCACTAAACAAAGAAGAAAAAGAAGGAGTAGAGGCAGAGTGAAGGTTTCAGAGAGAGAGAGGGAGAGGGAGAGATAGAGAGAGAGGATCTCCCAGCTTAATGCGCAAAACGTCCCGCTACCACATGCTGTGCTCAATGGCCAACACAGGCTGTCTTCTGCTCTCCGGCTCAGGGATGCTAACTCACTCTCTTCAGTGTCCCCCTGCGTTCCTCTACCTACCCGAGGTAAGGCAATCCCCATCCCTCTGTCTTGCGCTTGCTCTTCCTTCTTCTTCTTCTGCTACTTGCGGGTGACACGTGCTAGCATTGTGTTCACCCCCTCCTCCTCATATCCCTCCTCCCTCAAAGCCCTCGGCAGGGGTCATCCCTTCTCTGT
Source organism: Gobiocypris rarus (assembly GCA_023029165.1). Classification (NCBI taxonomy): domain Eukaryota; kingdom Metazoa; phylum Chordata; class Actinopteri; order Cypriniformes; family Gobionidae; genus Gobiocypris; species Gobiocypris rarus. The sequence goes on from CM040920.1 coordinate 25,645,977, forward strand.
TCCCATCTTTTCATTCATGCTGTGAGTTTTTGCAGTGTCAGTTTTGTATACGGTTTTTTTATTCTATATACTATACTAACTTTTTTTTCACGTTTTTTTTTTTCACGTAAAGTGTCTTTTTTTGTTGGTTTCGTAACATAAATAATGCTTTGTTATTATATTTTATAATATAAATATATTTTTATTTTGTAGTACATATATACACACATTTTTATCTGGAGTCAAACACACGTCGCTTCCTCTGTTAAAACTGTTTTTCATTCAAGATTTCACACCGTTTTGTCTAAATGTTTTCAAAAACCCACGACTGTATTTAAGTTTGACCGCATCAGTTGTATTGACATTCTTATTGTTTAATAAGTGCTCTCTGTTTCAGAAGTTTTGTGAGTCTGTGTCTGTTTTTTTGTGTGCTAGCGATTATTGAACGACTGACAGATGTCACTGAATTAGTCCGTTCTAGTAAATGTGGGTTGGCTGACTTATCTGAAGGTGCTTGGAAATTGGGTGGCACGTGAGGGGCTGCGGTGATTGTTTTTGGCCGCGTGTGTGCTTTACTACGGGCGGCGTGCGCGATGGCAGGCTGCTGCTTTCCTCTAGACGGTGTGTTATTGCTCAGATATAAAGAATGATAAGGCTGTTGAGAGATAACCTGCCTCATGCTGCTACCAAATCGCTCCTCACTCATCACCTTAACAGTCGCTGTCCTGGCAAACACACACACAACACCAGCTGTCCGGGCCTCTGCTGTCCCAACGCCGTTCGCTGTGTGCGTACATGTGTGTCTCTGCATACAAATAAGGCGTATTTAAGAATTCACCCTGTAAATGCTTGCGCTTTTGAGCATCCTCATAATTCCTCATCTGATTTTGAACAGATGTCATAGACAAGATGTCAGGGCTTGTTTTTGTGTACACCCGTAATTGATTAGCTGTGAGAAACGTCTCTCAAATATCTGTCATATTGGGCTCGTCGCATTCGAGCTAGCAGGGGTTTGTCTCGGATTCAATATTATTATTTTGTTTCAGCGATTTCAGATTTTTTACAAAGTCGGTTGCTGCGAGATTTACAAAAAACAAATGAATGAAAGAATCAGACCTGTTCTCATCTATCAAATTTAGTATGACTCACTCCCAAATAATACAGACAGATTCAGAAAGAGTTATCACACCCTCAGGGATTCTACAGGATCCCATTCGTTATTCCTTTAAAAAAAAAAAAAATTGTATTCACCTGCTGAAATGGTAGCCACGGCACGTCACATCTTGTAGATTGTGAATTGTAACAAGATTTGTTTCTTCACTTTTTTTGTCTGCTCTTTTGTGTCGTATTTCTCACCTGTGCCTCATCTTAAACTTCAAGAAAAATAGTTAAAGGAAACTGCTTGTATATGCTTCAAAAACAATATAGTGAAAAGAAAGTGTGTTTTAGAAAAAGTACACCTACTCATTTTTAGCTGTTTTTAGGAGAAAATGTAATTTAATGTGTATTTAATTAGACACACTTTTAAAATCATACATGTAAAGACTTTAATCTTTAAGCATGTAGATAATTCTTAAATGGAGATCATTATTTAAAGTTGTATTTTTAAAATGCTCACAGCTCTTATAGCTCACACTATTCTTTCTTAAATCCACATATTGTACAGCAAGTCAATTTTTGTGCCATGCACTCAAGGGTGTGTGTGTGTGTGTGTGTGTGTGTGTGTGTGTGTGTGTGTGTGTGTGTGTGTGTGTGTGTGTGTGTGTGTGTGTGTGTGTGTGTGTGTGTGTGTGTGTGTGTGTGTGTGTGTGTGTGTGTGTGGTATGGGGACAAAATGTCCCCACAAAGATGGCAATATCCAAATTTTTGTCCTTGTGGGGACATTTTTTAGTCCCCATGAGGAAAACATCTTATAAATCACACTAAGTGATGTTTTTGAAAAAGTAAAAATGCAGCATGTCTCCTGTGATGGGTAGGTTTAGGGTCAGGGGCAGTGTAGGGGGATAGAAAATACGGTTTGTACAGTATAAAATGCATTACGCCTATGGAATGTCCCCACAAAACATGGAAACACAACATGTGTGTGTGTGTGTGTGTGTGTGTGTGTGTGTGTGTGTGTGTGTGTGTGTGTGTGTGTGTGTGTGTGTGTGTGTGTGTGTGTGTGTGTGTGTGTGTGTGTGTGTGTGTTGGCCGCTGACTGCATGCACTAGCACTGGTAAATGCTATTTAGCTGCATTACTGTTTTCATTGGATTAGGAATTAGCTAGGGATCCAGACAGCTTTTGTTTTCTGTTAAATTGCAAAAGTTTCAGCTGTAGCATCATGCAGGTTGTGGTGCAGGTTATTATTCATTTTTAGCAAACAGCGTGTTTTCTAACACTGCGTGGAGTTGCAGAACAAAACAATTGCAGAGGCAGAACGTGTTTCTAGTTCAGTAGCCTGTTCTATAACCTCATTTAAACATCAAACCACTGTCGTTTTATACAGTCTGCCATTGAAAATACAAAAAAGAACAGCGATGTCAAGTGAGTGTTTAAAAAAGGTCCTCACAGATATGAAGAAGAAAAAATGTTCTCCATTACATTCTTCACTCTTTTTTTTTATTTTAGCAAACGTGACCTCTATCTACATTTAATTTAAATTTGGCTGGATAAGATTCCCTCCCTCTCCTTTTATTGCGGCAGAGGCTGGTTCTCAAGTCTTGAGTCAATACGGAGCAGTAAATCTGCTTGTGCAAGCATCTCTCCCTCCCTGGAGGACCGAAAATCTTTACCCATGCTCAGGATAGTTAAACAATTCTCGCTATTGTATGATTTTCTCCTGAGCCATGGAGCTGAATATTAGAAGCTTATTCTCTAGTGAGTTTTTAGTCATTTCTAGCAGCGGTCGAAGTCATTTTGCAAGTATAACTCCAAAATACACACATGTACGTACTGTTTGGGGTGGGAGGAAAAGGATGGGGAACGCCTGTGTGTATTTCACATGTTGAATTGTCAGCACAAAAGCATCACCTGCTCTGCTGCAGGTGGTCTCTCGCATGTCTGGAGCTTTAGAGAGGAATAAAGCCAGCTTTGAAAACAGCCAGAGAGGAGGTAGATGGAATAACAAGGATGGAAACATTAAGGAGAGGAAAAGGAAGTTGTGGGAAAATGAAATCCATGAATGAGAGGGGATTGCGAGGAATATGAATGCTCAGCCACAATGAGATATAATTGGACGGGTGGGCTAGTGCGAGCAGAAAAGAGAGTCAAAGAAATGTAGGGAGTGGTTGAAGCCGTTTCTTTTTCTGTGCTGCACAGGAGAGATAGTGAGAGCTCTTTCCCTCTGAAGACTTCCTGCTGAGTGACATCAACCCTTGCTAACAATGATCAGATATTTAAAACACACATTCACCGTGTGTGTGCTCGCAAACTCTCGCTATGAGCGTAACTGAGTATGCGCTCGCTTGTCAATAACCGATGACATAATGGGTTGGAAATGGAAGTGAAACCCCGGGGGATACGGATCAGTTGATGTCCACTGCACTAAAGCAGATGTTAGCTTCAAATAGTCTTGTGTTCTTGCTGGTTTGTCTGGAAACAGTAAGTGCAAATTAACCCTAGCTAAACGACAGCTGCAATGAGGATGAATCTGTATAGCCGGCTGTATCAATACTGCGTATCAATAGGTAATTGTTTTGCTAACGGTATTGTAGTTAGCCTGTTTCTGCTCTTAAACACATTTGATAAGATCAAATTAATGAGCTGGTCGTTCAGCTGGGATTGTGCTTGAATAGAAATACAAGTTTCGTTTTCAATTCAAGGGATTCTTTTATGTCACTTCGCACAAAATTAGTTTTACTGATTAGAGTCCCGCTAGAAACAAGACCTAATTTGTGCATACATGTTTTAAGAAAGGAAAAAAGAAGAAGAAAAAACGTGACTTGACCGGTGATGTGGACATCTTATCAGCAGTGACAACTAATAAAACCGAAGTTTAAATACTCCTGAGATTAAAAGCAGGTTATTATAGGAAATATCTACGTGCTCTGACAGCATCGTAGCGCAGTGGTGCAACACACACACACACACACACGCACACATATTGAAACGTCTGCACACACACAACAAGGGGAGTGTTTTCCCCAGACAAGCATTGATTGCCCTGCATTGATGTAAAGTGAACATAGCATTTTCATATTAATACTAAATGGAAACTCTCTCCATAGGTTTTCTCTGTTATGTGAAGTGCTCTGGATCTCATTAAAATATCGTTTCTATCAGCTCCACTAAATTATTGATTACAATACCTGCGATGTTCCAACATCTGTCTCTGTCTTGTCATCCCTTCAATCATAAATTGAAGAAATATGTCTTGTATGCATAAAAATGAAGTGTGCGTTAGTGGTGCATTAGGTATATATGCTGGTACAGTTAGGAAAGAAAGATTGTTCATGTCATTGCTTGGATCATCACATAACTCAAAGATCCAGTTTACAAAATAAAACCTGCAGATTCAAAAACACAATGACTCCAGAACTCAAGAGAATTTTGTAGTAAGTATCAGTGGTCTCCGCTGGTGATTTAATCAAAGGTGTAATTATGTTCTTGGGGTTTTAAATGATATCAGCAGAATCAACATAAAAGTTTCTTCGTATTTTCACACTGCATTATAGTTCATACAGCTAATTCACCAAAGTCCTCTCCTTCACTGTGCCCTAGTGTTAATGATGCATTGTATTGTTATTTATTAGGCCACCGCATCGGCATCTATTTAGCCATCCCCATATTTATCTTCCTCCATAATTGGGCGCACAAGAGAAATTAGTCATTTTACTCTAAGCTTCTTTTTTTCTGTGCAGATGATTAACCATTTGAGTTCAGATCTCCATTTAACGGTTTAATCATGTTTAACATCTTTATATTTAGCCGTGAAATGCCCATAGGTTTAGCTATCAGTCACTCAAAACGTATACTTCACAGGTTATTGAACTAATTTGTAGTAGTATTTCTTATATCATTATTACGAAAATAAAAAACTTAAACTAACTTTAATTTGATTATTTGATGTTCTCATTTGTTTTGTAGATTCTATGCAATTAACTAGACTAGTTAAATCTACAAACCAAATTTGATCAGTCACATTTATATAAACCCGAATTCAAAGAAACTTGTGCTGATACAATTGATGATTGCTGTTTTAAAAATCCACATGTTTAGTGGTCTAATATAGGAGTTTTAAAACTACACCTAATCAAAAACATCATGTTGCCGTTTCTACTTTGAGCGGAATTAAGAGAGATACATCAGAGCTGTGGCATGCGTGTGAGCGTGTCTGCATTAGATCTCTTTAACTCTGCAGATGGTGTGATGTTCCCCACAAGCCCCAGTGTTGAGAGCGTGCATCGGTATTGATGTTTCTGTGCTTTGCTGCAATGCACGCTGGGCCGCCACTGGCTCTGCACCACGGTTATCCTCCAGAGATGAGAATTATGGAAAGGTTGGGTCCTCCAGGGTCTTCTAGAACCATTGGGTAGGTCTTAATAAATCTCTGAAGACCCTGTGATGCTTAGAAGACTTCAGGCTGGAGTGTATAGTTAGTGCAGATGTGGTGCACAGATCAATTCATGCCCGCATACTGGTGTTATTCACCTATTGTGTGTCACAGTGTTGAGGTATAAATCCAGTCTCCCGATGGGCCGTGTAGCAGAGGCTGTTACTGACCGATACATGCATCACAAATAATTGATATTCACGCCATTTAGCAGACTTTCTCATGAAGAGCGACATACAAAGTGCTTTTGTGTGTGTCTGTCATGTCAGTGCAAATTCTTATAAAAGATAAAAGCATTTACGTTTTTAAAAGCATATTCCAGTTGCTAATGTCTTTTATTCATGCAGTCAGAGAATGGACACGATGCCTGTGATGAGGGTGAACCACTAAACTTTTCTTCACGTTGAGGAGGGGTGAATTCAACATTTACAATATAAAATATGTAGCTAAAATTAAATATTAAACAGAGCTATTTTTATGGATCACATTTAGCAGTTTGACTGTAATAAATGTTACATAAAAAAACTGTTACATGATTGAACGATATTCTACACAGAAATGTTTTTTTTTTCATACTGCATTTAGAAATACTCATTTATTCTCCATTTTGTGTTTTATTAATTACGTTTCTTTTAATCACTTGCATCACTATCCTCACCGAGACGGCCTGTTCTGATCATCCTCTCCCAGATCAACTCGACAGAATTACTTTTTGAGGTGATCCAACTGCAGTCTTCTCTCTAAGACGTGCTAATTAGCTGTGTGAGATAGTTTCATTTCCTTAGCAGACACCCAAAGTACTTCAGCTCCATTGCAAGCAAAAGGAGAATAGCTGGGTAAATTGGATGCCATTTGTTCTTCTTTGCACGCTGCTCATGGCCAGGACTTCGAGGGTAGCAAAAGGGCACACGCCATACACCAGCCCCGACCACCTTTCCTATTAAGCCTATATAAGCCCTGAAATCTCAGCGCTGGTTCAGCTGAAGTATATCTCTCACATCGTAAAGTTGGAGCTGAATTTATAATGCTGCCCCTTCATCTCCTTTGCTATTTCTTTGCTGTACTGGTTCAAAACTTTCTCTTTTCTCTCAGCCATACCTAGTTTGTTGAGACTCTTTTTATTGGGTGTACGGACCCTTTGGCATCTGTGGAGTCTTTGATACGTATGAGTAGAATACTTAAAAGTGGATTTTTGCTTTTTTGTTTGTTTGCTTACTTGTTTTTCTGCTTTAGAAAGTTTTAAGTTTTATCAGGTTTTTTTAACATTTAACACACATTCTAAAAGGAATATACTGGGTTCAATTGGCAACATTTGTTGACAATCAAGGTTATGGTGAGGCATTTACAATGGAGGTAAATGGGTCCTATCTTTTATCAGGATTCCTTGGTTAATAGAAAGGTCAAAATAACAGCATTTGAAAACTGAAACATTATAAATGTGTTTACTGTTACTTGTGATCATGCTTGATGAATAAAAGTATTAATATCATTAAAAAAGAAAAATCTTACTGAACCCAAAACTTTTGAAAGGTAGTGTACATAATTCCTTGTGTGTATTATATTAGGTGTGAAGTTGTTTTCATCATTTATGGTCATTAAATTATGTTAACATGATGTTTGCATCTTGTGGTTGTACAATTGAAAGTATTCAGTGTTCCTTCCAATTTACAGATTGGCCCCATTGACTTCCATTGCTTCGCTAAAGAAAAGGAGGATTAATTGGTGGTAGTCAAAATGATGCTACAAGTGCTGTCGGGTTGAGCTTACCTTATGCTGAACCCAGAATATTCCTTTAAACAAACACATCGACAGTAATGCATCGCCGCTGCATATGTGATATTTGAATTTAAACGCCCGCTTTAACACGCTAGCAAATATGACACTTCCTTCGGCTCTCCACATGGTTTTTTTTTGTGCCTCCACCTCCCCATCCCTAACCATGTCTATATGTCTCTTCTCAGTCTCTGCTGTAGTCAAGACCGGCTTTATCTGTGTGTTTAGACAGGCAAGGAAAGAATTACACTGACAGTGCTTAGGAAATGATAGGCTGGTACTGAGATATTTGTGCCCCATAAATTCTCCACTGCTCAGCATAATTTACGACAGAAGCTGCATGCGCGTGTCTGTGTGTGTGTACGAGAAGTTCGTGTCCCACTGTATCTGTCTCCATCTGCTTAGCCACTTTTGCTCCGCCGTAAATTAAGGGCCTATAGACAGCTCCCCTCAAGTCTCCGCTCACATAAAAATGAGATGCTAGTCACCCCCTTTCTCTCGCTCTCACTCTCGCTATCTCTAATTGAAGGAGAGCCATGTAAAGGTGAGGCAAGGATCGGCATAGGTGCGCAGCCCTGATAGCACAGGTACGACGTTATCTAAAGGCCATTAAAGCAGGGGTGAGCGTTTTAAAGGTTAGCGTGGAAACGTGTTTTTAATTAGCGTGCCTCACTTCGTACATGTAGTGTCTGCAGGAGGTCTTCCAACACAGCGACAGTAGACGGGACGACGAGGTCTTCAACCTGACATTCAGAAGGTTACGGTAGTTAGATGGTACTAGTGATGTGGCTCCCCTCGGTAATTACCTTAGCGTTCGGCGCACACATCAGTCAGCTGTCAAACACAACAATATCCCGACACCGATAGCGTAGAAATTTTACCTTAGCGACGGACATTTGTTGTTGACATTTAAAGTTCAGTAGCCTTTAACCTCAGCCGCGTGATGTGTTTTTTTACATTGCTAGACCTAATTGCTGACAGTTTTATATGTTTACAACATGGTTTCGGTTAGCTAGCCTGTACTCTTGTGGTCTGTAAATGAATGAGTTCATTTCCAGCGTTCCGAAGGGTAATACAGTGTTGTTAGCGCAGATGCTCACCTGCTGAACAATTAGCGCTACATAAACCCTGCAGCCATTTTCAGTCCAATACTAAAGCAAAACTCAGTAACACGGCTAGTGAATTATGTATAGCTTAGTCAAGCGTAGTTTAATACAGGGCCGTCTATTAATCAATTCTACTCTAATTGCAATTTTCATTTCGTTCAGGTCTCTACCTGCTGTTAGGCACAGTAGTATTAACCTACAGGGCCAGCTAGCAGAAATGATTTAGATTTTTGTTCGACGGATTTTCATGTTTGCTGGTATTAGTGTAATTCTGCTGAATGCATTATCTGCGTGCTGTTCTACACCCGCACAGCAAAAGTGAGTTGGTCCCTGTGGCCCCGCATGCACAATAATGACATTATCATGCTTGCAATAAATAATCCAACATATGCCTCTGATTAACAGAGCCTTTCATTGCGTACCATAGAGAAACAAAGAAAGCGGAAAATTTAATGAAATGCGCACTGACATATTGCCTCCTTTGTGACTGCTGCAAACTGATTGTTGAAACTCCATTTTGTATATATGTCACAGAACACTTTGCCCAGCATGCATTGCAGCATCTAGCCTTTACGTTCAAAACTAATCACCTTTTTTCCTTTTTGATACTCTCGACAGACTGTAGAAGTCTTTGCTGTCAGTATGAGTATGTTTTTTACTCGCAGGCTGTAGATCAGTTTCATGTTGCTCCGTTTTGAAAATCTTGATTAAATTTTCTTTTTTCACTCTTTGCCCATTTTTTTCCCCGAGGGGAGAGGAGCTGAAAGGGAGGGATTTAGCTTTGGCACCTTTCAATTCGCTTCTAATCAACAGCTCGGTTCCTCTCACATACGGAAGCTCTTAATTACTGCTAATTGTGGCCATTACCATGGGAAAATTAAATAATAAAAGCAAGACAAATATTGACGTTAATTGATGGAGCTGCTCGCTGATAGACCAGCTTTTCGAAACGGTTTCAATAAGTTTGAATTAACCCTATTTGCATGCATTAATTGGGATAATTGGAAATTAAGATGATTGCTGTTGAGGTTGATCACTGGTTTTGTGAGTGTGAGTGAGATGCGGTGTAATGAAAGCAGGCCGTTCAGAGAGATGTTTTGGATGCTATAGCTGCTCCACATGTTCTGTCATAAGTAATTACTCTAATCGCTCGAGCCGTTCACATTGAACTTGAGGGAAGCAGCTCGGGCTTGGAGTGCCTTCAGAGATGCATATGAAAGGTGGTGGTTTTTCTGATGCCATTCGTATCCTTGCAAATTATAGAGTGACAGAACAGAAAACAGTTATATGAATGTGAAAATGTTTATGTTGATTCCTGTAAAACCTAAAATAGTGGTTTGTGGTAAACAAATAAACTGGTTTTAATACTGTAAGGTTGAAAAGGTTACTTGGCAGTATTTTAAGGTTGAAATACTGTAATTCCTTGGAGCTTTTTACAGTATATTTAAATAGAAAACATGGTTCATGTACGAGTAGATATTGCCATTTGAAAAATTTTTTTTTAATTTGCAGGTGTAAAAGTATCTTTAACTTAAAAACAAATTATGAATCAGGGCTCAACGCTAAGGATTTTTTCTAAAAAATCCAGTGGTTCCAATTTTTACTTGCCCTGCAAAGATTGTCACTGGTCCCACCACAAAATAAGGTAATAAATAAAATAAAATAGGTCTAGTTATGGTTGTTGTTTTTGATCCATGTAACCTTAATAAATAAGGTTGACTCCAAAAAGCCTAACTCATATATATATATTTTTATATTTTTAAAGACACAGTCTGTAAACAAATAATAGAATAAACATAGAACAAACATACAAATGAAAAACAGTTATTTTCAGTTTTTTCATGTAGGTCTAAACTATAGATTTTCAGGTAGGCTATAGAAATAGTAATCAAATGTAAAATATCACTGCATAGTCTTCACTGTATAAATAAAGATGAACTCTTAATAAAGTTATTCAGTCAAGATTTTTTTTCTGTCTTGTCATCTCGTCTTTTATGGGAACCATAGACTGTATAAAAGTAGAAAATGCTTCCCAGCTGACGAATATTTTCCGGATTTCCGTTTTCACTGTTATACGCTAGGGGGCGCTATTACACATTTCCTGAACGAGTACAGAATCTCCAGATTAAAACACAGGCGAAGATGAAACAGAAACAAGTTAGAAAAATAATGCGATCATCAGCAATAAACAGCATCTAAATAAAAACGGCTGTTATTGAATGAAATGTCGACCCAGGACAAGCTAGACTGAAGTTTTGAGGTGTTGATTGGATGTAATGTTAGTCTTTTACAAAAAAGTGATTTTTCTCAGCTTTTTCATGAAACTTACCCACAACACAAGTGTTGATTAAAAAAGAATGCGTGACGCTTGATATTCTGTGGGCCATGAAACTTGTGAAAATGACTCAAACGCTGGCGGTGACCGGCATATTTCATGTTAACGTTCATTTAAAAGACATAACCGACATTAATTTTGTGTGAATATTTGCGGGCAGTGAGACGCATGAGTGCACTTAAGCTAGTGTTGCAGAGCCGCGCAAGAACCAAACTGAGAGACAGGCTTTTTCTCGTCTATGTGCGCTTTCAGTGATGTTGCAGCACTGGCCCGAGCAGGCAAGTGACAGTTCCGTCTCCTGGCCTGAGTGTCTTTCACGATGGACCCGGGCCATCAGGCGGCCCTTATTGTCGAGCCCTGTAAATAATAAATTGTGAGGAAAGATATGCTACATACTTATTAATATATATATATATAGTAAAAAGCTCATATATACACACATATATATTAGATGATTGTAATTATAATTTAAGATTAACTTAGACAAATCTGTATTTGAAAGTATATGTATTGTGTATTGACCACTGCTTGTGAATCTTCTCGATCTAGAACGTAGAGTTTATTAATAGTGATGGAATTTGTTTGCGGTTGCAGATGACCGCTGTAGTGAATCATCGTCCTATTTTGGCACCTTTCAACATTCATACACTTCGTGTTCACCATTCTTAAGAAAAACAATGAAATCACGCAGGGCTGGAAATATTGAGAAATCTTGTTCTTCAGTCTTGAGTCCCACGAGATGGTTATTGAGGTGGCTGTAATTTGATAAGATGAATAAAGTCTGTGGGCTGAAGGCGACTCAGCACTTTCCCCAGCACTTTTCCGACCTCACTCCTACCTTCACAGAACTTCTGACGGAGGAAAAAAAAATCCCTGACATTGGCAGCAGCGGGAGCCCACCTATCGATTGGGTCATATCTGGGATAGATGATGGATTGGAGGTAATTTTAGGGGCATAAAGGGGGTATCTAGCAGGTTGCAGCCTTCACAAACCAGCCGGAAAGAACAAATGGAGGTAGATGGTGGTCAGCCTCATCATAGTGGGCTGTACGCTAGCCTGTGGCATTCCACTAGAGGGGCGGAGGGAAGAGATGATGTGATTCGCCTCTTAGATCCACCTCCTGATCCATCTATGCTCCGGGGTTGCACCACTTCCCAACATCCCTCAGGATCTTTCCAGACATTGCTCGACATGACTTCGCTTTGGCGCCAGTATTTATTCTCCTTCTTCTTTTCTCTCTCTCTCTCTCTCTCTCTCTCTCTCTCTCTCTCTCTCCTTTAGTTTTCCGTTGTGGCTGTTTCTTTGTTAGGTATTCTTCCAATTTAATTACGAAGGCTTTGAAGTTCCCATGAATAATGGCAAAGTGCACCCTTCCAGAGCCTTCAGCTTTTTATTCAGATCAAAGATAGCTTTTACATCAGCCAGAACTCCTCCCCCCAGCTGAGAACAGTCACAGGGTTTTCAGACACCAGGTGCCAAAGCTCGTCTTTTTGCCTGCTCCCCCGTCAAACACGGGTGATGGAGGCTCCCCTGGATGGGTATTGAGTTGTTGTTGCAAGATGTCAAAAGCTCATTCCAAGGTTGGCACTAAAACCTGCATGCAACATCAGACCCTTTTGTAACTTTAACCTTTCATCTACGGGGCAGATGGCAACAAATAACCGGTACATTTTGCGAACGAAAAAAGCGTAGCTTCTGTTTTATTTATTTGTGCTGCGCCACACAGCACTCATCGACAAACACAGTGCATAAGCAAAGTGCATTTTGTTTGCTGGTTATTTACAAAAAGCATTTATACAGTGGTCCAAAAAAGTGTCCAAAATAATGAAGTGTCTGTGCATTATGTAGCAAAATATCAATGTATATATATATTCTTAAGAAAAACAATGCCCGCTATATATGCACATAATATTATAGCAATAGTATAGTAATTATAATACTATTATATTATACTGTATTATTATAATTTTTATTTTATCAATTGTTTTGCATGAAGGATTGTATGATATGTGGGAACTTGAGAGTAATTAACTTCATACTTCCACTAAAAATAACATTCTTAGTTGAAAGTAATTGAAAAAAAAACATTTACACATGTTTTGTGTAATATTTTTCATTGGATGTGATACAATTGATCATTTTTTGTGTCCAAATATGTTTTGGAGCTGCTGTATAAATGCACTTTATGTCTTGATCCATAGTGTCATCTGTATGACTCTGAACTTTAAACTTTTATCACAAAACTTTTATCACAATAACATGTTTTTCTAATTAAAGAATGTGGTATTAAATTTGAAAAATGTTTCCAGTATTGCATTTCCGTCACACCATCTCACCGAATTTGACATTTATGTTCTCATTAACTTGTCAACTTCTGTCAAGTTATTTGTGGCATATGAAGGCCGGCAACCATATTCAGCACCCAACAAATGCTAAAAGTAGAAGCAGGAAGTTCAGAATATTTCCTTCCTTTTTATGCAGTGACAAGCTGATTGTGTCAGCCACTGGTCAACAGACAGCAGAGAGAAAGAGGGCTGATGTCCCCTGTGTATCAGGCAAGTGTTTTTAGACAAGTAAAGCAGATGCTAAACAAACATACAGTCACACATTGACAGACTGGAGGAGGCATGCTGATGAACAGGGCATGCCGCCCCACTTTGCTTTTCCCATTCCTCTAAGTGGCTTGTCAATTACACTGGGTAAACAGAAGCAGAGTTAGGGAGTAAATCCACCGAAGACAAATATAAAATCGGATCCCTGGAAGATTAAAGGCCACTGAGCCGTGCGAACAAATATTTCAATAAGACAACAGCGTTGAGGTTGGGGCATTAGTTTATATGAATGTGTTTGTGTGGAGTGTCTTTACGATTGCATTCACTGAATGCAAGTGTGTTACATGAAGTAAACCAAATCGTCATGCTAGGACTGGCACAAAAAAAAAGAAACGTTGTAATGTAATGTTATGTTTTCAACTTGTTTTTAGAATGCATATCTTTAATATGAATCTTAAATGGTCAGCCTGAAAAATAGATTCATATGAGGTTTACAGGAAGGGAGTGGAAAGTTTCAGGGGTTTATGGGTAATATAGGAGACTTCTCATTTGGAATGTGCTTTTTTCTTCTTCCTCTTTTTCAGTATCTCTTTTCTTATTGTTACTTTTGCAGACTTCTAATGTTCAGTTTTTTCAGTACTCATGCTGTGCATGCCTAAACAAATAGTTTTAATACTTGCCATGCTTCCGATAACCCCATGATACAGCTCTGGTGCTGTAATGTTCTCCTCGAGCATTGCCTGACTCGACCATGTCATTCCATTAATTCCAAGCCATTAATGAAGGAAAAAAAAGGAAATTGAAAAAGAAACTGTAGCTATCAATCCCTAGTGTTGTTGGCAGGTATATAATGAAGTATTTGAGTCCAATTGAATTTGAACTAATTACACTACCCTCCAGATATTACTTCATCTGTACCAGTCGAATTAATGTAACGCTGCATGTGAGAGACGTACCTCTCGCACCCCGACTCACCTCTGCGTCACACTCCATCACACACTGCACACTCTGAGATAAACATATTCTTATACGCTAAAAACCATGTAAGTACACACACACAGAGTACAGCGCTGCGGCATAGTCACATTCGGAGACAGCCACGGTTTGCTAAGCACCGCAGAAGCCCCCGGCTGGCCAGTCCTCCTTAATTACACATGCAGCACTTTGGAGAGAATGAAAATCCATTATTCACTTCCATTGAAAATATTAGGTCATTTTCATCCCCTGTCACTTTGTAGCGCAGTGCAAGCGTCATACAGGGTTTTTCATTTTGATGTCTTCTGATATTCTAGACTACAGATAACTTGCACTTCTTTGGGCCTCAGAGCTTGCCAAGATTTTAAAAAAAAGACAGGATTGAGATTTGCTGACATAAGATTTTATGCTTTTTTTTTAGGGCTGTTTTGTTACATTCAGGGATGTCCCAATCAAGTTTTTTGTCTGATTAATTTAATATTGAGTATCTGCCAATACTGAGTCCTGTGCTCGGTGCACACTTCAAGTACATTTAAGATATTAAAATTAATCTAGCGATGTACAGACATTGTAAACAGGCTGTGTGGTCACAGTGAAAATGAGACTACTGATATTTGAGTGAAACTTTCTTGTATTTTATATGTACTGTAAGAGGAATATCTGCAACACAAAGATTTGAGGTTTAAGGTTAGAAAGCATGAAGCTTGTGACGTCAGAATGAAAGTCTGCCAGTAAAGTGCGAAGCAAGACGCAACACATAGAGATGCTTTATGGCAATGATGTCTCGCAGTCTGAAAAAAACAGCAAATATACGACTTTCGAGTGATTCTTGCAAAAGTGCACATCAAATATGTTAAACATGGAGCTTGGATTAGTGTGTGACGTGCTAGAACTGGTTCTTGCACATCACACACACACACATTTGAGCTTAATTTTTTCCTTTTAATGGCAGTTGACAAACCAACTTAAGGGTGCATACCACCACCTACTTCACAACACCTGTGTTGACAGCTGACGTTATATAGGCCAGCCGATACCGATTAGTTAATGCTTAATCTGCCCCTATACCGATCCTTGAGGTTGGCTCATGAATCCACAGATTCATTCTTTCTCTTTTCAATGGTGATCCAATTATGAAATTGTGATGTATCCAGTTGTATTGATTTGTGACATGTATTGTGACATGAAAATTCAGTTCATTTAGTTGGTGTCAAAGCACCAAAGTCTACTTTAAATTTGATCCAGTGATTCATTCCACTACGGTTATCAGTGGTATGGTATGGAGTTGGCAAAGTGAATTGATATTAATAATTTGCATCTTTACGTTAATCGTAACATACAATAGCTACAGGGGTAAACAGCTGCCATTAGTATCTGCATGGTTGATGGAAAAATACTGCAGTTTGTGACTGAAAGTGCAATGTGAAGAGACCTGCAGGATTAGTTGGGTGAAATTGGGTGCGAATCAAACATTTACAGCAAATCAAGTGTTTAAACTGCCTAAGATGATACTCCTTATGTACCATTTCCTGCAAGGCCATTTATTCTCTCTGAATACTTTTTCATTTTGTTCGTGTGTGTTTCTCGGCTCACCCTTTCTTTAAATGTGTGTAAAACAGGCCATTCCTCATTAGAAACGGCCTTATCAAAGCGCCTGCCTGGCCTGATACTGCTCAATATTCATCGGTCCAGAACTTCATTTTCCTCTAAAAATCACGTAGCTCTTCCTCTTGCTCTCTCTCTCCCCTAGCATTGAATATGCAGGCTTCCTGATGAGGTTGCGTAATGATTATTTAATGCTGGCATAATTGCTTAAGGGGCTTCTTATGCTCCTGTACTTACTGGCATGATACATCAGCATCATTACCGGACCGATTGGCCTCCGATCACATGCCCGTGATCATCACGATCTGTGCGCTTCAACAGGGGTCCACTCACATACTATGACACGCAGCGAGCATCATCCTCTAAACTGGACTGACGGGTGGGAAAATATCTTTTTTGTGTGTGCAGATGAATGAATCATGTATGACCGTGAGATATGCACTTTCAAGTACATCCACTGGATTTCTTAGAGCATGTGGAGAGTTGGAGAGAGAGTGGTCTCCACCCATCAGGACCTCTGTTTACACTGAGAAGGAACATCCCATCCTTTCATAGTCTTTAAAGTTCTGTCTGTTCATATAAATGTAGTTGGGCTTCATGTTGGTTTTGACTGAAATCCTGCTGCAAATTCAAATTTCACATCTGTAATGTTCAAAATGGTTCAAATTCAATACCTGCCAAAAGATTCATAGATTTACTCTGAAGGAGGGAAAGAGGACTTGAGGATGGGAATTTTTTTAATTGGACCAGTAAGCAACCATCTAACGAACACCCTAGATACCGCATAGTAATGTGCTAAAATAAACACTCAGAACACCTTGGCAACCAACCAATCCACACTACCCTAGCATTGCGTGGGAAAACACCACTAACATTTTCTTCACCACCCCAACCTACTTTTATTATTATTATTATTACATGAATGAAATGTTCACAGGAAAACTATTTTCCATGTGCTTTGTAAGTGCGTCCCCAAACAACAAGAGCTTCCCGTTGTGCACAGATCTCTTGAACACTCATTTGGTTGGAGATACTTCTGTCTTTTAAGATGAGCGAGATTATTGGCATAGCGGGCACAAGGGAGAATATGCAGTGGTAGCATGTCATGTCAAGTGTCTCCATTAAAACAAATCAAATGAGTCAAATTGTCATTTGATGTCCAGGTGTGCCATGCATGCCAATTAAAGACTGTGTTTGTGTGAATACTTTAAATGTTTGCATGTACTGAGCTGTCCTTGGTTTTCACTTATTAATGTCTTTGGACATTGGAAACTTATTTTTTAAATATGCTCAAGACGTGGTATTGATATATACGTACAGTGGCGTCTAAAAGTCCCATGCTTGCTTTGCATATTTTGCAATTTAATACAAATGTTTTATTATATACAATTTGAGTGAAAATTTGAATGAAAAAAATGCTAATTTTATCACATTTTTGGTTAGTTCCTCTATTAATGACAGCTGCACTCAAACGGCATAAATGCCACAGGTTTGTGTAAAACCTTATTATCATGTTCTCCAGCAGAACACCATTTTGTTCTTCATTGGAATGATTGCTATGTTTGTTTTGTGTGTGTGCTGTTTTTACATTTTTAAGTTTAAATGGGTATTAAAAAACAATCTGAGACCATTTGATCCAATGTCTGTTCCAATGTTTGTGGTTTGAAAGGTTTGTGTCACGTTCCAGACTGATACTCATACGATTTCCTGTATCCCTGTGGCATGTGAGTTTCTCCCCCCATCGGTTCGATAGTCAGTACCACAATAACATTGACCAGAAGCGACCCGCTGCCACTCTCCCTCTTCACACCTCTTTATCTCCATCTCTCTCTCTCTCTCTCTCTCTCTCTCTCTCTCTCTCTCTCTCTCTCTCTCTCTCTCTCTCTCTCTCCAGTAATCTGTCTTCACTTTTGTTCCTCCCACCCTGTTCCTTGTAATCTCTCGTCTTTTAAAGCCTCATAGCTGGCTTCCTCTCTCTCTCCCTCTGTCTTTCTTTCTGTCCCTCTGTAGTGCCAGTTCTTCTCCTTTTTTTCCTTTACAAGGATCAATTTAGCCCAACATGATCCTCGGTGTGCACAGCTAATTCCGTGGAGCTCACGCAGTTCTGCATTGTGTCATAATCGGTGTGAAATTGATTTATGGCCCCTTTTCCACCCTCTAAACAGCTGCTGAGTGATGCCTCCTGTCATAATCATTCCATCCTCTAGCCCCTTCTCATCTTTTTCAACCACTCCTCTCCGGCGGTCCGCCGCTGCACAGATTATGTATGATGAGATTTCCTCTCACGTTTATAACATGATATCTGAGAGAAGCCGAGTTTCTTCTTGTGCCCCTCGCTCTCTCTACCCATGCTTGCTTGTTCAGTTGCTCACTATCTCTGGTTTTTGTGGCTTCAAACATGCCTGCATTATTAATGGAAGTTTTACTAATTCATCTGAATGGGGGAGAGGGGGTGAGTGTGAGAGACTGTTGGTTGAAGACCGCCACTCTCAAAAGTTTGGTGGTGGTACAGAGCGAGCTGTAGCTAGTCTAGAGAGCTGAAGTCTTGAGAGCCCGCATAACTTCATCAATTATGGAAGCGGGCGACATTTTTCAGGCCGTTTTTGTGGCTTATTGGTGTGGAATATAATGTGCTTTTCCCTAGTGTTGTCCAGGTGAACAGATGAACACTGACAGACTGGCGATATAAATGCCACTGAGTGAAATCCAGAAATGCCCAAGTATTCCAATGTCGTGCCTGTCCTTCCCCCCCGTCGTACTCTTTTATTGCTATTCCATTGGCTGTCAAATGTGTTTTCTTTAGGGTTTTAATCAATTATAAAATATATATTTTTATATGTATATGTATTATATACATATATTTAGTTGGCTCGCAGATCATCAGTTATTTTGTTTATCAAAGGGCTCTAAGCTAAACGAAATATCGCCATAAATTCAGGCTTTCTGGTCAGGCATTACAAAAAACTACACCATGGGGTCGAAATGGTTTGGAATTTATACAGGAGCAGTATGATTTGGCACAAAATAACAGGAGGAGGCTGGGCTTTGGATCCAGATGTGGTTATAGTCAGACAGATTAAATATAGACTGGTAGAGTTGGAGAGAGAGGGGCTGGTCAAGGCAGCTCTCCTCCTCTCCTCTCGTTTCTCCTCAGAAGAGCTGAGAGAGTAGAGTGTGGCCCCTGAGGCAGAACTCCCAGCATCCAAATCGGACAGGCGGTGCTGAATGTGCAGGAGCTGTCAGGTGCTATGGCTTGTAACATGAGTTAGTGCTGCTATCAGAAGCACTGTGTGAGTGTATAAGAGAGAGAGATAGGGAAGGCAAGGCAGGGACCGAGACTGCTGCTAGGACCCATAGCCGCTCTCCACCAAAGCCCAGCTCATACATTACTAATGCTCCAAGCAATACATGTCTCATTCATAATAGATAACCCCACATGCACCTGCAACGTATATCATACACACTATAAAGAGGTCAGCTATTCACTGGCTCTGGCTACGGGCCACGGACCATGGAGGTTTGGGGGCCCATCTGTAAATTAGCCATCAGCTTCACCTCAGTGTGCGTGACAGTCCACAACATGCTGGCCATGCTTGGGCAGACCGGCCGCCAGCCCGACACGTTATGCCCGCCCGGGAAAATTAGCTCCCCACCCACCCCCTCCCAACCAATCACCTCCAGCCCTCTCGGTTCATGTCTCACAGGCCTTTGCGCTCGAAGACAATTTACGGTAATTGAGAGAAGGCGAAGCTCGCCTCATATGGCGCGGAGGAAAATTGCCTGCGCAGGGCTGTAAATTAGCTAAGCAAAGGGGATTCAGGAATTACGTCCGCACGGCGGGAAATGAGCGTTTATCAGGCTGAAAAAGCACTGGTGGTGGACGGTTAGCAGGGTTTGGGCTGGCCAGCTGGGCGGTGAGGGGTGGAGGACGGGGGGTCTGCAGACTGGACAGGTCCATTGACACAGGGTTAATACTGCGGTGAATAGGCCCAGTAATGGAGTTTGGCTGATGGGGAGCAGTTTCCGGGGAACAGATGCCTCCCCCCATTCCATTTTACACCAAATCCCCCTCTTTTTTATTGTCTTTTCTAAACAGATCCAAATCAATTAGGCAATGAAGCTAACAAAAAGAATTTATTGGGCATCTCACCGTTAGATATATGGCAGATCGGAGTGTTTATGTATCCGTCTGGATCAGAAGGATCCATTCAAGTGTATTCATTCTGCATTTAAACAAGCCACAAACCAAACAAGCCCTTTTTAAGATGAAATAATACCTCGAGTAATTGATCTGAATCCCATGGCAGTGCCACAAAGCGTACTGCACTGTCAGAAGATATAACGTTGACCGAGATGCATTTGCATTAGGTTGCATATTTGCATGCGTGTCGGCACGCGCATTTCTGCATATACTACGTCTAAGCCCGCATTTGCGCCGAACCGCTCCGCGCAGGCACCAAACAAACAGAGGATCTGAGCCATCTATTATTTACTGCATTTTTATTTACCCCATCAAACAGCTGCCACCAACAATCAGACGCCAAATGAGTGTAGTTTATGGCCGAGAAAGCAGGGCCGAGGAATAAAGGTAGGCTTTATCTGAGGAGGGGCTTTAATTGCTTGCGCTTTAATGGTCAGAGAGGACGGGGAAGTTGGACTGCCTTGGGATGCGTGGAGCGGCCAGCGCATCACGTGACTTTTCAAATCACTTTTGGATCAGAGAGCGAGAATGAAAGAATTGTTTTTGTGCTCGCAAAATTGGGGGAAAAAAACAACTAGGCATATAAATGTTTTTGTTTGGTGAGGTCAATTATTGTGCCACCGGCGAGAAGAAAACCATATAAATGTTGAATTCAATAAAGCCAATAAGCGCGGAGGTCCTGAAAATATTGTCATGGTCATCTCATATGAGCTCTGCTCTGGAGTTTACACTTTATGAAGTTTAGCCAGCTTATTATGTAGATCTTTAGGTTCCCGTTTTCTTCATCAGGAACCTGTAGCCCGCTTGTGTTTGCAAGGAGAGTAAACATCCATATGCTATGGGGTGGCTGGTATTGTGTGTGTGTGTGTGTGGGGCTGTCAGGCTTTTAGTAAGTGTGTCACATCTGCTCCTCATCCCATTACAAAACTGCACAGCTTTCTAATGGCTGTCTTTACACCTGTACAAACCCCAGCTCTGACACACACTTTTCCCCATGCACTCTGCAACATCATAAAACAGTTCTGTGTACACACACTCACACACACACACACACACACACACAGCTCTTCTCCTGTCCTTCAGTTTGAGACCCTCGCTCTGATTGTTTCTGCCCTTTTTTAGAATAGTCTGAAATATTTATGTGCTGCTACAAGTGCAAAATGCTGTACTACTTAACGGATTAATATTTTATTTTGCGCTAAACTAGGTGCAAACGTGTGAAGCCGTAGCAGGAGCCGGATTGGATTTTTCTCTCGGGTGTGCCTATCGAGTCTCTGGTTGGCCGCATGTTGTTTGCACTTCCTGCCCTTGTTACCAAGACACATGACAGTGTGACCCCAGCAAAACACAGATTAATTATGTAAAACTTGCAAAGAACAAGTTTTTTGTTAAATGTTCCTTTAAATAGCTGTTTTATTGTTTTTTTTTATTGACATTATTTTCTCATGTTGTTGCTTTTCTGTGGAAAATGAAAGAAGAATTGTGGATTTCTGAAAACGCAATTTCTGTCAATTTCTAAAAAGGATAAGAAAAGAAACATAAAAGAAACACACTGTATTACACGTTTTAAAAATCATACAATTGATAAGGAAAACATAGGTGGAGTTTAATAGCAGTCGTCAATGTCAAAATGTTCGAGAGGGCCAATCAAATCAAAGAAGGTGGGTCTTACTGTCACAATTAGAGTTTGTGGAAAGATGTAAGTATTAGACAACTGTTCTACGATAAAAATGTTAAACCGAGATCTAGTGATGCAAATAACTTATTTATCCCGTTTTGAATTGAAAATGTGATCATGAAATAACATGTGATTCATGTAATACATAAATTAATGTGATGAGACAAGAAATGTTTGCATTTTCAACATATTAGACATACAAATTAGTGTCCAAAATTTGCAAATAGTTTAAATTGATTACTTCATAACTACAATTAGACCTAGAACTTCTTTTAACATTCTTATCCCCTTAATTCCATCAAATCCCTTTATTATTACTGTTATTTATTTAATAATAAATCCCCCCTCCCCCCAAGCACAAAAGTGAAACCTATGATGAAAAGTGATCGTTCATTGAATTTGACACTTGAATGATATTTCAGAGATCAGAAATTATCGACTTTTTGTGATACAAAGCTATCATATGGCTTCAGATGACTTTGAATGTAGCGCACGTGGTCACATTAACTACTTTTATGATATTTTATGATTTTATTTAGATGAAGAGACTTCAGAAATAACAGAATACATGTTTGGAGTGTGGATAATGATTGATTTATATATTTAGTGATTTATTTATCTCTTTAAGATTTTTTTTTATTAAGAGTTTTATTTGAATTGAGTGGTATAAAAATAACCTACATCTAATTACACAAAGTATACATAAGTACAGTATGCTAAACAGTACGGGAAGGTTTGTTTTGTCAGCCAGGATCTTCAGGGTGTTTTTTTTATTTTTTTTTATAAATTCCTTTAGATTTATTTCTTTTATGTGTGTTTCTCCTAAGTTTCTATAGAATTCTTCTTTTTCAGTCACTCTACATCTTGCAAATAAACTGAGCAGTTTTGCCTGCTCGTTCCCATTATGATATTCATGAGTTATCCTCTTTTTTTTGTACCTCACTGTAGCTCGCACTTGGCTTGTCACCTCCAGTCATCGCAGTGCTGTCTGCACTTTCAGTAGAGTTGGTGCAATTCTGTATGAAACGCAGCTGTTTGAGTGAGGCTCTGTCAGTCTTTCTCTCCCCAGCGGATGCACTGTGACTCGTTCCAGGAGTAAGACGGCAGTTCGAGGCAGCGCTGAGGCAGAGGATGCCGTACTAATGAGTGGATGAGAATGCGTGTTGGTAAACAGTCGAAAGAAAGAGAGAGATAGAGACATAGACAGACTATGTGAGAGGGAGAGAGTGAAACATAACATAAACACACTTAAAGGAACAGTTCACCCAAATATGAATTTTCTTACCCTCATGTCATTCCAAACCCTTATATTTACTGCACATACTTCTTCAGTGGAACACACACAAAAAAGAAATGTTGAATTATATACTGGTTGCTTTTTCATGCAATTGAAGTGAATAAGGACTGGATTTTTAAAGCTTCGAAAATGACCCAAAAGCACCATAAAATCCTTATAAAGTGGCTGTGACTAGTGCACTTTTTTTTTCAAGGCTTCTTAATCTTTTTGGCATCTTTCATGGCCAGTTCGTTGAATCAGGTCAGATTTATAATCAAATCTTTGAATATCATTTAATAATGACATCAATTTCAGTCTTTTTCTAAGACAAAGCTATTGTATGAATTTAGATGGCTTGAAATAAAGCGCACTAGTCATATGGGCATTTTTATGATACTTTTATAGTGCATTTATTTTAAAGCTTGAAAGCTCAAGTGTCCATTCATCGTAATTGCATCAAAAAATAAAAAAATCATTTTGTGTCCCACAGAAGAAAAAAAGCCAGATGAGTGAGTAAATAATGACAAAATTCTCATTCTTTGCTGCATTATTGCTTTGAAGGAAGAGGGATGGTAAGGCAGGTTCGTAAACATCAGCAGGAATGTGTAGGCCGACCAGATGAGAAGGCTGTTTGTTTTCTCTGAATGAGTGAATGTGTCGTGCCCTTCCCTCATCAGTTACTCCCTGTATATTACGCTTTATTTCTTTTGAATCGATGAGAGCAAAGGTCCATAATAGCTGTCTTTGAATAGATGCAGTGCGTAAGGCAATTTTTGCTCATTCTTTCAAGACCCCAGAACCACTCTTTGCCATTCTTCTCCCTCTCTATATCTTTCTCCCTAGTTGTGTACCCCTGCAATGTCCACTTCCATTTTCTAAAGTGTCACCTTTGGCATTTCTTACAGGAAATTAATTTGATTGGTTGGAAAGCTTGCCAGTCAGTATTTTAGGCTGAAGTTACTAAAATGTTTCGGGGTCTACAGTAGACTGGAAACAGGCCAGTGTGTGTGTTTTTGTGGGACTGCCAGGGGTCGTATGACCTGTACACACTGTCTGGAGATCTGTCTAGAGTGGAGCAGGTTTGTATAATATCAATTATTTTATATCAAGCATATTTCTTAACCACAGTCTTGCAGCATAAAGTCACCTTATTGAAACTTATTCTGGCGAGAAACCTCACACTTAGACCATTTCACTGATAGAAAAAGTGAACAACTGTTTGATGGTTTTGTCAGAAATAAGTTATAATACAATGCTCAGTTCACAAGCGTGTGTGTGTGTCTTGATAAACCGTTATGAGGACAAAATGCCCCCACAAATATGGCGATATCCGAAGTCCATGTAGGGACATTTTTGGGTCTCCATGAGGAAAAGAGCTTATGAATCAGACTAAATTATGGGGAGGAGTTTTGAAATTCTCAAAATGCATAAAGTTTTCTGTGATGAGTAGTTTACGGGTAGGGTTAGGGTTAGGGGATAGAAGTTTGTGCATTATAAAACCCTTATGTATGTGAAAAGTCCCTATAAAACATGCGTCCCTATAAAACATGGGCGATATATCGAATATTAGCGATAATATCGCAAAAATCTTGACGACGATGTAAAATTTGAAAATATCGTGAATATCGAATATTTCATATTCAACATGCATACTTTCGCAAAAAACATTACCAGATAACTCAGAGGTCTGCTTTCACCATTCACTAAACATTGGAAGCAGAAGAGTTAAATATATACACGCAGCGTATGACAAAGAAAGCATCAGAAACATGCGCACATGAGAGAAATAGTAGCGCGGCGCGGGACTCTAACCTAAAGCGTGCGCGCACACGCCTTTCAGACAACATACGATCGAGATTCAGTTCTTTCATGGATTATTGGGTTTCAATGGTCAAACAAATGTAAAAATGCACGTCCTGGCGAGTATTCAGGATTTAATGTTCATCAAACAACAATGAAAAATCGAAAAACTACCCCATGCTTGGCTAAACAACTTTAATATATTTATTAAGAATCAGTGTAGCCTATAGTTAATTTATAGAGTGAAGACGAAGCAGGTTTTTTTATATTTGATTTATTTCTTGTCTTGCTACTGTTAAATAGACCCACTGTAGCTGAAAATAAAGCACTGTTTTTTGTCATATTGTTTGTAATTTGCATGTTTTGCTTATAAAAAAAAGATAATATTTAAAATCTATATTGTAATTACATTTAAAAAAATATTAAATTACTCGTATCATGATTTAAGATTTTGGTCATCCCAACCTGTTCAGTAAACATAAACATTTTCTATTTAATTTGGTTCTATCAAAATAGTTTTTGTTTTTTTTAATGGGAGCAAAAGAAAATATTTGTATTTATTTAAAAGCAATTACAAACACATCGAGATATATATCGAATATCGTAAAAATGTTGAAAATATCGAGATATATATTTTTTTTAGATATCGCCCAGCCCTAGTTTGTACAGTATAAAATGCATTACATCCCACAAAGATAGTAAACCGGACGTGTGTGTGTGTGTGTGTGTGTGTGTGTGTGGACTGGTAATCCCTACAGTATGGGGACAAAATGTCCCCACAAAGATGGCAATATCCAAAATCCTTGTCCTTGTGGGGACATTTTTGGTCCCCATGAGGAAAACATCTTATAAATCACACTAAGTTATTTTTTTTGAAAAGTAAAAATGCAGCATGTCTCCTGTGATGGGTAGGTTTAGGGGCAGGGGCAGTGTAGGGGGATAGAAAATACGGTTTGTACAGTATAAAATGCATTACGCCTATGGAATGTCCCCATAAAACATGAAAACCCAACATGTGTGTGTGTGTGTGTGTGTGTAAGAAATAAACTAAAATAATAACTTTTGAAAGTTGCCTAAAGTTATCCAATACATTTTTTTTGTGTGTGTGCAATATGGTCAGTGGTTGTATAGGTCTTTTAAAACAGTGGCTCTATTAAAAGTCAAATATTGACAGGTGTCAACTGCACATTGTAGGTTGGCGGTTATGCAAACTTATTTTGTATTGGTTGTGTGACCTTTTTTGTGTGAAATGCAAAGTTTTCACCTCTCTGTTCTAGTGCACTTCTTTGCGTAGAGCCAGTGGTGGATAATTACTGTCTCTAAAGGTGATCTGCTGAAGTGTTTCAGACCCTGCAGTGCACTGTGGGCCGCTGCAGCCAATGGATTGTGTCCAGCGGACAGTAATGTGTGTGTGTGCGCACAGCAGAGGTGATAAGGCTGTCACGGACACTCAACTCCGGCTGCAGGCCTGGATCAGGGACCAGAGGCTGAGGAATGCTGGGATACCGTCTCTCTCTGGTAGGACAAGTCCTAATGTAAAACAGCAGGACAATAAAAAGACAATGGAGAGCCATGATAGCCTTGGCTCCCCGGCGTGCCTTCTGAATGGGGGCCGGAATGGCAGCGTTGACGATCGATGGCGAGAGAGGCAGAAATCGAGGGGGGTTTGGGGGAGTTGAAGGCTGCTGATTAGGGGGACGGCAGACAGCAGAGCGCCACCACTTCACAGAGCCTTTATCTCTCTCTCCTTTTCGCTCTCTGCAGCCTTTCTTTCCGCACACTTTGGGTACTGTTTACCTGTTACTCCCCATGGCATTGCGGTGACATGGCATTTAATAGACTCCCCGGTGTGAAACAAACTACCTCAATTAATTCCTCAGTCTCGGCCCTGGCCTCTGCTGAGCCACTCACACCAGTAGCCCCTCTGGCTTTCTCGGTGTGTGCGCGCATGCACGTGTGTACGTGTCTGTCTGTGTACATCCCTCAGCGTATGAATGCAACAGAGCCCCTGTGTATGCGGTTGTATGATTTATTTTATTTTCCCTCATAGAAGAGAGACACTCTTGATAAGTACAGCTTTGGCTATGATTTCATCCTCATTTAAGATACACAGTCAACACTTAATAGGGATGGCCAGTGTGGCAGAGTTTCAGACAAATTTGTACTTTGTACCTTTTTGTTGAAAAATACACATAAGTATTTCTCAAGAAACATTTCTTATTATTATCAATGTTGAAAACAGTTCTGCTGCTCAATCATTTTGTTTAAACCGTGATCTTTTTTTGTCACGATACTTTGATGAAAAGACCGTTCAAATGAACAGCATTTATTTGAAATATACATATTTTGTAATATTATAAATATCTTTACTGTCACCTTTAATCAAATTAATACATCCTTGCATAATAAATGCATTTATTTATTTTAAACATAAAATAAATAAATGAACTCTGGTCCTGGAGGGCCACTGGCTACGTTTACATGCAACCAAATAATCCATTAGTAATCGGATTGATGGCTCAATCGGACTGAAAAGCCTTCTTGTAAACACCTTAAATCGATCCAATTGAGCTCTATCCGAATTAAATTTCGATCCGATTGAGAGAACATGTAAACACTTGATCGGATTTACAACTAAAATTGAAAGGACTGCGCATATGCAATGACGCAGAAATAATGTAATGCCGTATAACGCGCTGTTCTTTCTGTTGAATAAAGTGTCATAAATGAGTGTCCTTTCATTCTAAAACTCTCCTTTCACTCTCAGCGTCTGTGAAGGGGAGCAGGACAACATCCCACCAGTCCTTGTTTCGGATTCCCATCCACAGACGACTGCGTGTGAAATAGATTCATTTTTACTGCGTGATAAATATAAGCAGTACGGCAAAACGGTTCATATATGCTCATTGTCTCCAAATTATGACCAGAAATTGATAAATATTAAGTCTGCTGTTTAAGCAAATAAAAAAACAACGTAGGAGAATATTTATTATGCGCAAACGGTGGGAAACTCTGCAAATTTGTGCAGTGCGCATGTCAAAAAATCTTTTCCGTTTGAAGCTTAAGACATAAAAAAACGCACATCAACCTGATCGCTTTGTTTAGCGTTCATGTAAACACTACATTCGAATTCATTCATTGGAAGGAATTCAGTCGGATTGAAACAAAAGTTGTGCATGTAAACATAGCCTCTGTCTTGCAGAGTTTATCTCCTACTCTGATCGAACTCACCGGTTTTGAACTTTCTAGTGGTCCTGAAGACCTTGATCAGCTTGTTCATGTGTGTTTCATTTGGGTTTAAGCTAAACTCTGCACGACAGTGGCCCTCAAGGACTGGAGTTGTATATGAACACACCGAATCTACTTTTTAACATGGGCATTTAATTTCAAAAACATGAATAGGGAATTTAGGAAGTAACACTCTTTTGGAAAGGCTTTCCACTAAATATTGGAACATGGGTTCGAGATTTTCTCATTTTCAGATGAAAGAACATCAGTGTTAAATCTCATCTCAGAGGTGTTCAGTGGTGTTCAGTTATGGGTTTGTTCAGGCCAGTGGAGTTCTTCCATTCCAGACGTAGTAAATAATTTCTTTATGGACCTCGCTTAGTGTGCAGGGGCATTGTGAGACTGGAAAATAAAAGAACCCTTCCCAGACTGTTATCACAAACTTGGATGCACACAAATCTCTAGAATGTCTAGCATTAAATTTAGTCTTTGCTGGAATTAATCACCATAGCCAAACCCATTAATCTTGGCCATGTAGTGTATTCATCAGATATTTTCCTCCACAAAGATCCTTAATTGCCCTCCACAGATTGTTGAATCTTAGATGTTGGCAGCATTTTCTTGCATCAAGAGGATAATAAGATGGCTAAGTCCCTTCATCATTCTCCGTCTGCGCTTTCCGCACATAGGAGGATGTGAGGGCTTGTTGGCTGCTTGTCAAGAAGGAATGGAGTCCCTTGTCTCTGTACCTGTGTGTTTGTGTGTGTATTTTCAGGATATGCCCAAATCCTGAAGAGCGGCATGCTGGGATACTCCCGACACCACCCTCCCAAACAAAGATAAACATGAAGTAAATATACAACACGCGTACCCGACCTTGAGATCTTCTTTGAGGATGATCTCACCTTCTCAATGGAATGAGCTGGTATGTGTGTGTGTGGCGGGGGTGGTGCTGGCAGGCCAGGCTGCACCCTATCCTGGGGCTTGACCATCTGGGTTTATTGACCGGCTGCTCTGTGATTCCAGAAGCCTGCTGAAGAGAGAAAGAGAGAGGGAGGAGTGAAGAGAATAAGCCTCAATCTTAACTTGACGGTTTCTGAGCGTCGCTGCTTTGTGTTGATTTCGTTGAACCGCCTTCCTGGGGGAGAATGTCTCCCATGAGTCCTCGAATGGTACTTGAATTTTAACAAGAGCCACCTCCAAAGTGAGGGAAAGATTGGGGGTTATACTCCACTGTGTGTGTGTGTGTGTGTGTGTGTGTGTGTGTGTGTGTGTGTGTGTGTGTGTGTGTGTGTGTGTGTGTGTGTGTGTGTGTGTGTGTGTGTGTGTGTGTGTGTGTGTGTGTGTGTGTGTGGGGGGAATGCTGACTCAATCCATCAATGATTCAACAGGACAGGGGAGCACTAGGGGCTCTGTAACTGCCCTGCCAGCACTCCTGGTCTGAGGCAGAAACCTTATCTCCCTTGGGGTCCGACCGGCTCATGCGCCTGGGACCCTTCAAGGTATAGACTCCGGCCTTTAGGAGGACACACACACAGAGATAGCGGTTTGCAGTCTGACACAGTACTGACCGCATCTCTCAGAGGCACATAAGAGAAGATACACCATCTGCTTTGGCGCTGACACTGAGACCCATCTACATATGCACTCATACACAAACTTAGAGACCCCGCCGCTTATCTACCCATCAACGCCTTTTATTTCAAGCTCATAGACCGCTAATTTCACTCATTTTGTTTGATTGAGCACATGACCTAAAGATCAAACTGTTTATAACTGCTTTGTCTAACCAACCATTTCCCGCTGGAGTTCATTGTGAGGCAAATCAAAGCAAATTGCGGCTAATATTCATGATCAATCACCTGACGTGTTCTCTGAGGCTATGAAATGAGTTTTAGCTGTGCCTGAATTGTATATTGAACCTCTAAAATGATTTTTTTAAAGACATCTTGAAAAAGCTTCATATTGTATATGCACAGTCATGCGTTTGCCTCTCTCCCTCCAACAGCTCGCTAATATGTGATTAATTGAGGTCTAATTAGCGGTTAGTTAGCACTTAATTAGTTCCTCATTCTTGACCATTGAAATAAGATGATGGAGCACATACCGTGCAGCCTGCTATCAATCCATTTATCATCAACAAGGATTTTTAAGGGCTGCGTAAAAGTAGCTTTCTTCTTTTAATTTTTTGTAATAGCAAAAATAAAATGTTGTAAATCGGAAAAATAGGTGTTTTGAGTAATCACATTTATTGTTGTTATTTATTGTACATAATACATTTTTGTTGTATTTGTTTTTTAAATCACCAAGGCTGCATTTATTTGATCAAAAAATCAGTATTATTGCAATGTTAAAATAGCTGTTTTGCATTTTAAATACTCATCATCATTACTCCTTCAGTCTTCAGTGTCACATGACTCTTCAGAAATCATTCTAATATACTGATTTGGCGCTCCTTTTTTTATTATTATCAATGTTGAAGGCAGTTAATATTTCTGTGTAGCCGTGGTTATCAAAACCAACCCACCACTGACCTGTTGATGTACTTCAGGTTGCGACCAATGTATTTTGTGTGTGTATATTGAGTTTCTGTGTGTGCAGGAATGTTTTTTCCTTTGTTTTTTATTTGCTATGCATACTCCTACATTACCGGCTCTCCTCATTTTTCCTCCTCCTCCCCTCCTTTGAAAGTCAAGTGGCTTTCCATTTTCAAATTGCTTCCTACTCCTTTGTGAATAGAATCGAATTACTCTGAAAAGCCCTGATTGATTCTTTCTGAACACAATAGTTTTCATCGTTTAAGCCAATAGCAGCTGCTCACTCTCTCTTATATTGCCTATTGAGCCAGACCCGAGTCCTGCTGGTGGTCATTATAGTGCATTCTGAATGGGTGACTGGTAAAAAAAGGGGGGAAAAACGTAGGTACAAGTAACGGATTGCAGGAAGGTAGGGGGTTTGAGCTTAATGAGAAGACATTTCCGGGGTCAAGAGTTCGCTCTTTCTACGTTCATATAGTCCCTTCATGCCTCCGTTAATTCAACACAGTTGCAGTTTTTATTTGGCTGCGGCGTGTGCAGTGAAAAGCCGCTCGTTCTTTAATAGAGCTGTGGAGAACTCGTCTGGATCCAGCCCATTGCATATTCTAATTTGTTCAAGGAGCAAAGCGCCATATTGATCATCCCCCACCCCAGAGAGAGAGAAAGCGAGGGAGAGAGGAAGTATCTGGCTCACAGTGTAGGCTTTTGAATGCGACGCATACCTCAGAGGCTCTTTGAGTTTTGACCCCGTGCACTGAGTAATCTCCTGAGTGGGCTTTGTAGTGCAGCCATCTCTAGTGTAGCCTGGAGCACCAGCCCACCCATGTCCACAACGCCTCTCTCTCGCCTCGACGTGTGTACGGAGCACACTCTGGGTCACCGCAACCGTCGCCGTGTAGGGTGATGCTTTAATCAGTTTTATGGCTGTTGTATCATTCAGTTCGAAAATAAATAACCAAATGTAGTGCTGCTTTCCTACTTCGCTTTTGAAGAGATATCTGTGTGTGTGCACGTACTAGCCCTGCCAGGGTGCTGCAAGGCAGGCAGCCTAATGGTTTGGAGCATATATATTTAATGGGAGTGGTGGAAAGCTGTAGAGAGTGTGTGGTTTATGGATCGGCTCCTGGTAACAAACCCACAGCTGTCAGAGCGGAAACCAGGGGAAGGGAGAGATATGGAAGAGGCCCGGTCCCCACTGCGACCCTGCCGGACCCGGTCCACGTAGACCGCTGTGAGGCAGGAAGGGGGGACCAAGCTGTTTTCCTGTTCCAGAGGGTCTAGTTGGGCACCGAGAAGGCTGGGAAGAAATGACAACCCACATGCCAGTGGACAGGGGGAAACGGATTCATCGCGACGCAGTGTGGGCTTGGCACCCGATCAGTTTAAAGAGGAAACACCTTTTGTCACGTTAGCAGCAGGTTTGTGGGTAGATTTGGAGAGTGGCCATTTAGAGATGCCCAATTCAGCTGGCAATATATTGGTAAGATCTTGATTAGCATGTTAAAGGGATAGTTCACCCCAACAATTTACTTAATGTTTATTCAGCACAAAAGAAAAAAGTGTCATTCAATTTTAAAATGTACACATACATTTTGTTTAGTGCTGGGCAATCGATTTATCGCGTGTACGATGTTATATTTATATAAATGTTACAAACATATATACAGTATATACATGCAAATATTTCTTAAATATATACATGAAGGAGTGTATATATATATATATATATATATATATATATATATATATATATATATATATATATATATATATATATATATATTTAATGTGATAAAGTTGGTTAGTTGATTGCCCAGCACTAATTTTGTATATGCAACATACATGGAACAGTAACATGCGTGCATATTTATACATAAAATATTAAAAAATACTAAATACCATTATATACAATTACCAAAGCCTTAGAGAAAAAATCAAATACATTTGGAAATCAATTCAATATTTTGTCAATTAGTCAGTTAATTCAATATTCCAATAATGGAATAATAAAAAATAAATGAATAAAACAATATATATATATATAATTACTTATTTAGGTGTATGTTTGTATGTGTATATATATTACACACACAATTATGAAGACTGTTGGGGTCCAAACAACAAATATCAGAAGCAGAGTGTGAAGGCCTGTTTAAAAACAGAAATGTGAAAAATGAGGGGTCAGTGTTGTTTGGACCCCAACAGTCTTTATAATTTAGTTCTGCTGATAAACAAAATTGAACATGACTGTGAGTAAAGGAGGACAGAATTCTCATTGGGTGAATTATCCCTTTAAGAAGGACGAAACTATTTTACTTTTTCCGCATCATGTAATTAAGGTGATGTTCTTCGAGGTCATAGTTTATATGTAAATCATTGACAAATGTACACCAAGCGAAACGCCCCCAATCATGTTGTTGGAATGCAGTTGGACTGAATGGGCAACAGACGCTGGGTTTTAGTGGGCTGAGACACGGCAGAGGGGGGCAACATCTCATCACCATGGTTACGCCAGTTACCTCGCAGAGCCTCCTGTGAAATGGGCTGAAGCTCAGAAGTTTTTTAATTTGCCACATCATAAAAATAAAGTCCATTTTCCACTTCAGGAACCTTAAGGGCTGACAAATATTATTGGGAAGAAGTGACAAAGGCGGAAACGGCAAAAGGAAGGCAATTTTTTTCTTTCATTTGTTTTATGGGTGGCACCCACCTTAGTGTGCAGAATGGGAGGTGACTTCGTCCGGCTGTGACTGAGCCATGGGAGAGAAAAAATAGATTTTATGTACAGGCAACAAGCCATTCCGACAATCTGTTACCTTTTCCTGCTTTGTGCAATTCCAAAGTACACCGTGAACACACAGTATGGAGTGAGCATCTATTTCTGACTCTGGTGCTCAGCCAGAAAAACCATGGATGAGAGACTGGATGTCTGAAGGCTTCTCACATTGAAGTTTCACTCATTTACATTTAATCATTTAGCAGACGCTTTTATCCAAAGCACCTTACAGATGAGGAAAAGCACAAGCAATTTATCATACAGGAACCAACATTATTAACAGGACAGAAATAGTGGTTTTCAAGAGTAAAACAGAGCCCTACAAAATATAATTGCAGAAAAGTAGTGGGGGGTGGAAAGAGCATGTGGAGGTCTTACTAGAGGAGGTTTGAAGCTCATTCCACTATACAGATGAAACATTCAGTTGCTCAGCCCTCAGTTTATCAGGCCAGAGCCAATGATTTTGCCTGAGCTATGAATAAAATCCAGTAAAGCGGATTGTTTTTAGGATGACAAAATTGTTAAAAGTTACATTTTTAGGCTGATAAGTTTTTTTAGGCTGCTCTTCCTCACTGGTCTAACAGTGCTCATCAATTCCTCACCCTGAAGACCTTCGTTCATCTTCGGAACACAAATGAAGATATTTTTGATGAGACCCCTCCATAGACAGCAACGTAATTAACACTTTCAAGGCCCAGAAAGGTACACTGTAAAAAATGAATCATGGGTCTGATTAAAAAATAAGGTGATAAATGAAAATTGTGTGCATATTTTCTTAAGAAAATTGTGCTTCAGTGTTGTATAAAAAATATTTAAAACATTTCACTAATAAAACCAAGAGATACATTTTCCACATTTTCTTAAAGGAAACTTGAGAAACCGAATAAGCTGATAAAATTAAGAGGAAATGACATTTATTTATTCAATTATGTGGTTTTATTAAGAGACACTATTGTTCGTTCCCAGCATGCTTTGCATATGGCTCAAAATGGAGAGTTAATATTGAAATTAAGTATTATTGAATGTGTTTTTGAGTGAAGGGAAACATCTGTTAATGTTTAATGATCAGTTATGTTTGACTTTTGAAAGAGTTTCTGTTATGTTGAAGTTTTGACCGTTCCCATTGTGCAGAAGATTAGATCTTATGGTTAGGTTGTGAATAACAGCATGTACTCTTAATATGATGCATGTTGCTTTGTAGTGATGGGAAGTTCGGTTCTTTTCCGCGAACCGGTTCTTTCGGACAGTTCGTTTTAAAGAACCGGATCAAAAAACCGGTTCACCGGTTCTTTTACGCTCACACGTAATGACGTAATTTCGCTATGACGTAATGACGTCAAGTCTATCGCTGGTTGCATAAACAAACACTTTACACATTAAAATATATAAAGTCAGTAATCATAATATCAATCAGATAAAATATCATCATAATCTGTTAAGTTTATTTTTACAATCAAGTTTTACATCTAAAGCATCCAAACACTTACAGGCAGTGATGTGCAAACGAGGATGTTTTACAGTTATAAAATCAATAAATTAGTCTTCATCAGTGCAGAAACCATCATCCACTTACTATGTTTTGTAATTAAATAAATACGGTTCGCCAAATTTTCCCCACATTCATGTCCTCAGAGTCGTTTCACAGACGCGCTCATATCAGTTGAGGTTCGTTCGGTTCAGAGAGGCGCGTGCAGTCAGTCGTTTGACGCATGCTCAGTCAGTATCAGCTCATCGGTTCTCCAATCGGACATGTCCGAAATAAACAGGGTCGTGTTCTGATTCTGATGATCCGCTGCAACCGGTTGCATCCGATTCTTGACTCGAGAACGAGAACGAAATTGAGATTCGAGAACAGCGAGAGCGATTCAAAAGGAGTCGCAATTGCTTCTTAGCTGTAGTTTGAGGCTACATCATTTTTATATTTATATCACCTTGTTTAGAAATTAAATACACTGATCCTGAAAATAACATGGCTTTATGAAACAAATGTTTAGTTTGGTAGTTGTACAAACTAATGCTTGTTTCCAATGTTTAAAAATAATTAAGTAACAAGCACAACTGCACATTTTTACTGTAATGCTTTTTAGAAAACATTCATATAGAAAAATATATTTGTACAACAATTTCTGAACAGAGTTTGATCTATGTACACATACAGTGTGTGTAAGTGTACTTTTTATGTGTAGGCTATTGTGAACACTTTAATATATTTTTATCAAAACATTGTTTATTTAATACAAACCCAATTTGTGAATGTGTCATCATTAACTATAATTACTGTAGGCCTACAGGTAGCCTATTCATAAATTATTATGATCCCTAACACATCCCGATGCGCAACAAAACTTAACATGCTTTTCGTTCTCTCTTGAAAAATTACACGCATGCTCAGTCAGTATCAGCTCATCGGTTCTCCAGTCGGACATGTCCGAAATAAACAGTTCTCGGTTCAGTGTACTGGTGATCCGATAACCGTTGCAACCGGTTGAAACCGATTCTTGACTCGAGAACGAGAACTGTGACAGGCCGTGTGCGTTCGTTCGTGTGCGCTGCACGCATGCTCAGTATCATCAGCTTCTGCTCCCTGACTCAATCTGCTCATCATAAATTCTCTCTCTTACAGTAGTGTCAGTTAAGTCAGTGTATTGTTGAAGTAACTGAATAACTCTGGCATGCTGATTTATTTCAAGTCAGAGGGACAATCAGACAGGTCAAAAAGTGAGTGACTTTATAAATTTGTGGATTAGTGCTGCGAACTGTTTCGAACGATTCAGTCCGATTTGGTGAACTGGTTCGACCGGTTCACTAAAAAGAACCGGTTCAAAAGAACGATTCGTTCGCGAACCGGACATCACTATTGCTTTGTTCGATGAGCATTACCTTCGCTAATGCCAGTGCAGTAACAAGTTTGTTTCTACTTGCTCTGTGCTAGCTGAGTAAGAGTACAAGTAAGGACATTTGCATTCACTCTAATACACACATTTTTGAGGGGCAACTTAAAATAAAAATAAAAACATTTCACAAAAAATATATAATTCCTTGTGTCTAAATAAATTAAGGTAGATTCCAGCCTTCAACGATTTCATCTAGTCTTTGTCAGTCTCCTACGCAGTTTACGCAACAGTGCAGCGCTTTCGAGTTCTAGGTCAGCCGGCGTAGTTCACGTGAGCACCACGACACGTGTGTGATGATGATGATGCAGGACCTGCACTCTCAGAAAAAAAGGTACAGTGCTGTCACTGGGGCGGTACCCTAAGGTACAAAAGTGAAAAGGTACATCTTTGCACCTTACTTACCTCTAAATGGTACATATTAGTACCTTAAAAGGTACATATCAGTACTTTAAGAGTGAGTATTAGTACCTTTAAAGGTACATATTAATACCTTAAAGGTACATATTAGTACCTTTTCGGTTTTGTACCTTAGGGTACCGCCCCAGTGACAGCAATGTACCTTTTTTTCTGACAGTGTGCACTGTATTTAAAACGTAAACTGCATAGGAGACTGGCACAGACGTGAATAAATTGTTGAATAAAGTCGTAGTTTTTGTTTGTTTTTGCGCAAAACAAATTTATTCTCGTCACTTCATAAAATTTAGGTTGAACCACCGGAGGCACATGGACTAGTTTAACAATGTTTTAACTACCTTACTGGCCTTGAAAGTGTTAATTACATTGCTGTCTATGGAGGGGTCAGAGAGCTCTCGGATTTCATCAAAAATATCTTAATGTGTGTTCTGAAGATGAATGAAGGTTTTACGGGTGTGGAATGACATGAGGGTGAGGAATTGACAGAATTTTCATTTTTTGGGTGAACTAACCCTTTATAGTATTGCCACCTGTTGTTATCAGTCACATGCAGAGCACATGGTGCACAATTCCTGCCTGTGTAGATCCAAATTGATCATTTATTTGGTTCTGTTTCAGTAAGGACACTGTCAAAGAAGGCCGCAACCTATATAGGCAGTGAGGATGTTTTGTAGCAGCTATTTTAAATACACTTATTTCTGAAGCGAACTACAGTAGCAAGGATTGCATGCCGCCATGCACAGGGACATACCTGAGTGTGCATCAGTTCTTTATATGGGACGTTACATAACGCACTGCCGCCTTTACTGACCATGTGAGGTGGGGCACATCAGCTCCATCTGTGGGTAATGTTCAGATAAGACAGCGCAGTAAGAGAGGCCGGCAGGTGTGGAAGTGTGTGCGTGTTTGTCTGCATGTATGGGGGTCGAGAAAATATATAGGAGTGCAGTCTGCAAGGAGCCTTTGGACCAAAATGATTCATTCCCGTAAGCTGTCATTGGAGCCGCTGGATTTAGTTAAGTAATAAGTGCAAAATGTTCTCTTTTGAATAATTGATACTTCCCTCGCTGAATTTTCTCCAACTCAGCCATTCATTTGCTCACATATATCCTGCTGATTAAGAAGTATATCTTACAGGAACGGGGAAAGTGAGCGTGTGTGTTTTTGTGCGTGTGCATATAGGCAAATGCATGCATCTAATGGTGTGTCCATGTATGATACATGAGAGACATAAAAACAGAGATAAAATCTTAGTCTATTTATATACGAGTCAGATTGGTTAAACAAACAGCTAGATGGGAGAATGATTTCAGTGACTCGCTAACGTAAGTGAACGTGCGATGAATAAAACAGGTGGATTTACAGAAAAACTAGACGTTAGTTAGAAGAGGAAAAAAAAGGTTTTGCATGAATATTTAAGTAGCTAAAATAATATAAAATGATGAGGAGGGGATAAAAACCAGAAGTTATATCAATAATAAGGTGGGGTTTTAAAATAAAGAATCAGTCACTTTTAATATTATTCATAAATATTAGAGTAATGCAAGTCTGCAGATTCACATGTAAAACCCTTCAAAAAATGAAAGCGTGAGTCTAGCTGGCAACTGAGTTTGGCTTCATATTTTAACTGCGTCTGGTTGTCAGTTTTGGAGTTGACATGACATGAATGATTCTTTCATCAGCTGCCCAGTCAGCTGTGTGTGTGTGTGTGTGTGTGTGTGTGTGTGTGTGTGTGTGTGTGTGTGTGTGTGTGTGTGTGTGTGTGTGTGTGTGTGTGTGTGTGTGTGTGTGTTGTCAAACACTCCAGCTCACACATACGCATCAACACCTGAATATTTCCCACCACTTCGATTACAATCGGCAGTATGTCAGTTGTCTGCAGGCTTTTGTTTATTTTTTGCTTTTCATGCCTTTAATCTTTTTTCGTAGGGTCAGCACTATTGCACTCCCACCTTCAACCCCTGCATCCCGTCCTTTGAAAGAAAGAAAAAGAAAAGAAAAAGAAACTAATCAGTCTTGACACTGCTGTTTTGCATGCAATTTAAGAGCGAGTCAATTGTGAAAAGGCACCATAGATTTCAGGTGAGTCCTTATTAGCGGGCAGAATTGTGCTAAAGCTGTAAAAGCTCAGTGGGCAGTAAAGCTGCTGAGATTTGGTACATTATTAATGCTGATTTTTCAGTTGTAATAAGTTTTCATTCAACATTAGTTCAACAGAGCCATCAATCACATTGAAAATATAATTTCTCGAGCTGTCATGGATTAATTGTGTCTGTTCAATGGCTGACATGATTTATTTAGTGCCTTCTCCTTTTGTACCATTAAAATTTGCTGACATCTTTTAATTAACCATTAATTCTTCATTTTCCTGAGAAGTATCTATGGTATATATTTTTTATATGTTATATAAGTGATATATAAAATATCTAAAGTGAATGTTAAACGCTAAATCATGTTTCAGTCGGCTGTGCTTTATGACAAAGGCGGAAAAAAAGGAGAAATTATTTTTTATATTTCATGAACTTTCCGATGAAGGCCAATGACAATGTCCATGTTATTTGGAACTGATTCGGTTTTTAAGGAAACACTAAAAGGGTCCTCTTTATATTGGAGAATCTGAAAACATTTATGGGAATTTTCTAAAAACATATAGTAAGGAAAATAAAATAAGGATTATTATTATTTTACATAAGATTTGTTTATATATACTCACACACAAACACATAATCATATTTCTGTGTGAATGAATTTAAAAATAAGTATTATTAAGTTATGTGTAAATTAATCTATTTATTGTCCTTTCTGCAGTGTTTTCTGGTCATAAACTATTTCTTGACTGAGAGATATACACATTGTTATCATATTGATCATAGTGCTTGCTTTTACTATATGAATTTATTATTATCAGATATATATCATTTAACTTAAATTTTGACAAAAAATAGTCAACGCTTTAAATAAAAAAGATGATCTCACACTTTCTCTAAAAATGAACTTTTATTTGTCTTTATAGAGTTAGCTTGCTTGTTTCCCTTTGCACTTTTCCGTCTCTCAAAGCACGTCCTTTCCGTAAGCCATTCGTGTGTTTATCACAGGAGTTTGTGTGAACTTTTGAAGGTTAAGCGTGGCTGTGTATTTAGCTTGTGGCATGAACAAAACGGCCCATTGATCTTGTTGATCTTTTGCTTATGAAAGGGCCGTCAAATCCATCTGTCTCCGCTCATCGATAGTCTCTGGCAGCGGGGATGTACTTAACAATGTCTGAAAATGAGATATTTGTGCCTGCGTGCACTTCTTTCCACCCTGCTCTTCCTGTTTCAGCACTTTTGTACCACCAGAGGACAACTGGTCAAATTAGCGCTAATTAGCTTTTAGCGTAGCGCCTAAGTAAAGAGACGTGATGCTTTAGCAAGTAATCATCATACAGCCTTCTTAATAAGGTTATTAATAAAGCGTAAAGACAGGATTTGAGACTAAACTGCACTTGTCAGTTTCAAAGGTGGCGGTGTTCTGAGGTCAGTCCGAGAGCAATCTGTGCAGTTGAGGGGTGAATTGAGGCTCGGGTGAGTTTACCTCCACAGAAAAGCATTGTGCAAGCTACACTGATGTTGCAACGCTGTAAACTTCTACTGCTGACGCTGTCCTTGGATCTGCAGTCTTTTCATGTGATGCTGGTCCCATTGCTATAAATAGCGGAAAAGCGCTAGTTTACAGCCATAGGCTTTGGAGCTGTTTCTTACCTGCCGGTGACAGGGCTCAGGAGGAAGGGGGAAATGGGGCCAGTGTTTCACCTCAACCACCCCCACCCCCACCCCATCACTCGCTCCACTGCGGGCATTGGTATGGACCACATGACTTTTCCCCATAATGAAATATTCACAGGTCACTGCTTCCCTGAGAAATGATGGGGATCAGTCAATTGCTTTTCAGCCAGTAATTTTCTCCTCCTTCAGAGCCCCTCTCGCCATGTTGACAGTCATTAGTGGCAGAGGAAGGCTGGATCGAACCACAAGCGCTGCACTTTCTACTGACAGCAGCTAGCGTTTAGAGTCTGTCTCAGCCGTTCCCCCTCTCCGTCTCCCTTCCCTCACTCGTTTCCATTTTGTACCTCCGCAATTACCCTTTTCCTTATTTATCGCCATGATTTCCCTGCGCATCCTTCAGAATCTCTTTGAAAAGTGTCTCTCCGAGGATGTCGGACGGCGTTAACATATGTAAGCTGGGTTTAATTCATGTAGTCTCCGCTGGCTCTTCTGCCGGCTCTTGTTTCTATCTGTGAAAAAAATTCAGAGTGGCTTTAGATTTAGCACAAGATGGAATGGCTAATGACGGCGAAAGAGGCTTTTCCCAGCATCTATGCAAATGCAGCCGTAACCTTCTCATCACTTTTACGGTGTAATGAGATAGCTGAAGATGAATATCCATCTCTGCTTATATTTGGCAAGTCTCGGCTTAAATCTGTAATTTGTTACATCCTGACTTAATTATGAGACTTTGTGAACATCCCAAACCTTCTCTTTTTTTTGCCCTCCGCAGGAAAAGCGCAGTGCAACCGACTGCGCATATGAATCTAAGGCTTGTTTGTAAGGCTTGTCGCACGAAGTGTCTGATGAAATGAAACTTGTTGGCTTTCGTAATTGTTGTTATCAATCATTTTTTGAAAGCCCGCCTCCAAAGCCCCACGCGGTCAGTCCAGCGTCTGTTTATATGATAAGGTTAGCAAAAAAAGACGACAGGGCAAAATTGTAAAGGGGGGAAAAAGTTTAACAAAGCATATTTTCCTCTTTCATGACTTCGATTGACCTTTAAGGATATGAATATCTGACATGATGAATCGTCCCGAGTGGAGCGACAGGCTATGTTCCTTATTAGCCAGCTGTGGTCAAAGGAGATAGGGACATCCTTTAAAGGCATGTGTTACACTGCATATTAGTGTTTAAAATATAAAAAAAATACTCTCTTCAATTGCACCGGCGTCAGCAGTCCCGACCCCGGGTGAATTCCCATTAGTGGCTGAGGGAATGATAGACGGCCTCCCTGCTCTCCATCTCCTCTGCACACTCAATTAAAAGCTGACCTTCAACCCCACAGAGCTGCTGAGATCTGTCCATGCATATCCGCATCATGGCATGGATGTGGGACAGGTGGGAGCGAGGTACTCATACAGGGTGTGTTTGGCTTCTAGTCATTTGTTCTGTCTCCTCCTTTGTTATCTCTGGATTCTGAGGGCATCGCCAACCCCCCTGTTACCCCCCGTCACCCTCCTCCTACCTGGAGTACGGCAGGTGCCCGGATCAGTGTAGCGGTGTTCAGTAGCGATATCGATAAGAGCTGGCAAGGTCTTGGATCAGGGAATGCTGGGAAACAGACAGAGTTTGGCTCTCTCCTCGCCTCTCCTCTCGTAGCGAACAGATAAGCGCTCTCCAGAAATCACAATCGGGAGAGAAAAAAACACAATCCTCCCCTGTGCAGCGTGGCTCAGTGAGTGTAATCTATATACTCAGCCTGAAAAGAAAACACGGATTTCCCTGGAAGCCCAGACCCTTTCAACTCAGCCGACTCCGATAAGACTGTTGTACCTCAGACTACAGCACATTCAATTTAATACAAAAAAATACAGCATTTTCAAATCAAAGACACTGTAAGTGTACTTCTTTTTTCCCCTCTCCCATTCTTTCGTGCTTATAAAAGATTCATGCTGAACTTAAGATGCAAGTCCAACACAAGTGTCAGCTTTTGTTATTTTCTTTTGTAACCATGGGTTTTAGTAACTGAAGTGTTTTCCATTCAGAATCTTTGTGTACTGGTTTGTGTTTTTGTGCTGCTTTTTTATAGTGTTTTTTTGTTGTTGTTGACCACCACTTACTTTGGCGCTTGTAAGTAAGTATGCATTTACCATGAAACTGAAAAAAATCGATATTAGACACACACAAAAAAGCAATTAGACCTTTTTAAAAGAGATTGTTCATTCGAAAATCTAAATGGTCCAAAACATTAGACCTCATTAACTTTCATAGTATATAGACAAATACAAATTCAATTGGAACACGGGGTGAGTAAATGATGACAGAATTTTCATTTTTGGGTGAACTACCCAATTAAGTGAAAGTCATAAATGTGTAGTGTTAGTACTTTTTTTTATATTAACATATTAGTCTGCTACTAGACCCTTTGTCATACTTAGGCATTTAGTTTTTAGTTTAGGTGTGTGTGTGTGTGTGTGTGTGTGTGTGTGTGTGTGTGTGTGTGTGTGTGTGTGTGTGTGTGTGTGTGTGTGTGTGTGTGTGTGTGTGTGTGTGTGTGTGTGTGTGTGTGTGTGTGTGTGTGTGTGTGTGTGTGTGTGTGTGTGTGTGTGTGTGTGTGTGTGTGTGTGTGTGTGTGTGTGTGTGTGTGTGTGTGTGTGTGTGTGTGTGTGTGTGTGTGTGTGTGACCGAGAGAGTACAAATGCAGAATGACAAGTGATAAATTGTGCATAGACCTGCCTATGGATACACATGTATCTATCTTTGAAGACTTCAATAAGCTTTTTCACAGCTGTCTATCGGGAATATGTATTGCCTTAAGGAAAAACGAGATCAGACCAGTAAT
Organism: Gobiocypris rarus; assembly: GCA_023029165.1. NCBI lineage: Eukaryota > Metazoa > Chordata > Actinopteri > Cypriniformes > Gobionidae > Gobiocypris > Gobiocypris rarus. The sequence goes on from CM040920.1 coordinate 25,689,227, forward strand.
AAATTGATCTGGGAGAAATCGGGCAGGTGGCAGAGAACTTTCAAACCCTGTCATTTGCATCCTGCTTACCTGAGCCAGGCTCTCAGCTTCACTGAGCCATTGATCAGCATGGATTGGTGCAAACCAGACACTGAGACCAGGTGCTGGCCGCTTGATCCAATTAAAACATTTAAACTGGAGTGAATCATTCCTTCCCTTACCTCCAGTCTCCTCAGCTCAACTTTGGTGATTAGATTAGCTTCGACTTTCTTTTGGTTTCTCTTTTCATCAGTGTAGCCCTGGTGTCACTTTGTTTTAAAAAGTGGTGGTGACAGTCGCTCTGATAGTATTGTAAGGGGAATGGGAATTGTGCCGATAGGCTGGTTGTGGTTTACGTTTAATATTGAAAATGTTATGATGATTTGCAAATTAGCTTTTTTTATGCTTCAGTTGGAAACAGTAGTGAAGACCAAATTTGTCAAAAACTCCCCATATATGGCACAACTCCAATGTAATATAGCAATATAGCTAGCATTTTCCATGAATGCAGTACAGTTTGGTCTCTCGTTTATGTATTAATTTATTAATTAATATTTTGTGTTATGAAAATGATTATATAAAATAAACTTGTCCTAGCTTGAAAGTCTTGTTTTTAAGCACATTTAATAATTGTTTCCCTTCTTTAAGGGTGATTTTGACTTGTCCCAGCTACTGCATACGATTAAAATCAAGCAGCAATGCCATAAATTTGGCGTAATAATAATCAGACCAAGGGTGTGTGTGTGTGTGTGTGTATATATATATATAAATATATTATTATTGCTACATAAAATTTTCAGTGGTGCAAAAATGTAAAACCCCTGAAAATGATTAACAAGTCGTGTAATATTTCATTTGACCTCTTGAGGCGATTAACATTTTCTGAAGGTTATGTGATTTCTCATACTGACATTTTTTTTTCAATCAGGCCCTTTTTTGTACCCTATTCGTGGAGCTAACTTTGCCAGCTGTCTTTGCCTGTCAAGATTTGAAGACTATTCAAATACAATGATGGATATACTTGTCAGTTGTCACTGTATAATGACATAACTTTGACTGGAATAAGAAATGAAAGTTTAGGTAGCAATAATTGCGGACACTCTGTCACTGTGTCTTTTTCTCTTTGCTTCTCTCACATACACTATCCCTCCAGCAATAGAGGGAAGAGTCAGCTTTGGACTGTCTGAGAACCCTGGAACCCTATGAATAATGCACTATTGTTATCACGCTGCAGCCGGTCCCCTTTTACAATGAAACGGTCTTAAAGCATGAAAGATTTACCAGCTTGTCTCCATTAAAGAGGTGGCCACGGCCCTGCCGGCGTATCTCCACACCCGGGAATCACCTTTAATAAGGACCAGGGGCCAGAGAGAGTGAGCTAGAAGAGGAAGGTGAAAGAGCGGGAAAGGCACAGACCGTCTAGAGATGGAAGAAAGATTTAGAGAGAGAGAGAAAGAAGCAATATTCACCAATGAGTGCATTCTTCATACTATCTTCAGAACATGAAATACATGTGTGAAGAGATTCTGAGAATGTTTTTTTTTTTTTCAAAGTCATGCATCACACGCACCTCTGGTCTCTAGTATCTCCTTCTCCCTCATGAGCAAGCTCTACTGGGGCCATCAGATGTTAAAATGAAGACAAAACTTCACATAGGTCTTTGCATGATACAAGGAAAAAAACCTCTGATGTGACAAATATGAGGGAGATATATGTAAGAATCGACTTACTCTGTAATGCAGAGAAAACTTTACACCTAGAGTTCTTGAGGGAAAGTCTTGCCAAAGAGGTTTCTTCAGACATTAAGGTAACAAATAAATAGATTCTCTCACTATGCTAATATCTTATATCAAAACAAAAGGGGGTTTGTACAGCTTGTTTTCAAGCTACAGTTCAACAGCAAAGAGAATGTTGTATTTTCGATGGAGGACCAGCATATTTCTCTTCTTAACCAGCAAGACCTCCTTAGTCAACCAGAGCCTAAGATCGTCACTGTCGTGCGGGAACCTTGTATCTCCAAAAAAGCTACTTTTCGTGAAATTGGAAAAAACGCTGTCGATTTTTGACTAAACACCACATTGTCAAAGTTGATATTGTGGCTTGAGATTGAACTATGAGGTTTTGACCTGTGAATTTCAGAGAGTTTTGGACATGTTTTACTTGTTGTCCGTCATTAATAAGTCATGTTTACTGTAGCTATGTGTGCACAGGCTATTCAAGACGGTATTGGTTAGGACTTAAAGGCTAGACTAAGATACTCTTCTCTGCTCCTCAAATAGCCTACATAAAACATTAGCCTTTATATATACTCAAGTGTTTCTTGAGTAAATATAATACTGAACTGTAATACTGTACGAACCAGTTCTTTATTTACCCTTGAATTGCAAACAAGCAGAGAAGGTCCAAATTGCGAGTTTTGAGGATCCAATTGATTTACGAGGTCACAAGCACTTTTTAAAACTTTTAATTTGTTAAAAACAGTATTTGCAAAACCTACAGACAGACGTGTTGACCAATAGTAATGATTTATGGGAGAGAAAAAAATGATGGAGAAGGAGAATTTTTGCCTGACAGAGGTGATATTACTTTGCCTTGTTGTTGTTTTTAATAAATAAACAGATAATCACTTTTTAGACAATGGATATACAAAAAGAGAGGCACATTTGCCAGCATCTTTTGATTCCTTCTTTTTATATGATTTCAACAGAGTGTGCTCCAAACAAGCACACCAGTATAATCCAGGCTAGCCCAGAATGGAAATTCATGCTGGTCTCAGCTGGTCTTTTCAGCAGAGACTTTCTCAATACTGATAAGCTTACAGCCTTCTTTGGATGTTTTCAGGAGGGCTGAAGTTAATGCGGTTAATAAGCAGTGTAAGTGCATCGATGATCGTCCTCCAAATTACACCTCATCAGCAGCTCCCTGTCCAGCTATAAACTGGACGCACGCCTTTTAATCAGATATATATTACTATTAACTATCAACGTTCAGTGCAGCAGCCTTGTTTGACAGATCCCTATCAATGTATTGATCTGCAGCTCTTCTGTTTCCTCTGTTCACAGAGACGAGTGGGCAGTCAAGACTGTCGGTCACTCTGCTCTTTCAAAAGGCCATCTGCATGTGATCTTCATCATTCCATCCATCAGTTGCTCCTCAAACCACTCTTTCATTCATTCAGCTCTCATTTGCATGACTTCTGTACGATTGTTTTGATAGGGGGAGGTTTCTAGCGGTGGATTTAGTTAGTCACCCCTTTCATTAAGGAGATGAGATTCATGGATCATTAGTATTGATAGTTTGTGTCTCTTTCCTCTGCGTTCTGAAACGAGAGCAAAAACGCAATACGGATAACAAAGACATTTTTAATGTACGTTTAGAAAATGTGCTTTGACTGGTCGCAGTCTCTTTAGTAGAAATCTCTATAATTAGAATCGATAAGCAATTTAATTAGCTTCAGCTGTCCTGTTTGTTTTCACTTTCATGGCAGAACATAGCAAGAGAATGAATGGAGGGAAAGAAAAGAAGGGCCGAAAGGAAAGATGTAATTGTGAGACTGTGACAATGTTGCTGAGAAAGAGAATGTAAGACATCAAGAGCGCAAACAAAGCTACATGATGTGGCACAGAAGCGGACCAGAGACTTGAAGCCGAGAGAGTGAGACGGTGCGCGCTATGGCCTTCGCTGTCTGTGAAGAGTGTGGCAGTGGCTTTGTGATGAGCCCTGATTGGATCCGGCACTGTGTCTGATTTACATATGTTTGCCATTGTTACTGGGGTTAGTGAATATCATGTAGCAGGTCTAGTGGGAGCTGCGACCAGCCCCAGTGAAGACTCGCCCCGAATTACAAGCAGCTCTACTTCGCTCGCTCCCGTTTCATCCCTCCAATACTCTCAAACGCTGATCTCTCCCTATCTATCTCAAAGCTTCCCTCTTCCACTTTTCATCACTCTCTGCTTCAAGAATATCACTTGTTCTCTGGCTTCTTCTCCCTCGTTTCTCTTGTTCTCTCTCATTTTTCTCAATGTGGTCTCTGGTCTGGATGTAGGGATCTACCGCTCTCTTTCTCAGGGTCAGGTTTCCAGAACCTCTGGCCACTGTTTGTGGAGTGTATATATGTGTGTGTGTGTGTGTGTGTGTGTGTGTGTGTGTGTGTGGCAGGGAACATTGGCTGATCGCTACTCAGTCAGCTGTTAAATTAGATTCCTCTGCATGTCCTTTAGCACAATGCAGCCAAGACAAGAACTAGAAACACACACACACACACACACACACACACACATACACACACACACGCACATCAGGCTCAAAAGTGCTTTATGCTCAACAAGAGTATTTGAAAAGCAACACTCATGTGCAAAGGACATTTTTAAATAACATTTAATACATTTAATGTGAGTATTCAGGAGCATCATACAAACCAGTTAGCACTAACTTATCAAAGATCCATTAATTTGGAAGTTGTGTTAAAAATCGATTTAGATGACAAGTTCTGAAAGTTTTTGTTTCCTCCATGTCAAGCTATAATGCTCCTGAAGGCATTAGACTATAGTTTAATTCAACAATTTAGTCAAATGATGGCAGAATGATGTGAACATTGTGCCAGTTTCATAGCCAGAAGTTCTGATTACACCATGCCCTGCCATTGATACCAATTTAGTGTTCTAGGACAGTTCATCCCATGCTCCTGTTCTAAGACCATCAGATCCACTTCACGTCAGGAGTATAATGCAAATCTCTGTCTTCTTTATTGCAAGAGATTTCTTGTATGCAGAACGACATCTGATATCACTGAGGTGAGCTGAAGACAGCTTGCGGCATCATGTTGAATCCCACGTCGGTGCAGACAATATTTTCGGCTCGTGTTCTACAGTTCAATTACAGAATTACTCAAACACTGTGGTGATGAACTCTATAGGAAATGTAAATCAGCAAAAGAAACAAACGCAGGCCTGCAGCAAGTTACATTTAGAATGGGGGGCATGCTGGATTTTCAGCAGGAGAATTAAATTAAATTAAGGGTTAATACCTGAAATGCGATTCACTCCGTTAACTCCCCGCCATTGGCGAAAATGTACTGCTTTCCGCGTTTTCACTGTTATACTGTAGAGGACATTATGACACATCTTCTGAATAAGTGTAGAATCTCCTGATCAAAACACGGGAAAAAAGAGGCAGAAACAAGCAAAAGCATTTGTAAGCAGATGCATATGTCAAATAGCGCGATCATCAACATTAAACGGCATATAAATAAAAACTACCTAAAATTACAGAATGAAATGTCGACCCAGGATGAGGTATAGAACTGAAAGCTCATCTATTCATCTGTTTTGATCATCGTTCTGAATCTGATCTGGATGTAGTTTTTGACAAAAACGACATTTTCTCAGCTTTTTGCTTAAAATGTTTTTTTAGAAAACTTATCCACATTCAAAAATTAGCTATTTTGTTTAAAAGCAGAGGCTCTGTTCTTTATTCGTGAAAATGTGGCGGTGGCTGGCATCTTTTTTCTTTTCTTTTTTAAAGCTGGCAGGAAAGAGTTAATTATGAGCCATACGATTATGATATGTGTGGAAATAAGCCTATATGCATGGTTGGGACAATGAACACATTTTTAAAGCAGAATTTAACAGATTTTTTCCCTAAAACCGCCACAGAAAATGCATTAAAGGGCAGCAGATTTTGTCTGCTTATGAATGAGCAATAATGTCACTTCAGAAGTGATGTATGATGATGTCATTCACTGAAGCAGTTTCTTCTCTTTCACACACACACACACACACACACTTCACAGGGGTAACAGACAGCCTAATGGTCCCTGAATAAAATAATATTCCAGCTGACAGGCCATAGGACAGCCCTAATTAATAAAAGTTATTAAAAACTGTTGTCAAGGGACAAAACGAATTAGAGCAGTATTATGAAGCTGCTCAGGAAGGGGCTATAATAGTAGGTCAGGCGGAGAAAAAAAAAGAAGAGATGGACAAAGCTGAGTCTAGACTGACTTGATGTAGAGTTTGGCCAATTGTTTGCATTCGTTTACATTCAAATATGTGTCGCTACATGTATAACGTGAAACCATGTTGACGGGACAAAACAAATGTGACAGAGTGGAATTATGGCTGGAATTATAACCATGTCAAGATGACTAATATAGACATGCTGATGAGCCTCACGCTCTCATTTCTCTTCTTCACTTCCCCCTGTTCTTCCCCGTTTTTGTATGTGTTCCAATTTAACCATCATGTTCTGTTGAAATCGACTGTTGTTTTTATTTTCTGTGTCCCAAATGATATAAATATAAAATACTGATAGTACATTTTAAATTGGCTTCTTATTTTCCTTTTAAAGCTTTTTTCCTCTGACCTAATCAAAACCAAGTGGACAGATATTATTGAATCTTTTTCCCTCTCTCGAAGATTTAAATTATTTTTTTATTATTTTTTTTTATCTCTCTTTTATAGAGGGCATTTGAAATATACTATCAGGTTTTGCTTCAGATCAGTTCTTACAAGATGTGGTAAAGTCAGTAAAGGGACAGTTCACTCAAAAATGCTGTCAATAATTACTCATGATACCCTCATGTCGTTCCAAACCCGTAAGACTTTCATTCATCTTTGGACCACAAATAAAGATGGTTTTGATGTTTTCTGTCCCTCCATTGACAGCTACGCGACTACCACTTTGTCGCTTCAAAGTTCATAAAGAGATCATAAAACTAATCCATATGAATTGAGTGAACAGATTGAATTTAGGCTTTTATTCGCATATAAACGCTGATCAGCAAACATAAACAGAAGCTAAACCGAGCCTGCTTGATGTGCGAGAACAAACCTCATTGGTTCTTGTGGAAGCTGAAATGTGCACAAGAAGATTGAGAGATTGGTTCATTGGTTCTCGCATGTCAGTCTAACATTCTGTTTGACTGATCTGTGAGCTGATGAACGTCTATGTGAATAAAAGCCTAAATTCAATCTTTTCATTTAAACCGCTCAGTTTAAATGGATATGTTTAATGATCACTTTATGAACTTTTTGAAGCGTCAAAGTGGTAGTTGTCTTCTGAAGAAGAACAAAAGTCTTAAGGGTTTGGAACTACAGGAGGGTGAGTAATTAATGATAGAATTTTTATTTTGGGGTAAAGTGCAACTTTCATTTTCATGGCGACTTTAAAATGTAAAAGTCTGAGACTCCAAACAGAACATCAAGGTTACAACCAGTGCTGCCAACTCTCACAAGACAAATAAGCAACCGCAGCTTAAAAAACAAGCCCAAAACAAACTCAATATTATTATATTATTTATTATCATCAATATTATTATCAAATATGTATTACCAATAAAAGAGCCTGCAATATATTAGAACTAAAACCACTTGGAATTTTAAAAGCAAAAACAGAAGTTATTTTACAAAGTCCTTCTCCTCTTTTGCACCGTCCATCATCTCCCATGTTTCCTCTCCATCTCTGTACATCTCTGACATCTCTGTTCATCTCTGTACGTTTCTGTTGGTGGCATTGTTTGTGAAAATGCACAGACGTCTATGTCTACTAACTATCATTGCTTGCATTTACAATGGCACATTGCCTGCATATTGAATGTGATTTTTCTCCAGTGCTATTAGTGTGTGTATTAGGGGTGTCTATTGGTGTGTGTAGACAGTGTCAATCAATGTATTGGAGAAAATATGACCATAAATGTAAAGAAATTAAGTTGCTTGTCAGATTTTCCTTACAAGTAACCATATTTTTTAAATAAGCCTTTAAAACGACTCGCATATAAAAAGAAGCCCAAAGTCGCATATTTTAAGCAGACTGGCAACTCTGGTTACAACCAACATCAGCAGAATGTTATCACTAAACATTAGATAACTTTAGTCAAACTCTCTCACTAGGTTTGGATTCCTGATACACATGGATTCCTGAAAGTCTATTGTTGATTCACAATAGGCAGCTTTTGTTTTCTCTGTTTTATTAGAGATGAGAAGAACAAATTTTCAATCCTTTTAAATGAGTTTGTTTCTCAGGCGCAGGGAGCGATCGGCCCCGGGAGTCTATGATTAGCGCAAGCTTAAAAAATTTTGAACGAGCGAATGGGAAAGGAAGAAAGCAGAGAGCAGTGAAAATGGTGTGATTTGTCTAATTAAAATGGATCCTACTAGACCGCCAATATTTTTGTTTACTGACTAAATGTCTGCTGTGTTTTGGGAAAATCGTCCCCCAGTGTCTCTCTCCGTCTGAAGTCTGGAGATAACCATCAATATTAACCATAGCAAAAGAGGATGCACTTCCTGTTTACGCTGTCCGTGCTAATCTCACTGTGTGTGTGTGTGTGTGTGTGTGTGTGTGTGTGTGTGTGTGTGTGTGTGTGTGTGTGTGTGTGTGTGTGTGTGTGTGTGTGTGTGTGTGTGTGTGTGTGTGTGTGTGTGTGTGTGTGTGTGTGTGTGTGACTGGTAATCCCTACGGTATGGGGACAAAATGTCCCCACAAAGATGGCAATATCAAATTTTTGTCCTTGTGGGGACATTTTTGGTCCCCATGAGGAAAACATCTTATAAATCACACTAAGTGATGTTTTTGAAAAAGTAAAAATGCAGCATGTCTCCTGTGATGGGTAGGTTTAGGGGCAGGGGCAGTGTAGGGGATAGAAAATACGGTTTGTACAGTATAAAATGCATTACGCCTATGGAATGTCCCCATAAAACATGGAAACACAACATGTGTGTGTGTGTGTGTGTGTGTGTGTGTGTGTGTGTGTGTGTGTGTGTGTGTGTGTGTGTGTGTGTGTGTGTGTGTGTGTGTGTGTGTGTGTGTGTGTGTGTGTGTGTGTGTGTGTGTGTGTGTGTGTGTGTGTATGTGTGTGTGTGTGTGTGTGTGTGTGTGTGTGTGTTATCCAGCATAATTTTGTGCATTAGAACCCCCCACAATCTGGTCAAAATGGAGTGGTTATCATATTTTTAAACCTACAGGAAAACCTGATGTTAATACAGAACGTACATGTACTTCTTTTGATTTAGTACCCAGATTATTATTATTATTATATATTTTTTGCTTTTTATTGGAGTTCAAAGAATAAAAAAGCAGCTTATTTATATATTATGATCCACACTAGCTCCGAGGGAGGAATATATGAGAAATAGTTGTTTACTGCTTTTGAAGTGCCCCCCTTCCCTGTATTAGTCTTTGACTGGGAGCTTTAGGGGGCATCGAGACATGTGCTCGGGTCCTGCGGGTGCAATGCTACATCCATACAGTTCACCTACTGGGATAGAGAGAGGCAATGCTGTCTTTAATGTTGAATGTCTGCATATCTAAGATGTTCTCTTGTGCATATCACCACAGGGCTTTACAGAGAGAAATCTATAGGGCCGTGTGCATCTGTATGTATGGTTTTGTGTGCATGCATGAGCTGTTGGTTCAATGCTTGTCAATGTTTGTCCCTCATTATTTTGTCTTAACCAGCCATGACAAGTCATTTTGTGACATTCACTAGCGACAATAAAATCCAATTGGTCCGATAGATAGATCTGATCTTCGACTTCTAGGGGTAAACTCTGATTTCTTGTCATATTTTATTACCATTTTCTAAAATAGAGTGAATAAACTGGGATAAATTTGAAGGTGTCTGAATATATTTTTGTTTGACTTTATATAGAAAAAAACACTTTTGTTGATTTAATAACATTTTTTTTTATGGAAGCTTCCTAGCAAAAGCATATTCCTCTGGTACACATGCTTAGGCCAGCGTTTGTCGACTCAGTTGTATAGTTAAAGAAGCAAACAGTTCACACGCTCCAAACTTAATAGCAACGTCTCCTCTGTACCTGCTGTCCTCTCTAGAATACAGCAGACCTTTGCACTTCTGTTGATCCCAAGTCCCGTCTGCCGTTTGCACGGGAAATCACTCACACATCTCACATTGCTGTCCCCACAGAGGGATTTTATCATCTGGAAAAAACAATAGCATTCCTACGCTGCTGTGCTCACCATTTTAAGAGCGCTGCTGTCTCACAGCGCTAAATTTCAGCCTTCAAACCGGCTTTATGTCACAGTGTTACAACTAGGTGAGACAGACACACCACGGCAGCTCTCATTCTTACGCTTGAGTTCACACACTTGGTAAGGAGTGCTAGTGGGTGTGTGTGACTGTGTAGTAAAAAGGAGAATGAATGCATTGGCCTAATAGCTGTGAGAGAAGAAATGGACCCTATGACTCACAGATTAAAGTAGATTATGTCTGTGTATAAAAGGGGGGATCCTAGCCGTGCCCAAAGAAACACACAAGCGGTAACACCACCTCTCACGAGGTCTGTGCCCAAAGCACTCGGGGGCACCGGGAAGGACCTGTGCTTGGCCAACGTGAGAGAAGCATCAGCCCAGCCTTTGAAATGATTTCCTAAGTACGCTTGGGAGGGGCTTTTCAATCCAATTTGCACCAGCAGAGTGCTTCGCAGTAATCAGACTAGAGGCGTGGCACGAGGCCTGCGGCTATGGAAGCGCACCGCTGAGAGCCGATCGATACCGGCTGGCCCCGACCAGTCCAAATTCACCCTTCACTCAATTTCAATTTCAATTTCAAAGTACTTTATTGGGTTGATTGTTTTACATACAACATTGCCAACGCATCAATTAAACTACAAAGGTAGATGTAACAGTAAAAAAGAAAAAGAAACAATGATTATAAATGATTTATTTATAATATTATATCATTATTTTTGTACTTTTTTGTAACATTTTTATTCCACAAGTTCACATAAAATTGACCATTGATATTAAAGCCGTTTATTATGTTATGAAATATTTATATTTAAAATGCTGTACCTTTGAACTTTCCATTCATCAAAGACCTGTATATAAAACTGATTTCAATATTGATAATAACACGAATTTGAATACCAAATCAGAATGATTTCTGAAGGATCATGTGACACTAAATATATACATGTGTGTGTGTGTGTGTGTATATATATATATATATATATATATATATATATATATATATATATATATATATATATATATATATATATATATATATATATATATATATATGTATATATATATATATATATATATATATACATATACATATTAATTATACACAGTACAGACACATATATTATGTCAACACAAACTTTTATTTTGGGTGTAATTAATTGATTGCCCAGCACTGAAAAAACAATAGCATTCCTACATATATATATATATATATATATATATATATATATATATATATATATATGTGTGTGTGTGTGGGTGTGTCTATTAAATTAATTACATTTACGTTTATAATCTCTGAATCGTGCACATACACACACATTAGTACTTTGTTATTATTATTTCTCAGTTTTCTTCCCCCATTATTTTGAAATCATTACCTTTAAATGTGTACCTTTGTGCACAAAGTGTGTGTATGTATGTATGTATGTGTTTGAAGCAATAGATTCATATGAAAATATCCTGTTCTGTTCTGTAGTTCTTGATGTAGCAGCATCTTCTATACTTGCTGGTCTTGTGACAGTCACTTACACGCCTGTCCAATCCACTCGCAAAACATCTCAAACTTCAATCGGAGCTCTGAGCATCCATGATCTGCTCCACTGAGGATTTTTATTTCTTTCCGTGTTTGTGTCGAGCAATCGAAAGCGTTTGCCAACATCGTTAATCAAAAATTGCATAAGGCCTCCCTTTGAAACTGATGAAAGGTCTTGAGTTCTTGGCAATCTCGGTCTCTATCCATCTTGCAACCTGTGGAGTGGCTGTTTGTGGTCCCGGTGGTGAGGCTAAGGGTTAAATCTTGGCTTGAATGACTAGGATGCCTCACTCGCTCTCCCCATTGGGAAGGAAATAAATTCATTTAGCAGGCATCGGCTGAGGCTCTAAGGCTGGCGGAGGGTGGAGGAATAGTGGTTGGGGGTGGATAATACCATTTAGCTCATCGCAGAAATCATTTACCGGAGCAATTTGATGACAAGATCGAGGGATGTTTTTAGTGTGGCATGGTTTCAGTCATATTGATGGAGATCTTTCTCTATCCTCCTTCTATTCTCTCACTCTTCTCGTTTCTGTCTTCCACATTTATAAGCTATCGAGGTCTCATTCTACAGAACGATGTGGAAAGGGCACTGATTAAATAAAAGCTGCCGCAGTGGAGGGCTGTATTAAATATCAATTTCTGATTTAAGTTTATCAAAAACAAAACCACATAGCAAGTGATTTTTCTCCGCTCCACGGCCCTGCATAGTTCTCTGCTCAGCTCAGACGACAACGCTTTGTTTTGGCTTCCCCTATATGAAGCCTGTATGTATTTCTTGTGTGGTTTGACACTTTCATAACAGTGATGGGCATTCTCAGGATTTGTGTAATTCAGACTTCTGTAGTGTTTTTAAATGTGTGAAAAGACACAGAGAGGTCATATCTCTGATGTTACAGTGAGCTTCGGTGTTCACCTTCACCCAGCGCAGCATGGGAACTGTCCGTGGTGCTGAACTCGTTTCAGAACTGCTGCAATGTACAGCAGAGTTGGGCAAAAACCTGAATAAAAAAATTGGCTGATTTAAAATTTTGTAATTTGAACATTTTGAATTGGAATGAAAGATATTCAACTATTGACGGTCTGATTTCAGTTTATAGAAAATACTCTGTTTAAATATATATTTTGTACATTACCTGTTCTACTAAACTTTTGTATCTTTTATGTTGCCACTTTCCTATTGTAGTTTCACACAAAACATATACATATATACAGTCAAACCAAAATGTATTCAGACACCTTCAACATTTTCTCACTTTATCACAGTTTATCCTCTATAGTTTAGAAAATGGTAATTAAATATGACAAGAACTGACAAGAGTTTAACTGTGTCAGAACAAATTCATCTTGATAATGTCAGATAACTTTGATAGAAATTAATGTAATGGATTACAATCAACCAATCAGCTGTCAGCTGTTTAATATAAGTACACAATTAGATAATACCAATTTATGTCAACCAATTACCAAGCAATGCTTGATTTAGTTCAGGCTGTGGTGTAAAAGGCCGCATTAGCAATTAAAAAAACACTTAAGCAAAACATGGTCAGGTCAAAGTGTCCGAATCATTTTGATCCCAAATGTTTATCAGTTTTACTGGTTAGTCCACTGTATGTAGAATGTTTGGGTATAATATGTCACAGTTTACTTTATTTTGCTATCCTTACTTACATACATGAACTATAATATCCTGCACCCACTAGTAAAACATGATATCTGGTGTCTGAATCATTTTTTGTTTGACTGTATATCAATTTAAACCTTTACTTTGACTAACTTTACTGTTTTAAACATTCCGATTTTTTGTTTTTTGTGTTAAAATTAGTGCTGGGGAAAGATTAATCGTGATTAATCGCACCCAAAATAAAAGTTTGTGGTGACATAATATACGTGTGTGTGTACTGTGTATAATTATTATGTATATATAAATACACACACATGCATGTATATATTTATCATGATTAATCGATTGCCCAGCAAAAAATTAAAAATATATCCATCCATATGGCCTCCTAATTTTTAAACTTCAAGGATTTCTTTTATACTTTACAAATTAAAAGTTAAATATAAGACTTGGCTGTTACTGTGATTTTCTTTCATTTTTTAAATTGGAATTAGAATCCTGCATCCTGTTAGCAGGAATTCCATTAGAATTTAAAAGGCTTCTCAATTGACTCGCGCTCCAGAGTTCTGAGGAACTCTTTCAACTGACTTCAGACACTTCACCACAACTTTTCTCTCTCATCTGTCTCTCTCATCTCTCGGTAACCTCACATCATGTAGTGGTCACTCTCTGACCGCTGCGATGACGGACAGTCCCAAAGGTTCCGTTTTACAGCACATCCACTCGGCGTCTGTGGTGGAGTACGGTACAAGCTCAGGTCATCACTCAAGCTCTCTGTGACCGCAGGCGGATCTAATGGGAGCTAATCGGGCGTCAGCTCTCTTAGGTCATTTTCGCTTAACCTTCTATAATAAAAAAAACATAATGCACATAGAAACAACAAAAAACAGGGGTCAGGCGGGTTTAGAGACCCAACACCTTCAGCACAGGTGTAAGACGGAGAAAACAAAGCACATCATGTTGTTTGCAGGTGCAAGAGCCGGAAAAAACACATTGAAAAAATGTGAGGCTGGATTACTGACTGTTTCATCCGCCTCATAGCCCACCAGATGCAAAGGAAGCCGCTCTCTATCCTTCATCTTATCTTTGGAAAATGTGGCTTACTCGTCCATTTAGCTCGCTGAATATTTCATAGCGCGGAGTCAACACACACGGTAATAATAAGGTGATTTCAAGCGAAAGCCATTTCCGGCAGACTTTATGGGTGTGCGAGCACCTCAGCCGAATCCCCCCACCTTGCTTTTTTTTATGCCCAGACCCCAAGATGGAGCGGAGGCCACCCCTCCCTGTCAGGCTTATCTACTGTTTTTCAGGCCGCTGGACAGACCTCACCCCCATTGGCGCTTTGAGACGGGGGCATGCATCAATACTGCTTAATGTTTTAGTGAATTACAATATCCACCCCAGGCTATGGCTGCCTCGCTCCTTTTCCTCTGTCTGACTAGGAAAGAGTAAGACTCAGCCTGGGTGGTGCAACTTGAGGAGGGGGATGAAAGAACAAGATGCAGTGCTAGATGGACGGACACATATACCGAGAGAGACAAACTTCCACATCTAATCAATAGAACACCCGCACTTGTCAAAACTTAGTTCGGCACCCCACGTAACAGGAGTTGCGTGTACAGGCATGTGTGTTTGTGCTTCAAACTGTACATGTTTCATCAAAACGGAGCTGTACATCGCTTGCTTAGCACACTGCATGTTGCGTCAGCGTCTCGGGTTGAGCTCCTGGAACTTCAAGACACGTGTAAGGAAGTGCAAACAGATCTGAGAACTGAGAAGTAATAACATTCCCTGGTTTCCTTATTCCTCACTCCTTCTCACCCCTCCATGCCTGTCCGTCGGCGTTCGGCCACGGAAGAGTGCGTTTTTCATTTGGATAATGGAGCATTGACTCTAATTGAGAGGACAGCCTCATTTGTTTGCCAACATGTCAATGGCTGGGCCTCTCATTGTTTCCACTACATTTACATTAATGCATTTCTCCCCACTTCTATTAAACTGCAACCCTCCCTGGCCAAGGCTGCTGCCGCTGCCGCCTAATGCTGCTTAGTCAGTGAAAAAAGGTTAATAACAATCAAGCAGAAATGGGAAAGAAAGGCTCTGTGTTTCCTACGGCTCTTCATTGGCCTTCTGTAATGGACAGCGGTTGAAAAGGCGGAGGAAGCCAAATTCTGCTGAGATTTTCTCTTTTTGTAATTTTATTTATGGGCTTTTTAGGCCATATTAAAGGACAATTGAGAAAGACAGGAAAGTTGAGGGAATGGGATTGGGATATGACCACAGGCTGCGCTCGAAACGAAGTCCTCGAGAACCAACAGCTCACGAGCACCACACAAGTATATTTTTTCATTTTAATAATTACATTTTTATAAAATAATTTAGTAAATATTTTATACTAAAATGTATACTAATAATTCTATCTTCATTTAATAATTTAATTTTGTTAAAATAGTATTATAATTAGTGCTAGGCAATTGATTAATCGCATCCAAAATAAAAGTTTGTGTTTACATAATATATGTGTGTGTACTGTGTATTATGTATATATAAATGCACACACATGCAAGTATATATTTAAGAAAAATGTTATATAAGATATATAATATATACAATATATCAGTATATACATGCAAATATTTCTTAATTCTGTACATGGAGTGTGCATTTATATATACATAATAATTATACACAGTACACACACATGGATGCAGTTAATCGATTGGTTAATTTACTATATTTGTATGATTTTTATAATTGTATTTTTATAAAAGTGTTGCATTCATAGTTTTACCATTTAAATAATGATTTGATCTGATTGTCTGTTTAAATGTTTACATTTTTAATTAACTTTTGTGTTATTTTATTTTTTCTTGTTAGAAATTAGACATGTAGGTGTGTTTCTTGGAATTTCAGTTCATTTTAATTCTACTTCATTACATTTAAATGCAATTCTGCATTCTGTTTGCTACCTCAGTTCAAATTCAATTCAGATTCAGGTATATTATTGTCTGCTCAACTTTTTATGTGGTTTTAAACAAGAAGTCATTTGTGTCCAGGGGTGCCTGGTGTGTTTTTATTTTAGCTCATCAGATTTTGATTATTTAAGGAGCAGGCAGAGTAAGTGAGTGTAAGAGAGATCCCATTACCCAAAAGTTGGTTAAAAGAGCTGTTATTGCCTCTCTTTGCCATGAGCTCTCAGGACGAGTTCAAACTCAAAGGTTCTAAATTTGTATAAGATTAATACGTTGATATGAGTCCCTGGGGCCCCAGCTTTTATATAGCAAGATTCAGACACGTACAGTACAGTACAGAAACACACATTTACAGAAACACACACATATACTTTGTACTGATGACCCAGTTGCACCTGTGCTGACAACAGCACTCTGCCCTAGAGAGTAGCCCTCATCTGTCATCACACACACACACACACACACACACACATCAGTGTTTTACCATTGAGATTAGCCAGGTCATCTGTCATTACAAACACACACACACACATAGTACACTACCTGAGAGATTAGCCACTGCACATAAACACACTAACACACCTGCATTCTGTCCAAATGAGTATCTCATCTCTCATCATCTCACAACGCACACACTCCCTAAAATAAGCCATCTGACCATCTGTAGTATCAATGAAACACACTTTCATGTGCATAAACACTAGTTTACAGACCCAAATGAAATAGAAATTTGTTTCTTAGTTTCTTATCTTTATTTTATTTTTATTTTTTTATAGTTTTATTTTAATATATATCCACACTCGCCAAGCAACTTTATTAAGCATATTTTTATATAAAATTCTAGATTTTTTTGTTATATTATATTATTTTAATTATATTATTTTGCTTTTTAAAAAGTTGCAATCCCTTTTGTACGTATGTCCTGTCCAAACTTCCTGTTTCAACAAGAAATACGTCAACACAGGACAGAAATCTACACTCGCCAAGCAACTTTTCCCATTGGGTCTTTAAGCTACATACTAAGAACCGTTACAAAGCCAGTCTCCACCGGCACAAATGATGACACCTGTCAGAGAAAGAGAGAAAAATGATGCGCCGCCACATCCTAATGTTCGCTGATAAGATTAGAAAACATCGTGTTCTTCGGTGACTCAAAACGAATGGGAAAGCAACAGAGTAAAGAATCTCATTTGCATCCTCTTCAATGGAGAGAAATGGATGAGAAGAAAGAAAAAGCACATTCATTTACATACTGATACACAGAGCGAAAGAAAGACACCCCTTCACACAGAGACCTAAATGAGGGGGTAGATACTCATTTAATTCCAGCGGAGACAGAGAGCGGGAGAAAGCGCTTAAGTGAGACAGAATGAGTGAAACAGAGGGAGGTGAATATGAGGGAAAAGACGAGAAAGGCAGTGAAAAGGGGAAACAGCAGCTTGTATTAGAAACCTGTAATTTAAATCAAAGGTTATAATCAAAAATTTATCAGTTAATTGATCTCGCACATGCTGCTTGCCAAGAGAGCAATTTAGAACCCTGTCGCTCGGGCTGCAAATCTATCGAGCGCTGCTCTATAAAGTAAGTTTGTTGCCTTGTAATGATCAAGCAGTCCTCTAATGTTCTCTGAGAGCTGATATGATAGGGCCCAGACAAAGCCATTCAGCAGCCGGGACCCCACGCGTCTCAGAGAAGACAAAGAACAATCATGCTTCAGCTTCACTTGAAGGAACAGTCCACCCATATATTACAATTCTGTCACCATTTACTCCCCCTCATGTTGTTGCAAATGTGTATGCTGTTATTTTTATTTATTTTTATTTATGCATCTTCATTCACTTTTTCCTTGCAGCGACAGTTCATTGTGGCAACATCTGTCAAGCTCTAAAAAAAACACCATAAAAGCACCATAAAAGAAGTCGTGATTTATTCAGTTTGTGGTAGATTTATGTGAGGAACACATAAATGTTGTTATTCACTAATAAACTTCCCCTCCAGTAAGGATTATTGAGTAAGCGGAGTCATTTAAAAAGAATTAGTCATTCACAAATCTGATTCTGAAGTTCAACTCACTGATTCAGTGGTTCTGGAGGTAAGAATTATCAGCAAATAAAAACCTTTTGTTGTTGTTAAAATCCTCAAATCTATTAAATGGTGTTAGATAACTTTGAATTCAGCGGATAATTAATTTGGACTACTTTTATGGTGCTTTTTTCCCTCTGTTGTCAAAATTTCTTGAAGATAGCATGAAGATACATTTCAAAGAATTATTATTTTAAAGGGGAATATTAACGTGTCTCACTAATAATGGTGAAAAAGGTTTGGGGGGCGAGTTGGCTCTGCAGGAACAGGGATTCATATCAGTTGTTGGATTTTATCACTATAAGTGGTGTTAATATCTGAGGCTTATCATGGTGTGTGATTCAGTTTGTCAGGTATAGTTGTCCTAGAAGTTGTTCTGCCATTATAATAGAATTAGGTCTCATTCTCTCCAATCATGTGTTATCACAACCCAGACATACTGTACAGGGGCGATGATCGCTTTTGTCACGTCTCATTGCAGGCTTTGTTCTTTCAACAGCCAGAAAAACTGGATTAGAATGAGATATGTAAGAGCAAAACTGATAAGATCTCTTTCTTTCTTTCAAGGGTAACCAGGAGGCCCCAGCTCCCCCAGAAGCCATGGCTCAGCCGTACGCCCCTGCGCAGTATCCTCCCCCTCCACCTCAGAACGGGTTGCCTGGCGAGTACACCCACCCTGGGCAGGACTACACGGGGCCCAGTCCGGTCCCTGAGCACGCTGCAGCCCTCACCATCTACACACCCACACAGACACACAGCGAGCCACCTGGCACTGACAGCAGCACGCCTTCCCTTACAGGGACTAGCAGCATACCAGTGAGTACTATTGGCAACATTTTTTTTCAGTAGTTCAATTTCAGTATTATTTATAGTTTTTAATAGTATTTTGAATTAGATTTATTTTTTATATTTTGTTCATTTTCTTTTAATTTTTTTTCTTTTTTTTGTGATGTGCTATTGACATTGTTTATTATTATTATTATTTTAGTTTACTAATTTTAGTTTAGTTTAGGGTTAATTAAAATTTTATTTCAGTTTTAGTTTAAGTTCAGTTTTAGTTTTTTTTTAGTGCTTCAACTTATTTCAATCACTTACATGCAACATTTCTGATTCATCAGCGAGACAAGCCGACAGAGTATCCAAACTCCTCTTATTAGATCCCAGGGGCAGATAGATTTGGGTATTGTCAGCATAACAATGAAAAAAGATACCATGTTTATAAAATTTCACCCCAAAAGAAGCATATACAAGGATTGGGCCAAGAATAGAGCCTTGAGGGACACCACAAGTAAGAGCTGTTTATGTAAATGTTTTTAATAGTTTTAGTTAACAATATTAACACTGGTTAGCCAAACCTTTTTTTTTTTTATTAGGAGCTGCAACTTTATACTTTGTTTAGTCAAAATGTAAGAACAATACTTGTTGGTGATCAGATCAAGATATACAAAATACTAAAGAAAACTGTTGCAACTTGCATTTCTACCAGAAAGACTCGGGAGGCCAGATGATATACGATAAAATAGCAAGTTTATTAACAAACCAGCAGGTATTATAATTAGAGGTTATTTGGTGTAGACCCCGACCGTAGCGCTCATCTCGACAGTAACAGGCTCTGCATTTCCTGCCTGAAGATGAAGGCAGGGGTGCAGCCGACCCCCTTGAGATATAGACGGGGAGCATCCTGGTGGTGGTGGGGAGGATGGAGGTAATGTTGGCATCAGCATCTGAGAACTCGGGCGCGACAGTACTGCTATTTTATACTCTGAGAATTAGAACATAATTGCAGTTTTTCTCCTCCAGTCATACGGGGAACAAAATCACAATGTAATCTTGTCTTATTTATTATTAGATGTTGATACAAAAAAATGTTTTTTCATAAATATGCAAAAATTCCGCTTGAAATGAATGTCATAATCAGACTATAACATCCCATTTTTTACATTTCTGAATTCAGACACACTGAGATAAAGAAAAGTTAGGGCTAGGAAATGGAAGAGTTCCGAATGAAAAGAACTATAAAGATAAAAAGAACTGACAAAATAAGAGACATTTAGAGAAAAACCATCCTTCTCCATTTAAAGTTCTTTTGCTTTCTCTGTCCATTTTATCAAGCTTTAAGCCATGGCTATCACATGGCTCCATATCTTAAACCCCATGGAGCCATTTACCATGGCTAACAATATCACAAACGTCTCAATGGACCACTTAACGAGTGCTGCCCAAGTGCTCTATCTGAGCATATGACAAGCACATGATGAAATAAAAGAAACTCTGAGAGTAGAGACTGTCCTTATACCCGCTCCCGTGGGTAAGTTGTGTATTGTCTGTTTGCGCTACCCTTTCTTGGTTCCTATATGCCTTTGATTAACACATACACTTACACTTGGAGGAAATGCAGGAAAAAAAGAAGGACAGATGATTCCCTGTGAGTCATTTTAATTTTTTATTTTAGCACTTAGACTTTATTAGATTTTATATAAAGGGCTGGTTTCAGGGCTTGACACTCATCCTTTACAAGACCCCTATATTGTGGGGCTTGTAAAATACAAGATTTGAGCATCGGCTAGTCACTATATTCACCGAAAATGTTATTGGAAATTTTGGACAATGTGTCCTAACTTTTTTTAGGTAAGCGTTGTCATTATTGTTGCTAAACTATTGTATTTCTTACATTAACAAGATATGTGATGTTAGCTATATTAATTATACACTATATTGCCATAAGTTTTGGGACACCTGCCTTTACTTGCACATGAATTTTAATGATATCCCATTCTTAATCCTGGAGTTAATATGGAGTTTGCCCACCCTTTGCAGCTATAACAGCTTTAACTTTTCTGGGAAGGCTTTCCACAAGGTTTAGGAGTGTGTTTATGGGAATTTTTGACCATTCTTGTAGAAGCGCATTTGAGAGGTCAGGAACTGATGTTAGATGTGAATGTCTGGCTCGCAATCTCCGCTTTAATTCTTTCCCAAAGGTGTTCTATTGGGTCAGGACTCTGTGTAGGCCAGTCAAGTTCCTCCACACCAAACTCGCTCATCCATGTCTTTATGGACCTTGCTTTGTGCACTGGTGTGCAGTCATGTTGGAATATAAAGGGGCCATCCCAAAACTATACCCACAAAGTTGGGAGCATGAAATTGTCCAAAATGTCTTGGTATGCTGAAGCATTAAGAGTTCCTTTCACTGGAACTACAGGGCCAAGTCCAACCCATGAAAAACAACCCCACACCACAATCCCCCCTCCGCCAAACCCTTATACTTGGCACAATGCAAGTACCGTTCTCCTGGCAACCGACAAACCCAGACTCGTCCATCGGATTGCCAGACAGAGAAGCGTGATTCGTCACTCCAGAGAACACGTATCCACTGCTCTAGAGTCCAGTGGTGGCGTGCTTGACACCACTGCATCCTGCGCTGAGCTCCTGGAAGACACATTCTTTCACAAATGTTTGTAGAAGAAGTCTGCATGTCTAGGTGCTTTTTTTATACACCTGTGGCCATGAAAGTGATAGGAACACTTGGATTGGAAGTATCGGGGTATCCAAATAATTTTGGCAATATAGTGTATGTCGATGTTGTTGATAAACAACATTTTTTTTATAGGATAGACCCCAAATTTGGGCTAATTCACATCATAGTTAACTAGGAAGTGAAATGAGACACAGCCAGAGAAAGGGCATACGAGAAGGGTGGGAAAGAGATATGAAACTTTTCTTCAATGCAAAAAGAAGTACAAGGTCTTCCTGGCTTTGTGGGGTGACGGATGAAAAATGTAATCTTTTTCTCTTTCTGATTGGGATATGTGTAAAGCTCTGAGGTGGTGTGCTTTAAAGGAAGTAGATATAATCCCACGCTCAGCAGGTCACAGAGAAGCGATGCTGACAGGCCACGTAAAGGCACCTGAGCTCTGGCTGGGCTAATCTACAGCTCGATTGGAGGATGTACTTAAACTGTCATTCTGGCCGAACCCACCAGGGAAATTCTTCCTTTCTCCCTCTTTTCTCTCTCCCTGTGGAGGATCATTAGCAAAGAAGGAACACTACACCTCAGAGAGTGGACTGTAATCACATCAGATCACATATCAGTTCACATTATCACAACAGCACAGACTCTAGATGCTCGGTAACTCGGCGATAAAAGACTACTTACCTCTCTTTAGGGTACGTGCTAACCGTTTTCCACTACGACTGTCATATTGCCTTGGGTGGGATTGTCTAAACTGTGATTTGCAACTTGCTCAAACACAGCCGTACTGCTCAAAGGAGCGTGATGTTATGTTATTAAGGGAATGCCATTATTTCCTGCACTTATTCTTGGCGGCCTTCCCTGAGTAGTTTTTACTGTGCCACTGATAATAGTACTGCAGGTCTGGGCGCTCTTTAAGCCTCCATATTCGTTACCGGCTAAACTTGTTATGAGTCAGATTACCTCGTCTAATTAATTAGAGCTTTGCGCAAGACTGAAAGGCCAGTGTCTCCTTTCTAGATGGCAGGTGACGGTTTGTATTCGCATCTCAGTGTCAGGGAGGGATGATGGGATCGGAGGGGAGGGTAGCAGAAGTGTGGAAGAACAAAAAAATATAAAGCGGCTCAAGCTAATCCCTTTAAGTGAAGCGCTGGTTTGGCCCTAATCGGATGTAATCTACCTGCTTGGCAGCTTTCCAATCAGATAGTTTCAATTATGTGGTTGTAGGGGCATTCTGAAGGGGGAAGTGCTGAGCTGAGCACTTTGAAAGTGATTTGCAGATAACACTGAATGAGTGCGGCAATAGAAACGATTTAGCAGGACTCATTCCCCTCCCAACCGCACATTCAAACATAGGCACACAAACGTGTGCAAACACAAGCCTTCTGTGACGCTGCGGTAGGGAAGGGGGCTTGGATGTGAGGTCCAATGTGGTGGTGTATGATAATGTTCAGGCAATTATTTCTTGGTGCTGCTTGGCTGCTCCATTCCTTGAGAAACGTGAAGTGCGGGGAAGTTGCTCCTTTACAACAGGAATGAAAAAACACCGGCTGCATGGAATGATTGTAGTCCAGCATTTGGGAAGTCTCAAATGAGAAGATTGATTATCTCCATTTGAGCGATCTATGTAATGGCAGCTGTATATTTTTTTATGTATAAATTATTAGGTGTGGCATTTTAAAAACAACATGTTACTTCTAAAATGTTATAAATGGCTTGAATACTGTCATTTTACTAAAGCAAAATGTTAGATATTAATATGCTATTTTAATTTGAATTTATATAAATAAACTAGTTCTGTCAAATCGATGAATTGCAATTAATTGCATCCAAAATAAAAGTTTGTTCTTACGTAATAGTGTATATGTGTGTACTGTGCATAATTATTATGTATATACACCGATTAGGCATAACATTGGCATATTGTGTTGGTCCCCCTTTTGCTGTCAAAACAGCCCTGACCTGTCGAGGCATGGATTCCACTAGACCCCTGAAGGTGTGCAGTGGTATCTGGCACCAGGATGTTAGCAACAGATCCTTTAAGTCCTGTAAGTTGTGAGGTGTTTGTTCAGAACATCCCACAGATGTTCGATTGTATTGAGATCTGGGGAATTTGGAGGCCAAGCCAGGCCAGCCTTCGCTCCCCAAGTGCATCAATGAGCCTTGGCCCCCCCATGACCCTGTTGCCAGTTCACCACTGTTCCTTCCTTGGACCACTTTTGATAGATACTGACCACTGCAGACCGGGAACACCCCACAAGAGCTGCAGTTTGGAGATGCTCTGATCCAGTCGTCTAGCCATCACAATTTTGCCCTTGTCAAACTCGCTCAAATCCTTATGCTTGGCAATGTTTCCTGCTTCTAACACATCAACTTTGAAGAAAAAAAAATTGCGCGCTGCCTAATACATCCCACCCACTAACAGGTGCCGTGATGAAGAGATAATTAGTTATTCACTTCACCTGTCAGTGGTCATAATGTTATGCCTGATCAGTGTATAAATACACACTGTATATTATTTAGCGTATTTAAGAAATATTTGCATATCTATATATATATATATATATATATATATATATATATTTTATATATATAAATATATAAATACGATTAATCGATTTGACAGCACTACTTGAAACTTATTTCAATGATATCTTTTCATTGATAATTTTGACAGCCCAAAATGTATTGTATATTTTTTCTGTAGCACCACCTTTTTGGTCATCTGCTTTGTAAACAACTTTTTTTTAGTTCACACATTAAGCATTTGTTTTCAGGAAGCATGTGGGAACAATCAATTGAAACTTGAAATGATGTATGTTTACTAAAAAAGTCCTGGACAAAGTATGTTAGAGTGATAAATAGTCCACATTTGTCATTCAGTAAATCATTTGGCATACTTAATCCCAGACCCTGGCAAATGGAACGTTTTGTAACATTCCTGACTTCAGTTGCAGTAATTGGCTGTCATAAACCTTTAGAGGAGCTAATATACCTACTTGGGGTTAATTTGGGGAGCTTTTCTTAGCTGACCGTAAAATCCTCCTATATGGATTTACTATTAGCTTTTTTGGCAGGATCCACATTCTCAGACCCTAATGCAGGTTACTTAGGTCCTCCCCATTATCCTCCTGGTAAATGGAGTGCTGGAGAGAGGGTTATAGTCCATGTACACGTACAAGAAAGACATCAAATCCTCCACCTAAACATCTCGCGACATCCTCCAGAGAACGACCTGGCAACCCAAGTGAGCAGGGAGTTTGCCTCCGCCTTGAATGGCGAACACTTTTAATTACTTTTCACCTCGTCTGTGGAACTTGGGAGAGCAAAGCCCTCTGAAACCTTGTCTCTGAAAGAGACAGATGCAGCCCATGCTAGCTGCAATATAATTAACATGCAATTAACACAAATTAAAAGGCAAATTGCGCAGACGAACCCCCTGTAGATGGCTGCTTAGCGGTGACGATGAGATAATTAGATCCAAACCTGGAGTGTGGAGTCTCGAAAGCGTACCTCTCCTCTCCCTCTCCTGGCCTGGTGTCAACTCCTCCAGAGAAGAGCTCTTCAAGCCGCCATGCTCAAGAGCAGGAGAAGTGCTCTGAATGAAGCCAGAGAGATTATATCATTCTAGTCGAGAGTGAGCGTGCCGGACTGTGTGTTTTACAAAGCGCTTGTTGTGCCAGAACAATTGTCCTGGTTTTTAAGCAAAGCATGCAAGATGAATGTGAAGTAGCCCCACGATTTCTCTTCATTTTTATCACTGCCCGTTACTCGCTGCTCGGCAGTGCTACATGATGACTTACATCTGAGAAGACCTAGTCAATACGTGTTCCCATAAAGTAAGCAAATCAAAGCCCTCATCCTTCTCTCCAGCACTTCGTTGGGCAGAGCGAGGAATTGGAGGCTCTCAGAGGCCACGCTCCGCCGGTCGGTAATGGGCGAGTCCGCGCCTTCGCACCGCTCACCTGTTAGACATGATAGATAGCACGGCTCTCTCCAGAGCGACTGCAGACAGAGCATGTGAATGACCGATGGCACCGGCGTGATGGATGAGGATGAGGGAGCGGGAAGAGGTGCAGCCCAGGGAGTGGGGGCACCAGGGGGTAATTGCACCTCCGCTTGCCCATCCATCTGCTCGGCTTTCCATCTACCACCATCAGGCAGGGGCTACGGGCCTCCGCTGCTCGCCGACCTCAGGCGGCATACACAAGGGGCAGGACGACAGGCTGTGTGGATCCAGAACCGACCCGTGTGCTTTATCTTAACAGGGCTTGACTGTCTAAATAGTTGCAATGATTGATAGTGCCAATGTGCTGGTAAACACGGTGTCCTCTCACAGAGACCCTGGAGAGCCCATTGGGAGAGTCTGTGCATTAGAGAAGATGAGGAAGTTGTCAGATGGAAAACGCAGGAGTTGGTGACCCTCGACATTTAATGGTTCAGAGGTTTCGCTGCTGTTATACTGTATAACCTGTAGCAAAGTTCAAACTTACCTTCATCATTCCCAAATAAGACTGATTGACCATGTGACATGTTGCAGGGTGTAGGTTTAGCAACATTTAAGCACATCATCTAGTAATCATCAAGAAGCAACAGGGACTAGTTGGCTGGATGTTGCAACTAAATTTAATTACAAAATAAGTAAAAAGTTCAGTCTGGCCAATTTAAAGTGATGTTACACCAGGTGTCATCATTTACTTACCCTCATGTCATTACAAAACCTGTTTGACGTAAAGCAAAAAAGAAGATATTTCGAACTATATGTTATATAAAATCATTGGGCTCTAAAGCAACAGTGGACCCCATTGACTTTCATTGTACGGGGGAATAATACTTTGTTTGGCATTGTATGCACTGGGACATTTTTCAAAACAAAAACAATATCTTTTGTGTCCTATGGAAAAATCAAACAGATGATTAAATGATAACAGTTTTCATTTTTTGGGTGAACTATCCCTTTAAGCTACAGTGGCAGCTCCTGTGTCTTTAAAATGCGAGAGATGTTAAATACAACAACAGTTAGAATTGTGCATAGGTTAGAAAATATGGTACATTGATTTGTTTGGAGGTCGTCTTGTAAAAGGAATATTTTTACTCTTAGCTTTGTTTTTGTTTTCCATTAAAAATGCCTTTGGTGAAGCAAGTCATGATGTAGCTACTGTAAGGTGAAAAACAACATTTTCTTTTAGTAAGGTTGCTTAAATAAATATTAGATAACCACAAAGATGTATAGATGTTTGTCTACTTGATAAATCTGTGAGACCCATAGAGATGTAATATGGCTTCTGTCATGTTACTGGTGTAATTTCCCCTGTAAAGACATATGTCCTCTGCAATAATGATTTTGTTCAGCGAGTTAAACTTTAAAATCTCATTTCAGCTGATATTTTATCATGCCATTTTTCACCTTCTCTCGGTAATGAGTGGAAAAATGAACGCCTTGCAGGTCCAAATCTTTTGCATTTGAGTTGGTATTATGTTCTTAGCTGTGTCTACATAATTGCATTTACTTCACCTTTTTCCTCTATTTTTCTCTGTCAGGGTACGAGCAAAAAGGGATGGAGTGATAGATATCTCATTATATCTTCATTACCTAATGCATGATATATTGCCGTCTTCTATGATTCATATCTCTTGTGTGTTTTGTGCTTAATGAGGGAGAACTTGTCCTGCCTACTTATTATAATTAACTATGTACGTGAAATACAAGAGAAAAAAAACATGCTTTGAAATGTACAGTTAAATCTGAATACTACCAAAAAAAGATTGCCAAAGCAAATTAAATAAGATCCCCAGAAATCATGTGTGAGGAAGTTTTGATTCATCGGTTTTTAATCTCATAATTCATTTGAGTTGGCGTATTCTTTTAGCCTGTTTTGGGCTTTTTGCCAAACTTAATGGGATCAGAAACATTCACCATATCTAGTCATACTCCATGACTTCCAGTCTTTTTTAAGTATTAAATGTAAGTTATGACAACATACATTTTATAGCTAATAACATAGTTCAAATATATTTCAAAGCTTGTGCGATCGCTGGCATTGTTCAACTTTATAACATTGTTCACGTTTTATCAAAATAAGTTAAAAAAATGTCTGTTATAAAAGCTTCAACACATGTTTGTTGAGTCAGTTTAATGTAATTGAAGTTGAAATTAATCTAAGTTGATTGTACTTCAATTTGATTGTACTTTTTCTTTTCGTTCACACCACAGGTTTTCAGAGAATGCAGTTGCGAGTCATGAAAATTTACGGGTGTGAGTTCTGTTATAGAGTGTGTTTGTTACTCCTATAAGTTACTGAACTGTGTGTGAACGTAACCGTTTTAAGAACTCAAATACAGGACTGACAACTGCATTCTGTTACTGTGTGAACGTGGCCATTGAGACTTAGGAAGTCTTTCTTTCTTTCTTTCTTTCTTTCTTTCTTTCTTTCTTTCTTTCTTTCTTTCTTTCTTTCTTTCTTTCTGTCTTTCTCTCTCTCTCTCTCTCTCTCTCTCTCTCTCTCTCTCTCTCTCTCTCTCTCTCTCTCTCTCTCTCTCTCTCTCTCTCTCTCTCTCTCTCTCTGTCTCTCTCTCTCTCTGTCTCTCTCTCTCTCTCTCTGTCTCTCTCGCTACAGTGTATAGTCTGCTCTATACAGCTGTCTATGGGCCCAGCCAAATGTAGCTGCCTTCAGCACTTCTCTCTCATTGATCCTGCTAAGCCGGGGGAAGTTTAGCTGACATCATCTCTTCATCTGTGCTCCCATGTTCTTCTAATTCATTATGTACATGAAGGGCTGCCGCTCGGGTGCTGCGCTCACCATGCTTTTTCTTTCATTGAACATGCACAGAATGGCTGAAAAACAAGACAAACTTTTAAACGCAGAGGAGTCGGTTAGCCATTGCCTCACATTTGGATTAATTATTAATTCAGTTATGCACCCGATCCTCCCTCAAGAGCATTTTGTTAGATCATATTTTTCTTTATAGATATTGATTTATTATTTCATAGCGTTTCTTTCTATATTGTTTCATAATATTTGGTATGATTAAATTTACAGTGTATAAATTCCCTTATAAATTTGGGTTAACAGTTTTCACTGATATTGTGTTTGTTCGTTAAATATTTTAGCACATTTCTGCCTATCCACCTATAGTATGTTTAATCCACACCACATAATTTCTTCTAAAATCTGCACAGAATTTTTTATTTTATATATATATAAATATATAATTATATAATATTTATAATACTGAAATTAATATTGATAATACATTAATAATGCATAGTAGATTGTATGCAGTGTAGTGATTATATTATCAAAAAAGAGCAAGAATATTGGAACTCATCTTGGACACTTAGAGTACTGTTTGACAGTTAATATCGGTTGATCTTCAGTAGAAACACCACTGCATGAAGCATATTCAGGGTTTTTTGCACACCATGCGTGACGGCGTCTGGTCTGTGGCTGGTCAGATGAGGTCTTATGAAGCTCAGCAGACAGCGATAGAAATTGTGAGAATGGGATGAAGGCTGTAGCATCAGGGCTTGTGAGGTGATAGATAAATGTGTGTCACGGACAGCAGTCCATCCTTAAGCACAGCTGTGTCACTACCATTTCCTCCACATGATGGACAGATGAGCACACCATCTTTACGCTTACTTTCTCTCTCCCTCTCCCGTTCTCCCTCAGGTCTTTATAGGCGGCTGCTCAGTAAATGCATTCTCTGGTCTCCCCATGTCAAGGGTTTTTTTTCCCCTTGAAATCTGTATCCACACTTCCTGACAGCTTCCTTAATCTTCACCGCCACATACAAATGTTGGCAGAGCAGAGGGAATTTGTAATATGCCACCAGCATGCCCTGATCTCCCTCTGCTCACCCACCCCCTCACCTCCCGTAACCGTTGCCCACTGCACTTTTACCAGGCCGTGACAGTATTTGAGGTAGGAACTAACAGAGCTGTGCTTGTGTTTTTGTCTTTCAGCAAGCGGACGATGTGGCACAGACAGACGGCTCCCAGCAGCTTCAGCTCCAGCCCTCAGACTCTTCGGAGAAGCAGCAGCCCAAACGGTTACACGTCTCCAACATTCCCTTCCGCTTCCGTGACCCAGACCTCCGGCAAATGTTCGGGGTGAGTCTCAGGCCTCAGCCAGATGGCAGCAGGTTGTGTCTCAGAGGAAGGGCAGATCATAAATCTTGTTTCAATATGACAAGGACATTGATCTTATATGCATCAGTGGAAAACCAGTTTAGATATCGTAGTTGTAGCCTAAAAATATGCATTAGTATGACTAAACTGGGGCATTTTTAGTTTGAATTGCAGCCAGTGTAGTCCAATTCCCAGACAAATTAATATTATGATACCTTGATTTTAAACAAATTTGTTTAAACAAATGAAAAAGCATACAGTGTAACCGGTGTAGTCCGATTCCCGATTGAATTAGTCGTATGAATCTTTTTTTTGTGTGTGAATCAAAAACATATTGTGCAACCAGTGTAGTCACTTCATTAAATGACTCTCATGAATCAGTTCTTTTAGTGAATCAAACACATATCGCTTAGAACCAACTGTAAGACTTAATTTTTTTTGCATATGACCATGTGTAGTTAAAGATTCTGTACACGTTATTCATAAACCAATAAATATTTTGTTGAACATTTCTATACTGTACTATATAGCTAAGGCCAATTATTGGATTTATCTAACCTCTAAAAAGTCTGTTTAACCTTTTGCAAGAATTGATTTAAATGTAAGCCTCATAATTACCCTTTTCCAAATATTTATCATTCCTTAATTCAGCTAAAGATCCGGAAGCCGCAGACATTACATCATTTAATGTCAAAAATGGTAACACTTTAGTATGGGGAACACGTATTCACTATTAACTACGACTTGCCTCAATAAACTCCTAATTTACTGCTTATTAATCGTTAGTAAGGTAGTTGTTAAGTTTAGGTATTGGGTAGGATTAAAGTATGTACAATAAGGCATTAATATGTGCTTTATTAGTAATAAACAGCCAATATCCTAGTAATATGCATGCTAATAAGCAACTAGTTAATATCAAAAAAATGATTGTCATATGAAGGCTTTTCTTAGCAAATACTGATACATGTGATTAATTTGATTAACTAATTGCCATGTCATGCAATTAATGTGATCAAAAAATGTAAAGACCAAACTTCTCTAGTCAGCGTGAAGGTTTTTTCTTGATTTTCACATTTTTCTGTTTACTTCTCCAAGGCTAAAAACTGCAAGGATAAAGTGCCAAATGATTTAACTGCATTATATTAGCTTTAGTTTATATATTAAGTATGTGCCATGGGATTAGTCAAACTTTTTTAATACAAGGGTATTCAATCAGAAAGTATTGTTACACTGAGAGCAGTGACAGGCTTGGTAATGGTTGGTCATTATTTAGCGTTTTATCCACAACTACTGCTCCTCAATCTGCGTTTAGATGTAAGCACTCTCGGCTAGAATAAAAAAACAAAACTAATGAATGACTCGCAGCATTCTTTAACCAGCCATCTCTATAAGACTCAAGGACTCGTACAGTTAAACTCCAGCATACCTTTGAATTAACAGCAGCCAGCAAGGGAGCGGCGTTAAACACTGGCAGCTTGTTACTGGAGGCTACAGGCAGCGGACAGAGAAGAAAAAACATTGTTGGTCCCAGCTTGTTAAAAACCGGAGTCTGTGTTTACTAAGGACACTGTATAGCAAACAGTAACAGTTAAACTGGTGGAGGACTCTGGGTACAGCCTGACTGCTGAGTCTTGAGAACATCTGTTCCTCACGCTCTTTGTTGTCTCTAAGAGAGCCTGTCCTCTCCTCTCTGCTCCTCTCCCATTCTGCCCAGCGTTGATGTGATGAACAGGGAGCCACACAGTGGTCCCACCAGTGGAGATGTAATTAATAGCGCTCCTCACTGTGGTTAAAAACTAGAAGTTTATCCTCATTAGGTTTGTGTTGGCTGACAGCTCCGATGCGAAAACAGGCATATGTGTGACCAAGTGTGTGTATGTTTGTCTGAAGAGACTTCTGCAACTTGCTGTGAAGTCTCTCAGGGACCCAGGGGTGCAATTATCCCATGCCATAGATAGACTAGTGGGAGAGGATGGGATGGACAAGCACTGTGCCCCTCTAAAGTCCCCAAAAATGTGAGTAAAGGCAAGTCTGGGAACGGTGAGAAGTAACAAGCACAAGGGGAGATCACCATCTACTGACGGTTTAAAATTCTTTGAGCACTTGCTCTGGATTTACTGGCTACCCCAGTCTTTGGCTTCTGCAAACCACTGTTACATTAATACTTAATATATATAAGTTAATACTTTTATTTTCTTTCAGTTCATCAAAGAATCCTGAAGAGAAATGTCATGGTTTCCAAAAAAACATTAAGCTGCTCAACTGTTTTCAATGTTGATTATAATAAGAAATGTTTCTTGAGCAGCATATTAGAATGATTTCTGAAGGATCGTGTGACACTGAACACTGGAGTCATGCAGAAAATTCTAAATCAGGTTTGTGTTCCCCCGAGAAACTTTGCATTTGAGTAAATTTCAAGTGAACGGCAAGTTTCTTAATTAAACACAAAAAGTTTCGCGTTGGAACATATATATGAGATTTGTGAGTGGACACAAAGGTTTTGCGAGTGAACTACTGATCTGTATAATGACTGGAATGCTCATTGCGTTCTAAACTGCCTTTAGGCGGTGAAGCCACTGAAAGTGTTCGAGCGGCCATCTTATTATACCCTAACAAAAGAGGCATTATTGATTTACAGCCAAAACATTGACCTAAAATGGCAGATTTGCAGTGTCCCAGTCTCACATATGTGTAAATGAATTTAACTTCAGATGTTATCTGTAATGTTTATGGTCCTTTCGGAGAGGATAAGTCCTATATTGAAATCGTTAATGTGGGTGTGTCTACTGCACACTTCTTGCACAGATAACCGTCCTAACACAAAAAAATATTTCTTTATGTCTGTAATTGAGGAAATATTACAAATTAACATATATCTGTGTTTAGTTTCAGAAATTGATTTGAATAAAATGTAATACAAGCCTCTGTTACTATTTTGAACTATATTGTATTAAAATTCTAAATGAAAGTTTACCTTATGCATAATTTTTTTTAAATAAAGCAGTCAGCATTATTTGTCTGAATACTGTAAGTTATGATGAGCAACATCTCTTAAAGATTAGAATTAAAGTTTCCATATGAGTAAAGTGTTATGTATGCTATATGTTGTTGAATTAATTATTAATTTAACCATTGTTTAAATCATTTACAGCTTTGAAATGCAATGCAATACTACAACACAACATAAATACATAAACGCAACAATACAAGGGTGATTTCAGGTTACAAGGCATAAATCTTTATTCCGATTTCAGAATGCACACTTTGATATTAATAATACAGATGCTGAAGCGTCTCGTCTGAAGTTTACTACTGTAATGAATATGAACCTAACTTATTAATAAGCAGGAGAAATTCCTGACTTTCAGATACAAATAACTATTTCCATGCTTAGGACATTTGCCTTGTAATGCCTTGCCTTGTACGGAGACCCGGTAGGCAATGTTTTCTCAGTAAAATCATATAATTTCCTATTAATTCAATGGAACGCGTGAGCTTGCTAGGGAATACCAATATTGCTGCGCGGTGGCTTCACTTTTTATCTTATCATATGTGCAATCCAGTTCTCTGTACAGATCAGTGGAAGTATCTCCGGGGAATGCAAAACTTTTGCAAGGGAACGCAAAACTTTTGCCAGTGATCGCACAAGCTTTGAAATATATTTTTTCTCCCATCTCATATTTTTTGCATCACCATGTCCCTTTAGGTGCTCCGTACATAAGAGACCTGTTTAAAAAACATTAAAACAAATCTTACTGACCCCAACACTTTTACAGTGCTTAAAGAGTATTTTCTCACTTTTCTCACAGTTCTCAGACTCAGTTCTCTCTTTATTATCTAGATTTTAGGTGAAACCTCTGATTGAATTATCTCTCTTTCAAAGTTCAGTCTTAAATCTGGATTGTTGTAGAAAAATCACAGATCACGCTCATTTTTGACTCCAAGACAGCTTTCTAAACCATTTCTGATTTCTTAATTTTAGCAAGATAGAAATTCAATTTAGAATAGCTGATAATGAAAACTGCAATTTTATGAGTCTTTTTCCTCATTCGAGTACACTTGCTTGGACCATAGTCAAACAAAGATCAACGATTAAAAAGCTCCATTACCCAACCTTATTTGAGCCTCATTTTATAATTAGAAAAAGACATCCAAAGCAATTATACAGATGAGTATGTGGATTTAATGCTAGTGTATGAAATTGGTTTTAAAGCACCACCATGATGACTCCAAACTGAGGCTGCAAAATTGTGCTTACAAAGTCCAACTCCTCCCATAATACTCCATTGTAAAAATGCATTGATTTGAGCACATGCATGTAGCATACTGTATGTATATACTAGTCATAAAAATGTCCCCCAGCACTGGGGAAAGTTAGTGTTAGATTAAAACAGGTACCTTGTTATTCTGGATTAATAGACCGTTATTCCCCTCTGTATTTCCCTTAGAGGTTTGAATCTTCTAAAATATCGATCACCCAAGGGAATGCAGAGGTTTACCTAGAATCTTAAACAAGAGTAGAAGCCCCATATGGTTTTCTAATGGGTTTATAATGATACCTGCTTGATTTGCAAACAAAACTGACACACTAATGTCACACCACTGACTCGCTTTTTTTAACTACTCTCCCTCCGTTTGCACAGCGCCTGTGACTCGCTTCAAACTTCAGTCTCTCGTGAAGCGTTTTCCCAACCTATTAAGTTTGTGGACCACCAGCAGTCTCACACTGCGATCTCCCATTGATCCTAATTTCATGTAGGCCTACACTCTTATTAAAGCTCTCTGCTGCACGGCAATGGTGATGATGGGGCCTATGGTGACTAGGTGTGATTAGTTCAGTTTTCCCAGAGATGACTACCCTGGGAAATATTTCAGCAATACCATAAGCCCATTAGGGTGGGTTAAAACCATTAGCGTCCGCAGACTTTGTTTAGAGAGAATTGTCTGCGGTCGTGAGCAGGTTCACGCTGAGATGCAAATGCCGGCGTTTGAATCTGACTCTGGCGGAGGGGAAAAAAGCATCTTAATTTGAACAAATGGAGGGAATCGTGTCAAGTAGCAGCTGTTTGGGTTTGTCTGTGGAATTTGAATTGGGCTGGAAAAACAAGCGCGGTAGATCAAGCAACAGCCGGCCAAAATGAACTGCGAGGCGTCCCTTTTTTTCCCGTGTGAGATCAGAGCGGCGCACTCAGCCTCCTCCTCACCGCAAACATGCAACTATAGAGTCCGCCTCGGGTTCTCCCCACAGCTGGGCGGATGAAAGGCAGCTCTTCTTAACCTTATTAGTGACCTGGGCCCTCGATCAATCCCATTGAGCCGTAGGTGCCTGGAAGGCCCATTTCTCCCCTGTTGTGCTGAAATGAAGCCGATGCGGCCTGCTTGACAGGGTAATTAGTTTTAATGAAATAATACAGCCATTTTAGACAGCAATTAAAACCTGCTTTCATTCCGCCCATTAGGGGAACTTAAGGTTTTGCTTTCATTCCGCCACGTTCCGTAATGATCTCCAAAGCCGGCCACGTTAAATGGAAAGCTTAAGCGTCGTTAACCCTCCGGGGAGAGCCGGGCCGGCCGTCACTCCTCTCCGGCGACCGCCAAAGTGGAAGAGAGGAATGCAAACAGAACCTTTATCACACATGTCATTTTGTGCGATTGCTCTAAATTGCTGTCCTACACTTTCATATAAACAGTCATGCTTCCAAGCACATTTATAGCAGTGCACCCTTGAGCCTCCTGTGTCTCCTGCTTCCATCTAACCAATTATTTAAGCTTGTTCCAAATTACTTCTTTTAGAAGCTGTATCCTCCTTCGGCTAAAGCAGTGGTGACCTTGCGTTGGCATGTGCTGGCATGTTTATTTATTTATTGAAATAAACCTGCTTGATTCAAGGTCTCGTTGTGGAGCTCCCTAACCAGGATCCCGATTAGCATAAGGCGAGCGAGGTTAACGCTGAAGCGTTCTGCGTTACATGCAGCGAGGGAGGTGTTTATCACCCCTAATCAGGTTGCAGCCTCTTCAAGGTTCACCTTTTGGCCACAGGTATGAGCGACATTCAGTCAAAGGCCAAGAAAGTTTGGATTTCTTTCCTTGGCGGCCAGTTTGCAAATCCATATGCTGCATTCAGCAGCTAGAAAAAGCGAAGCCATATCTAGGAGGGAGTGGTCAGTGCCTCATGGCTAATGCTAATTAGAGAATAAAAATGAGAGATTGGGCGTTTCAGAGGGCTGTGAGAATGACAATCAGATAAAACCACAGAACGGAGCGCAAATAGCTGGAAAATAATAACCGAAGTGACAGGTAATTACGAGGATGGTATTCGTCAATGAGATAATAAACAAATATATGGTTTATCATCAGCGATGATGGCTGCTCTATATCCAATTATCCTTTTTTTAATTGAGTCGGGCGTTTGGTGTTAAGTCAAGCCAGAAATACCCTCTCCTGTGGCTTCGGCCAGCTTTTATCAGTCAAAAACACCACAGAAAATAACAAGCCATATCGTGTCATTAAGAGCAGTGGTGCATACACAGTGGGGTGCAGCTGTGATCTTTTGAAGTTTGCTCCCATCAGCAGTATGTCCTGCTCGTTCCCAGAGTCCCGAACCCAGCCAAGAGCTTCATGTTGCACAATTGGTGAGGCAGCTACAAATAAAAGCCTTCAATTACATTTACATCATGTACTTCTTCAAAGACGTTTTTGTTTTACATTTTTATTTCGATAATTACTTACAATGATAGAGGAGCAAATAGTTATGCAAGCAATGTTTTGTAGTTTTTGTGTCATGTAAAGTTAATATTTTCTGTATTAATCAGTTGAGTGCATGATTAATAAGTGATTCACTCATAAAAAAAAGAATCAATTAGTGTTTTGAACAAATCAAATTAGTAAATAAATCATTGACTCACTTGTTTCATTCCTGTATGAATTAGTGTTTTTGAACAAATCAGTGTGAATGATTTACTGACTCACAAAAGTGATAGTAGTGGTTCAGAATTCAGTGACAGTCACTTGTTTTTTTCTCCTAAATTAATTTTGAAAAAAATTTAATGAGTGAATGATTCATTACCTACTCTTTCACATACTGTTTAGGCATACAAAGTATTGGAAATACAAAAATATACTGTTCTAATTGAATAGGTGAAAAGTACACATGATAATTACAAGAGGACAAATGTAGTATCCGGATTACATTCATACTACACACATTAGTACTATATGAATAATTGCTTGTTCAAAAGAAGTACCTACTTAGAAGGTGTGAGATTTCAGATGCAGACAATCACTTCTTTTTTCTAAATGTATCGGTGTTTTGAACTAATCGGATGAGTGAATACTTCATTGACTCACTCATAAAGACCACCTTACATAACAATTTAACCTGCAGAAAGAGTCACTGAAAAAAACCTACAAATATACAGCCTGGAACTAATTGTTGTGTATATATATATATATATTTTATTTGTTTATTGTAGAATAATGTCTACTGTTTCACAGAAATGCACAGTATATACTTTGCAGTGTTTATCTACTAAATTAGCATTCCATCCCAAACAATTTCACATAGTTAACGTAGCAAAAGATTTATACTTCCATATTGAGAATCAATGCAATTAGTTGTTTTACATTGAGTAACGTTGTAATGCATTACTTTTAGGACTCCCTTGAAAAAGAGGTTCTTAATCTCAATGGGACTCTCCTGGTTAAATAAAGATTAAATAATTTTTTTTTTTTTACTGATCAGTTGTGTTTGTCAGTATCATTTCTGTGTCATGGCAAAAAGAGATGCGTGAAGGTTTGTCTTGCGTGTTCATAGCTCTGGTGAAAACGGTGGGTTTACTATTTTAGCTCCCTGTGCAATCAAGTGCTCAAGTTCCTGACAAACTGCAGAAGAGATGAGTTCTAATTACTCCTTCTCTCTCCCTCTCTGTCTTTCTTTCTTTCTCCCCTGTCTCTCCTCTTTAATTTTTTTTACCCATCTCCTTTTCTCTCCACAGCAATTTGGGAAAATTTTGGATGTGGAAATTATTTTTAACGAGCGGGGCTCTAAGGTAAGTCAGCTGGAAGAGCAGTGTTTTGTCACTTCATACTTCTTCCTCCCTACAGGTCTCCTCTTCCCTTCATGAGCCGAATAATTACAGCTCTTACACAGCAGCCGCAAAGTGACTCAAACGTCACACTCTCACACTCGCTCACACTGAGCCGAGACACGTTTTAGAAAGGTAGATACGCGGAGAGACAACTGAGTGGTTTCAGCTGAGTACAAGTTAACTCGCCCAGTTATAATTCAATGAAGTGAGCATCTGACCAACACGCAGTGATTCTGCTCTTAGAGCTGTCCTGCTGTAATAAGATTCAGCTGTTTAAGTCTCCAGTCTTGCGCAGGAAATTGGTTATATATAGCCATTCTTCCATATAGCACTGCTGGTCTCAAAGGAGGGTGACATTTTGCTGAGGAGAACTTCTCTCACCTCCTCCTAGTTGATTCACAGGGGTGAATCTGCTGGAACAAACCGTCACAGTGTGCTCAACCTAAGCAATGCACATTATAAGATCAGCCGATCGTTCAGAAGTAGCCTGTTTTCTACTGGTCTTTTGAATTCCTCAGTAGCCCTGTTCCAAAACCTAGAGATGTGCCTATGTATACCTGATTCACAATAGATTGAAATAGACTTTGGCATTAGCATGTTGCTACGGTAACTCTTTGTTATGCTTTTAAGCATAAAATGACTTGGCATATGCAAATATTAGGGAAAATAATCAACCTTCAACATTTTCTAACATTATCACAATTAATTTGCTATAGTTTAGAAAATGGTAATATAATATGACGAACTCCGAGTTAAACTGTGTCAGAACAAATTCATCTTGATAATGTCAGATAACTTTGATAGAAATTAATGTAATGGATTACAATCAACCAATCAGCTGTCAGCTGTTAAATTTAAGTACACAATTAGATAATACCAATTTATGTCAACCAATTACCAAGCAATGCTTGATTTAGTTCAGGCTGTGGTGTAAAAGGCCGCATTAGCAATTAAAGAAAAAACACTTAAGCAAAACATGGTCATGTCAAAGTGTCCGAATCATTTTGATCCCAAATGTTTATCAGTTTTACTGGTTAGTCCACTGTATGAATAATGTTTGGGTATAATATGTCACAGTTTACTTTATTTTGCTATCCTCACTTACATACATGAACTATAATATCCTGCACCCACTAGTAAAACATGATATCTGGTGTCTGAATCATTTTTGGTTTGACTGTGTTTGTGTGTTGATTATAAATATATTTTAATATAAAATATATTAAAAGCATTTAACAAATAATATTTATAAATATTAGTTCTAAGTATGTAAAAATACTATATCAACACTGCTATTATGTAATGTTATATTATGTTATATTATATTACATGGACAGATATATATTATTTATATATAATACATTTATATGCAAAAACAAAATATATTAGCAAGCTCAATATTTGGAACAGCCTTTCTGCATAGGATCCCTTAAAATACTGCCTCTGTAGGCAGCTCACTAGGTTTTGGAACAGCACGTACTGTATGTTTGTGTTATTCAAAAGATAGTGGCTCAGCTTTCTAGCCGTGTAAGCTAATTAAATCCGTGATAAAAGGCAAAAACTACAAGCGCTATGTTGAACACAGTAGCGCAAAATGTCAAAAGGATTAATTTTGAACCCCATTCCTTTTTGATTTTTCTGTTTCCTCGCAGACCAAGGACTCTTGGGCTGGTCTTTATTTATGCCAGACACAAGGAATGGAGTGTCCATGTATGCATATCATACTCGCAGGCCTCCCAAAGCAATTACCAGGCCGTACTTGCATAGTGTGTATGAACTAAAAGACCAGGGCTTGTTCCACGCTCTTGTTTGCTGTGCATACCTAATAGCTGTTCCGGATATGGCGTTTGGGAAGCAGTTGGCCATAACTCACTGCTGACAGCAGAGGTGGGGGTGCGGGGACAGAGCAGGCGCTTCCCAGCTAGAGCGCAGGATTGTGTGCATTACACTTCTGAGCTTCTATGTGGCCTTGGAAATATTCCGTACATTAGTTTATATCATTTAAAGACAAGGACAATATCTGTGTTTATAAAGAATAACTAAGTTTGATACTTACTGATATGCTTGGCAAGACAGATGAAAGATGCAGTATAATGTAAACATGCATGCATGCCAAATGTTTCAGTATTAAGAAATGCATCACTGCTGAATATAATCCTTTGTCTCACAATGTCTCTTATCCTGTAGCTCTCATGCTAAAGTCCTAATATCACTTCTTACTAATGGATAGAATTTGCAACCCTGCTGACTGTGACCTTTCTCTCTTTCTTTCTCTTTCTTCTTTTCTCGCTCACTTTATTTGTTTCCCATTCAAAAATCGTTAATCATCCCCTCCATCCTTTTTGGCAATCCTTTATGATCATATCATCTCAGGGTTTTGGTTTTGTAACTTTTGAAACAAGCATAGACGCAGACCGCGCACGGGAGAAATTAAATGGTACAATCGTAGAGGGACGCAAAATTGAGGTGCTTTCCTAATCTACCTATCAATACTCCATAATCCTCATCCCATGAGAACATAAGCGCTGTCGATTTGATGAAACATGCATGCAGCGTCTCATTTCATCGCATTGCATCCCTACCGCTCACTTGCTGTCTGCATGATGCACGTCTTTTCGAATTTATGCATAAATATTAAATATCACTTGTGACGTGATAATTGTTGTGTATGTGTTTGATGTGCATGCCATCAGATTTGCTCCTTTCTGCTTTGATGTGTATGTGCATCTGTATTTAAAGAAGCTTTTGAACTTTTTATTATCACTTACAGTGTGTGTTAACCGGTAATGTGATGCACCATCTCTGAAAATATACATTTTATTTTCGTCTCAAGATATCAAAGGCCTGTCAGTGTAACTTTAAATCCCACTTGTTTATCCCAGACATCCATGGTTTATTTTTAATAAGTCTTACTTGAGGACACAGATTTCTCTCTATTTTCCCCCCTCTTCTCCACAGGGCTATTAACATTTCTATAGGACAATTAAGATAATTCATGTAATGCACAAACAATACCTAGACCTATATATCACGGGAGAGTCGAGGCCTGTTGTTTCCTCAAGCTAAATGACCTCCATGGGCCCTGTGGAACGAAAAGCTATTAACGCTAATTAACATGAGGGTGAAATACTAACATGGCTTCTGTTGCCAGCGGCCATGTTTATATTCCTTTGGCGCCTCCCAACAAGCTGCTTGGCCTCTCTGTGTGTTACTAAAGTCCCTTTAAGGCAAGTTGGTTCATTCGGCGGCCATCTTGGTAATGTCCCCGAACAGTTATTTTCTGTGTAGGCAACAGGCATGCAAGTACATCTCCTATTTACTTTAATGGGGAAAGGCTGAAAGCTCAAGATTATACATCAAAATTATAATACAATCTAACAGCATTGGTTTCATGTTGCTTTAAAAAAAATAAAAAAATGTGTATATATATATATATATATATCTTGGGCTGGTTCAAATAAAGTGCATGTGCATCCTAAGATAAACAAACCCGCCACCGTATTAAGCTTTACGAATAATTTTCTGGTGTTATGCATAACCAGAAGACCATTGGGCATTATGGTTCCTCCTTCCTAAGGTTAAATTTAGTGCTCATGAAGTCACCGCCTCAGGGTTGTAGTGTCTGAGAATATGTAGAACTGTCTAGACGATGTGGCAGATGAAATTTCAGAAAAAAGCCTCAAGGAAGCTCCCACAGCTTGGCTAGTGGGGAATTCCAATATACTCTGGGTTTCATTAAAGCCCATTTCCAGAGTAGCTCTGTTTCATTACATGTTGAACCAGATGTCATCATCCAGTTCTTCTACAAACAGCCTGGATTAGATCCTACATCCAGCAGGAAACAGAAGATCAGAGCTTGATGGATCACTTTCATTTTTAGCATCTCTCAATTTTTCAGCTGATTAGCATGTGAATGTTGCTTTTTTTACTTTGCGGAGAAGCATGAACCAGATTTTTTGTCACACTCATGCCTGTGGCACATACACATGTGTTCTTTGTCTTCTGAGTTGGGATTTGCTTCTCATATCTGCTTTCTTTGTCACAGGTAAATAATGCAACGGCAAGAGTAATGACAAACAAAAAAGTGGCCAACCCCTATACAAACGGTAAGAGCTTTTTGTGTTTGTTTGTTGTATTTTTTTTTACACTTTAAATGACATTGAACACATTCAGTGGACCCAAATGTTAACAAGCAGCATATGGAAAATAAAGAAACTGCACAAATTTTTTTGGAATATGTTGCAATTTAGTTTAACCAGCTAGTCCTAATTTATGTCAGTAACTCCTACATTTCATCACAAAATTATGAACATTCATTTTCA
This sequence comes from Gobiocypris rarus, assembly GCA_023029165.1. Classification (NCBI taxonomy): domain Eukaryota; kingdom Metazoa; phylum Chordata; class Actinopteri; order Cypriniformes; family Gobionidae; genus Gobiocypris; species Gobiocypris rarus. Next base: position 25,731,462 of record CM040920.1, read on the forward strand.
AGACCATAAAGTCTCCAAATACTTTATCTTAATTTTAAAGAGTGTATTCTATAAATATAAATATATACCCAAATATTTTTATAAAGTCAAATAAAATTATATATTTCTTATACATAATATAAATCATTTATTTTAATACTTTTTTATGTATTGTAAAATAATTATTTTTGTGAAATGTTCTGGTTGATGTGTGTGGGTTCTTTAAAATCCCTCTTGGTTTGATATTCAACTATAATGAATTACTTTCACAAAAAAAGTAAAAAAGTTTCATTTTTCACAACCATGTCTCCAAATACTTTTGGACAATATATCTCTTTTTTAAATATTTTAAAACCCAATTCTTTATTTATTTATTTTTACATTTAGGGATTTAAATATTTATTATTATTTTTTATATTTGTATACATATTATTTTTAAATATATATATTTACTTGAAAAATGTTTTGGTTCTTTAAAAGAAATTACACTTGGTTTGATACTTTATAAAATCCAGTTTAAAGTTCCCAAATTCTTTTTGGGGCTTCTGTTCTAAGCTGCCATCATGTATAATATGAGTGATGCATTGTCTACTTTGTGTCCCATTAAAAAGGGGTCATATGTAAAGTGCGATCTCCTCCCCGACAGCTCTCCTTATGCTGTTTAGGAGCTCTGGGGAGAGCTTAGCTGAGTGGTGGCTCATTCAGCACAGGGGTCTTGGTGGGGTCCTGAGCTCTTCCGCTGATGCTCATTTCCTCAGACTGCGATAGAGAAGGGGAATGAAAGAATCAAATATATCAGCAGCAGTGTAGACCCCCCAGCTATACTTCAGTCACAGCCAATGGGGAGTGAGAGGAGGCTATTTTACAGCCCCCATCTATCACTGACAGCACACCGGACAGCACTCACTACTCTCTTGCTCTCTGTCTCTCATTCTCTCTCTCTCTTTCTTCCTTCCGCATCCTATATCGCTCGCACTCTTCCGAATGCCCTGATATTTCCACCCCCTAACTCCTTCAACTTAATGTCACCTTAAATATTTTCCTGTCATATCACATCCCTGCCTCTTCCTCCTTCCTTTTGTTCTTTCCTCCGAATCTTATCCTGTTTTTCCCTTTCCTTCTTTCTTTTGAGTTAATAGGCGAAAGATCGAGAAACAAACACTGCACAGGTCACAGCGATAAGCATTCGGAGCTAATTCTCTCTTCCCCTGTGTATTCCTCTACAGGCTGGAAGCTGAATCCAGTGGTGGGAGCTGTCTATGGTCCTGAATTTTATGCAGGTAAACTGCATTTGAGTGTTGTGGTCACAGGGTCCCGCTCGGATACTTACTTTGATTTACTGTTCTTCAGATGTTCTTTGATTTCTAGATCAAATTTAGAGGCAAGCGCTTTAGAGAGACACTTAAACACCGCCCAGTTCTCCCATCATCCATAGTGTAGAATGCGTTTGACAAAGCAATAATCAGCCAGGCCATAATTTCCCACTGAGATGAAACAGTGGTACAGGCTGTTTTCTGAAGCGCAGATTAGGAAACGTCTTTGTTTGACTGACTTGTTGTCTTTCTTTGTGCTGTTGTTTCCCCTCTCGATCTTTGATTTCTTTATGGCCGTTGGTTCTTTGAGCCCTTTGCATCCTAATGAGAGGGAAATGGTATTACAGTATTTCATTTGGAAGAAGTGCTGAGCACATAGCAGCTCTTTAACGGCCAGCCTTTTTGCTCATTAGACTAAAATCTGTTCATTTCAGGACAGCTTTACAGCAAAACTCTAAATAACCATCGGTGACAGAAAGCAGTCATTTATCATTTTTATCTGACTTTTTTCCTCTCCTCTCGCCCTCCCTCCCTCGGTTCTGGCATGCATAAACGCACAACTGAACGCAGCCGTTACACGATTCCTCTCAATTGAAAACGCACAATATGCATATGTAGCGTGCATAAAAATGCAAATTTGCTAAGCAATCCGATGCATGTCAAATGTTTATGCATGCTTTGACCTCAAGTATGCTCTGAAACTTGCATGTGATTCCTTCTCTAATCGCAACATGCACACCTTCATGCCTCCTATCCGTACATACACCTAAAACATCCCATCAAATCAGATTTATCGTGGTCCGGCACTTCAGCAGCTTAGCTTGGGGAGCCGGTGTTGCTTGATTTATTGGATGCTAATTTTTCAAGTCGTCTTAACATGCCTCTAAAGTTCGCCAAGTCTAAACGACACCATATGCCTCCCCTGTTCCCCAGAGGGCGACCGGTGGAGAGGCTACAAATTGGAAATAAGATATAGATTTCGCTTAATAAATAAAGAACATTCTGGACGGGCCGAAATGGACCTCCACGTGTTGCCCCTTGTTTCCCTCCCACCGTTCAAAAAAAAGAGGGAAGCTTTCACACTAAATAATTATGACTGCATTTAATGTACTTTGTTGGGGGAGGGGCGGTGCTGAAATCGGATGTAAAGGTGATTAATCACTGTTTATCAGTCCGAGTTTCTGTGCGGGAGATCAGCGGAATTGGGCACCATAAATCGTGCGCTGCTGACAGCGCACTCCGTCTCCATTCGTCCGGGTGCTACAGGTTTATTGTCCTCAAATCCCATTCAGGAGAATGACTGATGAGGGCCGCCGACTGCCTGCTTTTAACCTCTTCCAGGGAAGTCGGGCTTCTCTCTTCCCCGTAAGACTCCCTCCCTGGCTCTCATTTCTCCACTCCTCTAGCTTTTCACAGCCTCCTCTCGACATATATCGCTAATTCTATTTCTCTCTTCATCTAAGCCTGGGGTGTTTTCCATCTGCCCTTTTCTTACTCACTCACTCTATCTTTAAATCTCAATATCTCCCGTCTTCCCTCTCTCTCTCTCTCTCTCTCTCTCTCTCCCTCAGGCTCTTAACTAGCACTCGGTAGCCAAAGCTAAATTGGAGATGCAGACGCGAGGCTGAGGCGCTAACCGTGCACGGGAAACTTAATTGTGTAATCCGGGGGTCGTTTTTTCCCACCTCGCTCAATCCGTAAAGGCAGCACGCGCCTGATGGACGTGGGAAACATAATATTGATTGATTGACAGCTCTCTTAGCCAATGAATTTGGTCCTTGGCAGCATGTTGAGACAAACACGGCCAATAAGATTAAAATGCAAAGTAGAAGGCAAGAAGTTGTTTTAAAAATAGATGAAAAAAATATTTTCAGTGATGTTGGGAAGGGACGTTTGACTCCAGGCCATGTGTGCCTGTTCAGGAATAATCACTGGCTCCAAACATACGTGAATGACAGTTATATGCGTCATTGCATTCCAAAATGTGTCAGACTGCAAATCAAAATACAACATCAGAATGCACTGAATTCTCAGTGTTGCCACAAGGGGGAGCTATAGCTGGAATTACTGTAAACTGTCTTCTTCTGTTTTTTTTTTTCTTTTCTTTTTTTTCTACTACTGTCATGCCAGTTTTAAGAATCTCTTTAAGCAGTTAAGTTAAATTTAGTTAAACTAAAAGTAATTTATAACTGTCTGAATGACAACACAAGTTTAATAGTGTCTAATAGAGTGCCTTAAATGAGATCTGTGGTTAACACAAGCTCAAGATATTTTCACGATTTATTCTAACAGCATAACATACACAACCAGCTTTTACAATTCTTGAAAACGGTGTGGTTAAATGGGACTACAGATGTTGTTTGGGACATTAAATATCATCTACTCACTAGTCCACTTTTGCAGCCTTGTTGTGTTACTCGCACCCTTGCAAACTATTCTAAATCAAAGTTTCTTATAGATGGTGTTAAAATTCATAAAAGCTGCATTCATGTGTGATTAATGAACATTTATGAACATCATTTATATTAATGAACGAAATGTGTAAGAATAATACACTTTTATTGATTACAGCGTTTATTTTCTGCAATATTTAAGAAGACAATGGAAAAATCCTATTGGATTTTTGTCCAGGAACATTTGAAGGTAACTTTAGCACCCCTGTGTTATTTGCCACAGCAGAAACACTACAAGTATTAAGTATTTTCAAGCATTAACATCTGTTGCATACTTGTTTAGGGCCTTAATGAGAACACTTCATAGTGCAACCCTTGTGTGTGTGCACTGCTTTAAAAGAGGTGCATTGTGGGCATTTTATTCTTTTTCAATTACAAAACCACTCAAATAGATCTATAATTGAAATTAAGTAGCCTAATTACAATATTAGAAGTATCGGCGGGAGGAAAAAAACTCCCTTTAATCTAGCATTGGTGTAATTTTCCTCATGATATGGGTTTATCGGTGGTCTGATTATCTAAAGACATTTCACAATAGCACGCAGTGTGAGAGAGGCCCTCATCCGGCGATTTCCAGTCGCACCGTATTAAAGGAGCCAGTCTTGCAGTAAATGAAAGAGTCCTGAGGGGGTTGGGGATGTAATTGCCCCCACACCTTCATCCAAACAGCCCAATGGGACTGCTTCCAGCGCTAGAGATACCCCTGTGTAAACCCAGATAAATGCAGCAGTGTGCCAGCATCCTTATCGGTTTTAACTGTAGATGTGCAGATGTGAAGGGTTTTTGACCTTCTCTCGTGTTAAAATAACAGGTTAGCACAAGGGCTACAAGGATTTATGCTCGCATACACTTTTGCCTTTGTGTGTTTCATAGGCTTTATGGAGTGTCATAACTGGCTGGAATGATTTATGGCTTATTATTGAATCGGTGCTGCGTGCAGACCCATAGCTCATTATGAGATTACATTTATGTACGTCATGGCACACATAATGTACACACACACAAAATCAAAGAAAATATAAGAGCATTGTCCATGACTGGAATTCGGGATAAATTGACCATGGCCTGGCATATATCAGAGACGACCACTGTTTGGCATATTAACACCGACTCTATAGCTTAAAAGGGACAAATTAAAATGTCAACAGCTCCATGCTATATCAAAACGAAAGAGCAAGCGCCTTACCTTCAGCCATCTGTCTTTCTTTTACGTCTGATGAAGGGCCGCGCCGTACCTCTCCACCGCTGATTGGTGTGTCGCATACACACGATTTTATTGTGTGTTTGTTTGTCTGAGAGGAGATACAGGAGTCAAAGGAAAATTGTTCCAGCACTTGCAAACCCCAGGGCCAGAAGTTTGCTGAATGTGAATAGAAGAAGTCTTTACACCAAGGCAGTGTGCTAAATATATAGACATACATATATATGCTCAAAATAAACCCAGCTGACCTCATTAAAGACGGTAACTTTGACACATATTGACTATTAACTGAGTGCTGCTTGGATGATGCCTGTACAGTAATGATCAGGAGGAGGTGCAGCTTCTGTTTGGGGATATGAAATAACTGAAGAGGGCTGTCCTGCTCCTCTGAGACGCAGGATAGACAGCGATAGTGTCAGCTGTGCTTAAATGAGAAAGAGTTTTGTGGGTCGCACTGCTGGGCTGTGTTTTGCTTGCACAGTATATGGGTTATTATGGCTGTGTCATTGACTCATCAGGGCCATTCTCAGTGAAGGTTAAAAAGAGACGTTTACTTTTGATATAGTTTTACGTTTTAATCATTTTCCTTATGGTCTTCCTTTAATTCTCACATGTTTTTTATTTGTTTGTTTGTCTCCTCTTTTCCTTTTCATATCATTTGGGTGAATCTCACACTCTCAAACCTGTCACCAACATGTCTGGGTTATATTTCTCAACAAAAAAAAAGAGAAAGAAATAAAAGAGCTGCACACTCAGAACACGCCAGTAAACAGGATTTGAATGCAGAGTAATGTCTCATGTTTTGCTTAAAGTATATACACACACATATATTATATAATATTTGTTTTATTGCCTGTAATTTATAGTAATGTAAATGAGAATCATGATTGAGAACAATATAAACTCAGTAAGTAAAAAATGGGTGCATTACAGTAATGATAATTTTATTGGTGGGGGGGTGGCTTAATCGTTAATTTTAAACTCTCCTTTTTTTTTCTTTTTGGTTTTGGTGTGAAATTAAATCTGAAATGTAGACTGATTTTTTTTTAAAAAGTGTGTTCATACTTAGTCATCCAGTCAGATTAGAGTTAGCGAGATTGAGAGAGAGCTTTCCATTTTAATGTGCAATATCCATCTAATGGACTGCAGGCAGTCTGTGGGCGTCTGTGGCCAAGACTGTGTGAAATGTGACCTGGACATGTTTTCACCCATTTATTGTTACACATGCTGTTTCAAGTTTCATTCTGTCTCTTTCACTTTTACATGCATGTTTCTTTCCTTAACATGCATAAAGCCTCAGTCTCTCTCTCAACTCTGCCACCTCTCCCAGTCTTGACCCTGAGTTGTCCCTGTTCTCCTCCAGGCTGGGTCTGGACCCAGCAGTGGCGTGAGGCTGGGGAAGTGTGTGGGGGGAGAGAGATGAGGGATGGCGCCAGCCTGTGATTGCATCTCTAAACAATCCTCTCCATCTGCTCTCTCAGCCCTGCATGCCAGAACCTTGTGTCTCACCTACAACAACCTACCATCTCCCCTGCCTCGCACACACCCCTCCAGAGTGGGAGAGCAGCCAGACACACTCACACACACCCACCCCACACGCACGCTTTCAGAGATACCCACAATAGAGAGGCTTCCCCAGACAGGGATGCCTTACCGTTTAACTCCGAGATTAATAGTTAATATTCAGATGGAAAAATCGGGAACGTTTAGTTTAGTGCATTGCTTCTCAATTTGGTGTGGCAGTTTATGCTCACACTAAATGTACTCTACAGAGGATTGCTCATGTCATTTTTTTCTTGAGAAATCAATTATCGAGTCAGTAAGTTGGGATGCACAATGGTGGTGAGACAATTTTAAAGTTTTTTTTGCATGCTTATATTAATATTTAATAAGACTTTTAGCAAGTCTCTAAATGTTGTGATGCCTAAAATCATGAGCATGGAATTCACTGAATTTTTTTAGTGTTTTCATATTTAATTTAATATATTTATTTAATTTTTTGAATTATATTTAGTAACACTTTAGTATGAGGAACACACATTCACTATTAACTACGATGTTTGCCTCAATAAACTCCTAATTTACTGCTTATTAATAGTTAGTAAGTTAGTTTTTGTTGCATTTAAGTGTTAGGTAGGATTAAGGGATGTGGAATAAGTTCATGCAGAATAAGGCATTAATATTTTGTTTAGTTTAGTATTATTCATATTTACAAGTACTAATAAACAGCCAATATCCTAGTAATATGCATCCTAATAAGACACTAGTTAATAGCAAGAATTGAACCCTAAAATAAAGTGTTACCTATTATTTTAATATTGATAATTTACTAATTATCTGCATGAAAATAATTATTGGTGTATCGTATCAGCCAGATTTTAAATATCAGTGCATCAGTTCCTCCAAAAGTAACTTCTTGTTGATGTTGACAGAGAACCCAGAGCTCTATAGTGTACCTTTAATAAATATCACTTTTGAAGTTTGAAGGACATTTTTGTTTTACGTTTGTACACATTTCCATCTGTATCGGGTTGCCACAAATCTGGGTCCTGAAGCAAAACCATTTGAGAATCACTGACTGTAACACGCTGCCATGTTTGATGTGTTGTGCCAACATGACGCACCGGTTGACATCCGTCTGAGTTGTTTTAAAGCATCACATTTTAGGATGACAGTGCGTTGTCACACTACCGACTGAAAGCCGATTGGTGGTGACAGGTGTGCCTCTTAAAAGCAAAAGCTTATGTCACCACCTTTCTTCTCTCCTTCTTTCCAGTGACAGGCTTCCCCTATCCCACCACAGGGGCGACGGTGGCTTACAGGGGTGCCCACTTGAGAGGCAGAGGTCGTGCCGTCTACAACACGTTCCGTGCTGCGCCTCCACCCCCTCCCATTCCCGCTTATGGAGCGTGAGTAACCCTTCACCCAAAACATACACACACAGTATCTGCAAATAGCTCACCTTGCTTTTGTCCAAGCCTGAGGCCATTATTAGGTAAACTTCAGCACTTAAAAGCACTGTCATCAAAGGGCCATTTTCGCATTATATGTGCTACAGCCTTAACTTGCAACATGACCGCTTGATGGCTATAAAGTGCGTTACACTCTAATGGCGAGCCCTACCAGTTTTCCCCAGTGACGAGACAAAGCAAAGCCCATTATAAAGCAACATTGTTTTCCTCTAAGCACAGAAAATGGCCGTCTTTCCTAATCTGCTCTATTTTTTTCCCTTCCTCGCAGTCTGGAGTGCATTGTTTTGTCTGCTGAATGAATGCATCACTGCATAATTTATTTCCTTCTCTATACTGTGCGAGGAAACTCTGGACGTTCAGTGCTGATGTATTGTGTTTTGTTATTTCTTGTTGTGTTTTTGCAGTGTGGTTTACCAAGATGGCTTCTACGGTGCTGAGATCTATGTGAGTACACTTTGTTTTGCCCATTCTGCTGCTTCTTCCACTGTTTCTGTAAATTAAGGAAAGGTTGTATGCAACGTTGAGGAAGGATGCTCACGTTCGCTCAGTCTAACTTGAGCAGCTGGTGCTGAATCTTTCATAAGGGCAAGGGTCAGCTCAGGTCACCATGTGCAAATCCACTAGGATGGCCGATTGTGGTGTACTAAAACCCTTTTTGGGTTCCCCTGCATACCGCTACATGGCACAATGAAAGCACATATGGCTCAACCGCTTCCAACATGGCTTCCTTTGAAGATGTAGTTGATCTCTATGGATTGTATGATAATGCTAACATGTACAGTGTGGATTGAACCAAAAACGAACCCCCCTACGCACTTAACATCTCATTCTTCCACATTTTATCTCCACTGCTGCCTGGTTTCTCTCTAAGTGGGAGGAAAATCACTCCGGATCAAGTTGATGAAGTCGACGTTACAGTGTTTTTGTTTTAATTTATGGCACGCGTTTGATCCGCCTTTCCCTCAGCTTCCATTAAAATACAGCCCAAAGGCCTCACGCTCCAGCCCGAGATTGTGCCCTGGCCCTATTGTTTTTGACAGGCCGTCAGAACGTATTAGTCAGTCAGGTGATCAGAGAGCATGCCTCCCTTTTCCAGGATTATTTCACTGCATGAAAAATGGAAATTAATTCAACATTTAGATCTGAAACAGGACAAATGAGCATGGACGTAATTGTAATGCCTTTACCTGGCATGCACAATAGTATGCTTGCCGCCAAGTTTGCAAACTCATAGCCAGGACTGTGACCCCAGATAGATCACGGTGGAAAAGATTTTGATGAATACACGTAACACCATTGACAGTGAAGTCAGAATCCGTCTCTACTGATACTAAAAGTTAGATCACTTATATAGGAATATTTGACTAAACAAATTACGATTCTGTAATTACTGTCAGTAGTTTTTCACTCTCACGTCGTTCCAAACCTGTATGCTCTTTTTTTAAATGTATTCTTCACATACAATCAGGGCTTGACATTAACGTTTTTGCTCACCAGCCACTGTGGCTAGTGGTTTTCCAAAGTTAATAGCCACTCAGCATTTTCACTGGTCAAAGTTTTGTTGTTGGGAAATTTGTTGTTGTCTATATGTAAATGACCACTGTACACACCCAAATCAAGTCTACTTGAAATGTATATGTAGCACTCCTGTAAGGGAGTACATTTGTGAATAAACAAATCAGACGCGATGCTTCTCGTTCATGTTTTTACTGAGAATGAAGCATCTCGCGAGAACTCCCCAGCTATGAGCAAACGCACGCACACAAACACAACCAATCAGATGCACCCATCCCAAACGTATTAACAGTTAATTTTTATCCTCAAACGAATTTACTAAACGTGTTAATTAATGCAAAACATAACATTTCGACGTCCTTACCAACATTAATATTTAATAATTATTTAAACTGATTACTTCATTTAACTTCATTTAACCTCATATGAACACATACAGTACATCTAATTCAGCATATTACATATACAGGTCATCAAATAGGCCTATTTAGCTCTGATAAGGTTGTGTGTAAAGCTCCTTAATCTAGACAGAGAAACACTAACAGTTGCTTGTCTGAAAAAATATTTTGCTGGTGTAAATATAATTTATTCTCAAGCAATATTCTCACCAGTGTTCTGTCAGCTATGACATATTTAAATCTAGCATATTTTGTGTATGAGCCCATACAGTACCTTAGTGAAATGCATATCCATATTTTCATGTGATTTGACCGTTTCTTTTATTAAATATTAAAAATCTAAAAGGTGTGCATTATACATGACACCAGATGAACACTTTACTGTTGGTCTGACTGTAAGTCATTCTCTTCAAATGCTATTGAAGTTAGAAATGTGTACCAATGTCGTATGTAGAAGAAACAGCCCCTAAATTCGCAAATATGGAACATCCAACATCAAGCCAACCTTATGCCAGTCACATCAGATGCGCTATGGTTCTGCTGTGATCTTTTTTGAAACTATTTTTGCTGCTGAACTAGAACACAAACAGTCAATCACTGTGTGATGAACGAATCTCCCACGTACATCGCTCATACATCTCTGCTTTGTTGTTTATGATGAGAGTGCAGATTTCAGTGAGTGAGAGCACGCTCTGAATAAAACTCTGGCGTTTCAGCGATGACTAATCTGAACACCCTCTGATTATTCGAGATTACATTCATAAACTCAACAGAATCATGTGTGATTAGTTATAATGCACAACGCGATTATAACAGATGCTTTTTGAGAAGACTACAATAAAATTCAACCCTCCAAAGTGGTTAGAGGGAGTGATTGTGTCTAAAAAAAAAAAGCGCTAAAAAAAGCACTATTCAATTAGTCCTTTAGACTCATGTTCAATATTCAAAGGGTTGTAATCAAATTATTTTTTTTAAAGAAATGAATACTTTTATTTAGCAGTAACATACAGTATTATTGGTATCGTAGTGTCCATTAACTTAATGTCATGATGTGCTCGAGATTTTATGGTGCTTTTATGACAGACTGTGGTCATTATGAACTGTCATTGTAATTTATTTTTTACGTTCCACAAACAAACAAACTGCATACATGTTTGGAAGGACGTGATGGTATATAAATATCATATGTTGGTTTATCTATCCCTTTAAATCCATCTGTGTGGTGAGTCGGTGAAACCACCGGAATTAAGAATCTGTATCTTCTACAGAGTCCATGTACACACTGATTTTTCTTCAACTCCAGTAGCTAAGCATTTGATCTTAGCAGAGTAGCACCGGACATTAATCCCGAGTTGAAAAATAAATGAGAGCATCTATAATTCAGCGTGCAGTCCTGTATCTGTGATGCCTCAGTCCTGCACGAGTTCTGGCACCACGATTATTCACATAATGTACCAGTGATGTCAGCGAGCTAAAATAACAAAGAGCGGAGCTGCGTTTCATTAAAGCAGACACTTCAATAAACACCCCAGCCACTTAGATACTCGCTCGCAGCCAGCAAATACATTCCCTGTTGTTTAAAGCTTGGCATGTTTTTAGTGTAAGCGTTCACAAAACATCACCCGGAGAAGACTAGCAGACAGTGCTCGGTTGTTGCAGCTAACAATCTTGGCTAATGTCATCTGACGCCGCTTACAACTCGGCTATTAATAGCTAGCTTGAATGGAGCAATTAATAGCTTTGTCAGATGTCATCTAATGCTTATAAAAGCAATATTTAGTGTTGTCTTGTGCCGTTCTCCAGCCATGGATGAGTACGTTGTGTGTGACATGACCGCTCCCTGGGCACCGAGCCAGGGGACTCGTATTGGCCAGCCACATTAATTAAAAGGCCCCTTCAATAGCTTCAGCCAAATCTTCCATTTGGTTCATTCGCAGTAAGCAAACATTGACTGATTTTAATTGTTTATACCAGATTGCCACTTACCATGCTGATCGATAGTTGCCCGGCCCTGCCATTTCAATTGATGGGATTGATGCGCTCTGGAAAGACAAGCCATTGGTTGCACCGCTATTGCTGCACTCAGCTTAGATAAGTGAAGACGCTCAGATGGTTCGCTTTCGGACTTGGGCTGTTAAGCATCTGTGCCGAGATCTATATGAAGAGCTAATGCAGTCAATCTGACAATTTCCCATTAAACAAAAAGGCTTCACAAAAAGCTGTATTGGCAAACTAAATACCACCTAAATCACTCAGCGCTGATTTTAGTGAGCATTGACAGGCCTTTTCAGCAGCACTCTTAAGGTTATAACTGAGCTTTTGGGATTCACTGCATTGTTAATGTATGAACAGTCCAGTTGTATTGTGGTTCTAAAATTTCATGTCACTGATATCCTGCTGTTTGCATGTGTCTGACGGATACCCTTATGTAATTGACAGGGTGGCTATGCAGCATACAGATATGCCCAACCAGCCGCAGCAGCTGCAGCGGCCTACAGTGACAGGTAAGAGTCCAGCAGCACTTCCTGTCAGTCTTTTGTTAATTGGAATCACTATACTGAATTCACAATACGATATTATTGCAATATTCTAAAACATATGGTGAAAAGTTAACAAAAAATGTACTGTTGATAAAATGCTAAACTGGTGACACCAGAATAAAAATATTCATGGTTCTGAAGCTGAAATAATTATTTTGGACAAATATGCACTCTGTCACTGACTAGATATATTTAAAATAATGTAAGACACTTTTTACTTGTAACGTAAGACATTTGGCATTATCAGGACCCACAAATATTCCACTTTGCATTATTATACATTATATATAGCGGTTTCATTTAGAACACTAAAACTCTGTAAACTGTAAAAACAAAACAAAATTCTCACTCATTTTCATTTTGGGTGAACTATACCCAATAAAGATTGTCACTATCCATGATACATATTTTTGCATTTTTGTATCGCGATATATTGTGACACGAAATATTGTTACACCCCTAGGATAAACACATTATCCATTGTATTTGAGTTCGGAAGTCTTTCTGGAAAAGTGTTTCCTCACCTCTGAAAGTCCGGTTTGAGTTTACAGATCTACTCTCTCATTAAACTGGCTTAAATGAGATCATTTAGACATCCCTTCCCTATCTTTGATACACTCTCACCCTTTAAACTTGAATTCAACCTGAATTTCTGTAACCACTTAGCTTACTCACTTCAGGCCACAGGGTTGAGTGTATGTGTGTGCGTGAAGACGAAGGTGGTGCAGGGTTGTCAGTAATTTATCCAGGACCTGTGGGGACCCTGTCAGGTTGGATCAGGCCAGGCACTGGTTTAATCTAGGCAAGATTGAGCATGTCAGTGCCGATAAGGCACGGCCCTGCCTGCCAGCCTGAAGAGCCCAGATAATGTAAGATTTATCAGAGCCAAGCACAGATCCACATCAGAGCAGGTGACAAGACTGGCATTCCACCGCGCTTATTTCAGCCCCCTTCCTGCGTCCCCTCTTTCACTCCAGCTCTCTTTTTCTCTCCACCTATTTCTGCATCACTTGTCGTGCACCTCCATGCTTTCACATAAGCCAGCTCTGCGTTTCGCACTCTAATTTGATATGTCATGGCGAAAGGGGTTTAAAAGTAAGTGTTTCAATGACACAGACTTTTGAACTGGCCTCTTAAAAGAGTGTTAATTCGGTCATCATGTACTTTCCCTCATGACTGACTTTCTCCTGTAGAACATAAAAAGATATTCTGAGGTGTTTTTTTTTTTCATGCAATGAGAGTCAATGGGGTCCAAAGCAGAATTGGGCCTTATTATACATTGTGTGGCAAAAAAATAAATAAAATATCTTTAAAAAAGGGAATACAAGTCAATCAGGTTTGGAATGACAGTAAATGATGACAGTATACATCACAATATTGCTTTAAAGTTATAGTTCACCCAAAAATCTCATGTTGTTCCAAGCCTGTATGACTTTTTCTTCTTTTGGACATGAAAAGAAGATATTTTGAGAAATTATTTTGTTTTTTTGTCCATACAATGGGAGTAAATGGTCAGCAAAACTGTTTGGTTACCAACATTCTTCACAATATCTTCTTTTGTGTTCCAAAGGAGAAAGTAAGTCACAGAAGGGAAATTCATTTTGGGGTGAACTATCCCTTAATTATCGAGTGGAGACCATTTGAGGGGAGAAAAATCACCCTTTTTTAATACGGCTAGAACTAGCTATCCAGGTTTACTTTGGAATGGGTAATTTCCACTGGCCTGGTTAAGCTGCAGGCTAAGTAGCCCGGCCCGGCTGGAGTGTTACGGGGATTCCCAGCAACCCTCGTCTGCACTGTCTGTCACAAGCAGTTAAAATCCCCTTTGCTCTGCTCTCTCACTCCACTGAGCTGGCCTGACCTTTGATGTTGTAATAATCCTGGACGACAAAAACCTGGTCAGATCCGATAGTATTTCCATATGTAATAGCATGTCTGGGCCCAGGATTTTCCCCCTCTCTCCTCTTTTCTCCTCTCTCAGTCTGTGCCCTCGGCACCCGGCTAGGCCTGCCTTATCTGCTCCCCGCAGGCCCTCATTTGCAAGTGTGTGTTTGTAGGGAAAGTCAACAAATGAAGAAGGGAAGTGTTGGGGGTTAATAAATAAATAAAGGAAGAAGTAAGGCCCATCTTGGAGGAATTAGTTCCAAATCGGTACCAATGAAAAGAGTCAGAGAACGCCGCCGCCGCCACCAGCCCTGTGCCTCTTTACAGTGCAGCCTGGGTAAACAAGAGAGGGCAAAGAAGCATGAAAAGGATAAAGAGAGCTGTGAACATAAACTCTCTGCCTCCTTCACTCGCTTTTTTTTAATGCACACGCACAACAACACAAAATCCAAAGCATCCGTGCATCCCTAGCTGCGTTCTTCCTTTTCCGCAGTACCTTTAGAACTTTGTAACTTTTAAAATGTGAATTTCCTAATGTTGTAATTTAAAGAAGTATTTCTATTAAATGTTTATTTATTGATTTAAATTTGATTATTTACACAGTAGCATGAAAAAAATGATTCCTAACTGAGTGGAAATAAAGGGCTAGTGTTTGTCATTGATTAGTGAGGGACTGAGTGTGTTTTGTTTATATTTATATTTTTTAACCAACTTTTAAGATTATCATAAATATTTCTGGTGGATGATGTCATTAAGTAAGGCTTTTTTGTTTACAAATTCTAACATGGAAAGGGATTTTGAGAGCAGGAAAAATAATAACACCATGTTTTTTTCTGAAACATTTTGACTGGAGGAATGACGAAAATAAAGAAACACCTGGAAGATTTCTTAAAATAAAAAACTCAACATGCTCTCAAACCAATAATTTAATTATTTTAAATACATTCCCATGTTCACTAAATTGTGATACTGTGATAAAAGAATACTAACTAACATGAATTTTAGACTCTTTAAAAAAATGGTCTTTTTAACATTTTATCCAGTATATGATTGTGACATTAAAATGTATTGCATGGTAGAAAAGACCCTGCAATGCTCCTATTTTATTTATTTTTCCTGTTTCTACTTTTCTCTTTTTTACATTTCTTTTCTTTGCCTTGTTCCTCTCTGACCAATATAATTTTAACCACATGCTCATAAGATAAAAATACTTTTACTCCTAAACAATAACAGAGCACCTATCACTTTTAACACACTCTTACCTTTATACGGTGTATTTATGGCAAGGCAGTGATTGCATTTTTATCAGACAGGAAGAAAGAGAGGGAGGAAGGGTTTAGTGATAATGGATCTAGTTCAAATGAACAGCATTCACTAGAGCATACCATCTTCTTGAAGCTTCAATGCTCCCTCCGTTTCTTCCTTTCCCTGTAGCTATGGCAGAGTCTATGCAACAGCAGACCCTTATCACCACACGATTGGACCTGCAGCCACGTACAGCGTGGGCACTATGGTGAGTCATGAAACATTCATCCATGCCCTAACGTTACACACACCCAAGCACCCCAAAAACATGCAAGGCAGAGCCCAGTGCAACCATAATAATGCTGAAAGATTTTGCCGTACATTCTGTTAAATTTAACTGAATTATGAATAGAATCATTTTAAATATTATGAAAGTAATATTGAATGAAGCATGTGCGTTGAGCTGTAGATATGTAGTTGGGGTGACTGAAGTCTTAAATATTGTACATGAGCATATTCAGGGTCCAAAATTACCAGACATAAATTTACTAGCCATACAATTATAGATAGACAGACAGACAGACACAGACAGACAGTAAGACACAGACAGACAGACAGACAGTAAGACACAGACAGACAGACAGTAAGACACAGTCAGACAGTAAGACACAGACAGACAGACAGACAGTAAGACACAGACAGACAGACAGTAAGACACAGTCAGACAGTAAGACACAGACAGACAGACAGTAAGACACAGTCAGACAGTAAGACACAGACAGACAGTAAGACACAGACAGACAGACAGACAGTAAGACACAGACAGACAGACACAGACAGACAGTTAGACACAGACAGACAGTAAGACACAGACAGACAGACACAGACAGACAGTAAGACACAGTCAGACAGTAAGACACAGACAGACAGACAGTAAGACACAGACCGACAGTAAGACACAGTCAGACAGTAAGACACAGACAGACAGTAAGACACAGACAGGCAGACAGTAAGACACAGTCAGACAGTAAGACACAGACAGACAGACAGTAAGACACAGACAGACAGACAGTAAGACACAGACAGACAGTAAGACACAGACAGACAGTAAGAAGACAGACAGACAGACAGACAGACAGACAGACAGATAGATAGATAGATAGATAGATAGATAGATAGATAGATAGATAGATAGATAGATAGATAGATAGATAGATAGATAGATAGATAGATAGATAGATAGATAGAAAGATAGATAGACAGACAGACAGATACAGTCCCTGACAAAAGTCTTGTCGCTTGTGTACAAATTGAAGTGCCGCTAAAATATATTTCTTATCAATATTTTTTTTACAAGAAATGGCTCATTTTAATCCCAACAGCTTTTGTAATAATGTTTCAGTGCAAAATGAAACTATCAAAAAATATTCTAATATTCACAGCTTGGTAAAGCCCATTGAGTCAATTTTTGCAAAGACATAAGTGTTGTCGCCTTGTCATATGAGCTTCACCTGTGACTAATAATGGATCAATAGATCTCAGGTGTGTATAAAAAGATCCCCAGTACACTAGACCTCAACTTCACATCAACTACAACTAGACCTCTGCAAACATGCCTAAGATTCACCCTGAGACTAAAGTTTTGATTATCAAGAGCCTGAAGACCAGATCCACTGCTGATGTGGCAGACACCTTCAAAGTGTCTCAGCATCAAGTACAGAGGATAAAAATAAGATTTGAAGTGACTGGAGACGTTTATGACAAACCCAGGTCAGGCAGACCCTGTAAGACAACTGCTTGAGAGGACCGTTTGTTGGCTCGAAAATCCAAGGCCAGCCCATTTTCCACTGCAGCAGAGCTCCACGAGACCTGGTCACCTGAAGTCCCTGTATCAACCAGAACAGTTTGTCGGATTCTGTCTCGAAATGGCCTCCATGGTCGAATCAGTGCCCAGAAGCTAGCACTAAACAAAAGAAAAATGAAAAACTGTGTGGCATTTGCCAAAGCCCACAGCCTGCTAAAAGGATGGACGCTGGAAAAGTGGCAGAAGGTGGATTTTTCAGATGAATCTTCTGTTGAATTACAACAGTTGCCGCAAATATTGCAGGAGACCTACTGGAGCCCGCATGGATCCGAGATTCACCCAGAAAACAGTGAAGTTTGGTGTGGGAAAATCATGGTCTGGGGTTACATCCAGTATGGGGGTGTGCGAGAGATCTGCAGGGTGGAAGGCAACATCAATAGTCTAAAATACCAAGAATTCTTAGCTACCTCTTATATTCCCAACCATAAAAGAGGCCAAATTCTGCAGCAGGACGGTGCTCCATCGCATTCTTCCATCTCCACATCAAAGTTCCTCAAGGCGAAGAAGATCAAGATGCTCCAGGATTGGCCAGCCCAGTCAACAGACATGAACATCATTGAGCATATGTGGGGTAGGATGAAAGAGGAAGCATGGAAGACGAAACCAAAGAATATTGATGAACTCTGGGAGGGATGCAAGACTGCTTTCTTTGCTATTTCTGATGATTTCATCAATAAATTGTATGAGTCCTTGCCAAACCGCATGGATGCAGTCCTTCAAGCTCATGGAAGTTATACAAGACATTAAATTTGGATCTCACAGCACCACTACTTAATTTGCTGACATAGTTTTGTATTTGCAGTAAATTTGTTCAATTTCTGTATAGGCGACAACACTTTTGTCTTGCCAAAATTTGACCTTTCTGTCTTGATTAAATGATAAATCTTTTTTCAGTGAAACTAATTTATTTCAGTGCATTAAACGTCATTTGGGAGGGTTTTAGCTTTTCATATGAGCTATTTCTAACACCAATTAAAGAATTAAAAGTCAGGTTAATAGCATGTGTTTCTACAAAATAGATAAGCGACACAACTTGTCAGGGACTGTAGATAGATAGATAGATAGATAGATAGATAGATAGATAGATAGATAGATAGATAGATAGACAGACAGACAGACAGACCGACTGACCGACCGGCAGATAGATAGATAGAACAAAAGCAGATCCAAAATAAATGTCTGATACATTTTTACTGAGGAAAAATCTGTGAGAATATGCGCAAGTCGCAAAAGATGTTTTCTTTAGTATATGATAGTACCTTTTTTATTTTAATCGTTCACTTAAGCTACATCAGCAATCATTCTTACAGATAAAACCGTGTAATGTTGCAACTGGCCAACTGGCAATGTGTTTTATTTACTCTCCAAAGCCATTTTGTTCTCACATTTGATGCTTGTAAAGTGTTAATTTTGGACCCTGTTTGCATTTGCATTAATAAGGTCAGGAGTGTAGATATATGTTTACATATTCTGAGACCCATCAGCTGATATATGTGTATGTGACAGTTTGTCAAGATGGATCCTGGGCACTTTGTATCTCATTAAATGCAATGGGGAAACCCAGCATACTGACACTTGATTAGACCTTCCAAATGAGACGTTTTCCTTTGCATATCAGCATTCTCAATCTGATGTGGGGATCGTCGTCCTGTTAATGTTTGTTTTTAGCTAGCTTTTGCAGCTAACATCAAAGATGAAAAATTCTAAAACTCCTATCTGAACACAAAAAGAAAAAAACTCTTTATGATTTGTTTTTTTGCGGCTGTTGGTCGGGACTTTTCTCAAGATTAACGACCATCAAGCTCGTGCAGCAGCGTGCCGAGGGAGATTAAAGAAAAGGCGAGAGATAGAGGGAGAACGACGGGGAAAAAAGAAAGAGAAAAAAAAAAGATTCCATCGCACCCACCTCCCCCTGCCCATGAGGCTTATTGGACAAACACTCTGCCTAAGACAAATGACTGGAATTTACCAAGTCGACATCCGTGTGATTCTCAAAACCGTACTATTCCCCGGTGCAGCTGCTAGCTAAAAGCTTTCATTAATTAAGACCATTTTTTTCCTCTTCATTTACTTAATTAAAACTGTGGCCTGTGTTGCTTTTTTGCCTCCTTTTTCTTTTCAAATTTTCCTCCCTTTCTCAAGACTTCAATTTGCCACTTTAAGGCATAGCAAATATCTTTCGGCGCTCCTCCGGTTGAACGAGGGCCGCAGGGGGGCCGAGGTGAGCACTCAGAGTTCTCAGCGATGCCAGGACTGAACCGGTTTGCGACTCAAATGAGCAGAACTCCTCTCAGTACTTGCACTGAGCCTGCTGATAATGAAATGAATATCATTAAATCATATTTGACCAGCAGATCAAAAGTTAAAAGTATTTAATAATGAGCCCCTCAGAGGGTTAGAAAAAAGTTAGTTTGCTTTGCTCTCTGTTAGAACAGAATTCATTCCACGTTTAAGGCGTGTGTATTTTGCACAGGGTCGGAGCCGAGGAGAACGGCCCATAGCGCCTTTGAAGTTTTTTGTGTTTGGCAAGAGCAGAGTGGGCACCACTGCAGTCCGGTTAAGGAGAGAGGTCTGAGAAAGCAGTGCGTGTTAGATGTCTCCAATCAGATCAACCTGAGGGCCAGCCATAATGGAGAGGTTCGATAAAGCAGCTGGTGAAATACACCAGCAGGATTCAGCGGCCTGTTTCAGTCGCAACCCGGTTGAACCGCGAAACTCTGAACTCCTGAAATTCACACTGTAATTTCATTCCCAAATCTAAACGAGACGAAAGGGAGGAAAATTTCAAGTACTGTTCACCCCAAGAAATCTATTTAACACTGATTGGGTCCTTTTTGTTTTTTCATCTTTGATGTTGCAGGCTAGCCTTTACAGAGGAGGTTACAGTCGCTTCACACCCTACTAGAGAGAGAATCAATCCCCCGACCAAACAAACAAACAAACAAACAAACAAAAGAACGCAAACACAAACAAACAACCCACCCACCTCCACCTTCGAAGTTCGCAAAGCGCGAACCTTCCCCGAACAGTCACATTTGGGCTAAAGCTCTGCTTATCATCCTGCGGTTATCCAGCATTTCTGTTGCTTGGCTATTGATTTGGAATCTGTTTTGTTTGTATTGAAATGTGTGGTCCGGGAGGGGAGGGGAGGGGCTGAGTGACAGAGAGGGAGGAGGGGGTGCTGTCCAATGAGTTTTCTCATTTAGTCCCGGCGTAGATTTATGGGCATGAGCTCAGCTGATTTATGTGGACAGGGAGTGGGCCAGGAAGTGAGTTTATTTGCCTTACTAAATGGCACAGCAATGAGCAACTTGAGCAAAACAACAGCAGCGCCAGACGCGCACACAT
This sequence comes from Gobiocypris rarus, assembly GCA_023029165.1. Classification (NCBI taxonomy): domain Eukaryota; kingdom Metazoa; phylum Chordata; class Actinopteri; order Cypriniformes; family Gobionidae; genus Gobiocypris; species Gobiocypris rarus. Next base: position 25,752,174 of record CM040920.1, read on the forward strand.
ATATTTGCAGTCTTTGCGTTGAAGGCATCACTGAACACCCACTTATTAAAAGCGACGATGACTGCTATTATAAAATGAAAAGAAAAACCTCTGCTTTTTTTTTTTTTTTTTTGCTTATGCTATATATAAACTACTAATATAGCCTTACTATTTTTCCTCCAGTAAATATCGAAAGGAAACATTAATTTACAAATCTCTTATGGAGTCTATGATTGTTTACCAAAACTATATTGTAGTAGAGTTTAAACTGATAGTTAGCTACATGGACCCATCATGAAGATTTTCAAGTAATTCTCTGTCACTCACACCCTCTTTCACTTTGACGTACTGTTATATAACTCAATGAATTTACTGTCTGTATGATTGCAACTGTGTCATTTGGGGAGACTGATTTCAAGATGTTTTTAATATAAGGGTCAAAAGTATTCCATTGCCACAGATGGGCTTAAAATACATTTTATGGGATTTTAGTATTATTTTGGTAGTAGTAGTATCGTAGCACTTTACAATAAGTTCTGTCAGGATCACTATCGTCAAAGATAATTGATTGACAGTTAGCATACAGTTTGGATTGGCGGAATGGTTCTGTTCTTGGCAAGAACTCCCTACGCATCCATGCAGCCTAGCATGGATAAGAGCAGGGAGAGCAGCAATAACCCCCCCATAGGTTAAAAAGAACAGAACCAACATAATGTATTGCAGAAATCATTAATGTTAATATAAAATGTACAAAATAATTCAGGAATTTAGTCTGATTCAAGGGGAATTAGAATACCAAATCCTGACTGGATGAGAGAAGAGCTGGGGGTGGAGGAGGTTATTTAGCTCGGAGAAACGCTTATATATGTATGCTGTATTAGACATTGTATCCCTATAGGTAGACGTGATCAACTGACAGTCTGCTGATGCGAGCTTGACTAACTGACGCTAAGCTAGATGTTTGCTTTGTTCACATTACTTAACTGCATAAGATAGTTTTACAATACATCCACAGCATTTATTGATCTCTATTAATGTTACTCATTTACTATTACATTTTTAAGATAAAAAGTTGTATGTGTTAATATGTGAGTCTGGACCTGGTCACAAGTCGCACAGGTATATTTGTGGCAATAGCCAACTCTACTTTGTATAGGTCAAAATTATGCCAAAAATCATTAGGATATTAAGTAAAGATCATGTTCTATGAAAATATTTAGTACATTCCCTACCATAGCTATATAAAAAAAATAGTAGTAGTAGTAATATGCGTTGCTAAGTACTTAATTTGGACAACTTTAAATGTGATTTTCTCAATATTTAGATTTTATTTCGCCCTCAGATTCCAGATTTTTAAATAGCTGCATCTTCTCGGCCAAATATTGTCCTATCCTAACAAACCACACTTTAATGGAAATCGTATTTATTCAGCTTTCAGGTGATGTGTAAATCTCAATTTCAAACTTCCCTTATGACTGGTTTTGAGAAATAAAATATATTTCTCATTGTTAGTTCATGTTAGTTAATTTAACTTATATTTAGAAATGAGAACTTATTGTAAAGTGTCACCATAATAATAATAGGTTTATTTTAACAAAGCAATAAAATAAGCAAATCTGGTTACATTTTCTTATACGTAATTCTATTTACAGGCAATAATAGCAAAATATCTAACAATTAATAATCTTACAGCATACATGTATGATATCATGCTGATGTTTGCTTACAATTCATATTGTACAAACACGTCTGCCTGTATCAAAGCAAATATTCATGAAGGAATGCCCTCAGCAAGGTTTCCTTCAGTTTTAATCTGTTAGATGTCACATAAAGAGCGTACACTTAATCAAGGCCGCTTCTGCTGCTCAGAAAGCATTCTGTAAATAAACATAGTGCGGTAATGTGGAAAGAGAGAACACTTCCCCACTACACGGTCTATTGCACCCTCTAGCTGATGAGATGTCCAGAATCCCACTGCAACAACAGAGATGACAGGGGGAGCAATTACCGCTCATTGCTGAAATCTCCATCACGCTTATGTTAATATGGAAGACGTAGAAAATAATTTTTCATATAACATTTTATCTAAAAAAGATGCAGGGAAATAAGGAATCAGACTATAGGGACTGATCCATTTAAAATAAAAAGAAATCCCACTACCCTTAGGAAACTGCATCCTTTGCAGAGAGTACCGCTTAGGATGTTCTAAACAACATGTTCCAGTATTGATTTGTGTTGAGTTACGTGTGAAGCGCTGAGAGTATGCGACCTAGTCATAGATCATCAAGACATTTTTAGTCAGGTCCAAAATGTATGTGAGGACAGGCTAGCAGAATTCCTAATAGGAGCAGGAAGATTTAAGATATTGTGCAGGGAAACAATTAGGAAATGGACAACTCCCATAGAACAAGAGACTTCTCTAATCAATTAATAATAAATATATACAAAGAAAATATATGTGACCCTGGACCACAAAACCAGTCATAAGTCGCACGGGTATATTTGTGGCAATAGCCCACAACAATACAATGTATAGGTCAAAATTATATGATTTTTCTTTTAAGCCAAAAATCATTAGGATATTAAGTAAAGATCATGTTCCATGAAGATATTTTGTAAAATTCCTACCGTAAATATATCAATAATGTATTATTTTTAGTAATATGCGTTGCTAAGGACTTCATTTGGACAACTATAAAGACGATTTTTTTGCACCTTTGAATTACAGATTTTCAAATAGTTGCATCTCAGCCAAATATTGTCCTATCCTAACAAACCGCTTTTTTATTCAGCTTGACCCTTATGACTGGTTTTGTGGTCCAGGATCACATATTTGAACACACATTTAAAAAATGTCTCCAGAATTTTGGGATCAGTAAAATGTTTTAATTATTATGAAAGATCTATTATGCGTACCAAATGTTTTATTTAATAAAACATACAGCAAAAAACAGTAATATTTGAAATATGATTAAACTGTTTTCTATTGTAATATATTTAAAAATGTAATTTTTTCCTGACATGACACAGCTGATTTTCAGCATCATTTCTCCAGTCTTCAGTGTCACATGATCCTCAGAAACGAAATAAAATCCTTTGTTACATTTATTAATGTCTTACTATCACTTGTCATCAATGTAATGCATCCTTTCTGAATAAAAGTGTTTCTTTTCTTTTTTTTTATTATACCTATCCCAAACCGTTTAACGTTTGTATATTGTATTTTTATAAATACAATAGAAATATATTCAGCCAATATGTGAAATGAGGCTTAAAAGCTCTCAGTGTAGTGATCTATTTTCATAAAGATCCAGCCATATGATCCCTAACGTTCTTTTCTCAGTGGAGAAGCACTTGTGCACTATAAGGTGAGAGATTTTCCCCCAAGGTGACATTCCCCGAGGCCCAGCACTTTATACAGGACCTGCGATAAGGCCTTTAGAGGAGAGAGAGAAGAAGAATGAGAAAGAAAGAGTAGAGGGTGGCAGTAATCCTCCCAGTGAAATAGGGCCTCCCTCGTTTCCTAGTTCCTCTGGGCGTTGATCATGTCCTCGTGTCTCACACACACACACAGCCCAGTAAATAGCAGTCTGCACCCCTCAAATGGAATTGTAAGGGTGGAGTTATAGAAGAAGGGGAAAGAAACCAGGGTAGAGAGGCAGCATCCAAAGTAATTTACTCCACAGATTAAAGATAACAGCATTGAGTCAATAACCACTGATCTCATTTGGAGATACACTAGGCCAGCCAGGCGCGTGGCACAGCCGTTCTGCTCAGTCTATTACCATAGCTGTTGTGGCTGCCTCTTCAGACACACCGTTCTCCCGTGAGTGTGAAATCACAGCAGCCTATTGTAAAACATAGATTAGATGCATTGCTTTTTTCCACCTTTGTAGGGAGAAATCTACAGCGCAACATAATATTTCACCTAAACGAATGTGTCCTTGTTCCCCTAGTGCTGCGTGCGGCTCACTAGGCTCAAGAAAAAAAAGGGGGTGCACAAAGGCAGGCGTTTATGTAGTCTGTACTAGCATTAGCAAAACAACATTTTATTAAATCAGTATTGAAAATATACGTATATCGTGGCCATGAATTAACAATTGGTTCCCGTGACTTACTAATATGTCAGCGCGTTTTACTAATTACTAAATTGGGTGCGCAACATAATAATTTTTCCCCTCATTTTACTAAATCGTGGCCACATTGTAATAATCGTTCCCTTGTTTTAGTTCAATCAAAACGAGAACAAATTAGTTCAACGTGGCCACGATTTACTAAAATGAGGGAACAAATTAGTAAGTCGTGGGAATGAATTCTCAATTCTTAGCCACGATTTACTAAAACGAGATAACAAATTCACAGCCACGTAATATATATATATATATATATATATATATATATATATATATATATATATATATATATATATATATATATATTCTCCCATGTCAGAAGTGGACTAAAAAAGACCTGATTTTCCTGAAAAATCCAAGCTATTGTTTACCAGAAACCGTCCTCTGTGGGAATGGAATACCAGATTTAACATGCACTGTAAATAACATTGTGATTTTATTTTCTCTATTCAAGCTTATTTTTCTTTACATTTTTATTATGTCTGACTTTGAACAATGTGTTGTTGGTGTTTGAAAATGAAAAACAAGACAGGTGTGGCATATGAACATTGCCACTATGTGTTAAACATACAAAGTACAAAGTCCTTTCTTTTATAAACTTATTATACACCATTAATAATATTATGTGGTGACGTTTTTATATAATAGAATATAATAGGCTTTAAATCCAAATTGTTTATACCTTTTCTGAGGAGAGGAGAGAGCATATTATGTCCAGATGTGAGTCAATAACTGTGCTGTGTGTTGTTAAGCTATTTCAATTTATGTCCTTTTTTCCTTACATCGGGAAGGTATTTACGCTGCCCTCTGACCTCAGTTTAATTTATGTGGAAGACACAATTTTAATTGACTCTCTTTCATTTACATTTTCTGAAATGGCTTTACTCCGAGTGCTCGTTTACGAGCCTTTTCAAAATGAAATATTCATTGTGTTCGGGGCTTCCAACCACATGTTTTGTTAGTCCTAAAAAGTGGCAAAAACGATAGGTTTAGTTCAACCGTATTAACCACGCTTCCTCTTGTTAAATATCTATGCAGAAATCTGATTGAGTTAATTCATGCAAAAGACTATCATATTCTTGACTAAGGCATTTCCATCTCTATTTCAGACAATTAAACTAATCAAGCGACTATATTAGGACTCAATCACCCATTTATTTAATTCCAGCATTTAGGCAGAGAGAGAAAACACCGTGCTGAGCATGAAATGACTGCTGAGGAGACAGTTTGCAGTCGTCTAAATGAATGTGTGAGCTTGCAGATTGACAAGATGGAAGTCTCCGTCTTGCATGGACGCCGCAGTGGGCCATTAAAAGATTGCCTGTTTAATTAGCTCTGTTAATGCAGTGATTTGTAAGATGGCACCCTGGGCCAGGGGCCAGTCCACATAGCAGCAGATTTTCATCTCTCTCAATTTGATGGCACAAATGTGAATTCACTGAGAGATCTGTTTGAGGGGTGCAAACAGGATGAAATTGGAAGCGAAAAACTTTTTTATAATATAATTGTTTATTTCACATGTGCAATGTAATGGCTTAAATGGCATAGAATTATGTCAATAATAGATCCAGACTGGGTCACACTGGATGATAACGCAGTTTAACATTATATCTGCTGTTACCTCATTAACTTTCTGTCATTTAAAATTGTGTCTATTCCATGTGTCTAATTTCATTGTGCAATTTTCTTCTGTCAGGGGATTTTTAGAAAATGTTTTTTTTTTTTTTTAAAGCAAAAACTGTACTCTTTGTACATAATACTATACATATATATAAATATATGTGAGCACATATCGCAGTCATCTTTTGTATTTATAACCCGTAGTATTAAATGTGTTCTTGCTGTCCGTTTCATGTAGGCTTACATTGTGAAAGTTACAGCTTATATGAATCGCGTCATCTGTTAAAATCCAACTGGTACATTCTGCTCTCGCTTTGCCATTTGTTTTTGGACTTCAAGATTCAGTAGGTAAAGCTATGTACATAAAAGAAAAATACTTAAGTACTTAAGCAATTTTTGTGTCTAAATAAAAGGAAAATTATAACTCTCTGGGTTAAGTTTTTTTCTGTTTTGCTAGACTTATTTTTAAATGTAAATGTTTTATACATACACTATCGTTCAAAAGTTTGGGAGTTGTTTGGGAAAGATGTCTTAACAAGGCTGTATTTATTTGATCAAAAATACAGTAAAAAACGATGTATTGTGAAATATTTTTTCATTTTTTTCAATACCGTTAACTGGTACTGGTTTCTATTTTAATATGTAATTTATTCTTGTGATGTCAAAGCTGAATTGCTCAAGAAACATTTATTATTGTCAATGTTGAATATAGTTGTGCTGTTTTATATTTTTGTGGAAACGGTGATAGATATATTTTTCACAGGATTCTTCGAGGAATAGAAAGTTCAAAAGAATTATAGATCTTTAAAAAAATAACTATTCTGACTTTTTCCCTCAGAATTGGACTTTATAACTCGCTATTGCGAGTTTATATCTCACATTTCTGAGAAGGGAAGTTAGAATTGCGTGTTATAAAATCAGAATTGCGAGATATAGACACAATTGCAAGAATTGTGTATCTATATAATTTATATCTCACAATTCTGAGAAAATATTTTTTTCGCGAGGTGGAAACTCGCAATTGTGAGATAAAAAGTCGCAATTACCTTTTAAAATGTTTTATTCTGTGGCGTAAAAAGGCATCCATATTTTAATACGTGCTTAATGCATAAAAGCATTAATTTCTTTCAATAAAAAAAATCTTACTGACCCCAAACCTTTCAACGGTAGTGTGTGTATATTAGTATTTTAATTGTTTTACATTTATTATATTTTTTATTTCATTGTATTTTTTTAATATCTATTATTTTTACATTCTGTCAGTTTGGTCACTTAAGTAATCAATAGGACTTGAATAGGATGTTGTAAAGGTGCCTTAGTATCATGTTACAAGTGTTTTTGGTTTTCATCAACATGGCTGCCCACCAACAGTTTTTACATCTCCCTCAGTCGATTTCTGTTCATGTTTGTCAAGCGAAAACTTAAGGATCCCATGTCTGCTCTAGAGATATTACGCCCCGAGCAGAGAACAGAGACCCATCATTGGGCATGATCAGTATGCCGGAGCACATCTGGGTGCTCCTCCAGGGATGGATGAAGAACTACAAAGTCATGTTAAAATTAAAGTCAGCTCGCTCCCTCTTCTGAGGCTCCTCCGCACGGCACCACATCTCCCTGAATTAGAGAGCTTCTGTCGGGATGAGAGCCCCCAGGACACCCCGGAATCTCCTCCTCCTCCTCTCTCTCTGCTTTTCTCTTCCTGTCCGGTGGATGTCTTCTCAGCTCAATTCCGAACATCCTCCTCAGACTGCAGCGATGTCACAGAGCCTGTGATCAATCCGATTCACTCATTAGGCCTATGCTTAACATTTAGTGGAGGCTCTCCCCGCGGAGCCCTATTTTCACTTCAGTTACTCTAATCCAGGATTTGGGAGATAATTCCATAATGTGTGTTTAGCGTTACACCCAAGGATTGTTTCTGATATTGAGCCGGTGCATGGAAGATAATGTAATCAGAATATATTTTCCAGCTATACATGATTTGCATTTTTATTGTGTAATTAGTTTCTTTTAGAACTTGCAAGTCCAAAAGTTTAAGATCAAATTGAATATCTGGGATTCAGAATGTAATTTAAACCTGGAAATAAAGGTGCAGGATTTAGACAAATGTAAAACAAACATTTATGATTAAATTGTAAATCATGGCGTTAAATCAATAAGAAATGTTTCAGATTCTGCACAATTTCTAGGCCGCTAATATATCACTGATCAAACATGATCATCAGGTTTTAATTTTATACAAACTTCATGGCATTTTATCATTATTTCATATTCTTCAGTTGATCTTTTTCCTTTGTATTGTTATGCTGATAATGTAATTCAAAAAATAATTATTCTGTTTATTATTATTATTATTATTATTATCATAATTTCATAGGGTTTTAGTTCAATTTTTCCTTCAAATCATTATGTTGATAATATAATTTGGAATAGAAATTTTCTAAATTATAAAAATGCAAAACAGAATCATTTTTACTAATGGTCTCCCGACTTTTGTACCCCACTGTATATGTGCATGTTAAACATTCTGCATGCAGTTCAACCGGTTACAATGCAGATTAACTCATGTTTTCTCTTTTTCTTTTGCATTTCTAGTAAATTTAAAGAAAGAAGACAGTGGAGAAGAGCATCAGCTAAAAAGGAACAAAAAGGATAAAGGAAGAAAAATGTCAATGAAAAAAAAAAACACACAAAAAGAAGTTAAGAGGAAATCCTTACACGAGGCTGTCAGGAGAAGGCATTATATATCTCTGTAGGGACGAGAGACTGACGCAGCCAAGCTGTGGATGAAAAAAGGGGTTAGCTTTCACCTGGGACAGCCTTTCAGGTGGAGGAGAAGAGGAGAGGTCATCATAAAACTTTTTATTTTTCTAAACTTTTTTAAGTTTATGGTTTCAAAAAGATGAAAAAGATGAGTGTATATATCTATATAGCGATATATATGTATGTATAAATATGTTACAAAAAAAAGTGAAGAAAAAAAATAGTACAAATAGTGCAAATAGCAACAGTGTGATGAATTAGTGCTGTAGGAGGGGAGGGGTTGTACGTGTTGGTCCTTCACCCCCACCCCCTCCCACCGCACGCAGACCTCCTTGTCCGGCCTGCGCAACGGGGCCGGGCAGAGAGGCTGAAGGCCCACCAGACACGATTCCATGTGGCCCCTCTTCATCCAAAGCCCTTGAATATATGGCACAGCTGGGTCTTCCATCAGTACGTTTTTGTCGTGGGTTGAACTGCATTGCTTCCTTGGGGAAAAGACTTAGTCGCTAACATGGGGCAGCGATCTTCTCAAAGCTTAAAAACGAAGGCAGACAAACTTGCATGGGACTCCAAAATACTGTACATCAGGTTGCTATTCAGGTGTCGCATCGAATGGGACAAGAGAAGACACTGTAAATAAACCACCAGATCTGAAGTAGGGAATGCGCTGTCATCCCGCTGTTTGTTTGTAGCACAATACGAAATGGCCCGCCGGCAGGTTTTACTGGGATGTGTGCGTGTGCGTGCGTGCGTTCTTGTGTGCGAGTGGTTACGGGCGGAAGGGGGCTTTATAGAGTTGTGTTGGGTCGCGATCATGTGGCCCCGGAGCCCAGGGCTACCAAAAAGCATTTCATTGTAGTGTTGTGGAGGTGGCCGTGCTGTGTAGTAAACACTTTTGTATGTGGTGTCATGAGGCTACAAATTAAGAAAATTGGAGCTGTCTTCTCGGTATTGTCACGGGAGTTTCACTATCCATCTTGAAAATGGGTTCCTGCCCGCTGCAAGGTGGAAACGACATGCCAGTTTAGTCATAGGGTTGCGAGCAAAGTTTTATTAAAAATCGATTACCTTTATACTTCTAATGAGCTCCATTTCAGTGACACATCCTTATATATTTAAACGTTGTACTAATTACATGCTGCTCAGCGTGGTCAAACGTCGATTGTAGCCATTTACTAATGTTGTATTATTGTATTACCAGTATGAAAAACATTTATATATGGATATATCTATTTGTGACTTTGCGACCCTTCAAGAGGATTGTACCTTTTTTTGTTTCTCGATGGTGGTCCAGGTTTATTTTCGGCGACGATTTATGCAAGTACTGAGAGATCTTCACTTGTGTGGCATTGTTTCTGTTGTCTGTATATTTGGTTCAGCTATTGAATGTAATTCAACTTTTTATGTACATGTCTTTGTTTTTTAAGCAGTACTTTGTAAATGTGTGGACATGGTAAAGCAAGTCTTCGTTTTGAAGCCAAACCCGACGGAGATACTGTACGGTCCAGCTGACAACAGGAGCACTCCAGCTGGCCGACGGACATTATCATGACCCTGCAGGACAATGGCAGAAAGACATAAAACGACTGGAGGAGACTTTGTTGGCTTTTATCAACAGTCACTTCTTTCTTTTATTCGTTTCTTTTTCTCTTTATGCAAACGGCGGACAGCTGATCCACATTCAAACGCCTCCGGTCATAGAGTTTGTCACTCGATAATCGATGTTGAAAACGGCAGTATGTTATCATGGGAAAGAAATGCACTGTGCTTCGTTTGGTAACATCTAGATTTATTGGTTTTATTCAGGTCAACATTTTCATTTTACAGGACTGAATCAACCTGACTACATTAGGTTACATAGACAAAAGCGAATGGGTCAGATCTTTAAAATAACAACTGCACGTTTTCACACTCAGTGAGAAGGAATGGTACATTTAATAGATAGCCCACCTCTACAGACAGCATTCCCAAGCTTTGCAAAATCATGCGCTTCCTCGGACTCAGGTGTTACATGACAGAACTGATGTGTTCCCTTCCATAGGTAATGATGCTACTCTTCCTTGCTGCATTTTTCCTCTCAGAACAAAACTTTATTTTCTACAAAGCTGGTGACTCCTAGCTCAGCGACTGTACTACTTTGTTACCCGAAGGATCATCGAAGACAGTTCACCGGGTCAGATGCGAAAGTTAGCTACGGGAACTTTGCCGAAGATGCGTTGCTTCAGGGACTCTAAAAACCGAGTGGCAGATTCTGCTCTGGAAGAGATTGTGACTAAACAACCTAACAAAAAGATGTCAATTCTACAGAGATCCGAGACCTCTGGGTTTATTTCTTTGCTTTAGTCCGTATGAGACATTACTTGTTTACATGTCCTGGTTTTTTCGACCCTGCTGTGAGGTATATATGTCAGCTTTTGCACTGTATTCTTTGGCTTGTTGTCTTCCTTCTACTCTCTGTTTCCTCTCAAACAGCCCATTAACCTGAGCACCAAAGTCATTCGCCGTCTTCCTCGACCCAAAGCAGAGAACCAATGCAAACTGTAGTCTGCTTATAGTCTGTTGTCAGAACTACGATGAAACTCAAGCGCATGTATCTGCCACTTGTTCCTTCATCTGAAACGTCCTTCAAACCTACACTGGTCGTCTGCTCTAGATATTAGGGCAGGTGTGAGACCAGCTATGCAGCTCACCTGTGTCTGCACAGTTCCCTTGAACTTCATTCAAACACAGTCAAGCCAATGGAAATGACAAACTTATCTTGGCAATTGCTTTTCCCAACAGGAAAAAGGAAAAAATGAACTCCTGCCAACCTGATTTTCCTCATCGTCATTGCCAGATCCCCGAAGCACAAGAGTTTGAATGGAAGTCAAGTTAGTTGTCTCAGTGATAGTTACCTTCCATGTAGCGTGGATGTGTATGTGTAAGTGTGCGTGTGCGTATGCGCGTGTGTTATGTACTGTATGTATGTGTGTGTGTGTGTGTGTGTGTGCGTGCGTGCTTCCAGCCCCTTTGTTTTCTACTGAAAATATACAAAAGCTACTTCCTCTGTCATCTCAATATAAAATGTATTATATTAAAGGTTCTCTTCATGTGCAACATGAGCTCTACGCAACAACAAATCTATCATTTGGGTTTTTCTTTTGTTTGGGTTCATTTTCTTTCATTTCTTTTTAAAAACATTTTGAAGTTGTTCCAAATACGTAAATGTATGGAGGGGGACTAAAGAAAAAGAAACCAATATAAAGTATTCTATTTAAAATGAAATGACGAAACTTCTGCTGTCCTGGATCTGTACTCTAAATTTCAGTTTTCTTTCTGTATGCATCCAATGTGCTTCAAACAACCAGTACTGTTTATTAATGAAATCATTATATTATTATGATTATGATTATTATTATTACTATCATGATTAATATGGTTATAAATAAATATTTCTTTCTTCAATAACAGAGACTCAAATCTCTGAGCTTGTCATGTGGCTTGTGAATTATGAGGGCATTGCACTGTATGTACACTGAAGATGCTTTATACAACAGTAAAATATACACATTTACATGCTGTACTACTCGATTCCGATTGGTCGATCATACATTGTCTTGTTCTATCAGACATAGCATGGTTTAGTAGCATATGATGTGTATTAAGACTTTAATGCATGTTTCTGTTTTTTACTTGAAGGCTACATAAAACATTCATAAATCATAAAGAGCGTCAAACCACATGTAAATCCATTACATGCAACCTCAGATCTTTCTCGTTGCTTTCACATATTATCATAGTCGAGGATACACAAAAAAAATTATATGAACTCGTGTAAAGCTAGATCACATGTGAGTGTACCTACTCTGATTAAATGGTTAATTGTGGGTTAAGTATAATGCTAAGATCTGTTTGAATTCCCAACAGTGTTTTTATGTTGGGAGACAAACTCCTGCATAACTATATCAATCATATAGACAGTCACATGTTTGTTTCTGAATGAATCATTGACTCGCTCATTAAGACATGTTTCCTTAATGGATCGGTGTGTTTAAATGAATCAGATGAGTGTATGATTCAAATGACTCACTTAAGACAGTCATTTGTCGCCACCTACTGGTGCAATTATGTTACCTGCAGAAAAATCCCCACCACTAATGCACATAGTAAGTCTGTATGGAAAACACAAACACAGGACCACATTCAAGGGCCAGAACAAATTGTTGTAGGTACAACATAAGTTAGACACATTCTAACCCAATTTCAAGACGGAAGCTCTTGGATTTAAGCTCTCTTATGTCCCATCTCTCCCTTTCAGGCATTTACTAAAGGTTAGATCTTAAATACAGCAAATTAAATATTAAACATTGACTTTCTGGAAATAAATTCCTTCTAAAAGTAACCTTTGACCCTCTGTAAGAGCTGCTGTAAAATATTTGACCCAGTTTGACGTTATAGCTCCTCTGTATGTATCACTGCCAGTGTTAAGTTGTAGAATTGAGAGTGAAAGGGATGATGGGAGTTCTAGCCCAATTTGTCTTTTGTTCCCCTAGGGCCGCAAGACAAAGTGGTCCTGTCCATCTCCACAATGATCATTTACCTACACAAAGCAAACGCACCATCGATCCCCTTCGCACCCTACAAAACAGCACAAAAACGTTCACATGCCTACGCTAACGAACAGCTTTCCACCTCCAACATTGATCCCATGGTTCGGTACTTTGTCATTCCTTTATTACACCGGCTTTGGAAGGTCTCATCCAATCAAAGAAGACTTTACACCTCGTCTGGAGGTCACCAGAGGAACCGCTTGAAAAAGAAACAAATAAGATTGCACTGGAAGAACAATAGAAAGCGACACAAAGCTTTTAAATGGCAATATTTTTATTTGTAATCAAAGAAAGAAGCCAAACAATTCACTGCTTTAAAAAGTAAACCAGCTTTGGCGATAGGTGCATAGGGATAGGAACAGGGAAGAAAGGAAAACACCCCAAAAAGTCTAGTCATACCTGAGCATGTGCCCTCACAGATACCAGTTTAACACAGCAAAACGCTTCAACCATATTCCAGCATAAAGACCTGAGGGGCAGGTTACACATCTACTCCATCCCTTCCTCAATAAAAAACATGTGCTCCATGTGGAATTTAGCATTCAATCATCTGAAACCCGCTGTCACTTTCGCCTACATAGAAATCATCCATTCATGGCCAGGGTGAAGAGTTGGTTCACTCTGGCTTTACATGATGACTGACAGAATTGACAAGCAAAGTTTCAGACACTACCCTAACCCTGCCAGCGGGAGACAAAAGCCGCCGTTCCCAGGATGAAAGCTATTAAGAGTACATGCTAGCTTGCCCCCTGTGCTCTGCAAGACTTGTGTTAATTACACATGAATATCGCATGTAACAACAGGCCATATCCTTTCATCTGAGCTCAGCGCAAGAGAGAGCCAAGCGACAGAAGAGGAAAAAACGGCAAAGCATTAATACTAATCACTGGTGCGGTAAATTAATTTTGGATTGCTTCTCTGGGTTCATACAAAATTGTTTTGTTGAGGGGAAAAAGGAGATTAAAGCTTTAATTATACTTGGTAATTCATTCCACAAAAATAAATCCCCCCTTTTTAAAGGGTCTCTTTCGATGCGGTAATGTGGTGTCTGTCACAAGGCAGGGTTATAATGAGACCACCCAGCAGACGAGGTGTTCACCCATTTCTCATTTTAAATTGAGCAGTAGTATCTTCCGATGCACCTCCCTGCCTGACAGACTGGTTCAACTCTCAAAACCACATCCTGATGCCACTGGTAAAGGAACTTCCTGGGAAAAATCACATCTTCACTTTGAACAAACAAAGAAATAGCCTACAGAATCTTAGAACAAAATATTCTAAGAAGGTTACAATACAATACATTCTAAAATGCACTTATAGTGTAAGTATTACATCATCAAAGAGTTGAGCAAGAGCAAGACGTTTTCAAATAAAGGAGAGAGCGGGGCACAACCTAACGCTTTTTGACTTTCTCAGTTTGTGTAAATCCACTTGCGGTTCAGAGAATGTCTTTTTTCCCACATTAATTTCACACGTCTAGTACAATTATGTGGTTTTGTTTCATTAATACAGACAGTGTATACTTTTTTTCTTGATTTACCCCGAAAGAATGGAAGTGAAATGTGACAACATGCCCCATAGGTGGGGTACATTGTAACATGACCATATGACATCTTAAAATTCTATCTGATCTAATCAAAAAAAAATATACAAGACAAACTAAAATATTTTGTCAATAAAATGCAATTATCAACTTTTTAAATATAAAATAATGACATTTTTTAATAATTACAAATAAAGTAATTTTTGAGTTTGACAATAAACACACCACAGAACACAGCTATAGGCCTATGGCTATATAATAATGAATAATTCCTGAACATTGACTCGCAGTAATTATTCACACTTTTCTCATGGTTTCTCAATAGAATTCATAAAATTTTAGAATATAAAAGCATAGTTCTAATAGGGACACAGTGTTACAACGCACGCACCCCACCTGTGCAACTGGGATTTAAACCCGGCTCTTGTCTTCTGCTGGGTAGATCAGCGTTAAAGAACGATCTCAACTGTTAAATAACAGATATAAGATTACAATAATATCAGATGTGTCTAGTTTTAAATAAACACAACAACAAAAACAGAGATGAAAAATTTACTTCAGCAAGAAATTTACTTTTGCTATGGTTTAATAAATGTTCAGTGATATCTTCCAAAGAATGTTTTTTTTTTTTTGCAATTGTTTCTCTATATAGTGTTGACATGGCAACTAGTAAATACACTCAGTTTCGTCATGGCATGTGTTTTAAACCACGTGTGTTACAGCTAACCCTGAATTAGGCTGTGCCTGCTCACCCCTATATCAACTACTTTCTTGTAGTATGCAGAATTAATTTAATTTTAATTTTATAATTTCAATAAAATAATTGTAAACCTACAGTAAGAAAACTTTGGCTAATACAAAAGTTTGGGGATTCTTCTTTTTCTTTTTTACCTTATATGGTGTTGACCGCGCGCTGCTTTCTGTGTCTCATGTAAACAAACAGACATTCTCGAATGCGACAGATTTTAACGACTGTAATTTTCGGTCTTTTTTTAAGCAAAGCTATTCGAATGACTAGAAGAATTGGAATATAACTTTTCATTTGAGCTGCTTTTGTGGTGTAGTTTGGTGCTTGACAGTTTCAATCACATCATCCGTCATCCTAACTTTATAATTCACATAAAAAACGTAATTTTGGTTTGGAGCAACATATGGGTGTGTAAATGACTGGAATGATAGTTCCTTTTCTTTCATATTTCTTCTGCTTTTGCAATACGAAAAGTACACTGAAATTAAAACAATGTAGGCTTACTTAAGTTAAAATTGAAGTCTCTTAAAACTTTAAATTATTCTGTAAACTTATGTTGTTTTCTTCTTTTGTTACTACATTTTAGCCTAGCTATAGTAAATTAATAAAATATAAATCCCCCTTACTGGGGAGTATTTATGTAAATAAGGCATTCATTTTGGTCTGTCCATCACAGCTTTGAGATATGCTTTTATTATGCTTTTTTTTTAAGCTTGAAAGCTCTAGCCTCCGTTTATTGTAACTGCAAAGAAAGACCAGCACATTCTTTGAATCATAATCTCTCCATTACACTGGAAGAAAGTACACTCGCCTAAAGGATTATTAGGAAAACCTGTTCAATTTCTCATTAATGCAATTATCTAATCAACCAATCACATGGCAGTTGCTTCAATGCATTTAGGGGTGTGGTCCTGGTCAAGACAATCTCCTGAACTCCAAACTGAATGTCAGAATGGCAAAGAAAGGTGATTTAAAGCAATTTTGAGCATGGCATGGTTGTTGGTGCCAGACAGGCCGGTCTGAGTATTTCACAATCTGCTCAGTTACTGGGATTTTCACACACAAGCATTTCTAGGGTTTACAAAGAATGGTGTGAAAAGGGAAAAACATCCATTATGCGGCAGTCCTGTGGGCGAAAATGCCTTGTTGATGCTAGAGGTCAGAGGAGAATGGGCCGACTGATTCAAGCTGATAGAAGAGCAACTTTGACTGAAATAACCACTCGTTACAACCGAGGTATGCAGCAAAGCCACAACCAACACGCACAACCTTGAGGCGGATGGGCTACAACAGCAGAAGACCCCACCGGCTACCACTCATCTCCACTACAAATAGGAAAAAGAGGCTACAATTTGCACAAGCTCACCAAAATTGGACAATTGAAGACTAGAAAAATGTTGCCTGGTCTGATGGGTCTAGATTTCTGTTAAGACATTCAGATGATAGAGTCAGAATTTGGTGTAAACAGAATGAGAATCGTTTAAATGCCACGGCCGACCTGAGCATTGTTTCTGACCATGTCCATCCCTTTATGACCACCATGTACCCATCCTCTGATGGCTACTTCCAGCAGGATAACGCACCATGTCACAAAGCTTGAATCATTTCAAATTGGTTTCTTGAAATGACAATGAGTTAATTGTACTAAAATGGCCCCCACAGTCACCAGATCTCAACCCAATAGAGCATCTTTGGGATGTGGTGGAACGGGAGCTTCGTGCCCTGGATGTGCATCCCACAAATCTCCATCAACTGCAAGATGCTATCCTATCAATATGGCCCAACATTTCTATAGAATGCTTTCAGCACCTTTTTGAATCAATGCCATGTAGAATTATGGCAGTTCTGAAGGTGAAAGGGGGTCAAACACAGTATTAGTATGGTGTTCCTAATAATTCTTTAGGTGAGTGTAAGTCACAGGTTTGGAGTACAGTGCAGAATTCATATTTTTGGCTTAAATTGTGTAATATTCTGTGCAGTAAACACTTTCATTTGACCACCAAAAAAGACAAGTTCAAAATATCTGCACACGTGATGGTGCCGCCATTTCAGAGCTTTTGTCATCACTATTAAAACTGACTAAGTCACTTTTACCTGGCAGTTTGACAATAACCATGAAACAGCAGTCTTAGGTCTGGCAAAGCAAAATCATAGAAATAAAGAAATATCAAGGGGGGATAATATAGATGGAGTGAATCAGGAGGGGAAGTAGACTCTACTCAGAGACAAGGCTGAGATTACAGACTCAAATGAGAGCAAATATTTACTAAGGGCTTGACGAGAGCAAGAGGGAGCATTCAGTCATCAAACAAACAAGCACAAACACAGATACACACACACTTTCTGCCTGGAGTTTGCTCCGTTGTTGGAAGATCTCATTAAACGCAGGTCAGCTTTTGTCTGCCCACCTCTGGGCTCAGACTTCACTAATCTGCCATCACAACTGCATTGTCCAGCATTACACACACACTCACAGATTTCCAGACACAAGAGCAAACACACGCTTGCTCCCCAGTGTGTGCTCTGTCTACAGGTCTCCAAATCCCGCCGCAAACAAACCACAGCAACATTGCTGATCTACTGCTAGCTTTCAGCACAGACCAGAAAGAGAGAGATGGTGGGGGAAATGAATGACAGAGGGGAAGTACTGCCTGCTTTCATTTCACTTTAACCCTCATGTGAATTCTCCCCCTTTGATACATTCAGTCTGCTTAATGAGAAATGGGTTGAACCGAGCAAAAAATGTCTCCTCAGACAGTCACAATGTATCTGTGCATACTACTGGAAATGTGTATACATTACAAATGGGTGTTTTTGATTTGAGGGGCCAGCCATGGTTGTGTTTGTAAAGGAAGGGTTTACATGCAAATTTGCTCACCCTCATGTTCCAAACCTGCATGACTAAGCACAATAAATATATCATATACAGTGTTAGAGACATAATTTTGAGACTCTAAATAATGTACTTGGAATGGAATATAAATAAAATTAAAAAATACAATTGGATTTATACAAAATACACATTGATGCTGATAGATGTTTGCATACAGATGTCATACATTTTATTTTAAATAACAGATCCCAATATATCAAATATATTTTATACTCTTAAAAATAAAACGTTTTTTTATTCGCATCAATTGAGGAATCTTTAACATCCATGGAACCTTTTTTTTTCCAAAAGGAAACACTAAAATTTGCAAAACTGACAACGAGACCCCCTGTGGCGATGATGAAGGGCATCCGATGGCATAGACCCAGAGCCCAGAGATGACAGCCCACGGTGGAGACGAGGGAGGGAGGGGCCAAGGTGGCATGGAGGCTGACGTCAACTGGGGGATGACCGACAGAGGTGGAGCCAATGGATCCTAGGGCGCAGACGGAGAGCCGCTGGAGACCTCTGGCTGAGGTGGAGCCAGACTGCCCAAGGATTGAGGAGATGCCGGTGTGATGGAGGGTCGAGGCGTAACCGAAAGGGAAAGAGGAGCCCACTGCAGCCATAAGGGTGGAGGAACGGAGCGTAGTTCACAAGTCAGTGGCGGAGTCAATGTGACGACTGACCAAGGGGTAGCCGGTGGGACAAGGAGACCAGGTAGAGTCGAAAGACAGAGGGTGTCTGGTGGAGCCGAAGGTGGGTGGAGCCGAGGTGTAGTCGACAGGTCGACAGAGCAAGATGATCGGCGGCCGGAGGCTGAGCCACATATCCACTTAGGCATTGATGATGGTTTTGGGACCTGATGCTCGACGTGACTGCTTGGCATTTCAGGAGATGGCTAAGGGCTGCAAACCTCCAGCAGATGGGACTGGCTGAGCAGGGCAGTGACGGAGGCAGATGGAGATTTGAGATTTGTCTGTGCTGTCTAGAAACCGTGATGAAGGTTCCGATAAGACAGATAAAGAGTCCATACAGTCCATAGTGCTGTCCAGAAACAGCAATGAAAAACCAGAAATGGGGTGGGACAGGGTGGGAGATGATACCGCCACACTGAAGTATATAAGCCAGTCCTTTAAATCCACCAAAATACCCTCGGCCACTGATACTCCTGGTCAGCACTGGCCTCTTATCCTCGGTCGCTGGCTGATTCGTCATGGCGGGTGATAGCTCTCCGTCTGCAGGGGGCATACACATGATTCCTCCGTGGTTGCAATTGGTGAAAAAGGCTCTGGGTCCAGCTGTGTTCTGGACCGGAGGTAGACAGACACCGGAGGATGGCGTCCCTCCAGTTTAATCCTGTGTCTGGGAGGTCTATGGTATGGTGGTAGTTCGTCCATATCCAGAACAAAGACTTCTGGGTCTCATCATCGAAGGTCCTGGTGATGGCAAGACAACAGAATGTTCATCTTAGGAACACAAATTAAGATCTTTTTTATGAAATCCGTCATTGCAACTTTTCAAGGCTGAGAAAGGTAATAAAGACATTGTTAAAATAGCCATGTTAATACAGTGGTTCAACCTTAATGTTATGAAGCAATGAGAATATACTGTATGTGCAAATACAAAACAAAAATAATGACTTTACGCAACAATTTCTTCTCGTCTGTTTCAGTCTCCTACACTGTTGACATAGTGTTTCTGTTTCTGTTCATCACACAAACCTATCATATGACTTCAGAACACTTGTTTATATATAGTGCTTATTATATGGCCCACTTTTGCATCCTTTTTGAAGTCTCAGTCACCATTCGTTGCAATTGCATGAAAAATTGCAATCAAATATTATTCAGAAAGTCTCCTTTTGTGTTTCACAGAAGAAAGTCAGTTATACAGGTTTGGGATGACATGAGGGTGAGTAAATGATGACAGACTTTTCATTTTTGTGTGAACTATCCCTTGAAGCAGTAAAGATTTGTCTTTTTTGATGTCAGGACCTGTAAGTATTAGCTGTGTTTACTCCTGGCTGTGAGGAATAGTCCTGTTTTAGGGAGCTCATCTGTCTGAGTCGCACTCAATCTAGCTACAGCTGGCTTACAGCGCTGCCTATTTAAAATGGAAGCCTATACAATCGTAATAACGCCAGACTGGCCTCTGTCTCTTTCTCTCTTACTTTATTCTTTCCTTTTTTTCTCGCTCTCTTTTGATCACCCACTCATTTCAGTTCATTTGAAGAACGCTTTGTCGGCATGACTGTTACAGTAACATCATTACCCAGGCCATGAAGTACTAGTCGTGTTTAACAGAATCTGAAGTGAATGATGAAAAGACAATAAGACATTAATTGCACAAATTTAGATGTTCACTGAATAAAATGGATTATAAAAAAAGAATAATATGTAATGTAGAATTATCCCTGCACCCTTTCTTTCTGTCTCCCTCTCTACTCCTTTTGCTCTCTCCTTCTTTCTTCCATTTGAATTTTTTTCTTTTTTTTCAAATGCCTGGAGGTCCATGGAGGGTGTTTCTCTTCCTTACTGCTGTTTAAAGAGATCACATAAAATAGAGGGAGAGACACAGGGGGAGCTGTAATTGTGCTGGAATATTGTAACTATGGTGACGAGCAGTCCAGTGATACCCTTCCTCTAGCTTTATTATGGGAGTTTATCATGACCGGTGTCAAGTTTATATGTTGAAATCACTCAGGAGCTCTATGCTTCTTCTGCCTTGAGTGGTCTGGAGGGGTGGAGGGCAGCAAAGTAGTGGCAGTCGGTGGACTTCTGAAATAAGGGAACAAACCCTTTGGGTTTTTTAGTCAGATTTTAATTCAAGTTGCAGTTTCATTTGATGTTTATGTTGTTTTTGGGTTAAAGACAAATGGAACACCATTTACTTTATGCTTAGTAACTTGAGAACATTGAAAGGCATATAAAAATCAGTGTTCTTTTATTTGATAAGGGTCATAAAAGGTTTAAGCAAAACCCAATTCTTCTCATCTAGAAGAACACTGCCGTTCAAAAGATTGGGATCAGTAAGCTTTACTCTGTTTTTTATTTTTGTTTTCAAGAAATTAATGCTTTTATTCTGCAAGAATGCATTAAATTGATAAATAACAAAAGATTTATATTTCAATGTTTCTATTCATCCAAAAAAAATGCAAAAAATGGTTTCCATTTTCAACATTTACAATAATAAGAAATGTTTCTTGAGCACCAAATCAGCATATTAGAATGATTTCTGAAGGATCATGTGACACTGAAGACTCACTCATTTAAAATATGTTAAAAACGAAAATTGTAATATTTTTTATTGTATTTTTAATCAAAAATATTAATGAATTGGTGACATTTTTCCAGATTTATTAAAAAAGAAAAACTGAAATATCACATGGTCCTAAGTATTCAGACTCTTTGCTGTGACACTCATATATTTAACTCAGGTGCTGTCCATTTCTTCTGATCATCCTTGAGATGGATCTACACCTTCATTTGAGTCCAGCTGTGTTGGATTATACTGATTGGACTTGATTAGGAAAGCCACATACCTGTCTATATAAGACCTTACAGCTCACAGTGGATGTCATGAGAATCAGGAGGTTAAAGGAAGTGCCTGATGAGCTCAGAGACAGAATTGTGGCAAGGCACAGATTTGGACACGGTTACAAAAAAAATTCTGTTGCATTTAAGGTTCCTAAGAGCACAGTGGCCTCCATAATCTTTAAATGGAAGACGTTTGGGGCAACCATAACCTTTCCTAGAGCTGGCGGTCCGGCCAAACTGAGCTATCAGAGGAGAAGAGCGTGAGAGAGGTAAAGAAGAACCCAAAGATCACTGTGGCTGAGCTCCAGAGATGCAGTCGGGAGATGGGAGAAAGTTGTAGAAAGTCAACCATCACTGCAGCCCTCCACCAGTCGGGGCTTTATGGCAGAGTGGGCCGACGGAAGCCTCTCCTCAGTGCAATACGCATGAAAGCATCTCTGGTCTGATGAGACCAAGATAGAACTTTTTGGCCTTAATTCTAAGCGGTATGTGTGGAGAAAACCAGGCACTGCTCATCACCTGTCCAATACAGTCCCAACAGTGAAGCATGGTGGTGGCAGCATCATGCTGTGGGGGTATTTTTCAGCTGCAGGGACAGGACGACTGGTTGCAATCGAGGGAAAGATGAATGCAGCCAAGTACAGGGATATCCTGGACGAAAACCTTCTCCAGAGTGCTCAAGACCTCAGACTGGGCCGAAAGTTCACCTTCCAGCAAGACAATGACCCTAAGCACACAGCTAAAATAACGGAGTGGCTTCACAACAACTCCGTGACTGTTCTTGAATGGCCCAGCCAGAGCCCTGACTTTAAACCCAATTGAGCATGTCTGGAAAGACCTGAAAATGGCTGTTCACCAATGTTTACCAGCCAACCTGATGGGGAGGATCTGCAAGCAGGAATGGCAGAGGATCGCCAAATCCAGGTGTGAAAAACTTGTTGTTTGATCTTTCCCAAAAAGACTCATGGCTGTATTAGATCAAAAGGGTGCTTCTACTAAATACTGAGCAAAGGGTCTGAATACTTTGGACCATGCGATATTTCAGTTTTTCTTTTTTAATGCAAAAATGTCAACAATTCTGTGTTTTTCTGTCAATATGGGGTGCTGTGTGTACATTAATGAGACAAAAAAATACTTATATGACCTTAGCAAATGGCTGCAATATAACAAAGAGTGAAAAATGTAAAGGGTCTGAATACTTTCCGTACCCACTATATATTTATATTAACAATCTTTTATTAAAATCAAGTTGCATTAAATTTTTTTTTACATTGTTTCACAAATAATATTTACGATATTATATATAGCCTAGATTTTATTTGTAACTACTAATTATTGATCTTTTTTTTTTTTTGTCAGTAACCTTTTTTACCCATGTCCAGTGTTTGCTAATATAATGGCACTAGTGTAGCCTATAGACATGAAAACGGAAGACCCCCATTTAAATGTTCTAAAAGGGTGATACATTTTTATGTAGGCCCTACTGGTAGTAATCTATCCAGACTCAAATGTTTGGGAGTGTTTGTGTTTCATGGACTCTTGATTATTATTTGGATAAGAGATAATGATGCATTCATTCGCGTGTGTACAGCGTCGTAGGAGCCAGGCCACTTGGGGGAGCTCTCGCCAAGATCTGCTCGAACGCGTGTAATGCTAGAGTTCGTGCAGAAATGGTCAGAGAAACACGAGAACTGAGACGCTCCATTTATAAAGACTCTGTATCTTTTATTATTCTTTGCAGGTGAGAGAAATCCTCTATATTACAATTTAAAGGGTCCATGAACACTTTTCAGTGACATTTTGATGTGTTGAGCGGTTCTTGAGTATAGAGATTTCTAAGACATGTGACCAACTGGGCGGCAACGCAAAGAATTTTGGGTATGTTTGGCCCGTTTACATGGCCTGGCATAGCAGGCTAGTGTTCTGGCATGAAAATAATTAAAAATGATAGAGAAAAACAGAATATAATCCTACAAAATGCAGCGGACTAAAGAAAACATGGTTGGACCATATCACCTAAAACTAAATCCTAATGCAAAGACGAGATATGATGAGAAAATAAAGGGAATCAAAGGACTGGATCCTTACGAGCTGAGTGATTGGTCAAGGGATGTCAAACTGTTGCCTAACTTCCAGCACCCATATATATGGATTTCTTTTAAAAAGGTTTAAAAACGAAAGAAAAGACGAGCTGTTTTTGAATAGCCTATTGTAAGTTTCTATTTTAAAATGTTTGTGATTTTAGGCTATAACCTATGTTTAAATGTTTTGCCACTTGTGTGTGCTAAATCTAAAGTACTAGGCTATATAAATAAATTAATGAATTAATGAATAAACATTTAAATGTAGTAGGCAATTCTGACAAGCCATGTTCAGTAACAACTTTTGGATTTGAAATAAAAAATAATGAATAAATGCTGTGTTTGTGTTTGTGTTATACAACAGCGGATCAGTTGCGCACTGCAAACGCAGCATATGTGAAAGCACAACAGGACGGCTCCTGAACCGCAACATGCACTGCAGACAGAGTATGTGTAAAAAAGGGCGTTAGTGTTAGTGCATACACACACAAAGTTTTCAGTAAATTCAAGACGCTACAGCAGGCCCAGATGGCTGGGTCCAGGTCCAGGACCTCGAGATTGTAAAAATGGGGCAGAAAACTGTCATCCGTGTGAAGGTATACTAATGTTTTAAGCACCACAGTCCTCGCTCTCTCTCATCTATCTGCATGCAGTCAGAATTCAACAAACCTGTACACTGTCATTATTTTTCCACGTTGAAAAAAGGGATATCTTAAGCTTTATGCCACTTCTATCGTGAGAACGACTATTGCAGTTTATAACAGCAGGTAGACGTCATGAACACTGCGCTCTACCCTCCATGCAAAGAAGTCTTGCGCCCGGCGTTTGTGCCGCGGATTCCCAAAATGCTTTGCGTTCACCACCGGGAATACGTCAGGATGACGACATTATCGATTAGCAATCTCTATTAAAACAACGCTTTGACTACCCGTGAATGTAACGTTAGTGTAATGGGGAATGACTGTCTTGAGAGTACACGCAGAGAACTGAGATCGCTATACTGTGTTCTACTGTTATACTGTGAATTGAGAGGAGAATATGTTGTATGGAATTATTTTGTTGCCTGCATATTGGTTAAACGAATCAGTGAAAAGTAATGTGGGTTTGTGTGAATTGCATCACAATGTAGTAATAGAGATAAAGGTGCACTATGTAAGATTTTTGCAGTAAAATATCCAAAAACCTCCAGGCCAGTGTTGTATATTTTGTTCAGTTAAGTACTTACAGTATCCCAAATGTTTCCAAGTATTTGTAAATCGTGAGAAAATTGCTGTTTTAACCAAGGAACTGGGACGTGTGAGGGAGTCGCCTGTCAATTGCGTCATATCTGTGTTAACCTGTTTCCGGTTTTATTTTGCAGAAACGCTTCACTCTTACTGGAGTGTGAACAAGTGTCACAGCAGCCGCCGAGTGAGCGCACGAAGTAACGTCATAACAATTCTCAACACTACTCAAATGTATCTTAATATGATAAACAGAGTTGTGTTACCTCATACTCATGACCGGAAAAGCGGAAATGGTGCCGGCGACTGTATCCCATCATATTAAAAGTCCCACTGCTGAGTTACTTTAAAATGAGTTCAATCATTTTCACCTATTTTAACCAATCAGGCCAATTTGCAGTCTGGTTTCGGACATGATAGATGGGCATTTACACATTCACAATTAGGGCTGTCACTTTTTATTCGATATTCGAATATGCATGCGTATATGATGTGAAATAACCGTAATCGAACTATAAATAAACTAGGGCTGGGCGATATATCGAATATTAGCGATACTATCGCAATAATTTTGATGACGGTGTAAAATTTGAAAATTTCGTGAATATCGAATATTTCAAATTCAACATGCAAACTTTCCCAAATAACATTACCAGATAACGAAGGAGGTCTGCTTCCATCATTCACTAAACATCGGAAGCAGAAGAGTTAAATATATACGCCCAGCGTATGAAAAAGAAAGCAACAGAAACATGCGCGCATGAGAGAAATAATAGCGCAGCGCGGGACGTGCTCGCGCTGCCGGACTCTGACCGGAAACGTGCGCACACGCCTTTCAGACAACATGCGATCGGGATTCAGTTCCTTCATGGATTATTGTGTTTCAGTGGTCAAACAGATGTAAAAATGCACATGCTGGCAAGTATTCAGGTAAACACAGTAATGTATGTCTTTAGTGAACGTACCACTGATCTATATAATTTATATAGATCAGTGGAACGTACAGAGTTGAGTGAGAAATCGTGTGTTACAATGAATTTGGTCCGTGGAGCTCTTAAAGGGCCGGACCTCATATTCTGTGTGATTTAATGTTAATCAAACAACAACGAAAATTAGAGTCTTAATTATATAAATTAACCATAGGCTACACTGATTCTACACTGATATATATATATATATATATATATATATATATATATATATATTTGATATTTGATTTTTGATTTATTTCTTGACTTGCAGCTGTTAAATAGACCCACTGTAGGTGAAAATAAAGCACTGTTTTACTTGTTTTACTTATGTTTTTTTTTTTTTAAAGATCAAATTAAAAATCTGTATTGTAATTATAAAAGTACATTTCAAAAAATATTAAATTACTCGTATCATGATTTAAGATTTTGGTCATCCCAACCCGTTACCAGTAAACGTAAACATTTTGTATTTAATTTGGTTCTATCTAAATAGTTTTTGTTGTTTTAATGGGGGCAAAAGAAAATATTTTTTTAAATTTAAAAGCAATTGCAAACATATCGAGATATATATCGAATATCCGCAAAATTTTGAAAATATCGAGATATATATTTTTTTGGGATATCGCCCAGTCCTAAATAGAGGGTCTAAACGTATTGTAGCGTAGGCACATGACCAAATCAAGCGAATAATACCCGGTCTGTTTTTAAAATGGAAGATAACTCTCAGAACGGCCAGTTTGAGCGGACAATTCACCCGTCGCAGCAAGTTTGATTGACAGTAGATATGAGCAATCAAATCGTCGAATTTGCCGTTTTGTCCGACAAAGCAGTCAGGAGATTAACGTTGGTGGACTTGAACTTGAAAAACGGTGTGTACTGACGTCTTTCCACAGTTGAAACATTTCTTTTAGGGTTCATTCATGTTTATTTGACGCTTATCAATGAACTAGAAAGGAAGAGAGGATCAGTTCACGAGCAGCTTTAACTGAGGCATTACAGCGATCACAACACATCAAAAGTGTTGTTTTAAATCAAAAATGTATTGTTTACATTTCTTTTTAAAAAATGAAAAAATTAAAAAGTTGAGACTGTTTCATATCAAAAGTAACTTGCTCTGTCCTGTCTGTCTGTGTGTTGTCAGTGTCCTCTTTGCTCTGCGATGTATTTTCTCCACCACAACGTGTGTGTGTGTGTGAGAGAGAGAGCGCCACGGCTTGTCGGACATAGTAACAGTAACTAAAGGGTGCGGATCTTTGCAAACAGTAGAAATTTGAATATATTCGAATATATTGCTTGATATTTGATATCCGTTCGAATTTGATTTTTCTAAAAAATGACAGCCCTATTCACAATGCTGTCTGCCAACCATGACTAAATCGTCTCACCTGATTATGCATTTACTTTTAGCAATTTTATGCCATGTTTTTGGAGCGCTATAGGCTATTATACTGTCAAATATTTTATATCTGCATCTTTATGTCTTCAATATCTTTTTATCTAAGATATAGATGATATATATCTAAGATATTTGTATCTCTTCAGTCAAAATGCCCTAGAGAAGAGACAAGATCCCGATGCCTGTTCTGCTAAATGTGCATATGGATGTGAGTGTTTGTCCTGTGTCCTTTAAGCACACAGAGAAACCCAGAATCCGTTTGCAATGGTTGTTTAACAGAAAATGAGAGTGTGGCTCCATTAATTAGCCGGGCAGAAGGAGAAAGTGTCCATCCCAGCAGAACAGAGCAGCCACACGTCTCGGCCCACATCGGTGTGTCTTGACAACGGACTTTCAGAATAACGCATGCTCCTGGTGGACCACGTTCTCCACGCCATCACAGCCAGCCTTGCTCATTATTCATCCTGCTGGAAAGAGGAAAAAACAAAAGCACAGGGATGAGGAACATTAGCACATAATCACCCGTGTGTCTGCACCAGACATATGAAAGCGGCTCATCTTTACTTTTTTTACATGAACGTATGAGGGGAGGAAGGGGGGCGAATGGTGATGAAGTATTTGTCAAAGTGTTTTGTGGGCCCACACAACAAGGCATAAGGGAGAGATGGTGAAGAAGACACACTGATAGCCCCCCACCCCTCCTCCATCTTTGACGTTTACCACCCCCTTTTCTCAACTCCTTGTTCCTGTGCTCGGCTTGTGGCACAGAGTCATTTATACATGAATGATTAGAAGCCTCAGAACCAGAGGATATATTCATTTCCTCTAAATGAGCTTTCATTGTGTGACATTTTTCACATCTGGGTTTAAAGTGGCAGCGGTGGGGTGTGTTGGATCTTATATGTGGGTGAATCACATGCACAAATGGACACGTCATACTTTAGTGATATGTTAGAAAAAACAAGAAATTTTATTTTGCCTAAGGAAAATAAAGCCTGATTTTTTTAGGATAAAAATAAATAGATTACATTTCAGATATTTTTGGAACATTTTCACAGTAATGACTAGTTCTTCTTGCCATAATGTGTTTGGATTTCTTATTTTATTTTAATTTAATTTAATTAAATATTTTATATTTTAAAATATATATATATTTGACATTCCCATTATAATGGTGAATCATATTACTACAATACACTTTAAATTAGCATAAATTAAAGCGAGCACAACAAATACCAGAAATATTTTTAAACACTACAATTAATATATACAAGTCCTTCTAAAAAAATTAGCATATTGTGATAAAAGTTCATTATTTTCCATTATGTAATGATAAAAATTAAACTTTCATATATTTTAGATTCATTGCACACCAACTGAAATATTTCAGGTCTTTTAATGTTTTAATACTGGTGATTTTGGCATACAGCTCATGAAAACCCAAAATCTCAAAAAATTAGCATATCATGAAAAGGTTCTCCAAACGAGCTATTAACCTAATCATCTGAATCAACTAATTAACTCTAAACACCTGCAAACGATTCCTGAGGCTTTTAAAAACTCCCAGCCTGGTTCATTATTTAAAACCACAATCATGGGTAAGACTGCCGACCTGACTGCTGTCCAGAAGGCCATCATTGACACCCTCAAGCAAGAGGGTAAGACACAGAAAGAAATTTCTGAACGAATAGGCTGTTCCCAGAGTGCTGTATCAAGGCACCTCAGTGGGAAGTCTGTGGGAAGGAAAAAGTGTGGCAAAAAACGCTGCACAACGAGAAGAGGTGACTGGACCCTGAGGAAGATTGTGGAGAAGGACCGATTCCAGACCTTGGGGGACCTGCAGAAGCAGTGGACTGAGTCTGGAGTAGAAACATCCAGAGCCACCGTGCACAGGCGTGTGCAGGAAATGGGCTACAGGTGACGCATTCCCCAGGTCAAGACACTTTTGAACCAGAAACAGTGGCAGAAGCGCCTGACCTGGGCTACAGAGAAGCAGCACTGGACTGTCGCTCAAATTTTGCATGTCATTCGGAAATCAAGGTGCCAGAGTCTGGAGGAAGACTGGGGAGAAGGAAATGCCAAAATGCCTGAAGTCCAGTGTCAAGTACCCACAGTCAGTGATGGTCTGGGGTGCCATGTCAGCTGCTGGTGTTGGTCCACTGTGTTTTATCAAGGGCAGGGTCAATGCAGCTAGCTATCAGGAGATTTTGGAGCACTTCATGCTTCCATCTGCTGAAAAGCTTTATGGAGATGAAGATTTCGTTTTTCAGCACGACCTGGCACCTGCTCACAGTGCCAAAACCACTGGTAAATGGTTTACTGACCTTGGTATTACTGTGCTCAATTGGCCTGCCAACTCTCCTGACCTGAACCCCATAGAGAATCTGTGGGATATTGTGAAGAGAAAGTTGAGAGACGCGAGACCCAACACTCTGGATGAGCTTAAGGCCGCTATCGAAGCATCCTGGGCCTCCATAACACCTCAGCAGTGCCACAGGCTGATTGCCTCCATGCCACGCCGCATTGAAGCAGTCATTTCTGCAAAAGGATTCCCAACCAAGTATTGAGTGCATAAATGAACATAATTATTTGAAGGTTGACTTTTTTTTGTATTAAAAACACTTTTCTTTTATTGGTCGGATGAAAATTGCTAAATGCTAATTTTTGAAATTTTGGAATTTGGGGTTTTCATGAGCTGTATGCCAAAATCATCAGTATTAAAACTACATACTACAGTATATAAAAGACCTGAAATATTTCAGTTGGTGTGAAATTAATCTAAAATATATGAAAGTTTAATTTTTATAATTACTTTATGAAAAATAATGAACTTTTATCACAATATGCAAATTTTTTGAGAAGGACCTGTACATTCTTTCATTGTTATTGTACTTAAAGCGATAGTTCACCCCAAAATGAAAATTGTATGTTTATTTGTTTACCCCCCAAGGCATCCAAGATGTAGATGTCTTTGTTTCTTCAAAAGAACACAAATGAAGATTTTAAACCGTTGCAGTGTGCCAGTCGTATAATGCCGATGTCTGCTGTTTGTGTGGCATGGAAAAACACTTGATGATTATTTGTTTTGCATTCAGTCTAGCTCACAATATATAGCTCAGGAGTTGGATATCAGTTTTTGTGCATTATACAGTAAGGACTGCATACGGGTGATATTCCAGCCCCAAATCAAAAGAAAAAAAATTAAATCATACTTTTGAAAGTTAAGCTTAAAGTAATACAAATAATGAATGTTTTTCCATGCCACACAAACAGCAGATATCAATATTGCACATCGGGCAAAACTTTCAAAAAACAGTTGTTGTGCAGTCTAAGAGAGCAAGGCTTGAGTGATTCACTCAGCACGCTGACTCAGTCGCTCTCTTGTTAATTAATGAAATTGCTTGAATGGTTTCAGGTTGGTGACTCATTGGACTGGTACAGTCATTGATATCTTCCTGTAGAGTGTGGGCGTCAGGCAATGTGCAGAGCCACCACACAGGATTGAGTGCTGAGCGCATGTGCTCGCATGGCATGTTTATCCACTTCATTATTTAGTGTTAATTAAGTTGGAAGCCTTCACCAGTAAGGCAGAACAGTAGCATCTGCTGCGGGACAGAGAAAAAGAGGGACGGACAGGCTTCCCAATCTGAGAGGAGGGGGCCACTTTTCACGACCGAGACGAACGGAAGCGAGTGCCAACGCGATAAGTCTTTAGTGGACCAATTAATGAAGTATGTAAGGTGGGGAGGGGCCAATGGGACAGGACAAAGCGCTGGCATCTGGGTGGGAAGCACATTACAAGAGCCTATTCTGCTGTTTGAACACCCATAAAAGGTGCATTAAAAAAAGGGAGGCCCCCTTTAACACTTCCCCGTTGTGTACTAGCCATCCCTCCACACATGGGCATGACCATAGAGCAAAAGCGTCCAATAAAGGTTTAATGGTCCTACAGTCACAGGACGGTCGCCCCGCGCTTCCCAAAGTCCCCGGACTCTAATTGTCCGCAATTAAAAGGGAATCATGCGGGCAGGAAAACTGGCCAAATGCACCTCGGAGAGGTCTTGTCAAGAGACAAAGGGGACCTCTAATGGTTTTTTAATGTAAATATTTGTTGACTTCAGCAACAGGGCTGTGGAATGTAAAAATCTGATTGAGGGAACCGGAGGAGTTCTTTTCTTTGCCAAATGTAATTATTTTCAGTGGCGAAAAACTTTTCTCTCTGTAGAAGTGCTCTCAGAGGAGCTGCTGTTAATGTTTATTTGTGCTGAGAAGACGGAGCGCATCTCTCTGTATTGTTTCTCAGAGAATCGGGGCGCAACCATAAAAGAGGTCAAAGGTCACTTTGGTCCAGAATCACTCTTTATTTATACCTTCTTCCTCATCTGCTTCTACCCTGCCAGTCCTGTCGGCAGAGATACAAAAAGTTCCTCACCCCCTGAAAACATCTGCACCAGGAAGCTGTGAATAGCAACTAAGCCGTCAGGTCCCTCTCAACAAACAAATTAGCATTCCAAATAGACCTGATTAAGTGAAATGAAAAACCACTGGGTAGAGTAAAGTAAATAGAGCATCCTATCCAGACCACCTCAAAGATTTCTGCACTTAACAAGCCCTCAGAAGGGAAACATTTTAACTACAGCTTTGATAGTTTCACATACTAACATCTGAGATGTTGACTATTTTCATTAGGTGTCATTATACAATGTGTAATTGAGATTTTTCTCATTCAATCCTGGGTAGAAGAGCAAGCAGGACTTCAGCCTTTAATGTCTAATAACCCAATATGAAAATTAATCTCATAAGAATTTTTTTTAAAATGCAGCAGTACATTTAGGTACATTCTCAATTAAAAATTCATGTTACCAGCAGGCTTCAGAAGTGGATTATTTATTATATATTGGCATATGCTAATAAATACGCCTCAACATTTTCAAAGTGTGCGTCAGATTAAAAATTGATATTGCTTGTGGCCCTCAGACAGTGAATATGCATCTAGTGGCATGGCCGTTTTTATAGGCTCACTTTTCCAAGGGGTTTCAACCAAACCTGAAGACATATTGAAGTGAATTTGACCTGATTGAACCTGTCACTTATTGTATTTAGATTCACTGGTTACCTTAAACGCACATTGTATCGACTATGTTTGAAATTGCTTGTATTTTTCATATTAAAGAAATTTGATATAATTGTGCAACATGCAAGAGGCGTTTACACAGCTGTCTACAGTTATTAATCCCATGCAAATCAGCATAGTATACCATCACCAGAAGCTCATGTTTATGGTGTCTCCTGAGACTGGCAGAGTATGTGCATGTCTGAACCACATATGGTATGATCAAATACCATCTATCTTCATGAGGGTTTGACTCTGACTGGGTTTGACAGCACTGAGATTTCATTGTTTTTGATAGTGAGCAGGAATAAACTGAGAACAAAGGTATAGTGTGCTGTGTATGTTCGCGTATATGGAGTAAGTGGGCTTCAGTGTATTTAACCGCCTGATCATGATAGACCATTTCAGGCTTTCTGGAAAGCTCATGGGACAAAAGTGAGTATGAGGGATCTGGGATGAGAAATATTAGACATCTGAAGAGTGGTTTGAAAGTGAAGCATCAGTGAAGACTTGCACAGACAAGACTGCCATCTTCTGGCCTTATAGTGGTGACACATTAATGAGAAAGTACCTGGATTTTGAGGTTAGTGCATTTTGAAATAGAAAATTGCTTATATAGATCATGTTGCTCTATTTTCAATGGTTTATAGCTTCATTTATGTGTCTATTTTCTTCTGTAACCAACCAGACAGAAAACTGTATTACTCACCGGGGTGAGATGGTAGACTCATGATGCAATTCACTACAGACTCATTACCGTCAGTACATTGGTTTCAATTAATGCATGAGATAAGTTCAATCATTCCCTAAAGACAGACTTAACATAACAAGCAAGTCAGTTGCACCTTTTCCCATAATAACTGTTCGCTTCATTAAAACTTTCTCAGGATGGCGAATCTAAGCACAGCACGATGGGCTGACAGACCTTCTACGGCAGCTCGAGTCCTCTCAGTTGCATTTTCTCAGTGCAAATTGGGAATTGATGGCGCTCACCAGCCTCGGAAAACAGATGGTAGCACACCAGTGAAGGACTTCAAGGACTAGCTGTAGACAGGTGAGCCACTACAGTGAGCACAAATTGTCCTCTCTCTTTTGAAAAGTGCTTAGCTTGTCTCCAAGAGAGGCTTGGGAAGGGTAATGACTGTTATATAGCTGGAGAGTGATGGAAAACGGGTACAGCCGGACTATTTTGCTACCTTTCGCACTGAGCTTTTAGCTCTCTCTCCTCCTGTTATTTAACTGCCCCCACCCCCACCCCATCTCTCCATGGCAGTGATAAAGCCTGAGAGAGATGGAGAGTTTCATAGAACAAGTTTGGCAATGAAGTACAGAGGCAAAATAGGTCCTTTACAGACAACACAACCTGTCAAGCAGAGCACAAGGAGGACCGGGGACTAACAGAAAAGCAGACCCCTGTGTCAGAGAGAGAACTAGTGAGAGAAACAAGATGAAAGAAGTTGGGTAATCTCAAATGAATAAAGGGAAATCACCAAACACAACAATGCGTAACGGTTCAGATTGCTCGCGGTTCGGTTTGTATCACAGTTTTAGGTTCACGGTACGGTTCAGTATTTGCTATGTCCAGGGAAAAACTACATTCAAATAAAAATAAAGAAAATAAGATTGTATCACTGAGGAGCCAGCACGTGTATTGATCGACAGAAACATACATTAGCAAAAAGTTACAAACCATATTATAGATGCGTCATCAGATTTGAGATGAACCGTGGTGCAAGTGCGTGCCGAATCATGGGTGGAGAACGGTGCAGTTCGATTTTTTACAGAGAACCATTTCCCCCCTTGTACAAATACACAGGATAACACACATTTTTGTTCTGAGTGAGCAAACAGTTCGCATCAGAGTGGGCCCAATGGATATTGACTGTGAAAGTTTGGATCAAATGCATTTAAATTGTTTAAGCTTTCCAAAAGTTTTACTTTGTGTTTTGTGGTCTTTAGAATTGAATAGAGAAAAACTTTGGGATTTACAGATGTGCTTCACCTTAAGATACTTTATCAATTATTAAATTGAGTGTGTCTGTAGAGCTACCAATGCTTATAGCCAAACATTTGACTTGTACTTGACTTTCACTGTAGCAAGAACCACACTCTTTAATTGAAAAAGTTCAAAAACAGCAAGGGCACATTAAATTGATCAAAAATGTATTGTTACAAAATATTAAAGCATCCTGAAAAAAATGTATTACAGTTTACACCCTGCCACATATTTAAAGTTGCTTCTGGATGTGCTTGAATATGAATGATATTTAAAAGCTACAGATTAATTTTAATGTGGGTCTGTTAATTATACATAGAGCTATCGTATGCCTTCAGTAAACAAATATAGTGCATGAGCCATATGAACCATTTTATGCTTTTCTTTTCTTTTTGCAGTTCTCTTTTGCTTTAAGTGCGGCATGAATATGAATCTTTTTTGTTCCACTGAAGAAAGTCAGTCATACAGGATTGGAATGACATGTAGGTGAGTAAATGATGACTTTAAATTATTTTAATGGTAGCTATCATTTCAACCCCAGGCTGCACCAAGAGATTCTCCCTGTGATGTGTATTGTAAGTCATTTTGGTCAAAAGCATCTGCTGAATGTCTACTTGATCTCAGATCCTTGATCAGGGGAAACTACATCTGCCATTCAGTTTATCTATAGTATTTAACCTCCATTCCAACTGCCTAATTAATTAGGAACCAACTCTTATTTACAATGATGACCTGGTGAGGCACGCAGATAAGAAGCCACATGGCCACAAATGCACAGTGGATTTAGGATCTCTGTCCAAGCCAGTGATATCTGGCTGCTGAATCTCATACTCATTCCAGCCAAAATACACTTCTTGGGTATTTCTCTCTGATTTTGGATTTCACTTGGCTCTGAGCTTTCCTCATAGCCTGTGTTAATTACTTGGATCTTTGTAATCCTTTTTTATGGCTTATTTTCCTTCTGTGGTCTTGGCTAGCTCATAAAAGCTTTATAAATCATTTTGCATATCTTCATCAAGGCGGCAAAAGGCAGAATAAGGAAAGTAGACAAAAATCGTGTCATTTCTTTTTTTTTTCATCCTTATGTAATATTTGCTCCTCGTTCCTGCTAGTGGTTCGATGGCAGAGCTCCAGGACTTACGCTGAAAATCTAATTTGAGAGGCCAGTACAGAGCCAAGTCCTAGAGCCAAATAAATCTGTTGGACCGCAGTGTTGGATGAGCATGAGCTCTCCACTATCACTGCTGCACATCTCATGACCAAAAATGTATTTATTTATTCTCTTTTTTACATATTTTTTTCTTCTGTCTCTATCTCTCTCAAGTTTCAATTTTACAACTTAGTGCTTTATATTGCTATTCAGTCATGATGTCAATTTTTCAGCCAACCCGGGATGGCTAATTCACCATAGGTTCCTTTGGGAATTTCTAATGGGTTTTTAGAATAGCTGTTTTTCAATTTATGAATAAAATAAGGTCTGTGGTTCACATTTCTTTCACATTTTGTTCGACAAGATAAATTGCAAACAAGCTTGATTTTTGTCGCACTATAATTGCTAAGAAGTTGCATAACATCTTAACTGTCCAGTTAGTCAAGCAGTATATGGAAGTTTTGCAAAAGCAAATTTTATTCATAAATTGAACACTGCTAGTAAAACAAATGAGAAACTCTCAAGGGAGTCCATGGCTCAGAAATGCAATTCTCTTAAAGGCAAAACATGTAAGATTTTTGCATTGAAATATCCAAAGCACAGTGTTATATATTTTGTACTTGCACTATCCCAAATGTTTCCAACAATGTTTAAATCCAGAGAAATGCATCATTTTATTCAGTGTAACGTCCTTCCTCATTGTGTCGCCTGTCAGTGTCCACAATACCCTCGGTTTCCACTCTTACTGCTGTAGAAACCATGCTAACAGTGAGTCACAACTAGCACGACACTCTTGCCATACCATCGTGGTCTTAACAGATTATTCGTAATTATTCATTATCGTTTACAGCAGGTTCTGTCACCAAAGATAACTCAAATAAACGTAACGTGCAGGTGCTGACCCTAGAAGAGTTTTGGATCAGAGGAGAAATAAAACGGCGATCAATATCAGTGTGCCATTTCCTAACACTGTTTAACAAGTCTGGTGAACAAGTCTACGGCGGTGTAATTAAATACAGCATGTGTTAAACATAAATAGTCATTATTTTTGGCAAATGCTGTGGGTATGTTCAAATGTATGATTGTTTTGAAAACAAAAAAACTGCTCTGCGTTACCCAAGTATTTAATTCAACAAATAAAGTGACATGTATGAGTAGTAATTTAGCATTAAACATTACGTTACATCAGCTAATTCATTAGGAGGAAATAAAATCATCTGATCAAATGTAACAGTTATAAAAACTTTATTACTTTAGCTCATCCATGAACATGATTAGTGATTCCCGTCGGATTAATTTCCATCCGCAGTGGAGGTGAAGTTTACAACTCCCGTCATTCCACACCCCTCATTAAACTACGCCTTTGTTATTCTTTTGAATATGCAACATCTAGCGGCGAAAATTACATACTGTCCCTTTAAGAGTTATATTGGCAATTGGTAACATAAAATTAACATAACAATAACACAGTTAGTGTAAACTAGTAATATTAACAAATAAAATAAGACAATTGTGTAAAATAAAATCAGAAATTAGCAGTTGGCAAAAATTATTAAGGTAACAAGTTATTTAAAAAAAATTGTATACTAAATGTGTCAATAATAGTATCAACTTGCCTACATCTAGAGTCAGATCACTCTCTATTGTCACAGTTTCGCTCTCACACATTGTCACAGTGAAACTGAGTCTTGTGACACATTGAGTTAGTGTTAGCTTAACTGGCTTAAAAGAAAAGCACTCTCGGATGACACCTTAAAAGCGCTTTAAAAGCCAAAGCAAGTGCATGGGCTGTTCAGTTGAGTGCACAGAAAGAGTGTTTGCCTGCTGAGTAAACACACCCCCATACCCCCCACACCCTCCTTCCCAACAGCATCTGATGGCCTATCCAGATAAAGAGCCATCACAAGTGCAACACACATCATCAGCATTTTACCCCAGTGCTTTTTAATGGGCAGGACAAACTTTGAATCCATTGCCTGTCGAT
The DNA here is from genome assembly GCA_023029165.1 of Gobiocypris rarus. Taxonomy (NCBI): domain Eukaryota; kingdom Metazoa; phylum Chordata; class Actinopteri; order Cypriniformes; family Gobionidae; genus Gobiocypris; species Gobiocypris rarus. Next base: position 25,789,874 of record CM040920.1, read on the forward strand.
GCATTTTATAGCTGCAATCAGACTAGGACCTGATGACTGTAGTTTTTGTAGACAAAATAGCCCTATTGGCTAGATTGAAAATTGAATTTAAAATGATCTCTATTGGGTCCTTCTTGGGTGACTGCTGACTCTTTATACAATAATTTTTCTGTACCGTATTCAGATCATTATCTCAAATTAATTCTATTCGTTTTGAATGACCACATAAATTCTCGTACAGTCAGCAATCGAAAATATCCCAGAAACGTATGTACTCACAAAGTTGTATCAGAGAAAGAATCAAACTGTTGTATACACTATAAACTGTAATTAATTATGGAAAGTGCCTCACCACCAGCAAGTTAGACTGTAAAAGTAAAAGGTTTCCAGGGGAGTGAGTGCTAGAAATTCAGTAGCTCCCTCATTTATACTGAAAACGTGATTTATTCCAGGGAAGGGGATAAAACTGTGGAAAACGGAGAACACAAATTAAGTTTAATCACAAGACAGAGACAAAGTTGCAAAACTGCAGGCCAAGATTCAGCTGTTGCTGAATGTTTAGGAATAAATTGCCCAGAAATGAACATTTTGTCATCATTTACTCGTCCCCAGTGTCATTCCAACCCCCATATTTTCTTTCTTCTATACAACAATAAAAAAGGCATCTTGCAGGATTTTTAAGATTCTGTTTTATATAAAAGGAAAGTGGAGGGTGATTTATACTGACAATTCCAAAAAATCCAAGAAACTTTAGGTATCATAAATAAATTGTATCATTTTTCATTGTCATTCTCTATTCTTCTAATCTGACATTTTATTATTATTATTCTAATCTGACATTTTATTATTATTTAAACTTAAAGGGATAGTTCACTTTGAAATTAAATTTTAATATGTTTTAGCTTACCTCATGGGCATCCGAGATGTAGGAGTATTTGTTTCCCCAGTAGTTTCAATTTTGATCATTTTAGGTCAAACCGTTCTTGTCTGTGCCTCACATAATGCAGGTCTATGGTCACCACCTCAAAGAGCATACACAGAGAAGTCCAAATTAAACAATCCCCCATCGTAAGTACAAACTGATGGCCTAAGACACGAAACGAGCGGTTTGTGTGAGAAAACGAACAGTATTTATATCGTTTTAACCTCTTGTACACCACTACGTCCAACTGATCTAAGGGCGCGCATGCGTGTTTCCTGTTGTGACATTTGCGCGTTCTGGCTGTAGTTTGTTCGTTTTCTCACACAAACCGCTCGTTTCGTGTCTTAGGCCATCAGTGTGTACTTACGATGGGGGATTGTTTAATTTGGACTTCTCTGTGTATGCTCTTTGAGGTGGTGGCCATAGACCTGCATTATGTGAGGCACAGACAAGAACGGTTTGACCTAAAATGATCAAAATTGAAACTACTGGGGAAACAAATATTCCTACATCTCGGCTAAAACATATCAAAATTTTATTTCAAAGTGAACTATCCCTTTAAACTGTCTAATGCTATCAAGTTCAGTTTTAATGGTCAATACAATGTACAAGCAATTCCACGTATCAGAAATATAAATATTTAAATTAATAATAAAAATAATACTAATAACTAATTTATGTATTTTTTTATTTATTTCTCTTTTAAGATCATTATCATTCTGCCATTTACTTACCTTTATGTCATTCCAAACCTGTATGATTTTCTTTTCCATAAAAGAGAAGATATTTTGAAGAATGCCAAAGCTTTGGTTACCATTGACTTAATGTTCATTGTATGGACAAAAAAAAAACACTGCAACATTTCTCAAAACATCTTCTTTTATGTCCCACAGAAGATAGTCACACAGGTTTAGAACAACATGAGAGTGATTAAATTATATAATTTTCATGCTTAAAGTATCTAGCCCTTGAAGTCCTTTTTAACTACACCACTAGATGGCGACAAGTAGCTATGATGGTCTACAGAGAGATCATAGACTACGGTGATATTTCACACAGAAGTGCTTTTTGTTATGTCAAATCTCCTCTGTTTAAAATCCTTGAAAGCAAGTGAACAGCTGAAGTAATATAGTCGGGACCCCAACAAAACATGTTACCAAAGTCTGTTACTACCTCTGTCTCTGTCTTTTATATTTTGGTCTGATTCAAACAGATGCAGACATACAGTATGGTCATCAAATCTGGCATTGAGGTTACCAAAATCTTTGATATTATCTTGTTGGATTAAGGAGCTGTTCTGTATCCTTGTGTCTGTTCACAATAGAGCAATAATACTTATAAAATATAAATTAAAACGGAATAGTATCCTTTAATGACAAATCATACAACATTTACAAATTAACAATAATAATTAATGTAAAAAGATTTGCTGTTGACCACAGTAACCTGGTTCTTTCAAAAGCTTTTAAAATAATGAGCTTTGGTTAAGATGTATCTGTCCAGTTCATATTATTGTTATTTTTTAGAGTCCTTGTGCAAGACAGGGGCAGGTTTTTATAAAGTACAACACATATGGGAATAATTTATCATATGAATATAATATGATATATGAAGTCTAGGTTCATCCATTTATACAAATGTAATACAGTAGATTCAGAGACACCATCAAGGTGTTTTGTCAATGATCATTGAATTACTCTAGTTGTCTGCAGCATGGTGTCTTTGTATCCCACTTTTTCTCATTCTACAATACTGTACAATATAAAATATTATTTAGGTATTATTAATATATTATTTGGTATTATTGATTTAACTTTTATGAAACAATGTACAGTACTTCAGCATCTTTTCTGATTTAGTCTTAAATTTTAAAAGGAAATTGCATTAATCCTAATTCGTAATATTTATAATAATTTTTTTTTTTTTTTTGTAAAACCAGTTTTTTGTAGCACCACTTTCTATTTATTATATAAAGCCAGATCAAATATAATAATTTGAAGTAATCTGTTAAAAGATTTCTGATGTATATACACTCTTGCATGGTTATTGTTACAATGGTATATATATATATATATATATATATATATATATATATATAGTATATATACTGTATATATATATATATATATATATTTATATATACAGGTCCTTCTCAAAAAATTAGCATATTGTGATAAAAGTTCATTATTTTCCATAATGTAATGATAAAATTAAAATTTCATATATTTTAGATTCATTGCACACCAACCGAAATATTTCAGGTCTTAATGTTTTAATAGTGATGATTTTGGGATACAGCTCATGAAAACCCAAAACCCAATCTCAAAAAATTAGCATATTTTATCCGACCAATAAAAGAAAAGTGTTTTTAATACAAAAAAAGGCAACCTTCAAATAATTATGTTCAGTTATGCACTCAATACTTGGTCGGGAATCCTTTTGCAGAAATGACTGCTTCAATGCGGCGTGGCATGGAGGCAATCAGCCTGTGGCACTGCTGAGGTGTTATGGAGGCCCAGGATGCTTCAATAGTGGCCTTAAGCTCATCCAGAGTGTTGGGTCTCTCAACTTTCTCTTCACAATATCCCACAGATTCTCTATGGGGTTCAGGTCAGGAGAGTTGGCAGGCCAATTGAGCACAGTAATACCATGGACAGTAAACCATTTACCAGTGGTTTTGGCATTGTGAGCAGGTGCCAGGTCGTGCTGAAATCTCCATAAAGCTTTTCAGCAGATGTAAGAATGAAGTGCTCCAAAATCTCCTGATAGCTAGCTGCATTGACCCTGCCCTTGATAAAACACAGTGGACCAACACCAGCAGCTGACATGGCACCCCAGACCATCACTGACTGTGGGTACTTGACACTGGACTTTAGGCATTTTGGCATTTCCTTCTCCCCAGTCTTCCTCCAGACTCTGGCACCTTGATTTCCGAATGACATGCAAAATTTGAGCGACAGTCCAGTGCTGCTTCTCTGTAGCCCAGGTCAGGCGCTTCTGCCGCTGTTTCTGGTTCAAAAGTGTCTTGACCTGGGGAATGCGGCACCTGTAGCCCATTTCCTGCACATGCTTGTGCACGGTGGCTCTGGATGTTTCTACTCCAGACTCAGTCCACTGCTTCCGCAGGTCCCCCAAGGTCTGGAATCGGTCCTTCTCCACAATCTTCCTCAGGGTCCAGTCACCTCTTCTCATTTTGTAGCGTTTTTGCCACACTTTTTCCTTCCCACAGACTTCCCACTGAGGTGCCTTGATACAGCACTCTGGGAACAGCCTATTCATTCAGAAATGTCTTTCTGTGTCTTACCCTCTCGCTTGAGGGTGTCAATGATGGCCTTCTGGACAGCAGTCAGGTCGGCAGTCTTAGCGATGATTGTGGTTTTGAGTAATGAACCAGGCTGCCAAAATCATCTGTATTAAAACAATAAAAGGCCTAAAAATATTTCAGTTGGTGTGCAATGAATCTAAAATATATGACATTTTAATTTTATCATTACATTATGGAAAATAATTAACTTTTATCACAATATGCAAATTTTTTGAGAAGGACCTGTATATATATATATATATATATATATATATATATATACAGGTCCTTCTCAAAAATTTGCATTATATATATATATATATATATATATATATATATATATATATATATATATATATATATATATATATATATATATATATATATATATATATATATATATACAGAGCAGGCATAACATTATGTTGTGTTGGTCCCCTTTTTGCTGCCAAAACAGCCCTTTTGCTTTGTGGCAAGCACCGGCTTGCTTTCTTCCCATAGTGCATCTTGGTGCCATATGTTCCCCAGGTAAGCGATGCACGCACACCTGACCATCCACGTGACGTAAAAGAAAATATAACTCATCAGACCAGGCCATCTTCTTCCATTGCTCTGTGGTCCAGTTTTGATTGTCGCGTGGCCACTGTTGCCGCTTTCCGCAGTGGACAGGGGTCAGCATGGGCACCCTGGCTGGTCTGTGGCTATGCAGCCCCATACACAACAAACTGCAATGCACTGTGTATTCTGACACTTTTCTATCAGAACCAGCATTAACTTCATGAGCAAAGGTTGCTCATCTGTTTGTCTGGACCACACAGGCTAGCCTTCGCTCCCCACGTGCATCAGTGAGCCTTAATTGACCATGACCCTGTCGCTGGATCACCACTGTTCCTTCCTTCGACCACTTTTGATAGATCCTGACCACTGCAGACCGGAAACACCCCACAAGAGCTTCAGTTTTGGAGATGCTCTGACCCAGTCATCTAGCCATCACAATTTGACCCTTGTCAAATTTGCTCGAATCCTTACGCTTGCCCATTTTTCCTGCTTCTAACACATCAACTTTGATGACAAAATGTTCACTTGCCTAATATATTCCACCCACTAACAGGTGCCGTGATGAAGAGATAATCAGTTATTTACTTCACCTGTCAGTGGTCACAATGTTATGCCTGATCGGTGTGTGTGTGTATATATATATATATATATATATATATATATATATATATATATATATATATATATATATATGTTTACATTTTTACATTTACATTAAAAATAAAAATATATATATATTTTTTTTACATTGTAGCAATAACCAGTGTAACCTTTACCATGTTTGCCAAATAGCACCAGTATCTGTAACATAGTTAAATGGACACACAAGACACACCAGTACTGGATCATAAAGTTAAATCAAGATTTTGCCTCAGTAACCATGTAAGACAAAAAATCTCAATTAATACATGTTACATAAACTTTTGCTGTCCATCATTTTTGCTCTGCTCAACCTTCTGACTTTGCTTTGATAAGGTGACCATTAAACGTGATGTAGGTGTCAAAGTCATCACTGAACACAGCATTCTCTCTCTCGCCCTTATAGAGCCGAATCCACACCTGGTCGTCCCTCTCAAGCTCAAGCATGAGGCTCTGGCTCTGCATGATAGAGCGATCGCTGGGCTGCGCATACAGGATGGCCATCTCCTGCTCGTTCTTCATCAAATGCAGGTATGTTTCCTTCTGGTTCCAGGTGTGTGCATTTAGGCTAAAGAAATAGATGCCAGGGACGTAGCAGAAGAATTTGCCTGTGAACATGTTGAAGTGTCCGTACAGGTTGACGAACTCTGTGTCGAAGATCATGGTCTGGTAGTAATCATTACTATGCAGGGCCTTCTTGCGGCCCACTGAGAAGGCAGCGTAGTAGGACTTACAGGCTTCTCCGGGGGCACCGATGCTGCCCTTGGTTCCCTTCACGCCATGGGGCCCTCGGGGTCCGCTTTGCCCTGACTTGCCTGATTTCCCATAGGGTCCTCGCTCACCAGTGTCTCCCTTTTCCCCTGTAAGGGAAGGAATGTAGGAATAAATCGTAGACAAGTTCAGTTTGTTTTATAGTTTTAAGTAGCATCATTAAAAAGGTCTTTTACATTCTTTATCACTGATTTATCATGTCTCGCTTCCTGAAACCTTGTGTTAAGGTCAAGCTTTGGAGGGTGTTTTATTAAACCTCAAATAATAAAAAATTATGGCTTTTTAAATGACATATAATGGTCTTGTTTGTGTGGAGTTAAGACTGGATCGTTGTATAGAAGATGGCGCCAATCTTACAGCCATTTTTCTTCTGTTGTTTGTGACAGTTTGGCCCATAAAGTCACTTTCTGTGGTGGTTTGTCCTTATTGGTGCATGTTTTCCTGCCCACAGAAGCAGCCTGTGATTAACCAGGCCAGGCCTATGTCATTTACAGACAGTGAGATATTCAACGTCTATATCCAAACATTTGTATACAAGTTGTTCTGTAAATACAAGCTTTTTTTTATTATTCTTAAAATGTAATACACATTTGGGTTCACAATCACAACACCTTGTGAACCCAAACCTAAACATTTAAAGTATAGATTTTGACAGTTTGTACCTTTTAGAATGGTGATGTTTATCTGTGGCACAATCTGGTATTGTGGATGTGGACTGGCGTACTTAGGGGGCTCATCTGCAGGGTCACAGCATCGCCTGCACTCGGTTCCACTAGAATCACAAGAGAAAGTAGATAGATCGATTGATAGATTTATAGATAAATTGATAGATTAATAGATAGATAGATTGATTGAAAGTACCTGCCATCTCTGTAGTATTCTGTGGATTTCTGATTATCTCTGGGCTCATATGAGTCTTGTTCTGCATCTCGGTATTGAGTAATGTACGGCTCGGCCCATTTGGCAAACACCACCACCAGCAGTACCAGGTTCGACACAAGCATCTGAGACAAGAATTATCACATCATTTGGATAAAAGTTAAAAACTGGCAGACTCAAACTTTAATTATATTTAATTATATATTTTTTCTGTGTATTTTAGTTTACATGCAGTATATGATGTTCCATCAATGTTCCTGTTATATTTGTGTGTGTGTGTGTGGACTGGTAATCCCTACGGTATGGGGACAAAATGTCCCCACAAGATGGCAATATCCAATCTTTGTCCTTGTGGGGACATTTTTTGGTCCCCATGAGGAAAACAGGTCATAAATCACACTAAGTGATGTTTTTTGAAAATGTAAAAATGCAGCATGTCTGCTGTGATGGGTAGGTTTAGGGGCAGGGGCAGTGTAGGGGGATAGAAAATACAGTTTGTACAGTATAAAATGCATTACGTCTATGGAATGTCCCCATAAAACATGAAAACCCAACATGTGTGTTTGTGTGTGTGTGTGTGTGTGTGTGTGTGTGTGTGTGTGTGTGTGTGTGTGGGGACATGTTTTTCTATCCTGGTTGGGACATCGACATGAATGCACATAGACTCATGAATATTCAGCCATTACATGTATATTTTTTTATATATCAAAATGGAAAATATTTAAATAAATTGAATATAAAAAAGTATTATTTTTACTGTATTTTTGATCAAACAAATACAGCCTTGTTGAGCATAAGAGACTTCCTCATTAAAAAATCTTACACATCCCAAACTATTGAACAGTATAGTATTCATATATGAATTTTGATAACAATAAAATCAATTATAAGAATTTAACATTAATACATACATATGCTAATTGAACTGGAATACTTAATTTTAAATTTCTCTGAGCAAAGTTATTAATCTCTGCATACTGATTCTCTGCACACACATTCTATCTCGAAGACCACATAGTTAGGATTTATGTACAGTATCACATGTTTAAGCCTTGTGATGGATGGTGGGGTCATGATAGGAGTTGTGTTATAACATGGCAGATTTAGTACCATCCTTGCTGTGTGTTGTGTATCTGCAAAGGACCAGCTTGTTATTCAGCCTCTAGAATTTAACTTATAGCAACAACAAAATAGTTTTCAGGTTAAAGCTATGTAAAAATCCAACCACCATTGTGGAATTTCATAAACAGCAATCAGGTGATAGGCTCACACAACAGTTTGTGTGAATTGAAATTATCTGTGTTATAAGAAAACATGAAAACATTGCCTGAAAATGAATGAAACCAATGGCAAAATGTCTCGGAATGTGGTGGCCTAATTTTAAATTGGCAATCTGCTCAGATGAAACTTTTTTCCCTTCTTAGGACACCAAACTAAAAATCAATTCAGTTTGTTTTCTGCCTTTTCAAACCATGAGCTGAAAATATTATACATAATGAAGCAAGACATCAGCCAAGACATTCACTTAAACTGAAGAGAAAGTCTTTTAAGGCCAGTCTCCATCCTTCTTTAGTCTGTTGGTATTGGAAGCTTTTCCAGTGACAATGTACTTTTTATAGAAAGTAACAGTATAGCGTGGATGCTTTGATGATTTTAAATCACATTTGCTCACATACAATAATCGTCCACTTTCTCTCTTGTATGTAGAGCTGGTAAGTGATTTAAAATCATTTTCAGACGGTTCATTTGAGACTTTTCAGGGGCATTTATGTTTTAATTGCCATATTGAAATATTTAGTTAAATGCTGCTATTCATAGTTGTTTTCGAGTCACTTATAGGGTGTTTGCTAGTTTTATTAGTTACATTTGCTGTATCTGTTCAGGTTTAAGGCTGTTAAGTCACTCTTGTCTTTTCGTACATTTGTCACCCCATTATCTATTTCATTAGTGTTGTCACAATAAATAGCTTTTTTAAATACAGTATATGAGTAGAAAATCAGGTGATCAACTGCTTAAACAATTACATTATCAGACCAAATCCCAAAAAAAGCCCACATATTTTGTGAGGAAGCTGCAGCAAAATGCTCAGCTATCCAAAACACTTAACAACCCATACAAGCACTGGTCAAGGCCAGCATGAGCTCCAAAAGCTTAATGTGCTGAGAATGAAAACACTTCTACTGCCAACAGATTATAAATACTGCATTAACATTCCCTTATAAAAACATATTTTGTTTTTATACATAGTTTTGTGTATAAGGAATGCAACAACACAATCCATGGCCTGGTTAGATTCATAAGTAAAATTTTAATGACTAAAAAATAAATAATTATTATGTACAAAACAAAATATTCCAAACCCTCTTAACCATGTACATGCTTTGCAAGAAAAGTTTTAATGTTTTTGCACAAATATTTTACAGTGAAATGTGTGTACAGTGAATACAGTACAGTGGGGTTGGTTATACTTTATTTTGAAGGTCCTCTTTAGACATTCTCTTGACTAGCAAAGCTACTAAATAAGTAACATTGCACCTACATGTCAACTAACTCTCATTACAGGATAGTAGATACATTTAAGTTGTCATTGTTACAGTGTAATTATATTTAAGTACTGACTGAGTGATATTAAGTAACTACATGTACTTACTATAGAGTTAGGATCAGGAATAGTGGTTGGTTTAGGGTTAGTTGCATGTAATTATTCACAATTTATAGTTAATACCACAGTGACATGTAACAAGGACACTAATATAAAATGTTACTGTAGACTGTTGGGGCTGTAGGTTAGTTGAATAAGGGTTTATGGTTAGTAGAATAAGTTGACATGTACTTGCAAAGTTTCTTATAGTCAGTAGAATGTCTGTTGGGGGAGCATCAAAATAATGTGTTAGCAAATATTAAACAGAGAGTCTACTAATACTCTAGTGAGAGTTAGTTGACATATATACTATATTGCCAAAGGGTTTGGGAAGCCTTCCTTTACATGCAGATGAACTTTAATGACATTCTTAATCCATAGCGTTTAATATGGAGTTGGCCCACCCTTTGCAGCTATAACAGCTTCAACTCTTTTGGGAAGGCTTTAGGTTTAGGAGTGTGTTTATAGAAAATTCTTAAACATTCTTTTAGAAGTGCATTTGTGAGCTTGGCTCGTAGTCTCCACTCTAATTCATCCCAAAGGTGTTCTGTCGGGTTGAGGTCAGGACTTTGTGTAGGCTAGTCACGTTCCTCCATACCAAACTCGTTCATCCATGTCTTTATGGACCTTGCTTTGTGCACTGGTGTGCAGTCATGTTGAAACAGGAAGGGGCTATCCCAAACTGTTCCCACAAAGTTGGGAGCATGAAATTATCCAAAATGTCTTGGAATGCAGAAGCATTAAGAGTTCCTTTCACTGAAACTAAGAGGCCAAGCCCAAACCCTGAAAAACAATCCCACACCATAATCCCCCCTCCACTCTTGCCTGAAACAGTGCAGTCGGGCAAGTACCAGTCTCCTGGAAACCGCTAAACCCAGACTCGTCCATTGGATTGCCAGACAGAGAAGCACGATTCGTCATTCCAGAGAACACGTCTTCACTGCTCTAGAGTAAAGTGGCGGCGTGATTTACACCACTGCAGCCGACGCTTTGCATTGCACTTGGTTATGTAAGGCTTGGATGCAGCTGCTCGGCCATGGAAACCCATTCCATGAAGCTCCCTATGCTCTGTTCTTGAGCTAATCTGAAGGCCACTCAAAGTTTGGTGGTCTGTAGCTATTGACTCTGCAGAAAGTTAGCGACTTCTGCACACTGTGCGCCTCAGCATGTGCTGACCCCGCTCTGTAATTTTACATGGCCTACCACTTCATGGTTGAGTTTTGTGTTGTTCCCAATCGCTTCCACTTTGTTATAATACCACTAACAGTTAACTGTGGAATATTTAGTGGTGGGGAAATTTCATGAATAGACTTGAATTCACTGAGCTCCTGATAGCGACCCATTCTTTCACAAATGTTTGTAGAAACGTCTGCATGCCTAGGTGCTTGATTTTATACACCTATGGCCATGGAAATGATTGGAACACCTGATTTCAATGATTTGGAGGGGTGTCCCAATACTTTTGGCAATATAGCGTAGGTGCAACAGACTGTCTCAAGGGGACCATCAAAATTGTTCATGTGAGGTCCAAAAGTTGAAAACCATATTGACATTTTTTCTGGTGTGTGACTGACTCAGTTTCCCAGTGTGGAACAACGATAATGAGATCAACAATAAACAAAGTAAATAATGATGTTTTATGAAGTAGAACTTGATATGTGCACAGAAAATACAATGTAACAGAGAAAACCTACTTTAGATTGCGGACTGTCATCATTAGTTTTGCTGTGTCCAGATGTGCATTGTAGCAGCACTACAGATAATGACACACACAAAATAATTGCACAGTAGGTCACATAGTAGCATATAAACATGCCTGTGGTGGTTTCATGGTCTGTGCAGAGATTGTATTTGATCTATGTAGAAAGCATGGATAATACAGTTAGTATCAGTGTAAACATGTTTCATTATTTTCTTTTGAGCAGAGTGCTACATATGTTAATATGGTTGCTCACATCATCATCAGCCCACGCAGTATGTTAAGTATACACAATCCAAACATGTCATGAAGTATTTAAAACTATAGACTGCATATAATACTGAGATCAATAAGGTTTTCCTGCCAAACTGCAGTGACCCTTCTCTAATCATGAGGTTAAAGAATGACGTGCTATGTCCCACCGTTTAATAAACTCACTCAGATTAAGTCTCTGTTCTCCATGTATGTGTGTGTTTTAGGGTGATGTGTAATGTAAGAAAAGGTCCGATCACTCAATTTAGTCTGAAGTTCAAAGAAGCTTTAGGGCAGCGCTTTCAGGTTGTGCACGTCTAATCCTCCATAAGCTTAAGATGTGTTCAACTGGGTATATCATCTGACCATCTTTTTTGTTCTGCACAGTGCACACTTGTATGTGTCTGTAAGACTGTGGTGTTTCAAAATAGGCAGAGGCTTATGTAAAAGAAATTAGATGCTGTGTAAATAGTGTTACTGTTTGCACCCCATTGTAAATTCTATCATGCTGTATTTTAGACATTATCTCAAAATAAACCCATTAAGGGTAATACAAGACCTAAATACTTTAGCTTGATCACATTTTCAGGTATTATTGTGTGTCCTTTATATATATATATATATATATATATATATATATATATATATATATATATATATATATATATATATATATATATATATATATATATACATAAATCTGTATGTTTAATCTGTATATTTTTAAGTCTCTTATGCTCACCAAGACTGCATTTATTTGATCAAAAATACAGTAAAAAAATTATATTGTGAAACATTATTACAATTTTTTTTTTAATTGTTTACCATTTTAATATATAAAAAATATAAATTCCTGTTATGGCAAAGGCTGTAATGGCTGATTTTTCAACTTAATAACCACAAACTTTTGAATAGTATTGGTATAAATACATGTACAGTGCCCTCTACTAATATTGGCAGCCTCTGTAAATATGAGCAAAGGCAGCTGAGAAAATAAATATGCATTGTTTATCCTTTTGATCTTTAATTAAAAAAAAACTTTCATTGAAGTAAAACGATTGAAAGTGGGGGGAAACTCACATTATGAAATAAATGTTTTTCTCCAATGCATGTTGGCCACATTTATTGGCACCCCTAGTAATTCTTATGAGTAAAATATCTCTGAACTCTGAATCTCTGGGACTTCAAAAGGGACCTGGTGGTCAGATGAAACTTAAAAAAAGAGCTTTTGGAGATAAAAAAGTACCCCATGCCCATGGTTAAATATACTATGTGGGCCTATTTTCTCCTCCAAGAGGTCCTGGACATCTTGTTCATATACATGGCATCATAGATTCTAGCAAATACCAACAGATCGTCTGCTAGAAATCTTATAATGGGCTGTGGTTGGATCTTCCATCAGGACAATGATCTAAAACAAATATCAAAATCAACACAAAAATGTGTCACTGAGAACAAAGTGAAGCTTCAGCCATGGTGTCCCAGTTCCCTGACCTGAACCCTATAGAAAATGAGTCGGGTGAACTGTATAGAAGAAGCACCAACATAGAGCTGGGAATCTGGAGAGATTCTGTATAAAGAAATGGTCTCTGATCTGTTGTCAGGTGTTGTCCAAACTCATCAGGCATTATAGAAGATCGGCCCTATTTTAACAATCTGAGTACATGGTCTGTAGCTCATGGTGGAGGTGCACTTAGGCCGTGTCTGAATCCACTTTTGATGGTTTAAACATGGAAAAAACGGCCAGCGATGATAACTGCGTCGGACTGAAACTAGCAAAAAACACTTGTGTCACGCCTGCGTCACATCGCGCCAGGTGTATGATAGGGCCTAACGACTCAGAGCTGTTATCTTGCATAGATGCAAACTCCTCACCTTAAGGTGAGAATTCGCCTTTTTGAGATCAAAATAGGTCACCTACGAGATTTGCGTAGATCTGATGAGAAAGTTGTTTTGGGGGGTGTGGGGGTAATTCAGGCTGATCTTTTTTTTTGTGAAGAGTGACATTACAAGGTAATAAAAAAAATGAAAATAAATGCATCTGTTTACTACGTTTGCCCCCGGTTTCAAAGAGCTTAGGTTTAAGCTTAGACTAATCCCTGTCTTTGAAACCGGGCCTTGGTCTTTTAATGTCTTAAAGACTTGGTCTTAGTACATAAAGCACGTTAAGCGATTTCACGTTTATCTTTTTAGAAGTTCCTATTGTTTGCGTTTCTAGACAAATAAAGTCAGTTCTGCAAAGTTATGTTCTGATCTATTCTCTTATTGTTATATATTCCAATGTTTCAATAGTAACACAAAATCCTTTTTTGTGTTTTATAAAGGGTTTTGCCCTACATAAAACACACAAACTTTTTTACCTCTTACCTGTTAGAATTAGTTTTCAGGCAGATGCAAAGATACTTAAAGGAACACTCCACTGTTTTTAGAAATAGCTTATTCAAAATTGTTCCTACATTTAGATATGTGGGCAAATGCATTTTTGTCTCAGATTGCATTGCATGCATTGTTTTAGTTTGGCAGGGTCACCGCTAGCTTAGTTTAGCACAGGGGTCAGCAACTATATTTGTCCAAGGGCCAGAATTTTTCTCTGCAGACACTGTAAGGGCCAGATACTCGTAATATAAAATGAAATTCAAATTGTATGTAGCGCCCCCTAGCTCATTCCCGCTTGAATAAGGCCGGAGACACACTGGCTGCGTGAGCGTCTCAGCTGCGTGTCTGTTTTTATTTCGGCTCACATATTTAACAGGTTGGAGTTTGCACACTGAGACACGCGTCTCAGGTGCGCTCGAGCCACGCGGAAAACACGCGCGTGCATGCTAGAAATAGAACCGACGCGTGTTCCAGCAACGGGAGTGTTCTCTGGCTAGAGCGCAGAACAGCGGAGTTTGTATGGACTGAGCTTGTGTTTTGTTGCTTTGACATTTTGGAAAAATAGAAACTAAATGTATTATCAATCTAAACTAATCTCATTTTTAATTTAACTTAATTTTGTTTTTCTTTATTTAAATTTCGTTTTTTTCTATATTTAAATTGTTTTTTTCTTTATTTAAATTTCGTTTTTCTTTATTTAAATCTACCCTTAATGTGCCAATTTGTTAGTCAGAAAAATATTAGACTAGATTAAAAGTATTGCTTAATTTAACAGACCTGTGTGTGTGCTCGTTTTATATCACTAGTGCGGTGTCCGTTCTCGGAGGATAAGCCCTGCCCGCGTGAGGTGCGCCGCTTCCCGCTCGCGCTGTTCTGACTGTAGTTTACTAAAAGTTTATTAATTCTGAATGTGTCGCGTCTCGCGTGTCCATCTATAGGGCCTATTGCACCAAATGCGACACTGCACTCACTTGTTAAGTCGATTGGATGAACGGTTCTCGAAATAATAATAATGCAAATGGACTTACAGACACAGATTCCTGCCTTTATTAGTGAAAAAAATATGTTCAGCCCCTCTCTCCGAAGCTTCCAATAGTTGATGTTCATTACTACCGAAGCTTCGATGTGCAAAAAATGGTATTCGGACCTGCCCTAAACTTTTCTATTCCTGAATTCAGTGTTATTCTGGGGGCAGAATGGAAATCTCTGGCGGGCCGGATTTGGCGTTGCATGGCTTAGCATAATGAATGGGATCCTATGTTGCCAGCTAGTATGTCCCGAGTAAATGTGATCCCAAAAAAACCCCCACCTGATTACTTCTTGTGGCCTGCGTATTCACAACGAATACAAACAGCGATGCAGATTAAGACTAGGCGATTTCCTAGGCAGATATTGACTTGGGACTATATTATGGGGAAGCACAGGCGAAGCACTGCTACTTGGGCGCAGAGATATCACGCAACACATGAAATCCCACAACTTCCATCAACATACAGTTATACAGTTAATAGTGACTAGAAATAAACATGAAAAGTAAATATATTTAAAAAACAAAACAAAAATTCCTGACCCCAGAGAATGTTTTCTCTGTCTACGCAATGTTCTCACCTTTTTTATCCCCTCGTATATTTACTAAGGGTGCCATTATTAGTGAGGACACTGTATATATATTTGATCTTGAAAAAGGTTGCAAGCCAGATTCTAACTTATGTTTCCACGCACAAATATATCAATGCGTGTGCTGCATCGTCCAGTCCACTTCTCTGACATCAAAAGCACATTTTTTCATAGATTTTTCTGGTGCCATCATGGGCTTCAAGTAACTGGGGGAAAAGATTACATATTCAATTCATTCAAAAGGCCTGCTTTATATTATTTCCCTATTGCTTCTGTTTCTTTGATTATATTCTTTTTCATGCTCAGCCATGTTTTTAGTCCTACATCTGATATCCTAGCTTGAGAATCTCTCTCCTTCCTGCGGATGTTGGGGTCTTAAGGCCATGTTTACATGTTCAGCACTTCACTGAGTCCTCCTTTAGTTCAAGCCCAGTGTTCTTGGCTCCATCAGCTTCTACCCTGACCTTTTTTTTAAACATTACATAAGTAGAGATTGTTTTTCCCTCTTTTCCAGAGAACACCATGCTCCATGCTTAATTTTCAGTCCCTGAACCCTCTGTAGGTTTGAAACAGTGAGTGGAGACAAAGAGTCAAATGCATTTACATTTGACTGCTTTCTTTAGTGATATATCGTAACTGGTTTTGGAAAGTACTGAAAATTAAATATTTCAAGTCGCATGAAATCTCAGTTGACCTCATTTACTTTATAAATGCACACTGCTGGTTGTATTTTGAACAATTAATTGGTGCACTTTATTCCAAAAAAAGATTTAAAACAGAAACAAAACGTTTGACTCCTCACACTTTAATCAAAATGTAGTTGGCTAACTTGCATTTTATGGTTTAGCTGTTTGAAAAACTGTGGTTCCAAACACTCTGGGTGTCCTCCATTGGTTGGACAAGAAGATAAGCCGCGGTCACTAGACTTTGAAAACATTACGGCTGCATCCAAAACTAGGCAACTGACTAGAAATGAGTTGCCTCGCTGCCCTATCAGATGAAGGTATCTCAGGAGACAGGAAGTAAAGCTTACATTGGATTCATACGTGCCTTGATGCCTTCCTAACTTGGAATGCATCCTATGGAGGCAACATTTTTCAGTTTTGCATTCTTTTAATTCAGCCAAGAGGTCACATCGTGATATATCGATCTTCTACTGGTCACACACCTTCACGTGATGCGAATTCACTTGAACTTTGGAACACAGCGCAAATGCAAAACATTTTGCATGAGCTTGCGTTTCCTGTCTGACGCATTTGCATACATATGAGTGTACCCCAAACTCATGCATTGGCTGAGCCAGTGTTGTTATAGCCAGCCCAGTTGGGCTACTCAAATAGATTCCGCTACTGGTGGTGCAGAAATTACACACTTCACCTTTTTGAAACTACATGGTGAGCATGTTCCCACATTCCTAAACTGCAAACAGCTAAAGGTGTAATAACAAATTCCCATTGTGTTGTCGCAACAGATCATAAAAACTATTTACTTAACTGCATTGTACTTTATGTCATCCCTACACAAATCAATCCGTAGGCATGCAGTGGCGTGTCTGATCTGGCTGATCTGACGAGGTGTGGCTTTGGTGGATTTTCTCAGTGGAAAACAAGTGTGTGGTCTGTGGTCAATGATCCTGCTGAATCTAACGTGGATAAATGTCTGCCAATTCTTCTGTGCTTGGTTCTGGGTCATATTTAAGGTGAGGCCCACCAGGTGCACTGTTACACTTTTCTAAATTCTCCTGTCTGAGGTCAGCAGCTGAAACAGTTCATCACCGGGGGAAATTTGGTCTCTTTGGCTACAGAAGTGAGGTACTGTTTCCATTCTTTGGTTTGGATGTGTGACTAAATGCACCCTAGTGGCCTACTTTCAACCACATACCGAATACTCTGTGCTTCTGTCACTAGTCAAACACATTTAAAACCCTGTATACCTGGTTCAATCTATCATGTATCCTTTCCTACTGTACATGCTTGGACCAACCTGTTATTCCCACATTCAAAATCTTCCCAATTCTTTGCGGCTGTTTTGTAATACAGTTTCTTCAGAGGAAGTTGAATGAACCTTACTGAAAGTGAACATGACATGGTCTGTCGACAGAGTAAATAAACATCCATCTTATTAAAACACTAGTCTTCTTTGCTTTCTGAACTTACAATTAGTTCCTTAAGTTCATTCGGATGCTAGTGTTATCAGATAAGGCAAACTCTTGAAACACAGCTGGGCTCAAGTATTTTGAGTGTAAAAAAGTAAACTTTTTCCATACTTTCTTTGAGAGAATAACACACTCATATTAGCCTTGTGGAAAGACTCCAGTGCTCCAGTGTCATTTTCCTTTTTAATTTTAAAGTGCAGACAATTGCTGGGGGTAAACTTCAACAATCCTGTCTGTCTGCAAACATTGTATTCAATAACATCATGTACCTGTACCAACAAGTCTCTACCCTTTGTCTTATGGGAAGGGGACGTATAGACAAGATTCCACCTTTTGATTGTTCGTCATGGGCATTTAGATCATGTTCGAAAGGAGAAGAAGGTGAAGTATAGTTCACAAAGTGACAAATTGTGGTTTCATTGTATTATTGCCTTAATGTTATAAGCACAATCTTGGGCTGCCATCAAATGCAAAGCTGAATGTAATGGACTGTGTTTGGAATGGAATACTATCTTGCCAGCCACTTACTGAATACTTAGTATGCATTGTATAATGATACTATTTGACTAAAATAGTACTTTTAACTATGCATTGTGCAACAATAAAACTTTTAAACAGTAGTATACATTATCATGTTGAGTGGCACCCAGTTTTTTAATGTTAATAATTCAGTTGTTTTATAGTTTTCTTTTGAAATAGTGTTCAAATGTCTAAACTTCTTGGAATCAGAACAAAAAATGGTAAAACAAAAAAATGTTAAATAATTAATTCATCACACTGGATATAGATGATTGCACATTGTACATAGTATACACTCACCTAAAGGATTATTAGGAACACCTGTTCAATTTCTCATTAATGCAATTATCTAATCAACCAATCACATGGCAGTTGCTTCAATGCATTTAGGGTTGTGGTCCTGGAAAAGACAATCTCCTGAACTCCAAACTGAATGTCAGAATTGGAAAGAAAGGTGATTTTAGCAATTTTGAGCGTGGCATGGTTGTTGGTGCCAGACGGGCCGGTCTGAGTATTTCTGCTCAGTTACTGGGATTTTCACGCACAACCATTTCTAGGGTTTACAAAGAATGGTGTGAAAAGGGAAAAGCATCCAGTATGCGGCAGTCCTGTGGGCAAAAATGCCTTGTTGATGCTAGAGGTCAGAGGAGAATGGGATGACTGATTGAAGCTGATAGAAGAGCAACTTTGACTGAAATAACCACTCGTTACAACCGAGGTATTCAGCAAAGCCACAACCAACACGCACAACCTTGAAGCGGATGGGCTACAACAGCAGAAGACCCCACCGGCTACCACTCATCTCCACTACAAATAGGAAAAAGAGGCTACAATTTGCACGAGCTCACCAAAATTGGACAGGTGAAGACTGGAAAAATGTTGCCTGTTCTTCACTGTACTAAAATAGCCCCCACAGTCACCAGATCTCAACACAATAGAGCATCTTTGGGATGTGGTGGATCGGGAGCTTTGTGCCCTGGATGTGCATCCCACAAATCTCCATCAACTGCAAGATGCTATCCTATCAACATGGGCCAAAATGTCTAAAGAATGCTTTCAGCACCTTGTTGAATCAATGCGACGTAGAATTAAGGCAGTTCTGAAGGCGAAAGGGGGTCAAACACAGTATTAGTATGGTGTTCCTAATAATCCTTTAGGTGAGTGTATACTGCAGAAACAATAGGAGTAAGCATGACGCCCATGTATCTGATCAAAGAGTTTCCTCAAACAATTCACACACACAGAATCCTACAGTCCATTGTAATTTTTCTAGGGTTCAACTTTTTATTTAACTTTTACTTTTTAGAAATACCATTCCTTTTAATTTAAACTAGAAATAGACACTGCTAGATTTGGTGCTGGCCCTGACATCAAAGCTAAGAGTATGTGCGGTCACTTTGAAGTCTGTGTGGTAAAACACTGAGGTCAGTTTCACCCTTGACCCATATAAGCCACTGTGCCTTAACTTAGATATCCTCCATGGTTCAGTGAACCGAGGAAAAACACTCATCTTCAGCTCATCTTTTGCAACCCATTTTACAAGCTTGTTTCTGCCACAAAATAAAAGAAGGGAATTGGAATTTTTCTTTTTCTTTTTTCACAATTTCAAGTTTATGGCCTGGTTTTACAGACAGGGCTTAGATTATGCCCAATAGGCCTTAGTTCAATTAGTGTTGGGGAAAGTTAATTTGAAAGTAATGCATTACAATATTGCGTTACTTAGTTACTTTTTAAGAAAAGTAATGTTCCGTTACTTTTGCATTACTTTTTCCCACCAGGGCTGGGCTTGTTTTTTCTATTTAATTTATATCTTACAAAAGTTAAGATTGTGGGATATAAACTCACAATTGCAATCCTGACTTTTTTATAAAACTGTGAGATATAAACTCGAAATTACGAGCATTTCTAATAGTTTATATCTCACAGTTCTGAGGGGAAATTTTCTATTGTGAGTTCTAAAATCTGAATTGTGAGATATAAACACAATTGTGAGGAAAAAAGTTGCAATTGCTTTTGTTATTTTTATTCCCTGTTGGAAACAAGCTTCCATTATAATGTGATGCATTTCAAAGTAAAACAAAAAAATATATATATATTTAATGAGAAGAAATACAGTGAGGCACTTTTTATCTACTGGGAATTGATTGGAGTAACATGCACCATTCCCTGATAAACCCCTGCTCACTGCCATTTAATGTCTTAAAGGGGGCAAATCTGTAAAATTATGCAAGAAAACCCTGTTACAAAACTTCTAGTGTGTGGTTTGAAGCATTTGGTGGGGCTAATCTGGTATAGCACTGATCTTCATAGTGTCATATTTCCACTGTCTCTCCCAGTTGCAAGAGATGAGGCAATGTGAACTTGGCTTTGTGATGGCATGCCTCAAGAATTCCTGTCCTAGATTCAGTTCCTGCACCCTGTGGCAGTGCTTCTCGTTTGGTATTGGAAAATGGATAATCAAAAACACATTTAATGATTTCTTTTGTCTCCATGAAAATTACAATGATCCTACATTGCCCATGATTTAGTAGATATTCCTTAGGGATAGGGTGGGATCCATCACTAGCCAAATGAATTAGTTGTCATTACTTTGATATACCAAAACCACATGAAACCCAGGGTGTTGTCACATTCAAAAACATTTCGCCTTGCACCTGCTGTTTAAAGTGTATATGTCTACATTTCTAAGCTAGTTAGACCTAACAGTGGAGAGCATGCTTTTATATCACTCTTATGTATGCATTCAATCTGAGCAACCAACTACAATCTGAGCACTCATAATGTAAAATCACCTGTCATTTATGCCCTGTTAATGTACTCATTCACTTACATTGTGCATTGATAAATCAGACAATACAAAGGGAAAAACACAGATAGATCTAAGCATATTCAGTTTCCCTGACATCTGGAATAGGTTTTACACACTGTTGCACTTGCCATTATGTGTAACCATGTGATTTTTCAAAGATGAACAGCCTCCATTTACAAAAATCAAAAGACATGCAGTATTATTGTAAACATCTAACTCTTCCTAATGAACATCCCCTACCTTTATCTTGGCAGGTCCAAACTTGAGGGTCCACTGAAGCTCTGCTGGGCTGCACTGAGGATGCTTGCGTTGACTGTTCTGTCTCTCTGAGAGTCTGTCAGTGTTTTTAAGACTCCCTCCTGTACTCCCAAACTCAGCATGCCATGATGAGCCAAGAAAAAAAGTGCAGGAAAAAAGGACGGAGGGAGGAGCATGGATGCATCCAAGAGGGTGGGGTGAAATGAAAACAACAAAAAGGACAAAGTGAAAAGAAAAGAAATCTTGCAAAATAAAGGGGGCCAGAGCAGACCAACTGCATGGGAGAGAGGAGAGCAGTGCATTATAAAAGTAATGGATTTTCTCCCACCTTGTTCCCAGACTTTTCAGACAAATGTTAAGTAGCTGCTGATGGTTTCAAAGAATCTTTTAAAGAACAAGATTAGCATTTTAAGAACACGGGACTATAAAAAAATAGTAATCCCTACACTGTAAACCCTTTACGCTCAAAATACATCATTGGTTTGAGTAGGACAAACTTAAATTGAACACATTAGTTCCGTTAAATTAACTGTTATAAGTATTTAGAACATTCTCTTGAGTTCACAGCACTGACATATTTAAATTAAACTGAACTTTTTCATTGTTTTCAGTTGAGTTAACTTATTTCCTTTCATTTAGACTAACTTAAGTTTAACTGAAGCTGGGCTGGGATTTTTTATTTCCCAGCATACTTTGCCCATGGCACTCGAAAGGGAGAGTAAATGCTAAAATGAAGTGTTATATAATGTGTTATATAAAATTGTGCAAGATTAATGGTCAGGGAGATTTAATAGTGATTAATGTTTTGTTCTGCTAATTTAGAAGTGTTTCTGTTAATGTGGTTTTTTGGAGAGTTACCATCATGGTGACAAGTGGCGCATACTGTTTGGTTTGAGAGCAGGTAAGCTACAAGGTTATGTTGAGATAACCTGATCATTTTAAGTTAAATGTATAAATAAGTGTACTCAAATATTTCAATTTATTGAAATATATTTCAAAGTAAAAAATAAAAATCTTACTTAAACTTTGTTTCATAAATAGAATTAAAATGTTTTGAGTTCTGACAACTTATTAGGGGTATACAGTGAAGTAAATAACTCATTTGATTTGCAAGAACTCAAAATAAATCAAATAAAAAAACTACTAAATTGGTTATGTTAATTGCTATCAAAATGTATGAGGTAGCTAACTCAGTACTTCAAGTTAGGAGCAATTAACATGCATGAGTACTACAAACTCAAAACTTGATAGTTTGGCTTACCGGTACTTAAAATTGGGAAAATCATAACTAAAAAAAATGTGAGGACTTTTTTTTTAGTTAGCTCAACTTATTTGGTTTACAGTGTAGTAGCATTGTAACAATCCATATATAGGCACAATTTATATTTGTCTACAAAATATTTCTCTAATTTTACATTAGCCTTAACCTTCAGACTTAAAAAGAAAAAAAAAAACATTTTTACATCGAGAGACATACAGTATAAATATAAATGCAGCTCCATATACTTTTTAATGTTAAAATGAAAAAGTTCATGTCCATGTTTTTTATCGGCTACCTTTATACTGAGCAACTTTCTGTCAGGGACAAAAGGGTGCAGTTCAAACATGGTTATTAATCAGATTCTCCATATTTTTAATCTCTGCAAAGTCCCAGTCACTTACTTGATTCATCGTGAGAGTTGCTGTTACTGAGAAAAGTCCTGATGTTTAAGCTTATGTACATGCTAAATGGTACAATGGTAAACATGACTGCCAAAATAGCTGTATTCTAAATTGTATTTAAAGCAGTGTAAGCAAAGGAGAGTCTGTGAGTACATTATAAGTACGCGATTTTGGGCTTAAAGGTCATTAGTTGGAGGAATTTTCTTAGCACTCTGGATCAAGACATTGCCCTATGTATTTTCATATTATAAACATTATACATAGGAATATCAAACAGGCTTGTGAAAAAAAATTATCATCAGAGCACATCACAAAAATAGCACAAACTTGACCCGTGTTGCAAACAGGTTTTCCTGCTCATGTTAGTGCCTGCTGTTTGTATCCATGACCACTAGATGTCATCATTAGTAAATAAATCTTATTCTAACACTTCTATCCACAATCATTCAAAAAGAATCTGTAGAGTTACTACTTTGAAGGCAAGTGTCGTTTAGTTTAGTTGATCATTTTAAACCCATAATTATTTCCTAAAACATGTTTTATAGTTTGCTATTCCTTTAAAATGAGTAAAAGAGTAACAATAAAGAAGTAGGTCGAAGCTTTTGACTCGTATGTATCTGGAAACTAAAAGGCAGATGAAAAATGTAACACAAAACTGTGGCATCATATATTATTTATTTTACACTATATATTTATAGGCGTATATATTCATATGTAATATTTTAAATATTTATAATATATTTTAATTGTTTAATTTTTAAAAATGTTTAGGTCAGTAGACAGACATTAAAAAGAGATCGTATTATTCCAAACAACACATTTAATATAAAATTAATTATATAGATAAGCTTTTTTTTTCATTCGTAAGGCTATGCTTAAAATCTCGCTTTCGGCTATTTCAAAAGGTCAATTACAGTTTTTGTGTGTGTGTGTGTGTGTGTGTGTGTGTGTGTGTGTTTACTGAACGGTTCTCCGAGACATGCATTGAAAAACACGTGCAGGACTGTTACGCAACCTGCTGGAAAACATTACAGCCATGTGACCGTGTCCTGATTGGATACTATGTGACCAATCAAAAGAGCATCCGCCAATCATCGAGTGAGTGGGCGTGTCCAATCCCCCAAACACTTGAGAGAGTACAAGATGTTGCGCTGTTCCACCACTGTCCCACTGCCTTGATTATATTACAATACATTTGTCTCACAGTGTTCCGGGGCAGAGAGAGACACCGGCTTGGACAGTCAGCTGGACATCCATAACAGCAAACCAGATGGAGTACGAATTACACAGATGACGCGATGTCCTAAGATCTTAAGCCTTTGTTTTCCCAAAGCAGTTACGATTTGAAATTGTAGGGAACCAAAATATCCACTTTATGTATTATATTAGATTTCTATTTATTATTATTTAATTTTTTATAAAACCTTCAATTGTAACTGATAACCTCAAATGTTTTGAGTTAGCCCAACTTATTCGGGTTTACAGTAGAAACATTGTAACAATCCAAATGTAGGGCACAATTTATATTTGTCTACAAAATATTTTGTATATATTTTGAAGCCTAAACCTTATATAATTTATTTTGTAATATACTGTATAATAATACTGTAATATATTGTATAATACCAGGCATGTTATATACTATATATATATATATATATATATATATATATATATATATATATATATATATATATATATTATTATTATTTAAAGTAATAGTAATCGAATAGTGACTAGAATCTTTTTGCAACTAGTATTTCTTTATTAAAATATATACTTAGTTCAGGCCCGCTGTTGTATTCACCAATGCACATCACAGAATAAGATATATGTGGAACGAATGTAAAGATGTCCACATATAATGAATTAATTGATGTTCGAGACAGTTAATGAGACTGACCTAATGAAACTCGTCCAGCGTTTCTCCCACGTGACTGTGTCGAGCGAGGCGTTGCCAAGGGGAAGTGACGTCACAGCGCTACGTTCGTGTTCACCACAGGAGTTACGAGGCCTGTGACAGCTTCTGCGACGGGGGTCTGTTGTTGAAATCCACCTCCATCTACTTTATCCTTGGCGGAAATGATTACCAAACCGACAGGAGCATAATCTACAGACTCTAAGCTTTCGCCTGATCACAATATTGTGACATTTTGGACTTTTATATATTAGAAAAGGAATGGTGAAAAGTGATCTCCGTCGGAAGAATCCGAATTCTCTTCAGGGATTCGGGGGGGTTGGGGTCGCATAGAGATAAATAGGACCGTAGCAGTTAAACAACGCGTGGAAATAGTAACGTAAAATCGAATTTAAGTGCTGACAGCATCTGGTTTAATAGAAATTAGCTGAAATACAGTCGAGTGACTCGTCCGGGAGAAACCAGTACACAGCGATGGAGCTACGAGTTGGAAACAGATACAGACTGGGTAGAAAAATTGGAAGTGGATCATTTGGAGACATTTATCTTGGTAAGGATAACCTTAAACACACGTATACTGTCTTGCCATAAAGCTGTCATTAATGTGACACGGCTAACATGCTGTGTTGTTTTATGTATCTGTCAACTGTACGTTAACTGTCAGTGGCGTTTTTCCAGAGATCGACTCGTTATAGTGACCGTTTCTCAGTTATTTGGGCATTTGTATAAAATACCATGTTTTATAACAACGACAAGAACTTATTTTAGACCTAAAGATGTTTATTGAAGTTGCAGGGTATGTAAACTTCACGTCCCTTTTGGAACAAGCGTATATAACGTTAGTGGTTTAAACACTACAGGATGTCAAATATGATTATACAAATATGTGCTTTTGACATTAGACTCAGATGTCAGTGACATCATTGACAAGACAACACAGTAATTGCTTTAAATTGAGGTGTAGTTTCACGGAACATGTGAACAGGAGTTTACAAACAGGTCCTTCCTCCTGTGTAACTCTGAATGAATCTCACCTGTCCATACAGGTTTCACTGAAAGCTCGAACCACCCAAAAGGCCAAACCTGGCATGTTGAATCAGCATTTGATGGACATACAACCAAGCCTAGATGTTGCTTTTGCAGTCTACTAAAAATCGAGGTCTTGCATTCAGAGCTCTGTGTATAATTCATGCAGTCTCATTTTCCTGGTCATAGGGTTATTGTGCACACTCGCTGAAGCTCTTTTGATTGATGAAACTGTCCTGGAGCAACACAGTCAGGGACCTGAGCAACTTTTTATTTACATACTAGATGGCCTTCATGGTTGAGCGCATCAGTATCACACCAGGATGTTGTTTATCATTTGAATATCTATGGTTGACGTTTAGAGATTGCATTGATGACAATAGAGAGCCATTGTTATTGCACTGCAGGTTTGGATTGCCAAAGTAGGTTATTATTTGAGCAAGTTGATACAATTTTATTTGTTCAAAATCTACCTTTACTACTTCTAGTACTCTTAACCACTCGGGTATTTAATTTGACCCAAGACTGTGATTAAATGTACTTGTGTAGAGCAAGACATGACGTTCATCTCTTATTCAGGAGGCATTAAAGGAAGTTTTGCAGCTGCTGGCCTTAATTCGTCTCTCTGGTCTCCTCATTAGCAAGGTTTCTCTCAAGTGGATTGAAATCTGTCAACCCAATGTTCAACTTAATCAAAGCACCTATAGACGTCAGGCTCAAATGCAATCAGCTTGCTTTCATTTTGATAGAGAAGCACTGTATGTAAAAGGGGACTTTGATCATTTTATAGTGTGGAGAGACCTTTATCCTAAAGTTTTCTGGCTCAGATGGGATAGTTTCAGTCTGTCTGTGTGTGAGAACAGGGCTTGGTGGGTGTGGTGAGACTGTAAACTCCCATCTGCTTGCTTCTGTTTCATAACTGCACCCACACACTCTTTGGTATGTCAGCAGCATAAAGTGTTTTTTAATAATACCTAAATATGTCAGTTGTTATTTTGTGGCAATGCTGCTGGAAGATCTTCAGCACATGACTCTGTGGGAAATGCCATCAAATAATCCATTTCATTGGCATTGGAGGCTCAGAAGATCGAACCCAACTTTGGACTAGTTACACCACTGCTTTTACAAATCACCCGACAGTCAGCATAAATGCAATTACCTCTCCCTTTTCCTGGGATTCCTTTACATTTGCGTCACTTGGCATCATGGGAGGCCACAGGTGTGTGAATCACCCTGGACTGTCTAACTCCTTTACTATTCTGGGTCCTTCCCCATCAGATTTAACCTTATGGTGTTCGGTTCAGCTTTATGATGTGATGTATGTTTGGACCAGATGCCACATGTATAGCTTCCCTTAGATCTCATTTAGCCATCAGACTGCAGTTTGCATTCAACACATGATCAACAGTTTTGGCATCTTATTTCATGTCAAGTTTCATGTTCATACCCAATATGGCCCCATAAAGAGTCAAGTGTTAGTTTGTTTTGGGTGAGCTCTCGCATAACACTGTTGTATTTTTTTTCTTCTTTATCATGGCTGTAAAGCTGATCTGAAACCAGAGGCTTCTGGCCTGTTAATTGCATTATTCGTTCTTATTTGATATAGGCTAAATGTAATCATGGGGTACTGACTGTTTGTGCTCCTGGAATAAATGTCTAGTTTGCTGATTAATTTGTGTGTAGACCTGTCTTGCATTACATGAGTTTCTTTGCTTAACTTGAAGGGAAGATTATCATGTTTGTTTTTTTTAAATATCTCAGGAACCAGAATATCAAGTCCTTGAGTTTCTGTTTAGTTGACTATAGGTAGTAGTTTCCGTTTAAAAACAGATTTATTTATTTTTTTGCCCATTGAAAACAAATAAAGATATTTTGCCTAATGTCCAGAGTGCCCTGTTGAGCCCTGAAAAATGAAACGGTGAAAATCAAATGAATAAAACCTAATTTAATTAATAATTTAAAATGTAATTAAATGAACAAATCTCTTAATTATTTCCTCTGCCATTGATTACATTTTCCAGCTTTCCATGTTTTCACTTTTATATGGTAGGGGGCGCTATGACAACTACTAAAAGAGTACACAAAACACAGACAAAAAAGCAGAAACAAGCGATAAAAGCATTGCTTATACACATTGTAGTCTTTGAAAAAGAAAAACTAAACAAAAATTATTTTTGTTTTTTGTTACTTTTTTATTAAACTTACCCAAATTCAAGTGTTCATAAAAAAAAAAAAAGCATGAAGCTAGAATAAAACATTAATTTGTTTGTAAGAAGAGGATCTATTCTTACTTTTGATATATTGCATGTTTAGATTTTCATACAACAAATTCCGGGGGCCATGAAAGTTAAAATTAAAAATGCTGGTTGTCAAAAATGAATAAATACATTGGGCTGAGATATGGACAAAAATATTATCACTTTTTTTTTATCAATGTTGCAGTCTCAATTGTTATTTTGAGACATATTTCCTTACACACTGTATATTAATGAATGTGTTTTGTGTTTGTTACAATTTGAAACTTATTTCAATAGAAAACCAATTAGAGCTTTATCAAAAACCTGTAACATGTCTCTAGAATAGACAAAACGATAAGGAAATGGGTAAACATCAAAACAAACAACCTCTCTCAAATAACAAACTAGATCAGTGACAGAAAGATTATTGTGCTTTCTTCCATGTTGTAAGCACACTGTTTTCTGATTGCACACTGACGGTAAATGTCCACTAAGCAGCAATGTCCACTAAACACTGCTCAATGCCTCCGCTTTGGGGTGTGTCTGTAGCGAGTGTGTTTAATCTGTTTTTTTCAGCACAGGGGCAGTGTAATCAATCATCACACATACACACATTACAGTTCGAAAGATACAAACTTTGCACCCAATGTAAATATATGACATTTAAACAAAGCCAGCCAAATTAATAATGAAATACACGTCCAAACTCCAATATTTAACATGTGTAACCACTTTAATGCTTCTCTGAACTTTTGACTGCACTCTCACAGCGCTTTCTCCAAGCGAGTGTTAAGCTCAACTCCTTTATAAATGAATCGAAAATGCTTGCTTGAATACTTATATTCAGCAAAGACACAATCAATCAAACTTTTGAACGGTAGTGTTTGCACAAAGTATAAAGGACAATTAATTAAGTCGTGTCAGTTTGTTGGAGATTCAGACTGTGTTCTGACCCCATTCACTGTTTTAATGGCTCTGTTCCTTGTCTATTTCTCGGTCTGCCCCAGGCACAGACATTTCAGTTGGCGAGGAAGTGGCCATCAAACTGGAATGTGTGAAGACAAAGCACCCTCAGCTCCACATCGAGAGCAAGATTTACAAGATGATGCAGGGTGGAGGTAATGAGAACAGTGTTTTTTTTAATCTGTAAATAAGGGGTTCAGGGGCTCAATAAAATAATGTAATCAATGAAATGTGTTAGGTTTTCAGGCTGTGTATTTAGGTGTTTTGTGTCTTTGCAGTTGGCATCCCTACCATAAAGTGGTGTGGTGCAGAAGGAGATTACAACGTGATGGTGATGGAGTTGCTTGGCCCCAGTCTGGAGGATCTCTTCAATTTCTGCTCCAGGAAGTTCAGCCTGAAAACTGTCTTGCTGTTGGCTGATCAGATGGTATGATACAATATTAAGCAATCAAGTAGTCGTTTCATTCTTCACAGATTGTCCTGCGGGAGACAGTATGAAGTTGCTGAAAAATGCAATGGCACTTGCTGAAAATGTTAAAATTACCATTCTTTACTCTCGACTTGCATATAAAAATTGGTGTGCCTTAGATCTACTCCTGTTGGTTATTTGCTACAGAAGAATAACCTTTTTTGTAAATGTCATTTTGTAAAACTTGCAGATCAGCCGCATTGAGTACATCCACTCCAAGAACTTCATTCACAGGGACGTGAAGCCTGATAATTTTCTGATGGGTTTGGGAAAGAAAGGCAACCTGGTCTATATCATTGACTTTGGTCTGGCCAAGAAATACCGTGATGCACGAACACACCAGCACATTCCCTATCGCGAGAACAAGAACCTGACGGGCACTGCGCGATATGCATCCATCAACACACATCTTGGCATTGGTAAGAAAACACAGTCTTGGCAATTAGCTTGTAAATCACAGTGGCGTGAAATTGCGTCATTAATGTAATTTACTTCACACAGTTAGATTATCTTAGAAGTCAGCAGTTTTATCACACAGAGCGTCTTCAATGGTGCAAGCACCTGTGACCCTTTAACCCGATTTCGTGTCTATGTTTGCAATCAGATCATTTTAAGTCACCAAACTCTGGGAAAGTTTTCAGTCCAATGATCCAGTAAGCGTATTCATTCAAACAATCCAAAATCCAAAACAGCCCTAATGTAAAGAAAACCAGGCTGATTACATCAGAGATGGCAGAGAGGATAGAGACTTTTCAATCCAATTTGTTTCGCTTTAAAACACGAGCTCTGTCATATTCTTTGATTTTAGTTTTTGAAGAGCACGAGCCCTCACACATAACACTGAAATACGGACTGTAAGAATTGTTGTAAAAACAATTTAATAAAAAATATATATAGTAAGTTTTGTAAAATGTAAAATTTAAATAAAATGTAAACATTTAGCAGGAAAAAATTAAAGTAGGGCTAATTGTAGTACCATGTTAATAAAAAACAAATTACTATTTGTATTGTTAAAAACATTCAATGAAAATACTAAAATTAAAAGACATTTATTTAAAATGTATTTCACAGCTTTTTAATGGGGCAACAAGATATGGTAGATGTGACAGACAAGATAGATTATTAATAATCTTTCAGTGTGCAAAACATAATCTGTAAGGCTTCAATACAGAGTGGCACACATCGCTTATGTGCAGAATGATGTGCTTAAAGCAACATGACTCACAGCACGCAGCGCTCCCCTTTTAAAAGTCCAGGACACAAGGAGAAGAGAGATTGTGCTCAACTCCTGGTGTATCACTGTATATCTATTCAGAATTTATTGAGCCTTTTTTTTTTTTTTCAGTTTTAAATTCTAGTCACTGTTCGTGTGATTCCAATTAATGGTCCTCATACTCCAGTGTTGTGATCTAATAGATGCCTGGGTAGGGAATATAACTTCATTTAGAAACAGCTATAAACTCTGGAAACATAAAGTCGTTTTATGCAAATCTACAGAATCAAGAATAAAAATAGGATCATCTTGGAGAGTGTTTTACTGTGCTGACTGCCATAACCGAACATGATGCGCTGTTTAAATGGTGAATGATTTACAGTGCAGAGGAGTTTGTATTAACTTAATGTAACTACATGAATATTGGTCTGTCCTTCACATTAAGCTATCAAATGGCTTTGGAAGATTTGGAATATAGTGCATGAGAACTCTTATGGTGCTTTATAATGTGTAATAAAATGCTTGAGTGCACACCGTCAGATTTGGATCGGTCCTGTCTGATCGATACCTGATCTGGAAATAATGGCAGTAATAAAACCGATCCGGAATATCGGATTGGTGCATACCTAGAATGTGCCCTATTTAAATTCAAATTCACTTTATGGTTTCTGAATGAGGTTTGTGTTAGTTCTTGTAAACCCAAGTGTGGGAAAAAAAATCCCAAAAATATTGTAGTTTTTTTTATGTAATTTTTTTGAACTTGCCAATAAAATCACTCCATTCATTATAAAATAATTTTCCAAATATAGCTATTCAAGTCATTTGGTGAACATTTCTGTATTTCTTTATATTGCAATATATATCATAGAAAAGTAAATATCGTAATGTTTTTTTGTTCTGTTTTTTTTTTTTTTTTTGTTCAGTATCGTGCAGCCCTAATATGTGTGTGTGTATATGTATATGACCCAGATTTGTTGCGATAGACAGTGCTGCTCTGACTGTGGGTACTGATCATTTGAAGTCTTTTCCAGAGTAATTTTTCCTTTCCATTGCTCTGTCGACTCTGTATGACATCACTATGTGCTCATGCTCAAGTGAATGCATGTATATTTTTAGCATTTCCCAGAAGAGTTTGATTAGTGCACATGTGTATGAATGTGATATGAATGCTTATTCATGAATCACTGCAGTAGTCATCCTTTCATGCTCCATGCAGCTATAATAAGCTATAATTCTGTGTGCACATATCTCTATAGAACAGTCTCGGCGGGATGACCTGGAGTCTCTTGGTTATGTGCTGATGTACTTCAACTTGGGCTCGCTGCCTTGGCAGGGACTGAAAGCCGCCACCAAGAGACAGAAGTACGAGCGTATCAGTGAAAAAAAGATGTCCACCCCCATTGAAGTTCTTTGCAAGGGCTACCCATGTATGTTCTAAGCCTTGTGTAATTTCTAACTCTTTGTGAATGTTAACCAGGTTTTGTATTTGACCTAAAACACTTGGATTGTAATATGGTGTCTTGTCTCACAGCTGAATTTGCCACGTACCTCAACTTTTGCCGGTCACTGCGATTTGATGACAAGCCAGACTACTCGTACTTGAGGCAACTCTTCAGGAATCTGTTCCACAGACAGGGCTTTTCCTATGACTACGTGTTTGATTGGAACATGCTCAAATTTGTAAGTAGATGTCTTCATTTTATTAGACTGATCATTTAAACTTGTGCTCAAAAGTCAGAATTGTGAGAAATTACCTTTTTAATTTATTTTATGGTGGAAACAAGTTTGATAATTTAGTTCTGAGTGCAAGAATGCATAAAAGTTAAGTCTAATGAAGTAGGAAAAAAAAGCAGCATTTTACCCTGAATCTGTATGAGTTTTTTTTTTTGTATGGATTTTGCTTCACATGGTAAAGCCAAACTCTGTTGGAATCCATTGTTTGATTCATACAGGGGCGTATCTACAGGGGGGCAAGGGGGGGGAGGCTCTAGAGCCTTGCCCCCTCAGCTGCCCCCCTAACTTTGATGATCCAAAAACTGTACTTGTAAAAACAACCCGCCAGTATGTCCAATACATTTACCAAAAGTAAACCATTTAATTTTTAAATGTATTACAATTAAAATGCATAAAATAACCCTCCCCCCGCCCCCTCAAATACTTAGCTACGTCCCTGATTCAAACGTACATAGCGGCGTTCGCTCAGTCTGGCTCACACACAGCGAGTCTGCTGCGGTGCGGTGGCCCTACAAACCCACTGGAGAGACTGAGCTGCCCCAGAGCCCCTGAAGTGAGTTTCCCCAGGTGTTGTTTAAACACACGTTTAACTTAAAATTACATTTGTAATGAATGTTTTGTATGCTGAAGACGATTCTGCATCAGCAAAAACAGCGAGTCTATTATGTTAGCCAAAATCAGCGGTTGTGATTCGTAAGAGCACTCTTCCCTTTGATTAGCCTAATTTTGACTAGACTAGACAGAGCAGGTTACTTATGATATTTAAAAAAATCTCAGATTCTGTCACTTTTATTACGAAATTCAAACAATAAATGCCGTTTTGGTGCTTGTAAATGTTACATGACAGATCCCTAGCTGCACGTGGACCGATCATCTCTAGCTAGGCTAAATAAACACGAATGAACAATGTTGAAAGAAACAGTAGCCTACAACTTACCTAAATGTATATTCCTCATACATAATATCGACCAATCAATCTATCAAAGGGGTCAATAAAACAACTGGAGAACAATTATGTCACATAACATTTACCTCAGGAAAGCCATTTAATGACCATAATAGACTATAGCTCATTAGTTGGCTAGAAAAAAAGAGCTATAGAGAGTATTTTGCTAAATATGTGTAATGTACCATATTACATATTTATTATATTTTTATTTATTTCATTAAATAAAATTATTATAATAAAAAAATGCATTGTATGTAATTTGAGTTATTTTTAACCTTAAATAACACTGCCAGCTGATAGGGCTCTCTGTATGTTTACAGCATTAGGTGAGTTGTTTTTTCTTGGGATTAGGTACACATTGTGTTCCTAATATTTATCCAAATGAGTCAATATTAAATAAAATCATGATAATTTAATTTAATTGAAATAACAAAAAAGTGTAGCTTACCAGAAATTGTACCATGTAAACACTGTAACATGTTGTCACTAAACCTAATAAAATTCAGTTGTTACTAAAATGTTAGTGACAATCACAATACACTTATTGTGATGCAATTATTTCATTTGTGGACTGTAATTATAAGTTTTTTAATTATAATAAGAACTTGAGTATTGTCCGCTGTTGTATACTTGTAGTCCACTGCATCTTGGACACAATTATTGTCCTTTTTTATATTTTCATTTTGCTTTTATACTGTTTTGTTTTGTTTGAACACTGGGCTTATTCCTGTTGTGAATTAAAAACCTTTGTAGTGTGTAAGGGCATGATTAAACAATAAGTACTGTAGTTAAGTGGTTTTGTGTTTGTTTTGTTAAAGCAATTCACATATAGGGATTTCCATGTACCGTCTACCCCTGCCACCCTGCCAAGACCTCCTGCCACCCCTTTGCCCCCCCATGTAAAATTTTCTAGATCCGCCACTGGATTCATAATTTCATACATATCATCCATTTACTCTCTCTCAGGGCGCTAACCGCACCACAGAGGAGGCAGAACGTGAGAGGAGAGAGCGGGACGAGCGGATGAGGCACAGCAGGAACCCTGCCGCTCGAGGGATCCCAGCAGCCTCAGGCAGACCCCGCCCCACACAGGATGGTGCTCCTCCCACCCCCCTCACACCCACCTCTCACACAGGTAAACAGTCTGTCACTTACCTCTGCTTCTTCCCAAGTGTTTGAAACACTGTTGTAGGGAGTGGTCTCTTGCTTCTCGTCTCACAGCAAACACATCCTCTCCGAGACCGGTCACTGGCATGGAGCGTGAACGGAAGGTCAGTATGCGGCTTCATCGTGGCGCCCCAGTGAACGTGTCGTCCTCAGACCTGACGGGGCGGCAAGACACTTCCCGCATGTCCACGTCACAGGTATAAGGCAGACCCTGCTCATCCCAGCTTTCAGCAGAGCAGACAAATCCTTAATAAACCTTTTTTTTAAAGCAGCCAGTCTTGTGGCTGTCTGAGTCTGAATGAACTTCTTTGTTTGCTTACCGATAAAAGATATTAAACTTCTTGGAAGAGCCAATAGTTCAGTACCTGTGGCTTTTTAATTGTTACTTATTTCTGCATGTACATTAGGGCTGAACGATATATCGTTATCATATCTATATCTAGATATGAACTTTCAAGATATTACTATCGGAAAAAGCAACGATACAGACGATATAGATTTCCCCTCTCCGCGCTCGACCTGCATACAACTCTGGCAGTCACAACAAACATCAGTTTTAGAGTGCCCTTGAATGCACCGCTAAAGCCAGCGCGCACACTACCTGGGACGTGGGAACTATATTGGTGGGGTGGCGTTTCCATGGTGACGCGTCATTGCTTGTCACGTGACACACCGCAGCAGCAACAGCGCTTAATGAATGATGATCTGCTTTTGTCATTTTTTTCTTTTTTATTCAGAATATTCACAAATGTGTTAGCTATGGCATGAAATATCTGATATTCCGAAATATCTGATATTCCGATTGTCAAATACATGCAAGTGGAAGTATATTGTTTTTTAAACACTTTATAACGATCGCGTTAGTTGAGCTGTATGTGTGATGGGCGCCGCCGTGTTAGTGCCGCAGACGCAGTTCAGAGAATCGGATCTGTTGGATTTACAACCTCTAAGTTTACAACACGTGAATTCATTCACTTCTCCCGAAATACTTAAAAGTAAGTGGTTGGTGAACTGGGAATAGAATAGAGTAAACATTGAAGTTACTTACACAATGTGTATCTGATATGAATAAAAAGTGTCGAATTATAATGGAAAGGGTTATTATTACCTCTTCCATAGACATCAGTGTGTAATTTAAGTTGATGTTAATGACTTGTTCTTAAAAAATAAAACTATACTTTCCAAGTTTTTTTGTATTATGATCTTTTTATTTTTCTGAGAAATGCTTGGTTTTCACCAATAACGTAGTCATATCGTATTGCATCGATATCGAGATATCTGGCATGAAAATCAAGATATGACATTTTGTCCATATCGTTCAGCCCTAATGTACACATTGTTCACAGAAATTAATACCTGATAAAATATTGGTATGTTTTATTGCTTGCAGTTAATGACCTTTTGATTCTCATGATCTTTATTAGCCTTTTGATGACATTAAGCTTAAAATTGAATCTGATCATTTGGTAGTTGAAAAGCCTTTTCCAGGAAGCTGTTGACGTAGCATTTGTAATTCTTGGAAAAGTAATTTCAGCAGCAGATATTCTTTCAATATGACAGACAGTAGGCACGGCATGATTATGGGTTGGTGTGTGTAGCATGTCCGTGCACAAATGATTGTGTTGTGAGGTTGGAAGGCTGTAATGTTCTCTCTCTTCACCCCAGAATAGCATTCCCTTCGATCACCACGGCAAGTAGTTGCTCGTCACGTCCTTGTGTGAAGGCAGGTGCACCAGGTGAGTTCGATTAGCTTGTGTTAGCTGCACATTGCTTTGTTTTTTCTACCAGCTGGGTGAATCTTGTGCAAACTCAATACACTCTTAAAAATAAAGGTTCCACAGCGATGCAATAGAGGAACCATTTTGGATCAATGGAATTGTCAATAAAAATTCCTCTCAAATTATCAGTCTATTATAATGTGAAAAAGAACATTTGGCAATTGTCGTTTATTGTGTGTCCCTTATCTTGTTGCTGTGTAGATTGTCTCCATGTCCCAGAAGCCTCCTCTTTGCAATATATGGAGCACGATGGGCAACCTAACTACACATGCCTGATTGACAGCTCTTCACCATCTGCTAATAGATAGGGCCGTCAGTCCCCCTTTTCTATTGACCAAACCAAAATGGTCTAGAACCAACCTGACCTCTTTTCTAACAGGCTCTTTTTTTTCTCACATTCTCATATTTTCTCTCCAACACTTTTTAAATGTTCTCGTGGACATGAGAGCTATGGCCTGTTGTGAAATCACACCAGTAGGTTGACCAATCAGAGACTGGGTCAGCCAGACACACCATTGTCATTTTCTGCAACCTTCCTTCACAGTTCCACTCTTATACATTCAGTGCTGCACAACTTTCTCTGGTTCAGGCTCCTCTCGATTGAGGCTTATGTATCATCTATGTGGTTTAAATGGGTCTTGTTTATTTGTATACTGGGTTTTCTTTTGTATTTTAACCTGGGCAACAGACAAGTCCGTCTGGTGGCGTTGTTATGGTTTTACTTTTAAAAGTAAATTTAATTTTTTATTTACTCAGTGTATTTATTTTTTAATATACATTTTAATAGCCCTTTGCTGAGGTTTCTTTCCCATGTTGAAGCTGGTGGTGTAGAGTGGATGGACCACAAAGGGGCCAAAATCTCAGCATCCGCTCATAGCAAACTGACTCCACAGCGTGGTTTTCACTCGTACGCATCCTCACGGAGGGACCCTGTGAACCTCGCCCGTTTGTACAATACTGCTTCCCCCATTATTGTGTCTTCTGTTTCTAAGCTGTGAAATAACTGTAAAATATTTGTGTAAATGTTTCCATGCAACTCTTTAGAAAGACTATGAAATGACCGCAGATGGGCTGAGTCTGAAAGTTATCACCAGTTATTTTTATCCACTCTTTCTTAAAACCACAACAATGAAGTGCCAGACTTTGGGGGTTTCATGCATTCTGAACTTGAACTTTGACTCTTGAGGATGTTGTTTTGACTGAAGAATGGAGATCATGCGTAGACCTGCAACATGTGTCTTTAGAAAGGATTCTTATACTCTGATGTGTGGAAATGGATGTAAGTTTGTGTTCTGATGGCTCAGATTGTGTTTTGGAAGAGAACAATTTGTTGGAGATATCAATTGTGTTTTACAAAGGTTGAAAGAATGAAAACAAATCAAAGTCTTGCTCTGTTCAGTGATTTCCCCTTTTATGAAATATTCCAGCACTGATGTGGCTTTTCTGATGCACCATGGAAGCTGGTCTGGTCATCTCGTCCTCTTGTCATCTGTAAGAGGGGACATTGGCAACTTCCTGGGTAAAAATGTTCATCTGATTCTCCCCCCAGTTTGAAGCCCATGGCTATTTTGGGCTCAACTTGTGGAAGTCATACCAATTTGTCAGTCCTGTAAGAATTTGTATTACCACTGTATTTGTGTATTTTAAACTATGTAAATAAATTACTTGTATTTGCTTGTTGTTGTGTTTTTTATTTTTATATATAATCTGTTTTACCGCTATTGGGTCAAGTTGTTTTGCACTGCTGTAATGTGTAGATATTTAAAGTGATGTATATTTTACACAAATTGTAAAATTCTGTAAGCGACTAATTTAATTAAATACAGCTAGTTTTGCTTATTCACAATTAAGCTACAATACACCCACCCCCTCGAAAACACTAGCATCACAGTTGCTGCCATTGATTCCTCAGGCATTGTACTAACCTACTATTCTTGTGTCGCTGTGAATCTCTTGAAGGAGTTGCAGGAGACCATGAGCTTCATGCAACTTCTCTACTCAATAGAGATTGCTAATGTGTCGTCATCATGACGTATTCCCGGTGGTGAACGCAAAGCATTTTGGGAATCCGCGGCACAAACGCCGGGCGCCGGACTTCTTTGCATGTAGGGTAGAGCGCAGTGTTCATGCAGTCTACCTGCTGTGTTATAAACTGCAATAGTCGTTCTCACGATAGAAGTGGCATAAAGCTTAAGATATCCCTTTATTGTTTTTCAGCGTGGAAAAATAATGACGGTGAACAGTTTTTTTTTTATTATTCTGACTGCATGCAGATAGATTGTGGTTGTGGACTGTGGTGCTTAAAACATTATACCTTCACACGGACGACAGTTTTCTGCCCCACTTTTATAATCTCCAGGTCCTCGACCTGGACCCATCCATCTGGGCCTGCTGTAGCGACTTGAATTTACTGAAAACTTTGTGTGTGTACGCACTGACACTAACGCCCTTTTTTACACATACTCTGTCTGCAGTGCGTGTTGCGGTTCAGGAGCCGTCCTGTTGTGCTTTCACATATGCTGCGTTTGCAGTGAACTGATCCGCTGTTGTATACCACAAACACAGCATTTATTCATTATTTTTTATTTCAAATCCAAAAGTTGTTACTGAACATGGCTTGTCAGAATTGCAATTCTCTTTGTTTACACTTTCATAGATGTCAGGTTTTAACGTATTCATTCATTCATTTACATTTATATAGACTAGCACTTTATATTTAGCACACACAAGTGGCAAAACATTTAAACATAGGTTATAAACATTTTAAATTAGAAACTTACAATAGGCTATTCAAAAACAGTCGACTCTCATCTTTTCTTTCGTTTTTAAACCTTTTTAAAAGAAATCCATATGGGTGCTGGAAGTTAGGCAATAGTTTGACGTCCCTTGACCAATCGCTCAGCTCGTAAGGATCCCGTCCTTTGATTCCCTTTATTTTCTCATCATATCTCGTCTTTCGATATGGTCCGACAATGTTTTCTTTAGTCCGCTGCATTTTGTAGGATTATATTTATTTTTCTCTCTCATTTTTAATTATTTTCATGCCAGAACACTAGCCTGCTATGCCAGGCCATGTAAACGGGCCAAACATGCCCAAAACTCTTTGCGTTCTGATGACGTTGCCGCCCAGTTCGTCACATGTCTTAACAATCTCTATAACCCATTATCCTACTGCCTT
Source organism: Gobiocypris rarus (assembly GCA_023029165.1). Classification (NCBI taxonomy): domain Eukaryota; kingdom Metazoa; phylum Chordata; class Actinopteri; order Cypriniformes; family Gobionidae; genus Gobiocypris; species Gobiocypris rarus. The sequence continues at coordinate 25,829,546 of CM040920.1, forward strand.
TTTCCATTCTTGATACAATTGATAGTTTTTCATGTTCTCTAAAAATGCGGCTATAGCTTTTATTTTTCTACACTAAATTAGTTTACTGTATGCATCTAATAGTATGTTTTCTGTCCAGCTGCTGAACGATAAAGACATCAACCGCCTTTTGAATCAAATGTTAAATGTGTTTTTATATAGAATCTAATGTTTCATTACCCAATATATTCATTTTCATAGATTTAACATTATTAGCTCATTACCTCATTTTACTAGAAACACCTTAGACCGGAAATGTAAAGGATAATTCTGCTAAGAGTAGGACGAGATTACCGCGTTCAAAAAAGTGGATATGTACCTGACAACCCTTTAAGGGTCTATATAGAAGCTAAATTCATTTATTTCCAACTTGCTGTAGCCTTAACACCTTTGTTCACTTGAACGTTAAAACAAGGTGGAGCTCTAAACTTTAGTTTGCCTCGTTTCAAATGAGCCGCTGCTTATAAATTGTTAAAGACCCGGTGCAGTTACAGACACCAGCTGGACTGAACTGAAAATACTGCACAAATCCTGTGCTAATAGGATCTGGACTATGACTGACTGTCTTGGAGTAAGCAGTGTGGTCAATTAGAACTCTGGTAAAAGATAGATATATTTATGAGATGACAATTCAATTAATTTAATGCATAATTTGAATTAAAGAGAATTGTTTAACCTAATGTTGATGTTTAGTTCAAAAAGGATGTAGAAATCCTGTAATCACTTTCTGTTCTTTTGAAATGCACAGGGTGAAAAAGCACTACAGACACACTTAAACACCATAACAATGAGTCGAAATTCAGTGGAGAGGGAAGGATGTATTTATTTCTAAAGTGATTCACAAATTCTGTACTGCTACAAGACTTAAGGCACAACAAAAAATAGCTCAAGTGTCTTTAGAACATAGAAGCCGAGGGTCCCTACGCACAAACTGCTGGTGAAAGATAAAATGAGGTAAAGTTTAGAACCGTGCCACCATTTTCATAGATCATGTAGTACTATTTGGTTTTTTAAAAATGCCCACTGAAAATAAATACATTTGAGTGAATGTTGAATGAACTAAAAATAAAATGTTACATAACCAACATCACAAGTACAAGCTGTGGTCCTCTCCTGGTTGGTGTAGTTGGTCTGAAAACTGACATTTAGATGAATAAAATACAAATAAATATAAAAGTGCAGCTGCCAAATGACAGCAACACTTTAATATAAATACTGATACTCTATACGAGGAAGTTAAAATTAAAAAAAGTTCCACAAAAATAAAGTGTTCCACAAAAATAAGCATATCTGAATTCTGTACATTCCTCAAGAACATGCCCAATTTAAAGAGACTAAGATCCTCATTTGCATGTCACGCTTATGGGTTAGTTTAGTCTTAAATGCAGGACTTAAATACAACCTTTAAAAATTCTGTGCACTCTCAGGGCCAGTTTAAAATGTAACCGTAGATGATAAAAAGAATACAAACCAACTACCCACATTTGCAAACACTGAATGCCACAAAGAAGCAAGCTGGTAATCTTCAGTATATGCTGGTGCCCTGCACTTATGTGGAGTGTATACGGACCAAAAATCTGTTCCCACATTAGAAGTTGAATCTTTTTCTTTTTTTTGTAAGAATCTTTTGAGAACATATCCTGGCATATGTTAGCATGCAAGGCAGTGTTTGGCCTAAAATCCAGATGCATGTGCGATGCAGGTCTGAAAGCGGTCCTCGCAACCACACTCGAAGCGCATACGAAAAAAAGCATACACCACAACGTTAAACACACGTCCATGAGTCCTACTGGGGAAGCTCTGTCATATCTGTTGTTCTAGTATCTTCATAGAGAGGATTCAGGTTCTACTACCACACCATTTGGCTCAGTCACCGTTTTGGAAACGTTCTCCAAATCTATAGAGTCCATCTCTTTAACCTTTTTATCATCAGATTTTGCCGTTGCTTCCGGTTCAATGGCTTGCTTCTTCCCGTTCTCACCAGCGCCACCTGTGCTGTCTTGGCTTTCCTGTGGTGCTTTGTTGAGCTCCTCCATCTCGGTCTCGGTTATGGCCATCTCCATCTTGGCTGGAGGGTCAGGCTTTTGGGGCCTCATTTTGATGAAGAGCAAGTTACATATGGCAATCACAAGGGCAGAGAGGACCACTTCACAGCCGGCCAGCAGGAAGACATACATGTAGTTCTTTGTGGCATCCAGAAGGCGACCTGTAAAATTAAACAAGACAACAATGATCTCTTGGCTGGAACAATGGCTGATGAACTTCCCATATGGTTTGGCCAATTGGCCATGACAAGCCATCGGGGCAAACATGCTCATGACCTATGAACAGCAGCTGTCATTGCTTGGACTCCTATAACAGTACATTTGCTCTGCTTGATTGTCTAAAGCCAAATAAGGAGGAACCATATGGTACTGAAATAGATCACATCTTTTGTCCTATCTTTCTTTTTTTTGACCATTGGCAGAATATGCACAGATCTTTGCTAGGTAATCTGCATTCAGATATCAATAATCAAAAGTACATCAAGGTTTTAGTTTCTTTAACAGTTCCATTAATGGTTATTCCAGTGCTTTCAAATTTGGAATTAAAACAGAAGCAGCTAAATATTTTCTTCCATATTGTGACATACATCTGATTTTGGTTTTGTTGTTTCTGCTGTGGTGCCGCTGAATAGTAGTGCAGTATTTTAATAGGCCTACGACAAATGCGAGAACTATAATTTAGTTCATACAAAACTTTTTTTTTTTTTTAAAGCTGTTTGTTACACAACTGTAGCATGGAATGTTGCACAACAGGTGATATTTTTATAGGTATAAAATTGTATGGGTTTGCATGCTCTTCGCAAGTGATCAAAGGTAGCATGAGATTTAACAGACAGTAATTCATACAGTTCTGAATAAGACTAGCTACACTTAAAATGTAAATTTTAGTTGATTAAATCTTATGACTTGTATCCGTTCCTTCACCAGCACAGAAACTACAGAAAACGAACTGCAGAACTGACCTGCTCCAGGTGGTCCCACCAACACAGCAATGGCTTCGACCAACAGCACCAAGCCAATGGCACTGGAGAACTTCTCGGTTCCCACAATGGCCATCAACACTTCAAACTGTAAGGCTCCGACCATGCCATAAGAGATACCGAAGAAGATGCAGAACACCACGAGAGATGGATAGTCTTTGGACATGGAGCCGACAAGATCAGTGATGCCGTTGAAGAGCATAGCAAAACTAAAGAGGTAAACGACTCGTGGCCTCACCCACTTGAGTCCAGCGATGATGCCGCATGTGGGCCTGGCGAAGATGTCAATAAACCCCAGTATGGTCAGCAACAAGGCAGACTTGGTGTCCTCATTGCCCAGTTCCTTGGCATAGCTTACCACAAACACAGGAGGCACAAAAAGACCAAGCACCATAATGGCCGCGGCCACCGTGTAAATCACAAAGCCGCAATCTTTAAAGACGGTGAAGTCAAGAAGCTTGGCCTTTGGTTTGGGTTTCGTTTCCTTTTCTTCCACCTCGCTTGTTTTTTTTGGTGCTATCAAGGGCCTCATGAGGGCTCCACATGCACAGCAGTTCAGTAGTATCCCTCCAAGTATGAGGAAGCCTCCACGCCAACCATAATTGTATTGAAGAATCTGACCGAGAGGAGATAAACAGCACAGAGCCACGGGACTTCCAGCTGCAGCCAGGCCATTGGCCAAGGGTCTTTTCTCACTGAAATATCGGTTTAGCATGATGAGGGATGGCTGAAAGTTCAGAGCAAGACCCAAACCTGGAGTGCATCACATTTGAGAGGGTTAATAAGTTGAAATTAAGTACATCAGCATTTCATAAGCATTTCACAAAACCGTGCTCACCTGTTATGACTCCTGTGCAAAGATAGATGTGAATGATGCTGGTTGCAAAGGATGCCATGATCATACCCAGTGAGGCAAAAAGGCCCCCGACCATCATCACAGGGCGACATCCAAAACGGTTCACTAGGATGCTGCACAGAGGTCCTGCAACAAGAAAACCATCCAGGGATATTAAAAAATACAAGACCAGGAACAATATATATATATAGTTCTTACTGTTACAGCAATATAAAGTTCAATAAAGAAAAGAGTTTACAAACTGAATTTCCCCTTACAAAACATTCCACAGACTTCCCAATTTTTAAATAGTGCATTGTATTGTAAATATCCTACTAAAGCCACATAATATTTCTCATCCATCTCTGCCGCCAGTGGCCATCCATACCTGTGCCATAAAGCATTGCAAGAAGAATGGAGGAGATCCAGGCGGTGTCACTGTAGCCCACACCAAACTCCCGGATAAGCTCTTTGAAGAAGACACTGACCGCTTTGGGAAACGCGTAGGAGAAACCAGTTATGACGAAGCAGCCGAAGAGGACAGCCCAACCCCATCCTCCATCCGGTGCCTTGACCCCGCTGTTACCAGTGTCAACAACCGCTCCACCCATGATGCTAAGTACAGGTCAAGTCTCAGCTGCAACAAAAAGTGCATAAATGTTGCTTAATTCTACAGTACATTTTTTTACCTGATCCAGTCACTTTAAACATATAAATTGAATACAGCTTGCTTGTGAACCATTAATGCTCAACTGCCAAAAGCATGCCTCATTTAATGAATATCTCTGTACAGCAAGATCTGTTCAGTTTGCTTGGCACACTGGATTCACACACTTCCTCATTCATGTTTTTGGCAAAAGCTGCTCCCATTGTTTTGGGTACAACATTTTAAACACTCACCAGTATCACAGTGTCTCAATCCTGATCCTGGAACACCTGAACACAATAAATTTTTCCCCCATGTGTCCCTTACTTTACACTTGATGAGTTGAATTATGGGGGTTGTCCAAAGTAAAGTCTAAAATATGTAATGTTGGGGGTGCTCCAGGATCAGAATTAGCAAACACTTCTCTAACCTACTATGCCATGTGTGCCCTTTGAAATGTCTCTCAACAGTGAGAGCTGCCAGGCAGCTGTTGACAGCTAACGAACTTCCTAAAAGACGTTTGTCATTTTCTTTTCTCTTATTTCTTTACTTTCAGCAATGTAAAAATAAAACTGGCAACTTGATTTGAACAAATAGATGATGGGTCATTTTTTATATAATTAAAATATAATATGGAATTTAGCACAAGCATCTATAAAAAGCTATGACAGAATGGTATTCGTTCTATATTGACCTTCTTAAAAGGGCAAGACTGCTCCATGACTCATTAAACCAGGTGTCCAAAGTCCAGCCCTGAGAACTAGTCTATTTCAATTACATGTGGCCCGCACAAATCTTTTTAGGCCAGGTGTAACAGGCTGCCATTTCTGTTGCGTACAAGAAAAATTAAACATGCCAAAAGCAGAACAAGCGCTAGGCTACTCGTTTAAATTGTGATGCACAGATCATTTATTAGATTTGCCCAAAATACAGAACCGGTCTTGTTCACGTGACCACTAAACAGCGCAATGAGATCCAGTGAGAAGCAATGAGTTTGCCAAAGAGGTCTCTCCGATACGGACCACAAATGTCTTAGTTATTTAACAACACTGAAGCGGAAAACATGAAAAACATTGTCCGACAACAACCCAGTTAGAATATTTCTCAATCCATAAATCACCAACATTTACCATGGATTAACTGTAGTAACACAACCGTGGAAGAAATGTGGGCTATTGTAGATATGTATTAAAGGAGTAAGGAAATATAGGCCAAATTACAGACGTTTTTTGTAAGTTAGCAATTTGGTGCATTTGTACTTATATTACATCACATAAAGTCACTCTAGATATCATAGAAACAACATTGTTACTTTTTACCATGGTAGTGAAGTGCCAGGTGGCGTTTTACCTGTGGAACTGTGATACCGGAAGACCAATAGTTAATTTTAAAAAGAGCAGTTCTAACTCCATATTTAAATTTGTCCCTTTAAATAAATTAAATTTAAAATTGCATCCCAACTCAAGCTACTGCTACGGTAGCCACAATATCAAATCTGCCCCCTCTGAAAAAAAGAAAATTTGGACACCCCTGCATTAAACTAAAGAGACCGATTAATGAATGCTCAATAATACTTATTTAAAAGGATGAAACCTGTCCTCTGTAGATACAGCATTGCAATCAATATGTGAACCCTGAAAATAGTCACCTGAATGCCAAAAACAACTATATGGTATTGTATATTATATACACGTCAGTTAAACCACTTCAGAATTGCCATTAAAACAGCATTAGACAACTTAATGTAAGTGGTATGGTATAGGCTGTTTTTAAATGCATTAAAAAGTTGAACTTGCCAGTAAACAGAAAAAGGGCTGCGCAACTCATCACAGTAGAAATTAGTTGATCAAGAGCTATGATGTAGAAAAGCTGCATTAGGTAAAAGAAAGACATGCAACCAATGTACTGTTTGTGCAACCTACCTTGTCTAAGATCTCTGAAAACTGTTCTGAAGCTCCCACATATCTACCTCGCCTAGGGAACAACCCAGGGGTGGGGGATATAAGGGGAACACCTCTAGTGAAAAAAGCTCTGTACCCAACCAGAGCCATGATATCCATTCTAAATTAAGACCCTGACATTTCCCCATGTGTAACTGATTGCAATGACCAAAATCACCTCCCATGCAGTTAAGAGTAACTTGTGTTGTGTCTATTCTCATCGTACATAGATGTTTATGCAGAATGTGTAGTTGGGATTTAGGTTAAGGAGGAATTATGTAGGGTTAGGATTCATTTTAGAAAGGCCATTGAATTTGTTTGTCTGAAGCAGGGCACAGCTGGCACTGGCTCTTTGTTAATTATGAACGCTTGTCATGTCCATACTAATTAGTGATTTGACTGACTAGGCTGATTCTAATCTGTCAGTCACTATGCAATGACAAGATTATTTTGATTTACAAACATCTAATCAATGTATATCTAGACCTATGTGTGACACCTCTTATAATTAAAAGGGTGATTTCAGTTTTTATATTTATGAATGATTCTGGATATAGTGATATGGTTAGGTATTCTAATAAGGTAATCAGGTCTTTCCCTCTAAAAATAAAGGTTCTTAAATGTGTCTTTGGCGGAGTGTATGGTTCCATGAAGAACCTTTACTGACCAAAGAACCTTTCCATTGCACAAAAGGTTCTTTGTAGCGCCGAAAGGTTCTTTAGACTACAAAATGGTTCATTAAAAAACCTTTCACAAAACGGTTCTTCAATGGCATTGCTGTGAAAACCCCTTCTTGGTTCTTCCTGGCACATTTATTTTTAAGGGTTTATATTATATATGCCTTCATCGAGTGTGTCTCAGTCAGCTCCCTAGCTCATGAAACAGTATATCATGTACACGAATCCGGGCACTAGTAAGGACCCTGGCTCATTACACATTGGGAAATTGATGCTCCCTGATTTTTCTGTACATTGAGGGATTTTTCAGGGAGTGAACAGTTCAGTGTACTGAAAAGAGTTAGTGATTAGGACAGCCCATAATATAGCAGACTCCCTGATCAGTGCCCTGGCTGCATTTCATCTTTAGACATACACTTGTGAACTTCCCTAAGCATTTTCCTTGTTGCCATTCTGAAGTGCGTTCAACTTCATCAAGTGGGCGAGGGAAGTGTTTTTGGACAGACCCTTGACCCATCGATTTTGACCAAGGGAGCGAGTTTACTCAGTAACCGCGTCCCAATTCAGAGGCTGCATATTTCGAAGGATGCATTCAAAGGCCGATTGCGTCACAGTAGTGCAACAAAGGCTGTCCCAGTTCAATGGGTTCCTTTAAATGTGGCCACCCATTGCATCCTTCGTTTCCTGTGCAATTAAGGATACAGCAGATGGATCCTTCATGGCCTTGCCTACCCTAGAATTCATTGTGCACCAGGAATTTCTTTACACTTTTAAATGTAGCTTACTCAAATATCTAATGATATTATTATATATAAATAAAAAAGCCATTAAGCCTTTCAAAATTTTGTTGACTTATATTTTACTATAATGCAATTATATACAATACTCTATTATATACAGAAATGGAAAAAATGTTGACAGCTTGTGAACCCTGTTTTGTTTTCAGACAGTTGAATATAACTTTCAAAAAAGTCAAACGTTACTGCCACTCATCAATGGCAGCTGTCACAGTTAGGTGACAAGAATCCTCCGTATGCTAGACTGTCACATTTTATAATGCTCGGTCCGACCTTCCAAGCCTTCGAAGGATGCACCCTCTGAATTGGGACACAGTATTTAAACTTCAGGCCATTGGTATCGCCCAGTTGTGGGCACTCATGCAAAATATGCAATGACGTACAACCAAGTGAATGAGAGTTAGCAAGGGTAAGGGCATAAAAATAGGGACTTAAACGCAGCCCCTGACAACTGAACTAGAGAGGTGATTGAGACGCACCCATCCTCTGACCTTGCTCCCCCTACAATACTCCACATAGGTCATTGGTTATATCATGAACTTAGTAGATGCCCCAAGACCTGAAATGACAGATAAGGAAATTAAGGTTTGAATCCCCCTCAAAGGAAATATAACATGTAACGTTTAATAGTAACAGCATCTATTTTTTCCACACACACACACACACACACAAAAAATGTTATTGCTTTAGGCGGTAACCATGGCAACGGCAGGCTGCTCGAGCACTTTGGTTATTTTCAGGATGGGAAACATAGATACAGTCATTATTTGGTAGTTCATTATAGATTTAGGTATATGCATAATTATCAGGTTAGCTAACATCGATTCTCCAGGAAGTCGAACACTGAATAATTCTCCATGATCTAATATGTGATTCTTTGTCTAAATATTTGTATGAAGAGCATCTAATGCGCCACGACTCTGGTCTACGTGCTAAACGTGACTTCTATACTCTCTCTCCTCCACCGATAAGCGCTGACACCGAACTAAAGCCACATATAGGTGTATACCATCATTAAGTATAAATATTCTCATCTCACGTAAACAATTAGTAGCACCATTGCAACCACACAACTACTCGAAGATTACACGGCATTAGCCTATTAATATCAGACTGTTCACGTATGACAATTGTATCGGTATGTGGATTATTCACGACATGTTTAGGAATGTTATTAGAAATGTTTATATCCTATAACACGATGTAGCCAATATTTTCAACGATAAATGGACACACTTTATGTTTCTGTTCCAAAACCTGTTACTTTAGTTGTCATCAGTCAATCAATCTCCATGGCAGCCCACCGGCATTCAGCATCCCCCCACTGCCCGACGCACGCGCAAAATCACCCAATCATTATCTCATAACACATGTTGACATATTTAAAACCGTCAGTCCTCATATACATACCTTAACGATACTCTGTGATTAAGGTTATTCTCTGATGATGCCCCCCGGTACTATGACCACCACGTTCGCACTGCACGCATCTTTAGAAGAAGCCCTTCAATGAGATCTCATCTGACTGTAGTGCTGATCTGACTGTAGCCTGTTCTGTCACCAGTGAATCACTTGAGTCACGCTGACGTGCAGCCAATGATGAAGCTGTGTGTGAGGGCACTACGTGCGTTTCCCCACTCCTCTCCCTTTCTCTCTCATCCCTATTCAAACCATGTGCTTAGGGGATTTAAAGGGGATTTACGAACCTTACCTCGGTATATGAAGCATCGGATTTGTTCCTCGTTATTATGTTATCTGGGTGCTGAAGAAAAAAAATATTATTTGGCAGTTTTCCCCTCATACATAACCGTGACGCAGTAAAATTGAAGAGTTGCAAAACAGGGTGATGCCACTTCCTTGCAATTCAGCAATCTGTCATCACCGACATAAAACACCTCTTTTAATATAAAGTTTACAGTACTATAGACAGCGTTTGGTTTTGTAAAGAGCATAAAACAGACGCACATACTTAGGCTATTATAAAAATAGAGAGGATGAACATTTGTTTTCCTTAGGAAGTGGTAGCATCCATCTAAAGTTAAATAATAACTTACATGCTTCATTCTTATAAATAAATGGGAGAAATTCCTTTTGGGGGGAAAAAGAAAACCCCAGCGTGTTATGTTTTGAAGCATGGCAGTTGGTTTGAGCTGGTCCTTAGTTGATCCTAAGTTAGAGCTAGTTTATTAGGACTAACTTAAACCAGCTAATGACGAGCTAAGGATAAGCTTAAACCAGCTGTCATGCTTCACATACCTAAAAGAATATGCTTTTTTGTTTTTTTTCAACAGGAAAGGTATCATTTATACACTAGAACAGATACAAATTAGAACGTGACAGCAGGCAGGTAGAAACCACGTGAATCCGGTGTCTAGTTTCATTCTGCGTCAGATGCCTTTGTACACTTTTTGTAAGCCACAGGAGAAGTTGTGTCACACACAGCCAGGTTTGGAAAAATACTAACCATTGTAGATGCAGAACTGTCTGAACATGTCAGGTTATATATCTGGCTGGGTAAGTTACACAACGTGGATGACAGATGTGTCATAGTTTGGGTAAAACTTACACTACCAAAAATACTATTTTGATACCAAATAATTAACAAATAACTTTCCATTACTTATGGCTTCTTATTTATTAATATTTCTTTCCAAACAAATATCGGAAACATTTTATAACTTTACAATAAACGTGATGCTTTTATAGCGGGAATCAAAAGTCATTCCAGAAATAGAGCATAATGAGAAGTGAACACACAATTTCCTTCTTTCAAAGTAAGCAAATGATGCACGGTTGTAAAAATGACGCTCCAAACTCCTGCGCGGATGTAGACTTTGGTTCACCCCAGAGCCATGGCTCTGGTTCACCCCAGCAGGCGGATGTTACTGCAGACGCGTTGTGTTTGTTTCTATGGAAACTTAGTTGTGGTGGTGGCGGGCTGGCGGCGAGTTAGAAGAACGTATGCTATTACTACCTAGCTGGTTAGCTAAGCTGACCTTTCACGTTCAGTGCAAGTATTTTAGACGTATTCATCAGCTTCCTTCCAGAGAATTTGTTTATTTGGACTTGTACGCAGTTCCGGTCACTTTTATTTATGACACAACATGACATAAAATATTATTCGCTGTGCTACGCAAGCTAACCGGAGAAAATGCCACTTCATTCATTCTTGGGCTGACATGAAGGTAAAGCAAATAACAGTTAATTATTTTAATTTAGTGAAATAGTTCAAATTCTGTTTAACGTTAAATCGTATAAAATACTGTCTTCATGGATTTCTGCTTGTTTTGTTTTCATATGAGCTATCTCTAAAAACTGACAGTTCAATGTTTTCCCTATTAGAATTTGTTATTCTCGTAGCTGCACGTGTACTAATTTTGCGTAATTTGCCTGATTCTTTTCAGATCACAATGGAACCATCAGATACCTAATTAATGACTGCTAGAGATAAAATCTTTACACATAAATTACACACACACGTCTGATACACTATATTTGTGGGGACTCACCCTATCCCTAAACCTACCCATCACACAAAACATTCTACATTGTTAGATTTTCAAAAAAAAACTCATTCTGTTTGTTTCCTCATGGGGATATCAATTCCCCATGAGTCTGTGTGCATTCAGGAGGTCCCGACCAGGATAGAAAAACATGTATACACACACACACACACACACATATATATATATATATATATATATATACACCGATCAGGCATAACAGGTGACGTGAATAACACTTATTATCTCTTCATCACGGCACCTTAGTGTGTGGGATATATTAGGCAGCAAGTGAACATTTTGTCCTCAAAGTTGTTGTCCTAGAAGCTGGAAAAATGGGCAAGTCTAAGGATTTGAGAGAGTTTGACAAGGACCAAATTGTGATTGCTAGACTGGGTCAGAGTATCTCCAAAACTGCAGCTCTCGTGGGATGTCCCTGGTCTGCAGTGGTCAATATCTATCAAAAGTGGTCCAAGGAAGGAACAGTCGTGAACTGACGACAGGTTCATAATCGGCCAAGGCTCATTGTTGCACGTAGGGAGCGAAGGCTGGCCCGTGGGGTCTGATCCATCAAACAGACAAGCTACTGTAGCTCAGAGTGCTCAAGAAGTTAATGCTGGTTCTGATAGAAAGGTGTCAGTTAGGCCTGTCGCAATAATCAATATATCGATATATCGCACAATATATGTACATGACCTCAATCATTTTTTATGCAAATATAATTTTTTTGCAATATATCGCCCATTATGTTTCCATGATAATGAATGTCGCCAACATTTTACTCGATTGTGCTGTCATCTTGTATGTTTTCCGTGACTGAGGCGAAAGTGGTTCTCGGGCAGTTCCTTCATACACAGAGCGGTTATTGACAGGTGAAAAAAGGCGCCATTTGAGGAGTTATAGTAGAAGCATTGTAGTGTTTTTCTGACAACTACTGACAGTTTGGAAGAATAAACACAAATGGACTCGAGCCGCAATCCCCTGTTCCGGTGCACATATAAATGTCAACCCAGAATGATGAGTGTTAAAGCCGTTTCACAAGGGAAAATGTTTATTTACTATTTATTCCTTTATTTTTTTTTAGAACTATATTTTTTGAGGCAGTGTGATGCTTTAGGCAATGTACTGCTGGGAAAACTTGGGTCCTGCCATTCATGTGGATGTCACTGGTGACATGTAACACCTATCTCAGCATTGTTGCAGACCATGTACACCCTTTCATGGAAACTGTATTGGTGGCTGTGGCCTTTTCAGCAGGACAATGCACCCTACCACAAAGCAAAAAAAGTTCAGCAATGGTTTGAGGAACACAACAACTATTTTGTGTTGACTTGGCCTCCAATATTCCCACCTCTCAATTTAAAGGATCTTGCAAGGATTCGCTGCTAACATCTTTGTGCCAGAGACCACAGCACACCTTCAGGGTTCCAGTGGAGTTCAAGGGTCAGGGCTGTTTTGGCAGCAAAAGAGGGACCAACACAATATTCATTTATATTTAACCAGTTTATGGCTTTACATGATGTGTGGGGTTTAATTTAGCATGTTTATTTCAAAATATCCTTTTGATGGGAACTTTGTAATTAATTACTTCTTGTATCTACAGATTTGCCTAACAGGATGTCAAGTCTTGCCGTTTCCTGTTGTTCAACATCTGCTTCGTAACAATGCAGGAAGCTGTTGACCTGGAGGCCCAGCTGGTTTGTAAAGAAAGAGAATGGAAAGAACTTCAGGCTTTGCGGATCCGACAACTGGAGACTGCTCTAAATGAAGCCACATCAGAACTGTCCACCCAGAGAGAGCGTTTCTTCCGCTTGCGTGATGACTTCAAGTATAATCTATGTGTGTTGGAGGAGAGGGACAAAGAGCTGGAACGTTATGATGCCTTGGCAGCCCGTGCTCAGACAGAGGACAGTGTCAGGCGGGAAGAGGTCAGTGAGCTGAGGATTGAGATCGCAAAACTTCAGGATGCCCTGGAGGAGCAGCGGAGGCTGAAGGAGGACATAGAAGTGCAATATCAAAAGAGGGGAGTCGAGCATAGAGTCAAATTGGAAAAAGTCCAGAAGTATGACCTTCTTTCTTAGTCTCATCCATGTTTGGTCATTCTAAATTGATTTCTAAATTGAATAATTGTTTTTTTTGTGTAATATTGATGACATTTGTTCTTGCTTTTTAGCATCATGGAAAGTGAGATTCAAAACCTCAGGGAGGAGAATGAAACATTGAGACGGGATCTCCAGCGGCGAATCAGAGAATCTGATGGGGAGCTTGCACTGCAGAAACAGGTATGGCTGTCACCCTCAAGATATTAGACACAATCTTGCTGTTGACATCCATACCTGTTTGTACATTTGTTGTGTTAAAAAAAGTTTACATATATTTAACTTGACACGGCACAGTACTTATGAAAGAAGACAAACAGTGCAAGATGCAATGTAATGGCCAAACACATAATTACATGTCTGCACATAAATGGCTGTAACATGCTAAAACCGACTGCCACAAAAAACCCAGTGACCTCACTAATTGACTGGCCATCTATTGTGACCCACCCCTAAATATAAGTTACAAAATCTAAATCTGAAACATCTTTCATATTTACAGTTATTGTGCTATTTTTGTTTTGGTCTAAAAATGAATCCACAAAGTGTATTTCCTGGGATTAATGCCAGAACATTGTTATTTAAAGAAAAAACAACTGACATAAAAGGATTCCAGCTGGTAGGAGTTCTTAGTCGTAGAGCTATGTCAACTAATCACTAAAGCAATCCTCACCTCACTCTGTTAAGTAAACTGATAAGGCCATGAAGGATCACAGATAGTGTTGGTGAACCAAAGCTATTTATGCTGTAGTGTATTCAGGTCAGCTCCAAAATAGGTTATTGTTTAGTGTTGTTGTCACTTGACTTTTGACATTTGAGTATATAAGCACAGGCATATAAGCGTTTCATAGAACTCTTTATGACTGCATTATTGGCTAAAAGTGTAATTTATAAACAGTGAGTGTTGTAAATTGCAATCCACAACAGGAAATGATGACAGATTTTGACAGTGAAATGAGGAAACGGGAGCATGAATTCCATCTGAAGCTGGACGAAATGACCAGTGTGGTTCTCTCTCATGAGCTCAAAGTAAGATCCACATCCCATCAAACCTCTTATAAACTTTATGTTAGAGGTCAGGGCCATTTTAGTCTTGCGTAGCCAGACCTTTAGACTGACAGCAGAATGTCTGGTCTCCATAGCACCTTCCATTGGCCAAGGACCATCAATCAATCATAGTTGTCACCGTTTTGTCCCGGGTCATGTTTTGGGGTGTGATAATGTAATGTTAATGTCCCTACGATAAAAGACCGGTGTGAAACGTATTTTAAAAAGTATATTCCGCGAACATTACATGCTTCACATACTTTTGAAAATCCAGCATTTAGTTGATCCTGATAAGTGCTTGTTGTCACATCTGCGTTTTTCTTCCATGCGGGGTTTGGTTTTACAGCATCTTTGTTTCCAGGCAGACCATTAAAGAACGCAACACACATGTCTCCCGGAAATCCTGTAGAATTCAACCAATCAGATGAACAATCATAAGTGTGCCATATGCCTCAGACGTTCAGCCAGCGGTCCATGGGCATGACATCTGAGACTAGGGCAGTTTAGACCAGTGGTTATCAACCTTTTTGACTCCAAATTTGTACCTCCTGTACGTCTGTAGTAATAATAAAAAAAGACACTTTATGTTTTGTGTTTTTAGCATTCTAATAAAGATTTTGTTAATATAACTAAATTTAAATAGTTTTAAAGACACATCTGGATCCCGTGAAAGTTTGCTAAGGGCCTCTGAGTGGACCCCAGACCCCTGGGAGAGAACCACTGCTATAGACACTACATGGCCAAAAGTATGTGGGTGAATTGAAACGTCCACATGAATGATGAATTGGAATGCAGACGTGTGTTAGTGCACACTCCCCAAATGTCAGCAGCTAAATTCATACTCATATCTCACGGTTGTCTAAACTGAGTTTAGCTCCAACTTGCTTAAACACACCTGCCTGGAAGTTTCTAGTATGCCTAGTAAGACCTTGATTAGCTGGTTCAGGAGTTTTTAATTGGGGTTGGAGCTGAATTCTGCAGGACAGTGGCCCTCCAGGAGCACATTGGACAGCCCTGACGTATCTGAATGGGAGCACATTCCCACAGCCAGGTTTCAACTTTTTTTTTGAAAGCCTTCCTATAATAGTGGAAGCTGTTAGTGAGCACGTTGACACTCCAGGAGCAGGATTGGACACCCTTCAGTATAGTATATCTTAGTCTTATATAGTTGAAAGTAGTATATCATAGTCTTAGTAATATATTGCATTGGTAGTTTGAGTTTAATTATAATATTAATTGTCCAGGAAAAGCTATTGAGCAAAGAGCTTGAGGTCAATGCCAAAGCTCACAGCCAGGCCACAGAGGCCCTCCAGGCCTCTGAAGAACTTTACCATCTGGCTCAAAAAGAGATTCAACACAGAGACTGGGACCTAAAGAACACCACTGCAATGAAAGACTCCAGGTAAACTGACACATGCATTCTAAAGTTTTCTGTTTCGATTTTTGAATGTAATAAGATTACATGATTACTGTTTTACAGGATAAAAGAGCTTGAGGCCAGACTAAAACAAATGGAGAACAATTATGAAAAAGAGCAAGAAGCCTACAACAGGAAGTAAGTATTACGTCTAGAATTTGAGATGCCCTTTCATAAAATAAATACAGTTATTAAACACACAGTAAAAGCAAGTGATGAGCATTTTTAGATCCTAATGACAAATAAAGAAAACTGTTGAGCTTATTCTGGATAGGCCATCATGTCTTGCTCTGATATTTTGAAATTTAATATATGCAGGCATGCAGAGCTGGAACGAAGGTCTCGGGAGAGAGAAGATGCGCTGGGTCTCGTGACAGAGGCTCATGCCAGGGAGCTCGAAGAGGATAGGGGGAAAATCTCAGAATTGCAAACTCAACTGGGCAGGATGATCCTGGAGCAGGAAAGGAAAGAAAAGAGCCATACAGATGACCTCCAACACAGAGAGCAGCAGATACAAGAGTAAGACATGTCAGATGTTCCGTGGTTAATTATTACTTGCCAAGCTGTGGTTTGGAGTGCGTATTATCTCATAAAAATTTAAAATTTTCATGAAATGTCAAATGCTCCATCTATATATGGAATAGCTGTAGCTCCTGCTGATGACTAAATTTGTGTAAATACATTGAGAGGAAATGTGTGGGTGTCTCTGAGAATGGCATTCTGAGCACTAGGATTATATAACATGTTTAAAATTCAAGGCCTCACAAGTGCTGCTAATTTTTCTGTGCTTATAATTGAATATTCATAAGTTATATATTTGAAATGCACAAATTGACTGACAACGTGGCTGCTGTTGGACCTATCTATAATCAATCGAGAGCCTCAACTTGTGTTTGGTACCACAGTTGTAACCAAATCCAACTTGGATTTTAATCTCTTATTTGATACCGAAGGCTCAGAGTGCAGCTGGAAACAACTCGATCTGGCTGGGATACTTACATCACTCAGGTCTCCAAAGAAAATGTTGCCAAGGATACAGAGCTGCTTTCTGCAGGGGATAGAGAGGCCAAAGTGAGAGCAGAGCTGGAAAGGTGTAAAGAGGATATAGAGCGGTGAGGGTGTCACAAGACGAATAATTCCATACCTTTTACACCACATTAAATTAAACTGAATTATACTGTAAGAAATAAAAGTGTGAGTAGGCATGCACCAATAATACAGTTTTGGCCTATAAAATATTTTATTATATTTTATGTTATGGTCAATAACCAATAAATTACAGATATTAAAAATCTATACTATTTTGTCTTAAAAAATTAAAAATAAAAAACAAAAATAAAATCAGTCATTTTTTGACTGAAATAAAATGTATGCATCACAATTATAATGTACACATCTACATGTAAAAATAAGGGAAATGAGCATGCACAATTAAATATCCAATATCAGCCGATACCAATGAATAATAATAAAAAACTTTTCTGTCAGGTATAAGCAGCAGGTGTCTAGTGGTCTGCAGAGGGAGCAGGCGCTAGAGCAGAAGAGAGTTCAGCTGGAGCTGGACTGGGAGCGGCGCTGTGAGGAGGTGCGTTCTGAGCACTACCTGAGGAGCGAGGTGCTCATCCAAAGCCTTACTCAGGCCAGGGATCAGGTGAGCTGATGCAGACGCCATCAAATATAAAAGTAAAGTAAAATAATTAAAAAATATTTAATGAATAAAGAAATATAAATGTAATCTGTAGTTCAGGTCTAGCAAAAAAAAATATTTTTATATGTTAGTGTTTCCCACAAGCTTCTGGACTTGATCTTGGTCAAAAGGTTATTCTGTGTAAGGAAGTAATGTTTTATGTTTGGGTATCTGCCCTAAGAAAAATGCTGAGTTGATAGAGAAGGAACGAGAGTTGCAGGAGACGGTGGCATTGCTGAAAAGTGTCACTGTAGAGCGAGATCAGGCACTGCATGGAACCAAACCAGCACTAACTGGAATTCAGGTTAGACCACACGCAGCTTACTCTGTTACACCAATCAGACTGATATTTAATACTGCAAAGGAACCGTTACCATTTAGAATCTGCTTTAGCTTTGGGGTGATGTGATGACAGCTAAAGATCTGGTGGGTATCCTGTCCAACACTTCTCTGGGTTTCATGCCAAAGTGTCTGAGGAGGAGTCACACAGCATATGAAGCAAGTCATCTGACCCTGAGTTGTCCCTGAAAAAATGTCTCTGTCTAGTTGCTTAGAAAAGATAGCTTAAATTACTATTTAAAGGGGTGGTCGATTATGATTTCACTTTTTTAACGTTAGTTAGTGTGTATTGTTGCTAAAGTTTTTGAGCATGAACGACATCTGCATATTTACGACACTCAAAGTTCAAAGCAAAGGGAGATGTTTCCTTTTAAAGAAATAGCTTTTTAAGGACTACAACAAACGGCTGGTAACATGAGCTCTTGAAGCTCCGCCCTCTTTTTAAAAGGGGGGCCAGAAGCAGCAGCTCATTTGCATTTAAAGGGACACACAAAAACGCTTTTGCTCACCCTCAAGAAGTGACCATTTTGAGCTAAAACTCAAAAGCTTTTTTAGCATTTTTAAAGCATTTTTTTTTTTTTTTAAATCTAAGACCTATCCTGCCTTTTGCCTTTTATTAAATAGAGATATGGATGGTATCTAATAAGTGCAATTCTATTACAGCTATTATGAAGTGATATATCATATTTAGCTGAGAATGGTGAAATTAGTTCTCTCGTTGTTCATATCTGCCTTGTCAGCTGTTTAATAGGTCATTTATCAAGAAACATTTAAGAGACTTTAAATAGCAAGTCAGCAAAAGATGCTTGGCCACTAACACAATGTTACTTTGAAAGTTCACAATCTCCCTGGACATGTCTTTCCATGGGAAAGGAAAGGTTATATCCCATAACACCACGTATCCATATATTCAACACGGCATAACTAGTCTTATGTGTCAGCACTTTAAATTGCCAGCTAGCTTTTTTTCCCGTTGACCAAAGTCTAACCGTAAAATAATACATGTTTTTTTTAGTACACATATTATTATGTTTGTGGTGTGTGTTCAGTCCTGTAATAACTTGTTGACTGATTGAAAAATCAGATCTTTAAAATTGTCAACATGCACAATCTCTTGCCTCCACCTAGTGGTAGCTAATTGGCTTATACCATCATCTGATTGTTTCACTACTGCTCCTCTCTGTCTTGCATGACATAAAACAACATGAACTTTTCCAACAGGCATCTGCAGTAGACCACAGCAGTTTCCCATCAGAAGAGATCAGGAGACTTCAGAAGCAGAACAGCAGTCTTAGAGCAGTGGTGACTGAAATGAGGAAAGAGATGGAAAACATGAGCAAGCAGATGCCTGTAGCTCAGAGCCATAACCAGACCACAAATCCAGAGCTCAGCACTGCAGGTACGAGTGGTCACCAGAACAAAAATAAGGAAATAACAAATAAATAAAATAAAACATTTCCCCCACTTTCAGAAATGTCTAAATTTGTTGGGGGATAATGATTAGGAAATTAAAATAATATTTTGGGTTAAATACATCAGAAAATAAGTTAGATTTCCCTCAAAATCTCAGCTGTTCTAGCATCCATCCACCTTCACAAACTCCACCTTCATCTTAGATACCATGCCCTATGTAATCATATCCTATATTTAGTCACTGCGGGGTTATATCAGAGCTCAAATAGCAAGCCAAATAAGTTATAACCTAATATAAAAAGATAATATGGGCAAACAAACTGGTTAAAAATCACAATATCCTACCATCCTACCAAGTGCTTAAATTGTATTACTTGTATTTCTGTTTGGACCCCAATGATTTGGTTTCAGGGACTACAGACTACAGTCAAGCTTTGGAGAAAGAGATCCAGAAGCTTAAGGCCAAATGTCGTGATCTTGAGGAGCGGCTGGAGGAGTCTTCCAAGACAGTCAATACTGCCAACAGTCCTTCCCTTGCATTCCCTGTTTCCCCTGACAATGCTTACCTTCAAAACCACATTAGATCACTTAATGAGACCATAGGTAATTTAAAAATATGAGCTCAAATCTTCATCAAACATGATCTGTTATGTGTAATACTGTGGTTTGATGATTTTGATTTGTGTCTTTTGGAGCACAAGAGTTCAAGATGGACTGAGATATTGGTAGGAGCACAGTGTTTTAAAGAAGAGTGTTTGTTTGCAGGTGGGCTACGAGTGGAGAAAGTAGCCAGTGCCGCTGCTTTAAAAAAACAGGAAGTGAGACTGGCTCACTTGGAGTCTACTGTGGAACAGCTTACCCAGCAGGTATTGATTTGTCCTTTTTTCTTATCCCAAGCATCTTGGAATTAGAGGGCTATAATATTATGTAATATCTTGTTTAGATGTGAACACTTTTACCAGTTAATCCAGTGCTTAGATTTAGTGTTATGCATGATGCTTTTTGTGTGTTCTTCAGTGGCATTTCATGATCAGTTAAGCAGTGTTGGTTATTTTGAATATATATTGTATATATGATTATATTTCTATTTCATTCAGTGTCACTCAAAACACGTGGAGAACGAGAGCTTGCGTCTAGAGCTGACCAATCACAAGAGGGCAGCAGCAGCTGAAGAAGGGAGGCTTAAGCAAAGAGTGGCAGCTACTGAGCTGGAGTTGAATGAAGTGAGACGTGAAGCAGAAGAGTACCAAAAGGGCAGTTTGCTCCACAACCTGGAGTCTGTTTCCCTTGGCAACCAGGCACGTTTTAACTATATAGAATTTAAATTTAAATAATACTTTGTAATAAATGCAAATAAAGACTTTTTTTATGCCTTAAAGAACCAAAATGATTTATATATTTTCCTAATTACAAAATCTTTATTTAACTACAATATATCTGTGGCCAGGTGTCAGCACTGAAGGTTGACCTTGCAAGCAGAAGAGAGCCCATTGTCCTAAATCAGGTACTAAATGCACTTCATGCATATTATATTGTCAGTATATATTACTGGCATGAATTGTCTCTTATCAGAAGTATTCTGTATGGTTACCTAAACAAGAATGTTTGTCTGGTATTTAAGAGTGAGATGGTAAAGCAGCTTCAGGAGGAGAACTTGTCTCTGAGACATCAGCTGCTGCAGAGTTCAGCCAGAGGGGGCGTCATGGGTGATGTTGCTCTGCTTCAGTCGAAGCTTAAACAGGCTGCACGCTTGATCTCCGGCCTCAGTCAAGACAAACGGCAACTCATTGAAATGGGCAACAGGCTCCGGGCTCAGCTGATAGAAGCAGGACTGGAGGGTTGGTATTGGTTTCATTATTATTCTCTCCTAGAATGAATTCAAATGTTTTAATTTATGTAACGAATTACATCTGGGTCAAAAGAGATATAAAGAACCCTCATCTGTTATTTTGTGAAAGTGCACATCGGGTTAATTCCCATACTTCACCTCTCATTGTTAAGCCTGGTGCCCCATCACAATGGGTTGATCCATGTTTGTACCAAGAGTTTAAAGAAGCCTTAGTTTGATTCTCAATAGAGAGCCCAATGCTTATTTGTCCCGGAAATTCTCCATGTTTTGTGAGTTTTGCCTTGCTTCAAAATGGTTAATGTTATACAGCTTAGTGAGAAGTCATTTCCTGGCAAATATAAACAATAAAATACATTTTTTACTTCCTATATTCCCAGTTTGATATGTCCTGTGCATTTACAGCCAGACTTAACATTTTAGTTATTAAAATTGGCTAAAACAGGGATGAAAATGATCATGTTATGTAAAATTCAACATTTTTCATTCAAAATGTGTCCTTTAAAGCCTTCTCATGTGGTTATAGATATTTCTTTTTTTTCTTAGTTCCACGACACTCAAAGATCATTCTCAATACAAATGATCCAGAGCACAGCTTGGAAAAAGACCCCTCTCAACCCGAGCATGGGGTGCAGCCAAAGAGCCGCTTATCTGCCCTGGAACAGCTACAGTACCAGTTAACAACTCAGGTGACTTAGGCAGGAGAGGGACTTTAATCTAAGCATGTTCACTGTATTGATATAGAGAATATATTTCATCATATTAATCAGTTTGGCCTGTGCAAATGTACTGAGCTGAAGATTTAGACACAGCTTTTATGCAATGTTATTCTAAGTCAAGGCCATTGGAGCATGGCAAAGGTCAGCGATCACTCCATTGTCAGATGCATGAAGATACATGGTTGAGCATGATCACACAAGAATGAAATTGAAATATAGTTGTTTTGAATCTTATTTTAGGAGCTACAATATGCACAGAGCAATCAGAGTAAGAAAACTGCAATTATTGTCCGTCCCCAATTCTCTGAGACTGAGAGTTCAGATAAACACAGAAACACCAACCCATGGGAGCCAACGGTCCAGGTACTATCTATGACTTCACCACCCCATAAATATATTTTACACATTCAAAAGTTTAGTGTATGTGCATTTCAGAAATGTTTTTTTTTTTTCAGCAAGGATGCATTAAATTGATTAAAAGTGAATTTTATAATGTTGTTTCCAATTCAAATAAAAATATTTCTATCCATCAAAGAATCCTGAATTTTTTTTTATCTCAGTTTCCTCCAAAATATTAAGCATCAATACTGTTTTCAATATTGATAAGTACTTCTTGAGCACCAAATCAGCATATTAGAATGATTTCTGAAGGATTAAGTGACACTAAAAACTGGAGTGATGGATGCTGAAAATTCAGATTTCATGAATAAATTACATTTTAAATGAGAAAATAATTACTTTAAATTGTTACCGTATTTCATTATATTACTGTTTTTGCTGCATTTTTTGATAAAATATTTGCAGCCTTGGTGAGCATAAACGTAAAAAATCTTAACCTCAATCCTTTAATGGTAATCTATGTAATTTTATTTGGCGTAAACAAGATTGTTAGTTTCTGTTTTAAATATTTTTCTCTGTTTCTTCCTCAAGTCTGTGGGTAGTAAAGAAAACACTCCACCGCAGCGCAACCAATCAGAAGCTCCGGTACGTCTGCCTGGGCCATCCCGCATTCTGCTGTCATCTACGGGCACCGATGAGTCCCTAAAGGATGTGTGGCAGATGTTGGATCAAGGTTTGAGTTCCTCTGTGTTTTCTCCAAGTGACAGTGAGGACAAAGGTGAGCACAAAAGTCATAAATGTGCCACTTCAATCTTCAGACCATTTATGTTCAAACATTTGTATTATCTTGATAACGTAATAGGAAGTTTAAGTACAAGTCAGTAAGCTAAAACATTATTAGGCAACTTAATTTGTAGTTCTCCTCTCGTAACTAACTTAATTTATTGACTGTTTAGCCATGTTGAATGAGTTAATAACTGCACGCGTTTCTCTGTGTGTGAAATTTCATCACTTGATTTGTCAAGGCTAAGGATAAGAATTGCTTTGTGAATCATGACAGAGCTGCATGATTGGATTCAAGACCAAATGAAAGTTGCCAAATCTATGGACAGAATGTTGATAAGACCAGCAGTAACTTTCTTTAAACTGTGGCTCTTTAAAGGCGGTCACATTATGATGGTACATCAGTTTCATCAGACAGTTTCAAAAACCATTTAGATTGGCAAAATGTCTTCAATAAATTTACTACAAAGTCCAGTTGCTTTGAATAAAAATAAACCAGACATGATTTTCACCACTATGCACCTTGCACTGACATTTGCATCATTAGAAAACCTTGGCACTGAAACAGGTACTTGCAATGCTGACTGATGCATTGACACACTATCTGAAGCCATGAGCCCAGGCAAGAGGTTCAGTATTAGCGTTGCTTCATAGTACATCATTTAGTCCAAATATCAAATGATATTTACTTAGAGAGCATTTCAGCATCAATCACACGCACAAGTGAAGAATTTTAATATTGCTCTGTCAAAAAGATACAGAAAAGTACAGATGCTATCTGAATACAAGTGCCATTGACCACTTTTTGGGTCAGTGACAAATAAAGATATCTGAGAAATCTAAAGCTTTGTTTAATGTATCTTTGTATTTGTCTTGGTGTCACATGGTTTTGGAAAAAAAAAAAAGTGGTTTAATCAAGTAAAATGTACAAAAGATGTTTTCAAATATTCAAATATTGTAAGAAGTTTAGCCTTTTAATTTCATTTTTTACAATCGTAAACACCAGTTTTTAATACCATATTTTTGATACCAAAAATATAAAAATAACTTAAAGCCACAATATGTAATTTTTTGCCGCTAGAGGTCGCTTATTCAAAACAAAGGCGTAGTGTAGCTTGATGACGCCTTGATTTTGCTGAGGTTTTACTATGCCGTGGACAACCGTTTCTTATGCAAGTTAGATCGATATTAGGCATGGTAAAACATGGAACTCGTGATAAATCAAGAAAAAGAGATTTAAACAATAAGACTAACTGTGTTGAGCTGTATAACAATGATTACTTTTCTGTCAATGAATGTATACAAACAGTTGCGGAAATCGAGGGTAACTCGGGTATGATGTCATTGATAGGCGATGCATGGACAAGGCCCATGTCCTGGTTAAAATTTCTCTGGATTTAAACATTGTTGGAAACAATTAGGATAATATAAGTACACAAGTCAACAAAATATATAACATTGTTCTAATGGTTTTTGGATATTTTAATCCAAAAATCTTACATATTGTGCTTTCAATTCAGAAAAAAATTGAAAATGTTTATTATTTAAAAGGTGTATTCATATTCATTTTATTTATGTATAATTCATTTTATAATACATATGTATATTTTTTAATAATTGTATAGATCCAGAAAAAATTGTTATTAGCTATGTTTCCATTCACATTTTGGGTTATTGCATAAAAAACACTTGATGAAAATGCCAAGATGTGGATACATTTTACAAATATGCATAAAAAATGTAGGCACTAAAAAAAAATTCCCAATAGACATGCATAAACTACAATGGAAA
The DNA here is from genome assembly GCA_023029165.1 of Gobiocypris rarus. Taxonomy (NCBI): domain Eukaryota; kingdom Metazoa; phylum Chordata; class Actinopteri; order Cypriniformes; family Gobionidae; genus Gobiocypris; species Gobiocypris rarus. The sequence continues at coordinate 25,854,467 of CM040920.1, forward strand.
CACATTTACTGAATAAAATCCCTTACAAAAAAACTTACGTGACTTTGCCACAACAGAGGATGTGATTGGAAAACGACTAACCAGAGGTCATTCTGAAATGACTGAGCTAAAGTCTGTTATCAGAAGGGTTGGGTATAGAAGCCTCCCAGAACTGTCTTAAACGATTGCATTCCCAAACAGCAGTTACTTGAACACAAATTTCATGTTTAATGCATTTATTCAAGTTTTACGCATACGGTAAATTCAAAACTTTGGATGAAAACAGCCACTGGCCCATTTTGCACAATATCTTTTTCTTTAAGCACTCTTCGCTCAAATGCTTTACTGAAGTCACAATAGTGATGCTTCGTGGCTACAGGGATAAAACCAGTAACTTTCTGATCACCAGTACTGACTTTCAGTCACTATTCTACAGGAATTTAAACTCTTGTCTTATTGTGCTTTCAGGTAAAGTGGTTACGGCAAACAGAGGACACCCAGATATTAATCCACCTCCTAATCCACTGGTGAGCGTGGAGGGCACCAAAGCATCACTCCAGGAAAAGAAGAAACAAAGTCGTACAACATTTGGACCTGCTAAAAAGACACGTCCTGCTGGAAATCAGGGCAAGATACGAAATTACAACAACAAAGACTGAAAAAGGCATGATCATTTTGGGCGACTATCCTATTTGAAGATCTGCTTTTTTATTTGTTTATTTTTGCATCATGCATGCTTTTTTTTGTAACCTTTGTAAATGTTTTAATAAATAAAATAAAATATCCGAACCCTGGAATATGTGAAAATAAAGTATGGATTTTTTTTTCTTTCTAAAATACAAAAATATAAATTTCCGAAAGTGTATAAAACTTTATCATACAAGCAGAGTTTGTGGCAAACGTTTAGTGATTGTCAAACACGACGTCAATGCACACATTTTCAATATGTCTTTACCATAAGTGAGTCTCATTTGAACTTCACTAAAAGAATGCCACTCAAACCAGCAACAAATCATCTAAATCAGACTGTACTTTGCTGTTTGGTGATCTTGCAACAGAGGCGAATACATGCAGGTTAGTTTTCTTCTCATCATGTAAGCACGTTATCAATTTAAGAAAACCAATAAAACATTTTTTTAAAAATGTTTTATTGGTAAGAAAATGAACATATTTACAGATGACTGAACTATATACCAAATATGATGCTGAAAACAATGCTGTGTATGTTCTGAAAAAGGTTTGGAAATTTGAGACTGGGAAAAGTATGGAATTTTGAAATTGAAAATGTGTAGGAATCCTGTCTGATATAACAATAATGTAGTTTTAATTAATTAATTAATTATTTAAAAAAAAGATACAGACAAACTTTTTTTTTTAAATCGTAAAAATATGTTTTACTGAATACATAGAAAAATTATGAAGTCAGACAGGACTCTGAATAATTTTGGTATTTTAGTAGTATTTTTATAATTTAATTTATACAATGACACTTCACATTCTGTGTAATGTTGTCTTTTTTGTCTTTCAGTAGCCCCCGTGCTGTCCAGCCCCTCATAATGACATCACAGCCGCAGCAGGTGTAGCCACTCCTCCCATCGCATTGTCCTGACATCACCCTATCTCCTAGCAACACCCTTGCATTCATTCTGATTGGCTGGTTCTACACACCTCCGCTCACTGATTGGTCAATTTATTTTCACTGGCAACCGTCAAAATGTCATGCACCGTGTCTCTCACGTGTTTCAAGAGCAGTGGATATTTGTTATCATATGCTGAATTTCTACAAAAATTTCAATTACCAGTTAAACCAAGAGAGTTTGCTATTGTTCGTGACGCGATTCCAAAAGAGTGAGATGTTACTCTTAAATAACTCTAATTCAGTGGAAATCAATATGGACAATCTTTGTGGTAACATTTTAATTGATAATGTTAATGCTTTAAAACAAAAATGTTGCAATAAGGATATAAGAAATGCTCTTTGTTCTGTGTCTTTTCCTGCAGCAAGAATATTTAAAAAAAAAGATTTGGAAAACTTTATTGATAGAAAACTGAAGTGTATGATAGACATTTGTGTATTTTTATTCTCAGATTGATAATTTGGAATGGAAAGATACAGTTATTGATTTTATAAGGAAAATACCATACATAAAAAGAAGTGGGCTCAATGCAAACCAAGGTTTTCACATTTTGTAAATTACTTTAAATTATATCTAAATCTTTTGGAACAAACAAAACAAAAAACAACAATTAAAACGTAATGATTTGAAAGCACTGGACTTTATGTAATTTATTTATTTTATATTTAATTTTTTTTTTAATGGCAGCTAATGTTAATGTGATATTATGAATATGTAATACCTCTTGTTCACATGGCATTGAATAAAAAATAACAATAAAACAAAACGTGTCTCAAGAGCTCAACAGCGCCACCACAAGACAGCCGGTTAAACGCTGCCCTCTCATATAGTTTCCCCTGCATCATTAGATCTATACAAATGTGTATCAGACAAATATTAATATATAAACAACGTACGCAGTATTTTCAACCACATTTATAGTGTGCATATTTAAATACGACTGCTCTAGTTGAGATGAATCCTTAGGCATAAAAAAACAAATGTTACAGCAATGCATGGTTATGCAAAAAATTCTTGAAGTACATGCTGAATTGGGTAATATGTTCTATAAATTCTTTAAGTAAAATTGACATTTTATTATCTTTAATAGAAAAACTTGACTATTTAATTCATTTTGAACATTTTTGTTGCAGCAAATCAAAAAGAATTCACAATTTTGTTGAGAAACATTAGAAATACTGAAACAAAATAGCCTGAAAATGTTTGAAAACTACATGAAGGATTTTTTTTAGAGAATAGATTTCTAAAAGATTTATCTCCTACATCTTTGAAATCCATACACATGCCGTACACTTAAGATATTTAAGTAGACTACCATACCTCATTATATAATTGTATCCAATAATTTTAATACTCAATGCCATTTTAATGTGTAAATAAGTAATCCATACTTAGTAACGAACTATTAGGACAGACCAATATCCATGCTGTTTCAATACCAATCCAGTGTTGCATGCTAAATTTACCCGATTTCAGATTGTTTGCAAACCGCAGATACACGACCCCAATGTCGCCTTGAACTTGAACTTGCTCGATCAGACCCGTAAAGCAGAAATTTGTGCTGATGTGCATGTGATCATGCCAGAATGAACTTTAGTAACCCAGGCTTTTCAGACGCTTTTTTCTCTGAAATCAGCCCATCACTGGCTGCGTCTACAGCCCAGCCTCCTCTCTCATTGGACTGCACCTCAGAGCCAAACTGTCAGCCCATGTGGCGTGGCCATCGAGGATGTCAGACATTTAAATGAAACAGACACAGGGACTCAGAAGGGCGAGAGTAATTTTAGGGCTTGGCCAAAGGGGGGAATCACGAAGCTCTCCATTCTGTACCGGGAGCCGACACAGATAAAGAGGAGTAACGTATAGAAGTCGACTCTGTCCCAAAGGATCTGCGTGAAACTGCGTTAATCTCTACACACATCAAGGTAAGCGATCATATATTATTAATCGTGTCACTGCTAGATACGCAGTGTTTCAGACATGCAAATTTAACATTGTTTTCTGTAACACCATGAAAAAATAAATATCTCAAAAGAACCCAAACGATTGGTTCTTTTGAGTCGGATCTTTTCAGTGAATCATGAAACAGCTGAATCACCGAATCAGTGAACAGAGAATTAAGAGCACTTAATAGAGGATTTGACTGATGATGAGTAGATGTATTTTGATAAACATTAAACAAATATGGAAATATTTTTATGCATATTCAATTTTATTAAAACACACAAATGTTTTTTTTTTTTATTTATCCAAGATATGTAAATTATTTGTAGTCTTTATTGCAGTGCATATGGGATGTTGGGACTGCGTAATGACGTCATGACGTAAGGAATTGAGTACTCGTTGTTCATTGAAACAACCTGTTCGAAAGAATCGATTCGTGTAAAGGACTCGAGCTTCAGATTACTTATTTCTACCGAAGAATATTACACATGTATATTGTGTATACCAGCACACTCTTGCCATAAAAGTGTTTAGCCGGAGGCTGCATAGGATGAAGCGTATCGCGCTATTTATGGATGTTTACACCACGGTTCATCGTTGCCTAAAATAACACTGCTTTATGCAATGAATCTTTCAATCTATAAACAAAAAAGCTATTAGACCCCACAGTAATGTAATATGTTGAGATGTAGACAAGTATCAGGACGGTCACTGACTGTAGAGCCAATGCGGAATTTATCACTCTTTGAATCTTCCTTGACAAGGTTTGGCATGTAGGCTAACCAGTGTCACTGAGGACATTAAGATTTGGAGATGCTAGTTTTGTGTGGCACTATCTATTTTATTGCAGGACTTTCTCTCCGCACTAGACATCCATTTTTTTAATTAACCCTTATGTTCAGCTGACTACAATTTTGTTTACACATAGAGGAAAAAAATGTAAAAATGTCAAAATTGTACCTTTATGGGTAAAACAGCTTGTCCCTGGGGTAGGACCCTTAAAAGGACATATTTGTACCTTTTTTTTTACTCCTAAAAGGTGCATATTAGTACCTTAGAGTACAAATACACACCTTAAGGTACTACTTTTGTGGTGAAAAGGTACAAATGTCCTTTTAAGGGTACTGCCCCAGTGACAAACTGTTGTACCTGTACATGTAATGTTTTCCTCTCAAAATTCATTAAATATCTAATGTCTAAATATCGAATTTAGTAAAACCTAGTAGACACATATTATGTATGAAACAAAAACACATCTAAATAAAGATAATTTTTATCAGCTTATCAAGATTTATCAGATAATTTTATCAGAGAACTCACTGTGTGAGTGTGGCTGATGTTGTAAGGACTTTAAGGCTGTAATACTGTCATCAGCTGATAACACACTGCACCATGGGAGGTTGTTAATCGGAGCTGTAGCGAGGCGAGCGGTCAGCTACATCACTAACTCAACGGCTGCTTCGGATCTGGGTCAGGTAGATTACAGTCCCTTTAGAAATCTGTTTATTTTCCCAATCTGCTTTCTGCCAAGTATAAAGTATTGTGATTAAATGTTAAATAATCAAAATAGTAATGTACTCCTGTAGTACTATTGTAATCTTAACCAGTTTAGTAAAGTCTGGTTCACACCTAAATCAATATAGCTGTTTTGTGTTGCTGGTTTATCTATAGCTCTGTTCAGTTTGTTGGTTCTTTAACATTTCTATATTGTGCTATTGTATTAAATAGAAGTTTAAATGACTCGCACACATGCACGTTTACAGACAAGCTTTTGCATGTGAGCACCTGCCCTGCAAAGACTCCTTCCGGTTGTCACTATAGCAACAAAAATCACTAATTCCTCCGCTCAGACTTACCTGTCCACATTTACTAATTCTGTTATTTAATTGTAAAGTATTCTTGTTCTCAGAATATAACGTTCCTAATTAACAAATGATGTGATTTCCATATACATGATGGCTTAAATCCACTCTCATTTGCTTGTTATCCTATCAGGATATTTTAAAGCGCCTTTATGTCATTTACTACAGTTTAATCATGACAAAATATTATAAATAATTCTAAAATGATTATAAAAGTAGGCCACATGACATGCGTTATAGTTATATGATAACTTGTGTGAGAAATGACCTGAAATTAAAGTCATTGCTCTATATGAAAATCCTGCTCTAGCTCTCATTATCACATTCACGAGTGAATCATATCTTTTTGTTCACGAATCAACCAGAACCAGTATTTGTTTAAAATTTCTCCAGTGTGGAAACAAATGATAAAAGATGCTCTCAAGTGTTAGTAAAGGCTTTTCATATGATTTTCTTTTATTTGGACAATCATAATTAAGTTAATTAATTTATGATGCATAATTTCTGCAAAAAATCGGTCCTATTTTTAGAGCTATGGGGATACTAATAATATATTTTACAACTGAGTCATGCTGTGAAAGCTTGTTATGAACTCGCTGTCACATGCAGAAAAAACAACAACTGTATAACTATATCTGCATAAGTCTGTATAGATGAAATGAACTTTTCAAACTTGTTGAGGTTGAGGTTTTGTTCTTGCTTTGTAAAGATAATAAAATATATCAGACGGCATTGTTACACACCATACTGTACAGTTAGATGAGTTGATTTCTCTCTCGGCATATTTAATTCAGTTTCTGTGGTCCTCCAAATTAAAATGAACCCTCCTTTGTGTTTAGAGGAAAGTGGAACAGAGGGACACTTTGTATTTGTCACCGCTTCTTGATTGCATTGAATGAACAGGAATCCCATCCATGCTGTTGCTTCGAGTGCTCTGACCCTGAAACAGGGAACAAAAGTGTCCAGCTTTTCAGACCACGCCTCCCCCCCGCCTATACCCAATTTTGCACCAACTTGGTGACCCCGGCTGATTTAAATTCACACAGTTCTTGATCATGCCAATGTAAATCAAGCTGACAGAATTGCACAGTTTTTCTGTTCACTGACTGACCCCTTATTTCTTATTTTTTATTTTATTAGAATCAAAGAAAATCGAGCCAGAAATGGAGGATATCGTCATAGCTGGAATTTCAGGTCGGCTTCCTGAGTCTAACAATTTGGAAGAATTTTGGCAGAACCTTTTCAATGGAGTGGACATGGTCACAGAAGACGACAGGCGGTGGAAACCAGGTATGCTAATAACATTTTGATACATTTTTATTATCATTTTAGATAACTTTTAGAAATGTTTTACTTAATTAACACGATTTTAATAGTAAATGCTTTTCCGAAGGCCATCCTTGTGGTCGCCTTGCCTACCTGGCTGCTGTTCTGTGCTTTTTCTTGTCCGTCTGGCTTTGGGTTTTATGAAAGGCCCGTCTCTCTTCTCTCTGTTGGCACCAAGCTAATACTCTCATTCATGTGCTAAAGCACAAGCAGGCTTAGGACGATGAGTAGAGAGCACTTTTGATTCCTTTTTTTCCCCCATTTTTAAAATTCTAGGTCTGTATGGCCTTCCCAGAAGAAATGGAAAACTAAAGGAAATCGACAGATTTGATGCAGCCTTCTTTGGTGTGCATCCCAAACAGGCCCACACCATGGACCCACAGCTGAGGCTTTTGCTAGAGATATCGTACGAGGCCATCGTCGATGGAGGTTAGTATCAGGTGTTCTCTTTTATAATAGGTATCTCATGAAATGACAAGAGTATAGCTTGCATAAAAAGGATAAAATTAAATCTTATTTTATAGTAAAAACGTTTTTGAAACCCAGTATTTTTACTGATTATTTGCTGTGCATATAAAACAAGTTGATTCTTCCTTTTAGGCATAAACCCAGTGTCAATGCGTGGCAGCAAGACTGGCGTCTACATTGGAGTGAGCGGCTCAGAGGCAGGAGAAGCCTTCAGTAGAGACCCAGAGGAGCTGCTGGGGTACAGCATGACTGGATGCCAGCGAGCCATGTTTGCCAACCGCTTGTCTTACTTCTTTGACTTCAATGGTATGCAAACATTACAAGTTTAATTACTGACCCAATGCTTGTGCACCTTGTAGAGCAGAATTGGGTTTTCAGAATCATTGTTTTGAATGACTCTGTTGTCATTTGCTCTGTATGGTGTGACGTGTCGTGTAAGGTGATTTGAATAAGTGACTCATTGCACAATTATGTCTTTCACTGGTATAACTTGACTCATACTTTCATGTTAAAATGACACAACCAGTTGAAATGGATTCCTCCAAATCACTTTGTGCAAGAATCCTTAATGTGATCAACCATTAACTGTTGTGTTTGATGTACAACGCACATTTAGGTCCCAGCACAGCCATTGACACCGCGTGTTCCTCTAGTCTGCTGGCTTTGGAAAATGCTTTCAATGCTATTCGCCATGGCCAGTGTGATGCAGCACTTGTGGGCGGAGTTAACCTGCTGCTCAAGCCCAACACCTCAGTGCAGTTCATGAAACTGGGCATGCTCAGTCCTGAAGGAACCTGCAAGTCATTTGATGCCTCAGGTGAGATTACGTGCATCACTGTAACGTCTACAGTTTTCTTAGAAAGGTATAAAAGGAATCTGGTTTATCAGTCATTGCATAACTTGGCACTCTAAGTGATTGGTGTTGCATACTGAATACTACATACTAAATACTAAGTAGACTAAATACCAGAATTAGGCCTTAGTTAAATTAAGATATTTGAGTACCTTTTATAAACGTGCCACTGACATATTTTAAGATATGTCAGTGCAAGTCACTTTCAGTTAAAACAGGTCAAACATGCATTTTAGTCTGTGTCTAGTTTAAGCCTTGTCTGCGAAACCGGGGGCATGGGTGTTAAGCAGTAGTAAGCTATATTGTTGTCACATTAACTACAAAGTTTTATTTAGCAAATGCTGTCTAGTTATCATCTTTATTTTAAATACAGTTTTATGTAAATAGGTCTCTACTCCTGCAGTCTAATAAAATATTAAGAAATAGATGTTAAAAGTAGCAACTGATATTTTTCTTGTTCACTTATCATATGGGAGCTCAAAAGTCAAGTTGAGTGCCTTGCATTTTGGCATTTCAGTGTGTTTTGCTGAATACTGCACATTTTGGCAAAAGTAGTATTCCAGGCATTGATAAAATTTGCATACTGCACAAAGTAGACTTAATATATAATGCAGAAATAATGTTGTGGAATGCTATTCTGAACATAGCCCCTTTGTGACTACATTTCTGATTTGCACTACTGTTAATAAATTGAGGCTTTATGATATTAATTCTAATTGTATTTCACCCTGTAGGAAATGGCTATTGTCGCTCAGAGGCTGCTGTCGCAGTACTCCTGACCAAGAAGTCGATGGCTAAGAGAATCTACGCCACAGTTCTAAATGCTGGCAATAACACAGACGGCTACAAAGAGCAAGGTAAACCCATCCTTCCTGCCCACAGACGTCAAATCTCCCTCAAATCCCCAGAGCAGGAGTGAAATCAGCTTGGTTAATACTTGTTTACCTGCTCTGGATAGGACCACTGAAGCCTGGCATTACTGTCAATGCTGGCACTATAAGTGTCATAGAAGTTTGGCTTTTCCCCCAGTGCCTCCTGCCACACTTTACACCCCAGTGTTTTTAAACATGACACTTGGCTGAGCGTGAGAGCTGAGGGTGTTTGAAATCTCTGGCATACATCATGTAGAAACTGATATCAGACCCCTCTATTTTCTGTTGTGTCATGTGCTGCTGCAACAGTACATAGAGTACAGAAGAGTCCGTGCCATAACTCACATGTGCGTTCCAGAAAGGCACAACATTGTGACTGATACTTACATCTGCTCATATTCTGGAATGTGGTGCGTCTTCTCTTTATCCAGGTGTGACATTCCCATCAGGTGAGATGCAGCAGCGCCTGGTCCGTTCCCTTTATGAGGAGGCTAACATATCACCTGAGCAGGTGGAGTACGTCGAGGCCCACGGCACTGGTACTAAGGTCAGTCAAATGTGAAATTACACACAAAACACACATTATTATTCAGATATTTGCTCCGAAAATAAAAATATGAGCGGCTTGACTATTGGAAAAGGAATTGGTAGACATGGCTAAGTGAGTACAAATATTATTAAAAAATATATAGATCTTAATCATGTAACTGCAGCACATGAGAGTGCAATAAAGTGCATTTAGTAGGTCTATATATTGATTTTGATGTTCACAACTCTATGAGCAGCATGAACTATGGTTATTCTGAACAAAGTGAGAAGTATAATTAAAACAGACTTTGAGAAATTATTGAAGCAAAATCAATTAATAATTAGGGTGGATTTAAGTTGGAACAATTATATATTTTTTTAAATATAACTATTATGTATTTTTCCAGCATATTTCTTATGTAAATATTTATATGAACATAAAAAGATTCAATAACCGAGAAATTTCACAGACATTTGACAAACAGTAATGAAATAATGAGTGCCTGAACAGCGGGGGTCAATATCAAAAGTAGCAGTGAGTGTGTGGTGTTTCCACCAGCTTTAAGTCCTGTAGTGCATCTCATCTTCATGGACTGAGAAAGGGGGTGTGTCCTTCCTGTTTCCCTGTAGTACTGTCTTAGGCGTCTTACAATACGGACATTACAGTTAACTGCTCTGGAACCCTGGGCATCTTTCTACTGGTGTTTTTCAGACTCAGTAGAAAGGTTTCTTAAATGTCCTAAATTATTTGAACAGTAACATTGCCTTCCGCATGTGTATGTAAATGCAGTCATTGAGCAATAGTAATTTCAGCTTGTTGTTAAGGCAAGGCAAGGCAAGTTTATTTATATAGCACATTTCATACACAATGGCAATTCAAAGTGCTTTACATAGAAAATGAAATTAAAATAGTGATAAGAATTAAGAATACCACATGTAAGACTTAAAAATAAAAACAGGATAATTAAAAGACAATAGAAATATATAGTTGTAAAGATATTTAAAAAGAATAAAGTTATTACAGTATATATAGATAAAAAATAAATTTAAAAAAATTAAGATGATGCATAGATTAGAATAGGTGCAATCAGTGGGACGTACAGTGGCACAGTGCTCATTCAGTAAAGGCACAGCTGGACAGATGTGTTTTGAGTCTAGATTTGAATGTGGCTACTGTTGGAGCACATCTGATCTCTTCTGGAAGCAGGTTCCAGCTACGGCTGGCACAATAGCTGAACGCAGACTCTCCTTGCTTTGAGTGAACTCTTGGTATTTCTAGCTGACTTGATCCTGATGATCTGAGTGATCTGATGGGTTTGTATTTAATCAGCATATCTGCAATGTATTGAGGTCCTAGGTCATTGAGTGATTTATAAACAAGTAATAATACTTTAAATATGATCCTAAATGTAACTGGAAGCCAGTGTAAAGACCTGAGGACTGGCGTGATATGGTCATATTTTCTGGTTCTGCTCAGAATCCTGGCCGCAGCGTTCTGTATGAGCTGCAGCTGTCTAATGGTCTTTTTGGGAAGGCCGGTTAGAAGACCATTACAATAGTCCACCCTGCTGGTGATGAAAGCGTGAACGAGTTTCTCTAAGTCTTGCCTGGAAACAAAGCATCTAATTCTTGCAATATTTTTCAGATGATAGTAAGCTGATTTAGTTATTGCTTTGACATGACTATTGAAACTCAGGTCTGACTCCAAAATCACACCAAGATTCCTGACTTGATTTTTTGTTATTAGACCTTTTGTCTCAAGATATGCGTTCACCTTGAGAATTTCATCTTTGTTTCCAAATGTAATGATTTCAGTTTTGTTTTTGTTTAACTGGAGATAGTTTTGGCTCATCCAACTGTTAACTTCATCAGTGCATTTGCACAGGGAGTCAATGGGGCTATAGTCATTAGGTGATAGTGCTAAGTAGATCTGGGTGTCGTCAGCATAGCTGTGGTAAGCCATTTGGTTCTCTCTCATTATTTGGCTCAGTGGCAGCATGTACAGGTTGAATAGGAGTGGTGCTAGAATTGACCCTTGTGGGACTCCGCAAGTCATGGATGTCCAGTCAGACTTCTTCAAGCCAAGTTTCATTTAGAAGCAAAAAATCTAGGTTGTTTGTGGTTAAGTCATTGACTAGAAATGATTTGTTCTTAAGTGAACGGATATTTAAAAGTGCTAACTTAACAGTATTAATTTTTTCCCCCACAGTAATCTTAGTTTGACATGTAATAGGCAGCAGATTAGATGGGTTTGCTATACGGTCTGAGAAGATCTTACAGTGTCTATCACGTAACAGAACAGAAATAGAGAAAGAGACAGGCACACTGGGTTCCCACTCGTTCTGTAAACATTTGATAAAGTTACTGTTATCATGGCGGGGACCCAACACACATCACTGAGAGCTGGTATCAGTTGTTTTTGGTTCACCTACAACAGATGGAGGAGGGTGTTGGCCCTGGCGTTGTGACCGAAGAAATCTCACAGGAGGAGGCAGAGAGCGAGCTGGGCCAACAGGCTTTGATGATTGTGGGCTCGACGCTCTTTGGTTGATATCTTGGGGCTCGCAGAAATCGAGTGTGATAGTCTGGTTCCAGCATAGACCATTTGCTCCATTCTCTCTGAGAAGCTCAGAAGCGGGGATGCTGGAGAGAGGAATAACATGTCTGGTGATGGTGGCTGTTGTTCTGGTGTTATCGGAGGCTGAATTATGTTATCATCCATTTCATGGAGTGACTTAGACATTTCATGCAATTTCCTGTTCAGACTAGTCATAAAGCGTAACAGTTCACTAGTCTGACTCTCTTAGAGCCCACCCTTTCGTGCACCTCCACAGTATGGGCAGAGATGTTACTGTTCAGTCCTCAATCTGTGTTAGTTCTAATACGTCACAGTCTGTCTGTAGAGCACTGTGGGCGGGACTCAGCTGGGAGTGTGTCCGTGAGCAGTGGCTGTTGTGGCTGCGTGGTGTTATCAGTGTCCTTGTGGAGTGTGTCAGCTGCATGTCCATTCAGATGCTGAAATGAAGTCCTGTAGTCGTCCATAGTCTGTTCAGGTGTGTGTGTGCCATTCAGATCGAGTGGGTTAGCACACACAGCTGAGGGATGGTGTAGGGAAAAGTGAATATTGTCCTTTAACACTCTTGCACCAAGTTTATTTGGGTGAAGGCCATTTGATGTAAACAATTGTCTCTGGCTCCAGAATAGATTAAAGTTGTCGATGAAGTTCACTCCCTTCATGTTGCAGGTTTTTTGCAGCCATGTATTAAGCCCAAGTAACCGTGAGAACCTATTTGTTCCTCTTGCTGGAAGTGGTCCACTGATGAACAGTTAACTTTTTAGTTTTCTAAGTGTTTCAAAAAGTACATTGAAATCCCTCTTAATGAGTTCTGACTTCTCTCTCTGAGTTAAGTTGATAATAAAAATCATTCTCTGCTTTCACAGGTTGGGGATCCTCAGGAAGTGAATGGCATTGTGAGTGTATTCTGTCAGTCACAGAGGGATCCGCTTCTGATTGGCTCAACCAAATCCAACATGGGACACCCAGAGCCTGCTTCTGGATTGGCAGCTCTTGCTAAGGTAGATAAACTGTGTCTGTCTTTCAACATCCCTGATTAGATGTAATTCGATGTCTGTCAGCTTTTTCTTTAAAAACCTGGAAGCTGAATCCCACATCACAAATGTGAAGTAAATCAAGTAGCTCTAATACTGCATGTGTTCAGGTGGTTTTGTCTCTGGAACATGGTGTCTGGGCTCCCAACATCCATTTCCATGATCCAAACCCTGACATTCCTGCTCTGATGGATGGCCGGGTGCGTGTTGTGTCGGAGCCCATACCTGTCCGTGGGGGCATTGTGGGCATCAACTCATTTGGGTTTGGAGGCTCAAATGTCCACATTATCCTGCGTCCACATGGTTCAAAATCACTGGCTCAAGCTGCACAACCCTCAATCCCCAGACTCCTGCAGGCCTGTGGTCGCACCGAGGAGGCGGTCACTTCCCTCCTCAACAATGCCCAACAGCATAAGGAAAACCCAAGCTACCTGTCTCTAATGAATGATGTGTCTGGAGTTCCAACGGCAAGCATGCCGTACAGGGGCTATGCACTGATCGGTGCACAGGGAGAGCTTAATGAGATTCAACAGGTCCAGCCCACACCAAGAGCCCTCTGGTACATTTGCTCAGGTGAGGAGTCTTTATATCCATGATGGTAAATGTTTTAAAGGGGAGAAAACGAGTGAAAAGAGAAAGTTTTCAGTAAAATATTTTGCTCTAAAAGAGCTTGATGGACTATAAAATACATACAGTATCTTAGAAACGTCCTCCCCAGTCCAAAAAGAGCCTTTATTGAAACCAAGCTGCAAAAAAGGAGAAATGAGATAAACATGATGTCATGATGAGATAAACATGAAAGCTGGTGGTATTAAATATCATTAGTCCTAAACAAAACAAGGGGGAAAAAACTTACTATAAAAGTAAAAACAAGGAAAGTTTTGTGAGTGGAGCAACATGTGCTGCTTAACATTTCCACAAAAAAAAAGAGTTTTCAACATGATAACATGATAATTATACATGTTTATTGAGCAGCAAATCAGCATATTAAAATGATGACATGTGACACTGTCTGAAGACTGGAGTAATGATGCTGAAAATTTAGCTTTGCTTCACAGGAATAGATTACATTTAAAATGTATACAAAAAGAAAACAGTTCTTTTAATTTGTAATATTTTGCAATATTGCTATTTTACCGTATTTTTGATTAAATAAATGCAGCCTAGGTGAGCATAAGAGACTTCAAAAACATAAACTATAATGTTTCCAAACTTTTGACAGGTACTGTATAAATATCTTAATATTTAAAGCAAGTAGTCACCATAGTTTTAGTAGGCTCACCAAGCCTCTACACATGATCACATTGGCTGAATTTTTAATTCTGTGTCATGTCTTTGTATCTCCTGCCAGGAATGGGCACACAATGGGCCGGAATGGGCCGTAGCCTGATGCAGCTGCCTGAATTCCGGGAGTCAATCCAGCGTTCGGACGTGGCTCTGAAGGAAACTGGGCTATGTGTGTCTCGCTTGCTCATGGACGCTGATGAGAGCACTTTTGAAGACACTGTCCACGCATTTGTTGGTCTTGCAGCCATCCAGGTCAGTCTCCCCCAGATCTAGAGAAACTATGTACAGTGCCAGAGGGATTGGAACAGGATTGACATCAGCAGAATTTCTTAATGAAAAAATGACCCATGTAAACTTTGCAACTGATACCAGCTGCCAAATATTGCAATACAGTGGCACAATCACAATCAGTCATGATTTCAACAGTCACTCCATCTGCAAGACATAGTTCATCCAAACTAACTGTCATAACTTTTTCAGCCTGCAGGTCCAAACCTGTATGGCTCAAAGAAACTGCCTTTTCCTGTGGAACTGGCACACTTGCATATTCAAACTTGACACTTAGTTACGAGCCAGTCATTTTTTGACATTAAACGTAGTAATTTAGCTAGTTCCCAAATCAGAGATTTTATCTTTCTCTAACCTGAATGCATTCCTCTACATTTTCCAGGTCGCCCAGATTGACATGTTGCGCAAGATGGGTCTACAGCCTGATGGGATCGTGGGCCATTCTGTGGGAGAGCTAGCGTGTGGTTACGCCGATGGCTCCCTTAGCCACAGCGAGGCCGTTCTAGCCGCTTACTGGAGAGGACGCTGTATTAAAGAGGCCAACCTCCCCCCGGGGGGCATGGCTGCAGTGGGTAAGTGTGGCAGCAGATTCCTCCATAGGCTTTGCTTCATTAATTGGACGCAAAGCCCAAAGCGTCCCTCCATGGGGGATTTGCCTAGTCTTTTGTTCAGCGATGTATGCTGTAGTTTTTTTTTAGCAAGCTTACCAATGGTTCCTTTTACCAACCCTCCCATCATCTCCCCCCTTTAGGCCTAACATGGGAAGAATGCAAAGCTCAGTGTCCACAGGGTGTCGTTCCTGCTTGTCACAATGCTGAGGACACTGTCACCATCTCAGGCCCTCAGGTACATGAAAGGAAATAAAAGTGTGTGTGTGTGTGTGTGTGTGTGTGTGTGTGTGTGTGTGTGTGTGTGTGTGTGTGTGTGTGTGTGTGTGTGTGTGTGTGTGTGTGTGTGTGTGTGTGTGTGTGTGTGTGTGTCCTTGTTTATATTACATTGTGGGGCAGGGGCAGTGTAGGGGGATAGAATGTACAGTTTGTATAAAAACCATAACGCCTATGGAGAGTCCCCACAAAGATAGTGAACCAAACTTGTGTGTGTTGATGTCAATTTCTTAGAAGCAGGAAAAATGGGCTAGCATAAGGATTTGAGCGAGTTTCACAAGGGCCAAATTGATGGCTAGATGACTGGGTCAGAGCATCTCCAAAACTGCAGCTCTTGTGGGGTGTTCCTGGTCTGCAGGAAAAGTGGGTCATGGGGGGGCAATGGCTCATTGATGCATGCGGGGAGCGAAGGCTGGCCCGTGTGGTCTGATCAAACAGACGAGCTACTGTAGCTCAAATTGCTCAAGAAGTTAATGCTGGTTCTGATAGAAAGGTGTCAGAATACACAGTGCATCGCAGTTTGTTGCGTATGGGGCTGCATAGCCACAGACCAGTCAGGGTGCCCATGCTGACCCCTGTCCACCTCCAAAAACGGCAACAGTGGGCACTTGAGCATCAGAACTGGACCACAGAGCAATGGAAGAAGGTGGCCTGGTCTGATGAGTCACATTTTCTTTTACATCACGTGGATTGATGGGTGTTTGTGCGTCGCCTACCTGGGGAACACATGGCACCAGGATGCACTATGGGAAGAAGGCAAGCCTGCGGAGGCAGTGTGATGCTTTAGGCAATGTTCTGCTGGGAAACCTTGGGTCCTGCCATTCATGTGGATGTCACTTTGACATGTACCACCAAGTACGGCAAACCATGTTGCAGACCATGTACACCCTTTCATGAAAACGGTATTTCCTGGTGGCTGTGGCCTCTTTCTCCAGGATAATGCTCCCTGCCACAAAGCAAAAAAAGTTCAGAAATGGTTTGAGGAGCACAATGAGTTTGAGGTGTTGACTTGGCCTCCAAATTCCCCAAATCTCAATCCAATCGAGCATCTGTGGGATGTGCTGAACAAACAAGTTCAATTCATGGAGGCCCCACCTCGCAAGTTACACGACTTAAAGGATCTGCTGCTAACATCTTGGTGCCTAATACAACAGCACACCTTCAGGGGTCTAGTGGAGTTCATGCCTCGACAGGTCAGGGCTGTTTTGGCAGCAAAAGAGGGGCCAACACAATATTAGGTCATAATGTTGTGTGTGTGTGTGTGTGTGTCCATAGAATCCATATTAAGTCTTTTATGATCATCAAGGCTGCGTTTATTTGCTCAAATACATTAAAAAACTGTTATATTGTGAAATTTGTGATTTGTTACTAATTTCAATATTGACATGTAATTTGTTCCTGCAATGGCAAAGCTGAATCTTCAGCAGCCATTACTCTGGTCTTCGTGTCACATGCTAAAATGTGTATATATATTGAGATTTTTATATATTTCACAATATTACAGTTTTTACTGTATTTTTTATCAAATAAATCCACTCTTGATGAGCATGTTTAGACAGTATGCATACTAGTACCTAATTGTAAGTGTTTGGTTGTGCAGGACTCTGTCAGCAAGTTTGTTGCCCAGCTGAAAGAGAGCGGTGTGTTTGCCAAAGAAGTGCGCAGTGCCGGTGTGGCTTTCCACTCTTATTATATGGCCTCTATTGCTCCAGCCCTCCTGTCTGCACTGCAGAAGGTGAGTTGAAGTATTGCACTGGAGTGTCCCAGTGCCCTCTGGTGGCCGTTATCACTTCAACTTCAGCACAGATAAACACTGACTACCTGTGTGTGTTTTTTGTAGGTAATAAAGAACCCAAGGCCTCGGTCAGCACGCTGGATCAGCACGTCCATCCCGCAGCCGGATTGGGAGAGCCCACTGGCACTCTATTCTTCTGCAGAGTACCACGTCAATAACTTGGTCAGCCCTGTGCTCTTCCAGGAGGGACTCAACCATGTGCCAGATAATGCTGTGGTTGTAGAAATTGCCCCACATGCTTTGCTGCAGGTAACAGTTCGATTCAGTCTCATTTTTTGTATATAGAGCTATGAGAAAATACAAGTTACGTGTTTAGTAAACATCATGCATTTAGTTAGGCAAACACAAGAATATGTTAGGCAATGCTTATAGCTTGTGATCGTAATGATTATAATATAAGGCTAATATTTGATTGTTATGTAGAGATATTTTCAATGTATTAAATTGATCTCTGTCTAAACCCAATTCACATGCCTTGAAGATTCAAATATAGATCCACTATTATTAACATACCTATGATTCACCTTCAGGCCATCCTGAAGCGGAGCCTAAAACCAACCTGCTCCATCCTCCCCCTAATGAAAAGAGGACATGTCAACAATCTGGAGTTCTTCCTCTCTCATGTGGGCAAGGTCTACATGAATGGGTTGGTTTTTATACTCTTCACTCCCAAACTGTTTTGACGTGATGTTGTCTGCATTTCAAATGTTAAATGATTGATGGTGACTCTTTTGTACTTCTAGAATTAACGTGGGCAGTAATAATTTGTATCCAGCTGTGGAATACCCTGTTCCGACAGGGACTCCCCTCATCTCCCCTCACATTCAGTGGGATCACTCCCAGATCTGGGATGTTCCCAAGGTGGAGGACTTCCCTGCTGGCTCAGGGGGGTCCACCTCTGCCACCGTGTACAATATTGGTGGGTAGTTGTTAAGTTGAAATCATTGGTTTTCAAATTTTTTATGTGGTGTCATGTTTATTTTAAAATGCCTGACTCTGTTTTGTGCAGACATGAACCCAGAGTCTCCTGATTACTACATGATTGGTCATTGTATTGATGGCCGGGTGCTGTACCCAGCCACAGGATACCTGGTTCTGGCCTGGAGGACTTTAATGAGATCACTAGGCACAGTCATGGAGCACACGCCTGTTACATTTGAAGACGTCACCATCCATAGAGCCACCATCCTACCCAAGACAGGTAAAATATTTGTTTTCTTTGTACTGTAAGTGTGAAATTCTTTGGTATTTAAGCCTGTTTCCACTTCAGAATAAAAAATAATATCGAGCTTGAGCTTATTATAGCAGGATTGATTCTGATTGGCTGTCAATGTTTTTATTGTTCATCAGCTGGATAAAATTGTTCTGAAAGTGATTCCAACTGCAATGTTTCTATGTGCCATTATTGTTATAGCTCAAGCTGTGTTGTGAACTCTGCTATTCGTTAATATTGAGTGATTTTCAGAGCTATATCATTATACAGTAGTTATCATCCTTGGTGTGAACGGGCCTTAATAAATCAAAATTTACTTTAAACGTATTGGCCTTTTAGTTCTTCCAGTGTTTATGTTGCTACAGGTGGTTGCAATGAGTGTTGCGCAGTGATACACCGAACCATTGAGAGAAGCGATTATGGACATTCTTAATCCTGAAAAAAAATGCAGCTATTGACCAATCAGCATCAATGAGAGAAATAATCATTTTATAAAATGTTATAATATTTTACTATTTTTACTGTATTTTAAATCAATAAATGCAGATCAGAAATATGCATAAAATTACTTCTTTCAAAAACATAAAATCTTATGATCCCAAACTTTTAAGCAGTAGTGTACTTTCATACTTTTAAGTAAACTTGAAACTATATAGAACAGACTAGTAGTTAGCTAGTCCATGTGGCTTCGAGGTAACTGGATTGTTTTTGTGTGCACTGCATTACAGGGTCTGTCCAACTGGAGGTGCGACTCATGCCCGCCACTAACCGCTTTGAGGTGTCTGAGAATGGAAATCTGGCTGTCAGTGGTGAGTTTCCAGGCTGTTTGCAAAATCTTGAGACCAAAATTGCAACTGCTTTTATTGTGTCTTTTTGAGTTAAACAGGGTGTTTGTGATTTGACAAAACACTTTATTTACGACTTATGATCACACTCTTTCTGGTCCCAGGTAAAGTAAGTGTCTTGGAAGACACTGGACTTGATGCTTTCCATGCTGAACTGAATAAACCTATGTCGGCAGTCAAGGAAGATCCCAAGCTGCTTCTGAAAGCCGGGGACATATACAAAGAGCTGCGTCTGCGTGGATATGACTATGGCAAGACTTTCCAGGGGATACTGGAATCTAACAACGCAGGTAATTCCCTTTAAATGAACCTCATATCTACATTGTGGAGATAATATTGGCTAAAACATAGATTGTGAAGACCAAAAAACTTGATTCAGCCAATCCTAAACTCTTTATATTCTGGTTCTTCTCACAGGTGACTGTGGAAAACTTCACTGGACGGGTAACTGGGTAACATTTTTAGACACCATGCTGCAGATGATCGTAGTGGGGCTGCCTGGTCGCAGCTTGAGACTTCCCACTCGTATCCGCTCTGTGTGTGTGGACCCCAAACTTCATGAGGACCGGGTGAACGAGTATGCAGATGACCAGAAAGGTATCAGACACACCAACTAGCATAATTGTAACTTAACCTGACCTAATTTGAAACTTATCTGACCAAAATGTCTTCTCCTCAGCTGTGGATGTTCATGTTAATCGTTGTCTGGACAACATAACAGCTGGAGGAGTTCAGATTTGTGGACTTCATGCTACCGTAGCACCCCGTCGCCAACAGCAGCAGACTCCGCCCACTTTGGAGGAATTTGTCTTTGTTCCTTATGTGGACTCCGATTGCCTCAGAACCAATGAGAAACTTGGAGACCAACTGAGACATTGCAAAGGCATGTTCTGATTTTCACTTCATTAAGAAATGCAACATGGCATGGCAAAGATTTGTTTTGTTTTTTAAAGGGGTCTTATGCTCACTAAAGAAGCATATATTTGATCAAAAATACAGTAAAATTGTGAAATATTGCAATTATCTGAATTTTTAGCAGCCATTTCTCCAGTTTTCAGGGTCACATGGTCCTTTAGAATTTTTTTATTATTTTTATTATCAGTGTTTAAAACATTTTTTAGGATTCTTTGTCCTAAAAAAGTCCAAAAGAGAAGTATTTATTTGAAATATTTAGTTTGAAACATAAACGACTGTCTTTTGTCTTTTATTATCAATTTGCTGAATAAAAGCAACATTTTATTTATTTATTTGAAAAAAATCTTACTAGCCTCAATCTTTTGATCAGTGTTGTAAATGCACATGCTTTTAAAAGGTATTACAATATTAAACTGCACTCACAGATATGAGTCACTATGGTATGTATGAAAACCACTAGAACCATATTTTATATTCATAATTTTTGCATAATTACATGGACCTTAAGTTATTTCATTTTTGTCCCAAGTGCAAATTTTCTAGGTTATTTTTCTTTTTTTCAGTGGTACTGTACTTACTGTTCCTGTTTTGTATGCACAGGTCTAGTACAGCGTCTGCAGAGAAAGCTGGCCAATCATGGAGTGAAGATCTCTATCCCTGGGTTAGAAGATGCGACCGAGGGCCTGCTGATTGGAGCAGAGGCGGAAAAGGGTCTTTTGCGGCTGCTCTCAGTTTTGTGCGGATTGGAGCTGAACGGGAACCTGCGCTCTGAGCTGGAACAGACGGTGGAGAAGGAGAAAGACTGTCTGGTGCAGGACCCTCTGCTCAATGGCCTGCTGGACTCCCAGGCGTTACGGCACTGCTTGGACACAGCCCTCGAGAACAGCACTCCTGGAAAACTCAAAGTCCTGGAGGTATGGGGAATAATTTATTTAGGATTAATAAAGGCAGATTATTCAGAGATGGAGGGCATGATTGAAGTTCTCAACATTTATTCCTCTCCGTTAGGCTCTTGCTGCCAATGGCCGTGTGTTTTCTCGGGCTGTTGGTCTCCTCAACATCCAGCCGATGTTGCGTCTCGACTACACCGCTTCAGACGTCTCCACTGACCAGCTTTCTGCTCACCAGAGCTCCCTGGAGGAGCAGGGCATCTCATCTGCTCAGTGGGACCCTCTCCAGGGCCCAGCAACAGGCGGTCTGGATGGGGCTGACCTGGTTATGTGTAACTGTGCAGTAGGACCAACAATTAATCCTGCACTTCTTATCGAGAACCTGACTTCAGCTGCGAGAGAAGACGGTTTTGTTTTGCTCCACACTCTACTCAGAGGAGACACTCTAGGGGAGACAGTAACTTTCCTCACATCTCAAAGCAACCAGGAGGGTTTGTTGACTCAGGTGTGTGCTTTTCCGTGTTAAATCGGACATATCCACAACATAAATGAGAATGACATTTGAATAACAATGCTGTACAGAAATAATAACATGTAAAGAACAAATGATCATTTGCAAGGTATTTTTTTTTTCTTTTTTCTGGCTTAATGCAGTGTTCTCAGATTCTAAACAGCAATGTTTTTTGTTTTCAGACTGAATGGGAGGAACTTTTCCATAAGGCCTCTTTAAATGTGGTCATGATGAGAAAATCCTACTACGGCTCCGCTCTGTTCCTTTGTCGCCGTCAGCAACAGTCCTCTCATAAACAGCCCATCCTTGTTTTTGTGGACCCTCCTGACTACAAATGGGTGGAGACTCTAAAGGTTAGTGTATGTTTAATCAATGTCATGATTCAATAAATCAACAGACTTCTCTCTGGTAATGCAAGACTTCTCTAATCATTTAGTCTGGTTGAACCCTGCTTATCCACAATTGTTTGCAAGCTTAGCCCTCGGATGTATGTCACAAAATGGAAGAAATTATCTATTGCTAATTTTGTTTCATCACAACTTTATTTAGTCAGACTCATTAGTGGTGTTGCCAAGGCCACCAAGAGCACTTGCCAATCACCCAGCAACATGCTAAAGACATATGCATGCCTCTAACTCTTTCTGTCTCCCTCTTTCTCATTAGAGCACTTTAGCTGAGTCATCTGAAATCCCAGTCTGGCTCATTGCCACAAAGGGTCATAATGGAGTGGTGGGAATGGTGAACTGCCTCAGACAGGAGCCCGGAGGCAACCGTATACGGTCCGTCTATTTACTCTGCACTTAGTATCCCACATATGCTACTGTTATACCATATTTTTGTTGTTAAGATTATGTAATTGACTGTTTTTTTGTATAGATGAATATGTAGTTTTAATTTACATGGTCTTTTTCCCTTCCCCAATAGGTGTGCATTTGTTTCTAATTTAAGTAATGGTGCTGCAGTCCCCTCACTTGTTCCTACTGAAAAAGGCATGAAGGTTTTACTGAAGAAGGATCTGGCCATGAATGTGTACCGTGATGGGCTGTGGGGAGTTTTCAGACACCAGTTGTTAACACAAGGTGAAATAGGAAGTCATAAAAGACTTATAGTGACATATCACCCATCCGATGTAAAGTGATGGAGAGGATTTATTGCCATTCATAATACTTTACATTGAATAAATTAATTTTATTTGATCATTTTGTCAAATGCAAATCTATAGCGACTACCAGTAGGATTGGAAACAGTAAAGATCACATGATTCGTCTGTTTAGTAGTTGCGTATTAATAACAGTACAGTAACTTGTCGACCTTGAGCGATTTAATGGCTGTCATTGTGAGCCCTCTTTAGATTGTAAATTTGATTGGATATTCTTTCGAGCGCATTGTGATCATCCTCTGTTCTGTGTGTTTGTTTAGATCTTAGTGAGGAGTTGATAGAGCAGGCGTATGTGAACGTTCTGACCCGTGGTGACCTCTCATCGCTGCGCTGGATCGCTTCCCCGCTACGTCATTTTATCCCTTCCAACCCCAGCGTGCAGCTCTGCCGCGTTTACTACGCCTCCCTCAACTTCAGAGACATCATGCTGGCCACTGGCAAACTGCCTCCAGATGCCATCCCTGGTTTGTACCCCATCCTGTTTTTGACTATAAGTGAGATCTTGCACGCCAGCTTACCCTAAAAGAGACTTTTCTCATTTGTCTATGTAGGAGACATAGCGCTGCAGCAATGCATGCTGGGAATGGAGTTTTCAGGGCGAGACCCCAGTGGGCGACGTGTAATGGGTTTGCTGCCAGCTAAAGGCCTGGCCACCTGTGTGGATGCAGACAAGCGCTTCCTTTGGGATGTTCCATCCAGCTGGTGAGACCCTCAGTACCTCTGAATCTGAATTGGGTATCTTCTCCCAAAGCTCTCAATACTAAGTGAAGCTGTGTTTATGTGCAGGACACTGGAGCAGGCTGCCTCCGTTCCAGTGGTGTATGCCACAGCCTATTATTCCCTAGTGGTGCGAGGGCGTCTGAGGCCTGGAGAGAGTGTGCTGATCCATTCAGGCTCTGGAGGGGTGGGACAGGCCGCTATTGCTATTGCACTTAATATGCGCTGTCGAGTCTTTACAACTGTGGGTAAGTGACACACTTTTACTTTCTTTAGAGTTTAACCCTAAACATCAAATAGACTGGTAAACTGAAGCTCTTTGCTTGTGGAAACTCATAATGCATTCTATACATATGAAATTAATCTCATATATTTTCATAAATGTACAACTGCTGTGAAGATGAAACTATTGATACACTGGAATTTCAGCAACTGAAAATATTGGGCAGCAAATACGTTTTTTTTTTTGGAGGGACGAAATCATTGTGATTCTCCTATAGGCATGTCTGTGCCTATTTTGCTCACAAACTGTTGACTGTTGAAATTTAAAGGATATTTTAAAACAGTGAAAATGAACATAAAATAAAACCATAACAATTATCTAATCTTGATTCACAGGTTCTGGAGAGAAGAAGCAGTACCTGCAGGAAAGATTTCCTCAGCTTACGGCAGAATCCTTTGCTAATTCTAGAGACGCCTCGTTTGAACAGCATGTAATGCTCCACACTCAGGGCAAAGGTGTGTAGGCTACACAGCAGCATTGACTCTACTATTGATGAAGATTGAAGTATTAAACTATGTTTATATGTGTGTGTTTTCAGGAGTTGATTTGGTATTAAACTCCCTTGCTGAAGAGAAGCTGCAGGCCAGCTTGCGTTGTTTGGCCAGACATGGTCGTTTCCTGGAGATTGGCAAATATGACCTTTCCAACAACACACCACTAGGTGCGTCCCAGATCCTAGATCTATTATTCTCTTACTTTTACATTTAAAATGCATTCAATGTTTTAAATGTAATTGTCCATGATGTTCCTGGTTTAGGTATGGCTCTTTTCCTAAAGAACGTGGCCTTCCACGGCATTCTGCTGGACGCTTTGTTCGAGGAAGGCAACAGGGAATGGGAGGAGGTATCCGAGCTGTTGAAGAAGGGAATCGCCAGTGGGGTCGTTCAGCCATTACGCACCACACTCTTCGAGAGGAATCAGGTGGAGGATGCTTTCCGCTACATGGCTCAGGGCAAACACATCGGCAAAGTCCTTCTGCAGGTAAGGACGGTGGTTGTTAAAGAACCGGCCAAGGAAAAAAAAGATATTGGATGTTAGATTTCTTATACTTTGCTAATTGCTTTACTCTCCTTTCACCGCTCAGGTACGTTCAGAGGAGACGAGCAGCACTGTTTCTGCAGCTTCTCCTCTCTCTATCCCCGCTATCTGCCGTACCTTCTGCCCTGCCTCTCTCTCGTACATCATCACTGGAGGCCTGGGTGGTTTTGGGTTGGAGCTGGCCCACTGGCTCACTGAGAGAGGTGCTCGTAAACTGGTGCTGACATCACGGTCTGGCATCCGCAATGGTAAATATTCCCTAGGATTTGATAATGCCGATGTTGGTCAGTGTTGTTATTGTTAACTAAAACTTTATTAAAATTACTCAAACTAAAATAAATATAAATGAAAGCTAATAGAAATATCAATTACTTATAAAAATGACAAAAATGCTTAAAATGTTTGATTAATTGAAACTAACTTTTCAATTGTCTACTAACTTTTAACACAATTTTAAGTCGAAGTTCTAAAATATACTGAAATATAAAGCTAAATAGCTTACAATTTACAGAAGCGCATAACAAAAATACTAAAACTATTCAGAACCATGTTTGTTCATTGATAAATAAAATATAAATAAAATAAAATATGAATAAATTATTTATATATAAAATATAAATATTATATGATAAACTTGCCTTTGCAACTAATTGAAATAAATTATGTTGAAGTACTAAAATGAATGAAGTATTAAAATATAAATTATAAAGATTATAAATTATAAAGTAAACTATAAAGCATATAAATATGATAAATAGAAATATGAATAGAAAGATGAAATAATAAAAATGTACTAATTCAAATTAAAATTAAAGTGAAAACTAAAAATAAGCTAACTTTATTTATAATATTGAATACTATAATGGTATATAAATAATACAAAAATAACTTTGATGTTGGTCAGGGCAGCACCCTAAAACATGTTTTTTGTCTTGACAGGCTATCAAGCCAAACGTATTCGAGAGTGGCAGGCTATGGGCATCCAGGTCCTTGTGTCCACTAGTGATGTCAGCACCATGGAAGGGACGGAGCGTCTCATCACTGAGGCCTGCCGCTTGGGTCCAGTTGGTGGCATCTTCCACCTTGCCATGGTAGCGTTCAATCTTTGCTTTCAGTTCACTTTCTTTTGTAGTCAGTGTAAGGACGACTGTATAACTGAAATTTCTCTCTATAATGTAGGTCCTTCAAGATGGCATGCTGGAGAATCTGACCCCACAGCAGTTCATTGATGTCAATAGACCCAAATATGGTGGAACCATCAATCTTGACAAGTAGGGAATGATTTGACACTGACTCCCTTCGTCCTTCATCCATTCACTTGTGGCTGTGATGAATTTAAATGATTTACTCTTTTTCCACAGCGTGACTAGGCAGAAGTGCCCACAGCTTCAGCAGTTTGTGGTGTTCTCCTCGGTCAGCTGCGGCCGTGGTAACGCTGGCCAGAGCAACTACGGCTTTGCCAACTCCACCATGGAGCGAGTGTGCGAGCAGCGCAACCACGACAACCTTCCGGGCCTGGCCATACAGTGGGGCGCCATTGGAGATGTGGGTGTCGTCTTGGAGACTATGGGTGGCAATGATGCAGTGATTGGTGGCACGTTGCCCCAGCGCATGTCTTCCTGTTTGGAGGTGCTGGATAGGTTTCTGTGCCAGCAGAAGCCTGTAATGTCCAGCTTTGTGTTGGCAGAGAAAGTGGTGGTCGCTAAAGGAGAAGGAAGTGGACAGAGGGACCTAGTGGAGGCTGTGGCTCATATTCTGGGTAAAAGCACAGACCTGAAATGTTCAAAGCTTGATAAGTTGCATATTTTTCTGATGCTTTCAAAGTAACCGTGTAACCTATTCTGCTCAGGCGTGCGCGACGTGAACAGTTTGAATGCTGATGCCTCATTGGCTGATCTGGGTCTCGACTCACTGATGGGTGTTGAGGTTAGGCAGACACTAGAGAGGGACTATGACATCGTCATGGCAATGAGGGAAATCAGACAGCTTACCATTAACAAGCTGCGGGAGCTTTCCAGCAAATCAGGAGGAAAAGAGGGTGAGCGTGTGATTTGTGTTCTTGAAAGTGAAGTACATCCACCTGTAATATTGATACCCTGAAATATTGAAATATTGCATTATTTGGAGAAACAAAATACATCAATAACTTTTCCTCATTCCTTTTCTCCCAGAGTCCCGAGCTTCTCCTGCAAAGCGCTCTGGTACTCAAGCTCTGCTGGAGTCCGATCTCAGCCGGATGCTGGTGAACCCTGATGGCCCCACAGTGGCCCCGCTAAACGAGGTCCAGAGTGCCGAGAGGCCTTTGTTCCTCGTCCACCCCATTGAGGGCTCCATTGCCGCCTTCCGCACTCTCACCGGAAAGCTTAGCATGCCGTGCTATGGCCTGCAGTGCACCAAAGGTACAAACACAAGCTCGGTTATCACTTTTAACTGTCACATGCGTGGAAGGCAGTTTACTCACTCATTTCAAGTTTTTTTTTTTTTTTTTGCTTGGTTTTGTTTTGGCTTTGCTTGCTTTTATGATAAATATATGGACTACACATATAGGGGACTTGCAGAGTACACAAAAACTACCTGCCATATTTTGGTGTGAAAGATAAAACTAGAACAATAATATTACATCTTAAAATATTTACATTGAGAAAAGCTAGATCTTAACCACTCTGGGGTGATAAATTCAATATTAAGTAAAATGTAAACACTATACACGTATATATATAAAAATCAAAGATATTATTACTTCTAAGTGACATGTGAAGGTCAAGTTTGGTAACCAATACTCTCTGCATTTGACCTATCCAAGTTAGTGCACACACAATAGGAGTAGTGAAACACACACCCGGAGCAGTGGGCAGCCATTTTTGCTGTGGCGCCTAGGGAGTGATTGGGGGTTAGGTGCCTTGCTGAAGGCCTCATTTCCTGCCAGAATTGAGATTCCAACCTGCAACCTTTGGGTTACCAGTCTTGCTCTCTAACCATTAGACCACGACTTCTTCCACTACTTACTTTGTGGTATATTTGTTCATTACAAACATATATTTCTCATAAAAGGCAAAAACTATTCAGTAATATTACTTAATAATTATTTAATATGAAGTTTTTTTGTTTTATTTTATTGCATTTTATTTCATTTGTTCAGATTCAGTCCTGTAACATTTTTTCCTGTTGTGTGTTTTGTCCATTTGTAGCCGCGCCTTTAGACAGTATCCAGAGTCTTGCTGCTTACTACGTGGAGTGCTTGAGGCAGGTACAGCCAGAGGGGCCGTATCGCATCGCTGGATACTCGTTCGGTGCATGTGTGGCTTTTGAGATGTGCTCCCAGCTGCAGGTAGCCAAATGCCCTGTGGAATACCTCTTCCTGTTTGACGGCTCGCACTCTTACGTGGCAGCATATACACAGGTGCAATAAAAGGGCTCGGAAAACACAAAAACAGAAAAATAAGGCGTGCCAAGTCACATGGTCATCATTTTTGTTTTTTCTCTAACAGAGTTACAGAGCCAAACTGACCCCTGGCAAAGAGTCTGAGGCAGAGACTGAGGCTTTATGTGCTTTCATCCAACAGTTCACTGGCATTGAGTATAACAAGGTACATACACAACAATTCATTTGTGGTTTATTCTTCAAAAGATTTTTGATTTATTTAAAATGGTACGGACAGCACTTAACTCACCATAGTTCATTGAGTTGCATGAAGTCAATGCTATATCTAATGGGTTTTTTTCCCACAGCTGTTGGAGACATTGTTACCTCTGTCAGACCTGGAGGCTCGTGTGAACAAGGCTGTGGATCTAATCACATCCAGCCATAAGAATGTCAGCCGAGATATGCTCCATTTTGCTGCTTCTACATTTTATCACAAACTGAAGGCTGCCGACCGCTACATTCCAACTTCCAAGTATCACGGCAATGTCACTCTGCTGAGAGCCAAGGCTAGCAGCGAGTACGGTGATGGTTTAGGATCTGACTACAAGCTGCATGAGGTAAATATAGGGACTGAAAGTAGACTACTACATATCAGCCTACATATCAGTTTTATTTTAATATTGAATTTATGATCTTAGAGTGGTTGGGGAAAATTTAAAGACTACTACCGTTCCGTTTTGAAAACTACCATTAACCAAGGTGGCATTTATTTGATCAAAAATACCTTAAAGCAGTATTATGAATTTAAGTAACTCTTTTCTATTTTAATATATTTAAGAATATTCATTTCTTTGATGGCAAAGCTGAATTTTCTGTAGCCATTACTCCAGTCTTCAGTGTCACATGGTCCTTCTGAAATCATTTGCTGATTTGCTGCTCAATAAAATTGCATTATCATCACATTAAACAAAAAGGTTATTTATTTGCAGCATTTGTTTGAAATACATATATTTTATAAAAGTCTTTTGATCAATTGAATGTACCCTTGCTGAATAAGTGTTTTTTTTTTTTAATGACTGGCCCAAACTTTCTGTCGTGTTTACTGATAACAGATATTTTTCAAAGAAAAACACATCGTAAAGTAGCAATATATCTTATTTTAAAATATATACCTTTCAGTAATCTTTAGTAGCTTATCACTATTTACTTCTCAAGCTTATATTCCACTCTGGGAACAAAAAAACAAGTGCTGTTTGCTTGCTTTATCCATTAAGAATTAGTAATATTCATGTATATTCCTTGCCTTTTATATTGTTCAAGTTCTTAAAGCCTCAAGATTTTTGCCTAAAACAAATATTCCTTATACTTCTGAATCTGGTAAAGAGATCATGCTGAAAGTAACACTTTAAGTTCAATGTTGTGCATCCCTGCCGTTTTAACAATTGGATTGTGTTATGTCTGCAGGTGTGTGACGGGAAGTTGTCCATTCATGTGATCGAGGGAGACCACCGGTCCTTCCTGGAGGGAGAGGGTGTGGAGTCCATCTCAGGCATCATCCACAACTCACTGGCTGAGCCCAGAGTCAGCACCAGAGAGGGCTGAACCTTCCGGCAAACGTCTTTCTCTTCTTTTGTTTCACCCTTACTCTGTTGCTTTCACCTGACAAACCAAAATGCCGTGTCCCAGCGTATTAAAGCATGCATGTCTGTGATCTCTTCGTACCTCACACACACAGCAGCCTTTTCCTTCTCATCTTTCTCATTCTCTTGATATCTTAGTTGCTTATCACTATTTACTTCTCACTAAAAGTTTATATTCCACTCTGGGGGAAAAACACACTGTTTGCTTGCTTTATAGGATAAGAATCAATCAGCTGTTCGTTATCTTCTATAAATCATCATACGTTACTGTGAAATATAAAAAATGTCACTAATTTCTAGCATTTGAGATATGTTCTAGATAAGTGCCATCACTTACACTGTATAAGTCTGCTAAAGGTTCTGTCGTACCTGCGCGTTCATGTTCATACATCTTTTCATATCCAACCTAATGATGCGGACTGCAAGTCAAGGCTGTATTCAAATCCACATATTAGCTAGCCATTGGGAATCTATTTACGCACATAGCTGAGATTGCTGTTTACCAGTTTTGAGTGGTTACTGATGCTTCAGCAGTACTAGTTGATAGCGTATGTTACTCTAGCATTGTTTTTCTTTTCTGAATGATATTTGCTGGTTCTCTTGTTGTTGCTGAACATCTGAAATCTTGCTGCAATAATTGTGTAATTGATGTGTATTTAAAAGGGAAAATATGTATGAAAATAACATTCCTGGATGAAAGTAACAATTCAGAGAGCTGGTTAATTGACTTCTTATTAATGTTTACATTGAAGTTAAGAGTTGATTATGGAACATTTGTTACTTAAAAAAAAAAATTGTCTCACTATTGCACTAGCTAAAAGCAAAATGCATTTTATTTGCACTGATGTGAAATACTTGTCAATCCAGGATGAATCATCTCTGCTGAAATGTTGCTTCGCTGCTTAACTGTAGACCTGTAACGGGAGTATTAATCTTGTATTGACGTTTCTAATCCTCTTTTTGAGGATAGTACCAACATTCCTTTTTCCAGGAGTCTGTATACTTTCTCCCAAAATGTTCTGTAATTGACTGCTTGAATACTTCAGATGTTAGTTGTAGCAAATTCTCGTGGCTCGGTCCACATTAAACACAAGCTCAGTTCATAGTGTAAATCACATGATTTATCCTAAATCTTGCCAGAATGAAGTGTTGTTTGGTGTAGGAGTGAATTTTGGGATGTATGAGTACTTTCTTGGCAGTGACGTGTTTACTGACTTTCTCTTTCTGTCACGACAGAGGAAAGTCTTCTTTTAGAAAGCAAATCACACATTTCTGAGACTAATTGTTCAAGTCAGTGACGAACTGTGATTTCTTTCAATGTTAAGAGCAAAGCTGAAAGCGCTAGAGTTCATTTTTCTATTATTGAATTTTTTTTTTTTGGTGTAATTTTTTCCAGTATTTATTGTACTAGTCCAAATAAAAAGCTATTACTAACATACACCTCCAGAGAGTACTGGTTTGTTTTTCATTGTCCATATTTGATATAATGAAGCTGTGTTAATTAAGGCTATGGAGATTTGATTATGCAACTAAGCTAAGAAGCATAATAATCCAGTTTAAACCAATGTTATCAAATCATTTTATTTAAAAAAAGTGAAATCTGTAACAAAGTATACTCAAGTTAACCTAATAAAAAAGCGGCGATATAAATAAAAAAACCACCCCCTTGGAAGACAAATGACTTCCGAGCAGCTGCAATGTATTTTATATTCCTTTTCAAGATTTAGAATGAAAAATATTAACATATTTACAAAAAGTAAATTAAAATCACCACTAAGAGTTTAACATACAAGTGGCACTACATCTATTTTCACTCATTACAGTTTGCAGTTGTGCTCTGAATGCATGTATAGAATATTTGAGCACATGACCAATGGAAGGAAATTCTTCATGCAAGTTATTTCACAAACTGTCAAATCAGTTATGCATGAAGCAAAGTATACAGAGAAATCTTGAGAAAAGTACTGAATATCATGTGGTAATGCCTCTTTAAAGATGAAAGTGAAAATGCAATGTGACAATGACAGATAATGCTTTGAGATTGTCAACAGGATGTTTGTAAGACTAGAACATTTGGTTTTCATTTAAGGCTTAATACAGTGTTTCCCACCATTTTCTAACTCTCCCTAAGGTTTTTAAAGTTCATCCTCCTCTTTTGAATCACTGCTATCTCCCAATCCCAAATCCTCAATGTCATCATCATCAGGAAAATCGTCTTCTGCCAAATTCTCCTGTAACTCTTCAATACCCAAAAAGCGCTTCAGAAGTGCAGCAAGTGCCTCCACATCACTGAATAAAAGCAAAAAAAAAGTTATTAATGAGCTTAATTGTCAAGCAAATGTTACGCTGAAAAAAATCTAAATGGTGTATAAAAACATTTAATGGATGAGTAATGTGTTGCTTGTTTTGTTATATTGCTTTTATTTTATCTTGCAATATGCTTTGGTTTTCTACACACAGTCACACACACACGTCTGGTTCATTATCTTTGTGGGGACTCTCCATAGGACTAATGGTTTTTATACCGTACTGTACATTCTATCCCCCTACACTGCCCCTGCCCCTAAACCTACCCATCACAGGAAACATTCTGCATTTTTACTTTCTCAAAAACTCTCATCCTGTGGGATTTATAAGCCTTTTAAAAAGTGGGGACCGCTGGCTGGCATAATGTAGGTGATCTCAGGTTTTACTATCCTTATGGGGACATTTGTAATGTACAAGCATAAATCCTGTATATATATGCACATATAAACGATGCCATAAAAATTGGCTTTGCATTCTTATTTCTAATATAAAATATGTATTTTATTATTAATGAATTTACTAACTTACTTTTTATTTAGCATAACCGTAGGACTGTAAAAGGACATCTTTTAAGTACCTGCGTGACCCCAGCGTGGCATTCTGTGTAAGCGGGTGAGAAAAGCCCGTTGCTAGACGGAGCACCAACAGGTAACCCTTCCCAAGATACCTCACTCTCTCCTCCTGAACACTCACGTCTCGCAGATGCCGCAGATCTAACACCACTGAGTTGGAGAAAACAGCATTATCATCGGTTCATTTGACCAGTCATTTAGTGCAAAACAAATAATGTCAGATAACACAAAGCTCACCTCTCTCATGCCCTCTTCTCCACAGAGTCAGTATCATGGTGTAGAGACTAAACGTCTTTAGTTCAATCTCACTCTTAGATTTATCAAACACGGCTTCCTAAGGACAAAGCGAAACAGATTGTAAGTCATGACAGCTGAATACATTGACTTAAAGATGGATGTAGTGTGTGTAAAACATCTCCCCACCTCCCATTCCTCCATATTTTGTAGGGCTACAAAAAAACAACCTGTCACATAGAACATCTTCCATAATATGCTGTCTACAACAAAAGGAAAGAGCAAAATGAGGAACACCGGTCACAAAAGCCTTCCTTTTATTGTTTTATTCACTTCCAGGGTTATTAAACATTCAGGAACCATTTCTCACCAGCGCTGTAATAGGCAGCTGCTAGTCCAACTGAAGCAATTCCTGTAAAAAGAGGAAGAAGGAAGACATTTAAAGATATTTGGTAACGCATGTTAGACTACACACGTCTAGCTTGCATGTTCCCCCTGATCTCATACCAACAAGGAGGGACCATGATCTAATCCCTGGAGACCTCTTCAAATGGAGAAGATGAGATGTATGTTTTTCCACGACCATATACCCCATCTGTTAGAAGAAAAAATATATTTGAAAATGTTTGTATTTCAAATGTTTTGTGAACACAGTAATGTGCAGTCCATCTAAAGGTCTTCTTGGAGATTTCCAATTATGTGTGTAGCATCACAATAATCATAATAATACTGCAGCTTTGAACAAAGGAAAGTCTTAATATAGTATAATGTTGTTTTTATGAACAATAGATTACATATAAGAATAATAAACCTGATCAGTTTCGTATATTTTTGAAATAGCACAGGGACAACACCCTCATTAATGTGATCACAGAGTCTGCCATTAATTGATGTGAAAGAATCTGACATCTTACCTCAATAAGTCGCGTTTTCCTTTCGGACAAATCTAATTATTTAATTATTAAAATTTAAATGTTGGACATTTGAAATAGGAAACTGTAAGAAAAACAAATTAAGGAAATAAAATGTGTGTAGCTCATGCCCAAACACATAAACCCGCCTTCGGATGACGTTGATTTCCGCTAAGCAGATTTCGCTCTGATTGGATAAACGTATTAAAGAGACCCGCCCTCGACGCTTCCTTCTTGTACGAAGTCGTGCTCGTTAATAATCTGTCTGAAACATACGTATGAAACGAGTAAGTTCGTTATTATTTGAATCTAAACTAAAAGTACATAAAACGAATGTAAATATAAACCGTTTTATCAATAGATGTAATGTCCTCAATAAAATGACATCTATGTCATAGTGTCTTATATACGATTAAATTGATTCTTTTCTGGAAGGCGAGCATTGTTTGATCGGTCCAAATCCAGGGAAAGTTGACACCGGTTGACTGACACCAGTGTTGCTGATTCACGCATGCGTGTCGATCGGTCGATCCACGCAAGGAGTCATTCTTGCGAATCGGTTCGTTAAAACAGTTCGATTCTATGAACCGTTCAAAAGAAAAAAACAATTCAGAGGTTAAGTAATGGCGTAACTCGCCATCGCGGTTATGCTGTCTAAAACGCGGTTATGACTCGACACATCACGAATCATATGTTGTATAGAGACGGTTATCTTATCACGAATCGGGACAGCCAGGACATGTCCGAAAGAGAATATTCTTGGTTGAGTTGGTTGGTGAACGGCACATCAATTCAACTGATTCATTTAAATGATCCGATTCAAAAGAACGATTCATTCACGAATCGGACACTGCTAAAGGACAATGGAGTCGGATGCATCGAAGCCAAGGCGAGACGAGATCTTTCTACCTCGAATGTGTCCCACTCGGATTAGTCAGAGTTGTGGAACGGATGACTGGATGAACATCAGTGTTATATGACCGTAGTGCGCTGTTTTCTGATGACCATCTCGCGCTTTCAAGTGTCATTAGGAGAAGTTCCTGCTGTAACGTTAGTTCCACGGCTGCGTCTCTTGGGTTTCCCCCTAAGCAAAAAGGACTTCATGTGGTTTTTATGTGAGTCGGTTGGCCTTTTTGTGTTTTATTTCAGTTTATGATTTATTTTAGTACTCTGCCACGTTAGGTAATGGGGGCAGGTGGTTGAGTAAATGTCACGGGTTATCTAAGGAAAGCAAAGTCCTCAGAGCTTTTGTCCTCTGTCATTTATTTATTACCCTATTACATTTTGAGAAAATGAATGTGATCCGTCTGTTTAACCTATGATTAGGTACAAAAGCATGAAAGATCCTCAAAACAATAATTAGGTGAAGCTGAATAGAACACATCATGGGAACCTAAAATTATCACATTTCCCTTAAATGGGTGTCTGTGTATGAATGTTTGAGGTTAATAGCAGGGCTTTATTGTGACTGCATTTTATTTCTAACCCATTCTTTATTTTAAATATGTGTTTTCGTTGTCATATAACACACAGAATGCTCTATAAATACAGAAAGCTTTCATTTTCAGGCTTTTATTTCACAGGAATAATTTATGCCACTGAACATTTCAGGAGCTCCTTATACAATGTCTGAAGTCAAAATTGGACGGAAAAAAGAAAAGTGTGAAAATTGCACTAAACAGGTAATATGTTGATTTAATACTGATGTATATATTACCTTACATTTTTTTGGTTTATGTCTGAATCAGATTCTGCTCTCATGCTTTATTTTAATGTCACCCGTGTTCATTTTCCCTCAATTCCAACTTTTAGTGCAATAAGAAACAGAGTGATGAAAGTATAAACTCGCTGCAAGAGAAAGGTGTTGCCAGTGGAGAGGTATTATTTCTCATGGTTCTTTTTATGTGTTTTGAGAGAGACTGAGCTGTAATCTGATAAACTGCGGTTTGCATCTGTTGTTTTGTTTGTGTTTGATTTGGGGGAGGATGAATGAACAAACACTCATTTGTATTGGACGTGGATAATCTGATACACTGTTTTCCTCAGGTGAAAGAGTCTACCTCAGTTCAGCAGGTGTTGCTGAGCGCGTGTTTGTCCTGCGACGGCTGCGTATCGGAAGACGAAGGCCAGAGAATCTCTCAGCAGAATCTGGATGAGATCAACCATGTGCTTGCCCTTAACAAGGTACTTTAATCCTGACAAATTTTGACTTTGGAAGATGATTTGTTTGGACGTATCTCACATTGTTTTTTTTTTTTATGTTTTTGGCAGAAATGTGACACTTCGAAGCACAAAATTCTCGTGGTGTCCGTTTGTCCCCAGTCGCTGCCATTTTTTGCTGTTAAGTTTCAATTGGACGTTCCAGCAGCTGCGCAGAAACTCTGTGGATTCCTGAAGAGTGTGGGTACGTCTGGACGCCACATTTTTCTTGAAAGTCACTTTGCCTACCTCTTATTTTTCTGCTTTTCATTGAATCAAGATGTTCACATAGCAAATATTTGCCACGTGAAATCTGAAAGTTAATAACCGTCATAAATATTTGTATCATCGTAACATTTGATATATTTTAGTACTATTTATTTACTACTAGTTTTTATTAATCTTTTGAATGAGCTTTTATTTGAGCATTTTCATTTAGTTTTTTGGTAACGTTGTCATTTTTATTCTTTAAAATTACTATTTAGGTTTTACAACTTAGTTTAAGTTTTCAATATTTATATTTCAGCTTTATTTTAATAAACAAAATAATTTTTAATAGTTTTAGCCAACAATAATAGCCCTGTTATTCTTTAATTCTGAGAGTTTAACATGAGTTCTTTCATCTGTCTCCTCAGGGGTTCATTATGTCTTTGACACTACAGTAGCTGCAAGTTTTAGCATTTTGGAAAGCCAGAGAGAATTTGTTCAGCGTTATCGCCGTAAACATCACGATGCTAATGCCATGCCAATGTTCACTTCCTCATGTCCAGGTAAGACCCTCCTGATAACCCCTTAAAAGCACAGTATGTTATTTTCACCTATAGAGTTTGCATATTCAAAACAGTAACAATGGCGTAGCTTGATGACGCTGTGAAGGGGGAACGATGGGACTTGTCGTCTTCACCTCCACTGCCATTGGAAATCAATCCGACGGGAATCACAAATCATGTTCATGGATGAGGTCATGAAATAACATTTTATAACTGTTACGATCACACGATTTTATTTTATTCGAATGAGTTAGCCGCAAGTAACGTAATGTTTAATGCTAAATTACTACTCATACATGTCACTTTATTTGTCGAATTAAATGCTTGGGTAATGCAGAGCAGTTTTACGTATTAAAAACAATCATACATTTGAATGTACCCACAGCATTTGCCAAAATAATTTATGTATAACACATACTGTATTTAATTACACCGCCGTAGACTTGTTCACCAGACTTGGTCCATAATGACTGTGCGAAACAACAACAACAGAGTGTCGTGCTAGACGCTACAACTACTACTTCTGTATTTTTTCATGCGACTCACTGTGTTGCCATGATTTCTACTGCAGTAAAAGCGAAAACCGAGGATAACATGGACATGACGCCACTGACAGGCGACGTTACAAATTGCGAATTTATTTGGATTTAAACATTGTTGGAAATATTTGAGATAAACAAAACCTATAACAGTTTGCCTGTGGTTTTTGGATATTTTAATGTAAATTAGCTTAAAAGGTAGCCTGACAAGCCAGACCCACATCAAGATGTTGGGTCTGGGAACTCACCATTGGCAGGGTTCAATCCGAGGGGCGGGATAAACGGTTGTCTTTCAAATTCCCTCTGCACGCAATTGGATAGCGCTACAACCAACCAGAGCAACGTGATGCTGAGCTAGTGGATCGATTAAACCTTCGCTGTATCCGGTTGGCAAAACTCTGAGCACATCTTCCCTTCTTAAGAATGACTTCAGTGCCGTTCTTTTCTCAAAGAAAATCTTAACTCCAAGTCTTCCAGAGTCGCGGCCAAAGCCGATTTGAAAGACCGCCGTTCACCAGCTTCTTTGTTTACCCGCAACTCTGCCGTCATTATGTTTAGCCCACCCACCAACTCTATACACGATGTGATTGGCCTGACCAGAGTTTGGTTTTTCCAGCTCGCAGGTCTACTGAGAGTTGCTAGACCACACTCGCTGCAAATTAGATTTCCTGCCGCTAGGGTGCGTCTAGATTTCTAGGCTACTTAAAAGGCAGAATATGTAAGATTTTTGCATCTCTTTAAGCACATTGTACGATCCCTTTCCACCAGAAAGCACTTCAATTTATAATACATCTATATACTTAAAAATGGCAGGTTTTCACAGCTTTGTGTGTTCATTTATGAAATTTATATTAGCTCATTTGATTACGCTTTCAGCTTCCAGTGCAAGAAAAGTCCACCTGGGTTTGCATATACTTTTTTTTTTATTGAAATCAAGTTTAAAACTCTTAAAAAAGGTTATGCAATTATAAAAGTGGTTGCCAACTGACAACACAAATAAGCACCTCTAGTCAGAGCTTTCAAGAAAAAGATCAAGTTTTCTGCTTCTCTTAACTCTTTGTCTGAACCTCAAGCTTTTATATGCATGTTCTAAAACATTTAGTGAGAAAAGAGCTAGATGTGGTGCAGTGGTGTGTAAATGTGGGTTGTGTGTGAATGGGTGGGACTGTTAGATAGCCATAGCATTCTGCAGCTGTGAGATAGATGAGTGCATGCCACCTCACACACCCTTCCTGCACTTTAATGACTTTCCTTTTTTACTTTAGTTCAATGACTGTTCCTCTGGAGCAACCCAGGGTTACATGTCTTGCTCGAACTAGTAGTGGGGGTGGGAATCAGCAGAGACCTGGAAATTCAGTCTTTTGTTGATAAACACTACGATTCAAAAGTTTGTGGTCATTAAGATGATTTTTTTTTTTTTTTTAAGGAAGAAAAAAAAAGATCTTTTATTCAGCAATGAGTTGGATGCTTTAAATTGATCAAAAGCGACAGTAAATATATTTATAATGTTACAAAAGCTATCTGATTGAAGTGCTGAACTTTCTATTCTAATTTTCTCAAAAACTGTAGTGTAAAAATGAACTAATTAGTTGTTGTTTTTTACTTTTATTATTTTTATTTAAATTAGTTAGTTTAAAAAATAATTAAAAATAAATCGATATGAGAATATCAATACCGTATTGTCAGGTCAAATATAGATATCCCCCCCCCACACACACACTCCTTCCGTACTGGTACATTGTCACCAGTCGCTATGTGTATTAAATGTATGATTACATTTGTGATTTTGTTTGTGCTCAGGATGGATTCGCTATGCAGAGCGTGTTCTTGGTAGCCTGGTCACGCCACACATCTGCAACGCCAGATCACCTCAACAGATCATGGGCTCCTTGGTCAAAGACTTTTTTGCCAAACAACAGGTGAGAGGTGGGCATTTGTCCAGGGCTCCCTGGAAAGCCTGGTAATATCAGGGATTTTTCAGATTGTTATTGCCAGACCAGGAGAAGTCAAGGAAATTAAATAATGGTAAAATAGTTGTGTATAATGTTTTGATCTGATCTAAAATGTTTACTTGTACATATGACTGTAGTCATATTCCAAAGATTTGTACAGGATTCTCTTTGAAGTGATTAATTATTATTTAAAAAAAAGCATTAATCAGAACTCACTGCCTGTGAACCTTTGTGCTTACTGTATCACAATTATGTAAAAAATTGTCCATTTCTTATTAGTAGTGAGCGACTGAATAAGGCACTGTATCAGTTTTGTCTTATGTCTTGTAGAAACTGACCCCGGATCAGGTTTTCCATGTGGTGGTGGCTCCCTGCTATGATAAGAAGCTTGAAGCTGTGAGAGAAGAATTCTATAACAGCATCCTAGAGACCAGAGATGTCGACTGTGTGCTTACGTCTGGTACGACTGAGCTTATTCTCCTGTTACCTTTTCAGATTAATGTTTAACCAGGCAAACGCTTCAGTTTTTACTTTTTTTTTCTCCTAATATCTATTTATATATAATAATAAAACTACCATTCAGATGTTTGGGGTCGTACGTTTTTTCAAGTCTCTCGCAACAATGTCAAACAATCAAAAAGTCTTTTAATGTCACCTTTTGATTCAATTTAATGTGTCCTTGCTGAATAAAAGTATTTCGTACTGATCCCAAACTTTTGAATGGTTGTGTATGTATAAAATTCCCTGAGGCATCTTTCCTTGGAAATGATCAGAAATGTCTAATGCAATGTTATTGTATAAAGCAGGTTGTGCATGTTTCAGTAGAGGGTGTTTTTGTGATCTTTGTACTCCTGAAAGGACACTAAATGAATGTTTTGGTTTAGGAGAGATTCTTCATTTGATGGAACAAAGCAAAGTTACCGTAGAGGAAGTGGACTCTGCTCCTTTGGATCATGTGTAAGTTAAATTAGCAGCATTAAACAATCACATAGGGCTTCATATTTAACCTAGGCAAACAAAGGCAATCACAGTCCAGATGAACTGCTAAAAAATAAAAATAAAAGATAATCCTTAAATGAGTATGTTTTGTTTTAGGTTTGGTGAGACTAGTGACCCAGGTGTGACCAGGCATGAAGGTCGTGGATCTGAAGGCTTCCTGGAACACATTTTCAAACATGCAGCCAAAGAGCTGTTTGGCCTAGACATCCAAGAGATTGTGTACAAGACACTCAGGTGAGAGATAGACCAGTCTGTTTCCGATGGCTATGATGGATAATCTATATTTTATAATTATTTATTTATTGTTATGAATAACAAGTGATCAAGGCTAATCCTTATTCCTGTTAGGAATCGAGACTTCCAGGAGGTGGCGCTAGAGCGTGATGGAGAGACTCTCCTGCAGTTTGCTGCAGTCTATGGCTTCCGGAACATTCAGACTTTAGTGCACAGAATGAGGAAAGGCAAAGTGCCCTACCAGCTAGTAGAGGTGCTTTCCTGCCCTGGAGGTATGAAATATTTTTTTTAAAACAAACATATTGCAAGTATTACATGCATTTTATTTTGGTTATTATTACCCAACTTAATAGGTGCTGTTATTGATCAAATATGCTTGAACATACTATTACTAGGGATGTGCGCCATGACTAATTTCATTAACATTTAAACTGAAATTCTGTAAATGATTAGTCTAACAAATCCCCAGAGGATAGTCAAAAACTCTATATTTATATGAATATCCATTTGAAATAGCCAACGTAATAAACAAATCAGTAAAATCCCATACTGATTGCCCTGAAAATTTTTTATATGTGCTTGCCTTGCATTATGATGTTTGTACATTAAACTTAAGTTTTCATGTAATCAATGTTAGCCAATATTGACATATTTATTAAAATAAAACTAAATCAACAGGCTGTACAGGACCAATAAGTACTGGGTTTGAACACTTCTACAAAAAAACAACAACTACACAAAATCTTAAAAATCGGAAAATAATCGCAACAATACATTATGCATATTGTGCTTGTTAGAATATTGCTTTAAGATCTGGTGTTGTCAAGTTTTATTTAAAATGTTTCATTTTTTAAATGTAAAAGTAATGTGACAGTAATTTTAACATAGCCTTTGTAAAAATATAAAGCAAAACATAAGTGTACAAAAAATAAAACTAAATTAATTTCCAATGTTCACTAGCAGCAGCAATACCCTTTTGTCGACTTGTCTTGCACATTCCTATAACAGGGAATGTAAATGCCATTTTAAAATAACGAATGCAAATTTTCTTGTTTTGTACTATTTTAGTGGCTAAATATGACTTTATGTGTGCAACAAATTATATTATAAAAAAATATATTATTAAACACATTTGTTATTTATTCAATATAAAACTGTTTATTACATTTATAACAACAATTATAGTTAATAATGAAATATTAAAACATATTAGTATTATTAATTCTTTGCACATTGATAAATGTTTCATCTTTGAACATACAAGTACCGTTTCTTTCCTTTTATCTCTCCTTCTCAGGCTGTTTAAGTGGGCGAGGACAAGCTGAGGGAGAGGGAGGTCGATCTGACCGACCTTTGGTCCAGCAAATGGAAGAGCATTACAGCAGTTTACCTGTCCGACTACCTGAAAACAACCCAGAGGTCCAGCGCCTCTACCAGGACTGGCTGGATGGCCACGACTCCCCATGTGCACAGCAATGCCTTCACACTCAGTACAAGAACCACACGCAGCCGCCCTCTCACATACTAAATCCTGACATTCAGTGGTGATTGGAAGTCATCATTGCATTCCCACACACCTGGAACCAAGCTCTGCTTTAAAAGCACCAATCAAGACGGACTGCTTGATGCTCTCTTGGGCTCACATGAACTGCACTGTTTGTGCAGTAAAAGAAAAGTTGAACAGCGGACCAAACAGGCTTCTTGTTCTATGCAGTCAATCAGACTCTGCTTTACTAACAATTAGATTTGCATTCGTGTACTAGTTTTCTAGAACATGTACTCACAGTGCACCTAAATGATGTCATGCATGGTTGAGCAACCAGCAGTCACAGATGTGTAAAAGTGTTATTAAAAGGACAATAGCAATAATAACACATGGCAAAAAAAAAGACTATTATTAAAACAGATTACTAGACCCTGTTCATATTCACTGCAGAAAAGATTGATGGCAGTTTGTGTATGGCTATCGCTAAGATCCAGCTTTTGAAAGCATAAAATAATACATATTGGTGCTATGAATTAATTAAAAAAAAAAACAATCATCAGTTAAAGCTTCATTACTTTGATTGCTATAAAAATGCATGGACTAATTTTAACAAACTTAAGAGTGATTATTTTGCTTGGATGCATTAAAAAAAATAATTGTTAGATCCTGGTGTACACATAATTCACACACCTGTTAATTTCTGCAAAAGTCCAACATGTCCTGTGTCCTTGCTTCATTAAACTTTGACCCTTTTGATTATGCTTTTAGCTACCAAAAATAGTACTACAGCACAAATGCATCTATGAGATTTGTCTACTGAATCCATCTGGGTCTGGTCATAACTAATTATTGATTTGTGTTGTGTTTGTAGATTTCTTAGATTTACCTGAACACAGCTCTTTCTGTATTAAGGGGTTAATTCACCCAAAAATGAAAATTCTGTCATTAATGAATT
Organism: Gobiocypris rarus; assembly: GCA_023029165.1. NCBI lineage: Eukaryota > Metazoa > Chordata > Actinopteri > Cypriniformes > Gobionidae > Gobiocypris > Gobiocypris rarus. Next base: position 25,897,532 of record CM040920.1, read on the forward strand.
ACCCTCATGCCGTTCCAGGTCCGTAAGAGCTTCGGAGCGTTATGAATCAATGTATAGATTCATGATTTGGATCGCGTGTCAAACTGCTGAAATCAAGTGACTTTGGCGATACGCTGATTCATAAAACTCCGAAGCTAAATCTGGAAGTAGTGTTTTGGAATCGGCCCATCACTATATCGTCCTTATTCAGGGGTTTTTTTTACGGACAAAACTATTCTCGTCGCTTCATAAAATTATTATAGAACCACTAGTGAGATGGACTTTATAATGACGTCTTTAATACATTTTATGGGTCTTGAGAGAGGAAATTACCTTGCTGTCAATGGAGGCCTTTCTGAGCCATCGGATTTCAACAAAACTATCTTAATATGTTTTCCGAAGATGAAAAAATGTCTTACGGGTGTCCAAAGACATGAGAGAAAGTAATTAATGACAGAATTTTCATTTTTGGGTGAACTAACCTGGTTAAGAATGTGGTGAGATTACGGTTTTCCTTTTGGTGCAGTTTTGTAAAGAGACAGTAGAGGGCAGAATACATCACTATATGGGCGGAACTAGCAGATGTGGCCTCATCACTTCTAGTTCTCATGTGGCCAGTATGTACCCACTGCTGCAATAACCTGTTTGAGTCACAGCTGTGAGTTCTGTCACAATGTTTCTGTTTTATCATACTTGCCACCTTATGTGCTACACTTCAGCCGTTGCGATACAGGATGCAGTCTGAGTGGTAAGATGATATTCTTTTTGATGTAATTGACACAAGGACTAGTATGATGCTAAAGTAAATTTCAGCAGATAAATATTGGGGATTAAATAAATCCCTTATATGGAGCAATCTTGCCTCGTTGCACAAACATGCATTTTGAGCCATTAACCAGTGTGGTAAATTCGGACATGTCAAGTCAAACAGCAGCATATTGCATAGTATTGGTAGTAACTTTTGTTTTTGTGTCTATTGCTATTCACGCAAGTATTTAAAGGCACATGCTGCAGAGTTTTTCTTTGAACTTTTGGTGTATTTAAGCTTGCCATGTAAAAGAGTGAATCACATTTGTGATTAAACAGTAACAATATTTAGGGTGTGATTCTCATAACTTGGCTCAAGCATGTGGATAGGCAGTCAACCTGTGAAATGGAATCAGCAAGTCTTTATCTTTTTTATTGCACAGCCTTTGCTGTGAGAAAGCAAAAGATTGCTAAAGTAACAAGATATGATTATAGTGTGAGGAGAAGTTACTGAAAGGGAATACTTTTATTGTTGGAATACACATCATCAAAGCTAGTAGATTAAAAAATCAGTCCTTAAATGTTTCAAAATAATTTGAATTACTTTTTTGGACAGTCTACACATAGCAGAGGTGTATTAGGAAAATATGTGGCAAAAGGTTACTGTTTTATTCAGCCTTGAAATGCAGGAGCATGTCATGGAATTTCAACTATTTTCCATGTCCTGTTAAATTCCGGAATTCATTTCGGAAACTTTTTATGTATGTTATAGAGAAACTGTTTAGGACTTCGAACACATCACAAGAAAATGTTGTTTATTATAATAAGTGTCCATATTTCATGTAACAACACTGGAACAATTCAGGTATAATAATAACAACATAAACTGGTTTGAAATGATGCACACTCAGTTGAAATGATAAAAAAGTTGCCACTTCACTTGCCTATCAATAATATATTTAATACAAATAAAAAATTAAAATAAAATAAAAAATCAGGTTTTCATTATCTAATTTTGCCAGTGCCTTTTAAACTAAGCCACAGAACTCGCGCAATGACGTTCTTGTGATTGACAGGTGAAAGTTCCAATCAGCGAGAGTTACAGACGGAGGCGAGCTCGTGAAGCGCTGACAGACTACACTTCAAAGAAAACTGCGATTTGACTAATACAGTGTTGCAACACAGTGAAGACGGGGAGTGGGCGGCGCGCAGTTTTTCCTCTTCACGTAACTATTTTTCGTTTCGTTGTACTACTTACAGTTTAGCCGTACTGCTGGTTTTGTGTATTTGTGAGTTTTATAGTTTCAAAATGTCTAGCGACCTCAGGCCAAAGTTGTGCGTCTTAGAAAAAGGGGACAGCGGCTACGGTTTTCATCTACACGGAGAAAAGAACAAACCCGGGCAGTTCATCCGGCATGTAGAGCCCGACTCTCCGGCCGCCGCCGCGGGTTTGTCGGCCGGGGACAAACTGGCGTTGGTGAACGGGGAGAATGTGGAGGACGAGAAGCATCAACAGGTGGTGTCCCGCATACGAGGCATCACGGACAAACTGGAGCTCGTCGTTTTGGATGCAGAGACAGCAGAACTGCTGCAGAAGCTAAATTTGAAGTGCAAGAAAGAGTATGCGACTGATGGGATACCGATACCGAGCAGTGCTGCATCGGACCATGAAGATGAGGTGAAGAACGGGACACCAAGGGAATCCACCCCCGTCCCGGAGACAAACGGGGACATACGCATGGATAGACTGAGCGTGAGCTCCAAGGTGAGTTAAGTGTATCATGGGCAAATTCCATCACTTTAAGTGTTATTTTGGAAAAGTTAGGCACGTGCGTCAAGTTTGACAGATGTCCCAGTACATATGTTAGTGTGTAGGCCTATATATTTGATTTATTTTATTTGATTAATTCTCTCAAGTGGTAAAATACTTTAATTGCAGTACTTTGCTTTAATCTACAGTTTTGTCATTTTTAGTTACACTATGTTGTCTGGCTGGGGAGCGACACCACCTTTAAAAACAGGTTTTTACTTTAAACACAATCAAAATGACTTTTTTTCCGAATTTTAAAACATATTCCTCATGTATTTTTTGTATAAATTGCATTTTGTATTGTACACAGACATTCTAGTTCTAATATTCTATTCCCAGTAGAGCATAAGAGGACATGCTGTCCAGAGGAAAAACTAATTTGCTAAAAAAAATGCATTGAACTTTCTATTGTGGTGCTTCTGAAATGTTGGAGGACATTTACATGTTTTAAATCAGATATTCATTGTGTTACGTCACAGGTCTCTCTGGTTTTCACATTGCTTCCAGTCTGACCTGTCAAACATAATGACACTCAGACATGTTTTCCAGCTTTTTGAGATGCATATCATTCACTGAATCAACCAAATTCCAAAACATCATCAGCTGATAAAGGAATGATTACTTAACATTCATAGCTATAATCATGCATAGTAAATTAGCAGTACAATGTTACCTTTTAGGGTGGTTTGTTAATTGCCAGTAAATTATAACTAAGGTTTCTGACAAAAGCTTTGTCTAGCAGGAAGGAGTGGACAGTGTGTCCAAATTTTTTTTCATGGATCAGATATGCATCATATCGAGTGTCATATCTAAGTGATACAACATAGGCTATTTATGGAATGAAGTACAAGGTCTGCAAGTGATTTGCACCAATTGTGCAATAAGAATATAAAAAGCTTTATCTTCATTCCTGTTATGTTAATCTGAATTCCTTTAAGTGGGCAATGTTACCTGTTATACATGTTATCCTGTGTATTTAACGGGATACAATTATGTCATCATTTACTTCCCTCAAATATTGTTCCAAACCTATATGACTTTCTTTTGCGGAACATAAATTTGATAAACTTGGGAAATCAAACAACTCCGTAACCCAATGATTTCCATTGTATGGACAAAAGAACACTGAGACATTTCTCAGATATCTTTTAGGTTTTAGGAACAACATGAGGGTGAGTAAATAATGACAGAATTAACATTTTTGGGTAGGGTGGACAAATTTCTCAGTGGAATCCGGAACGGACAGGCACCCTCACTCCCACGGCTCACACATATATACACAATAACTTTAGCTAGAGTAGTGGCCAAAAGTGAGGTCCAGCCTAGGAAAATGGATGTCTTTCTTAATAAAAATTTTTTTTATTAAGGATTTTGTAAGGGTATAGTTGTCGTGAGTGTAAAATAATGAAACCACCTCAATAGTTACATTTGTAAAAACACACAAAGGAAACAACAAATTGTGTCATACCAACAACAAAAAAAGTACTGTGCATTTTCTTCTTCCCAATATATTTTGATCTTGTCTTGTAGGTTCCTTAAAGGCAAATACTGAGAAATATCCTCTCTGGACATCACTTGTGGCCCCTACTGTATACACAAATTTCATGTTATCTTACAAAAACGAAAAGCAGATTCAAGGTTTTTTGGCTATCCATGATGCATTGATTAACGAGAACACAGGCTCCATAGGTGTAGAAGGCATAAAACAAACTCCACAGCCAGAGATAAGATTTCAGTGTTGAGTGACTTGCTGGATGATTACTGACGTACAGCAGGGGTAATGAAATTGGAGTAAAGAGGTTTGGGGAATGTTAAAGTACCGTTAACAAAAAACAAACCTTAGAAAATAACCTTTTAGGAACCAAAAATAGTTTACAAGCTGATGTATTTTTCGCAATTGAAACACTGATTAAACAATTACATGATACATTTCAGTAAGTTGTACTGTTTCTTTATAGAGACCTTCTGATGTTTATTTGTTTTTTGTGTGTGCTATATAACCAGTAGTACAGCGTCTTCATATCCGATTTGATCTCCTCCGTGCTCTCTTTAACACTGACACTGACGCTGGATCCTGCTGTCACTAACTGCAAGTTGATCGATAGGGAGTTGTGATTGAATAGTTATTTTGTTCTGCAAAAAATACTATTACATTATTGGCTACCTTTGATAAGGCTATTCTCGTTTGACAGAAGATTAATACTCGCTCTATTACTCAGCAAAAAAGGTCACCCTATTTTTGGGTGCAGTATCCCTTTAAGAGGATATCCTCTTATCCATATTAATTTAGCACTGTAAAAAACTGTAAAGTCAATCAAAGTCATTAAAGGTATTTCTGTGATTTTGCCGGTTTCAATGGAGCACTATTAGTTAGATGGTAAATAAAACATTGTGTCAAATATATTTCATGGTTTTCTTGAGTTCTAATTGTCCGGGTTGAGGACAAAAGCCAGCAGGGTAAGCTGACCCCAATAAAGTCTCAGTCCCTTGCCTTGGAGATCCTTGAGCAGTGAAGGGGGTTATTGTGGAAATTTACTCTTTGTTTGGGTGCAGGCGTAAGATTAGAGAGAAAGGAGCCCACAAAGTAGGACTGAGATCCTTTTATCCTATATAACAGATTCTGATGTGTCTTCAGACTTGAAGAAGTTACTGAAGATCTCTATTACTATTAGAGGTTTATTCAAATCTAGATATTGAAAGTTGGTGCATTACTTGTCCAGCATCCTTTGTGATAAGGACAGGAAAGATTGCTCAAATAATGTGGATTATTTAAAGAATATCATAGACATTTGGAAGTGGCACAACAATCACCTAGCATAGCAACCACCCATAATATCCTAGCAACTGCCTAGTGTAACAGAGGCCAGCTAGTAAGAGCTGTGTAGGTTAACCTCACTCCCCTGATTTCAAGAGGCGCTCTAGCGACTGACACTAGAGGCTCTCGTTAGCACGCCCGCCTCCCACACAGGAGACACCAGTTTGAATCCCACTCGGAGCGTGTCGAGTAGTACCGGTTACATTGGTGCCATGACCCGGTTGTGAGTGAGGTTTATGGGGAGTGAGTGTAATGGAGGCCAGCTAGTAAGAGCTGTGCAGGTAAACCTCACTCCCCTGACCTCAAAAGAGCCACACTAGCGACTGACACTAGAGGCTGCGGTCTTTAGCGGCCTTGTTAGCGCGCCTGCCTCCCATGCTGGAGGCGCTGGTTCGAATCCCACTCAGATCGAGTAGGACCGATTACACTAGCAATTAGGGCTGCCCTCGATTAAAGCTTTTTCTCGCTGACTAGTAAGTCGTTCATTTAAACGATTAGCAGACTAATCGCGCATTTATATTAATAAGCCATAAATCATAATAATAAGCCTTTAATTGCCTATAGCCTATATAATACATAGCCTAAACACACTCAAACGCATGCATAAAGCTTCCACAGCGCACCGGCAAAAGTAATGATTGTGAGTGTGTCTGGGAAGTGTTTTCCACTTTAATTGTGGTATATAATAAACGAGGTGGCTAATTCATACAAATTCTAACGAACTTGCTCATGATTTCGTACGATTTGTCTACAGTGCAGTGATGGGTAGGTTTAGGGCCGGGGTTTGATGTTAGGTCATTTACACAAATAAAGTGCATTACTCTTATCCATATGTTTGACCAAAAATGCAAGTGTTTGCACCAGTGCCTGTATGTCATGAAGTAAGCGTGCTCGGATTAGTGTGAGCAGACTTGTAAAATTGCTACATGTTTCAAGTGATAAGCCATATTTGAGGTCGATGAATGATAGGCGAATGTTTGGATTTCTTGCCGTTAATGATCTTACTGTCAAAGGCTGTGGGATTTCTTCACTTCCTTCTGAGATTTTATTTTTCTGCGACTAACCGACTAACGGTTAATCGACTATTAGAGGGCAGCCCTCCTAGCAATACCTTGCCAACCACCTACAACATCCTATAACCGTGGCAGTGAGTGAGTTTTTGCACAGGCAAGCACAACTTACATTTTCTTTAGAAAATCTAAATCTAGTTGTTAGTTATAGTTCAAAGTTAGTGTTACAAGAAGGCATGCTAATTAAGTTTTTGAAAGTGCCGGCACAGCAAAAGCAAACTTCAAATGTGCTTGCTAGGCTTTTACATCATGGCATACAGGCCATTGTTTATCAGGCCTTTTTCTGATTATGTGGCATGAGCCAGAAATAACTTTAATCATCATAACCCTCCATTCAATAACAGTTATTTAGAGTCTCTGGAACAATACGGATTGTAATCTCATTTCTTTCCAGCAATTATCAAAGTGTATTTGAAGCCCTCAGTCAACCATGAATGGCCCTTCTGTTGTGTCATTTTCCCCTCGCCCTCCTGCGTCCCATCCTTCCTGTCTGTGATCATTCAGAAGTAAAATGCCGCTGGAGGGAACATCCCTGGATCGCCTGTCAGTTTAACCCGGACTAAGCTTTGTTCTTGATGGCAGTGCCCTGTGGGATGCTGTTTACTTACTGAGATGAGTTTTCAGAGCAGATTACACACAGACAGCTTGCTTACATTGTGTTTAGTGATAAATGATGGAAAAGAAGCAGTATAGACGCTTTATGAAAATTAGATCGACGTCTGAGTCTGGAATATTTCCTGACATTCCAAAGGTCTGAATAATTCTCAGCTAGCGATTCTTAGCATAATTCTGTAGAAATGCAGGTGTGTTTGGGAGAAAAGAAAGGGTGTGTTGCTTTGGAACAATATTCAATAGTTTGCTTTGATTCTGTTTATAATAAGTAACATTTGGTGTTGATATATCAATCAGTACATTGTGTGCTTGTCATTGGTGTTTTAGCTCTGTGTTTACTGCAGTAAAGGAACTGTGCTGTTCATTTTTATTATTTTTAAATGGATGGTGAAAAGTTGGAAGTCACCTACTTCCTAACTTCACGGATATTAAAACTAACGTTGTTTTTATAATGTTACATTCTGGTGTTGTAAATATTGTTAGCTTGTAATTATTATTAGCCTTAGGGTTAGGGAGTATTTTTAGGTTAGGGATTTGAACAAAATGTATTATAAGATTATTATTAAAAATCAATGTGTAAATTTCCGTGAATAAAAGACATGAATGTTGTCTGAAATTCTACAGATTATTGAAGAGAGGTGTTCATTTATTAATTTTATTAATTCATTTCTTTTCATTTTCTAAACAATCTCTTGCTGTTTTTGGCCTGTGGTCAAAAGAATGGACAGAAAATCCAGTTTACATAAATCACAGAGAGACCATATATGTAATAGGACCATAGATAGGAATAGCATAGGGTTTTCTTTTTAAAAAAAACTTTGCAAACACCATCGCAACTCCATAGGAACATGCTAAAAAACCTTCCAAATACCTTAGTAACTGCATAACAATGCCTTGGGAACCATGCATGGCACTCATGTGTCATTGAAGCACAATTCACATTTTATTGAGAAAAAAAAGCCAGCTTTGACGACAATGCGTTTCAGCAGACACAATACAGCGTCTTAGGGTGTGTTTGGCAGCCACACACTCTCAAGATGTTCACCACTAAATTTCAAAAGTAAACACTCAAGCTGAATGTGTAATTCTGTGAGATGGCGAGCGTTGTTAACACATTTAAATAAACCACTTCCTTGGTTACGAGGTCGCTGTTTTCCTGCTGTGGTCTGTTGCATTTTGAGATGACGAGCAGTTATACCAATCCTATCAGTCCTCACCTCACTGCTCTTGGTACCTGTCTATGCACTTTGCTGTCGGCTGGCAGTTTTTAAATCTCTATAGGTTAATTATTGGCTGTCGAGTTTTGCAAGTTCATGTCTTGGATCCAAAGCCTCCAGCCTGTAAATATATTTATGGCACCTTTGCCAGCTCTGCTCATCTTCACAATTTATGCAATCACTCTTGCATCATAGTATTAAAAAGAATGCTCCTAAATTGCTTTTGCATAACCAATTGGCCAGTATACCACATGACTTATTAGGTGGGGTTTAAATAAAACTTGTTTACTTGGAAAACCTAAGTTATGGTTAGGGATAATTATTGTTTTCAATCATCAGTTCATGTTTCACCAACCCTGCCCAAGAGTTGAAGAGAGTTGAGAAAACCTTCAAGAGTTGAGAAAACCAAGGACAAGATTATGAGTTACTAAAGTGAGCTATAAAGTCATTAACCTTTGTATTATTGAACTAGAGTATCTTTATAGGGTTGGTGGAGGCTTGCCGTGAGCTAGAGACAGGTTGGGTTAGGGCTTTTCCATGCTCTGCTTGTGACAAACAGGTTTACTTGCTGGAATGCAACAGTTCCCAAAAATAAAATTGTGTCATTCTTTACTCATTCTTATGTTGTTCCAAACCTTTCTGTCTTCTGTTGAGACACTTTTCTTTTAAGTCACATGGTCTAGTGCTATTTTAAACCCCACTGACTTTGTAAAAAAAGTTGAGGGTGAGTAAATGTCAACAGTTATGTATTATATATGCTGTTTGATTGTGGTGTGAGATGATATCATGATGAGTTTGCATACTGTAGTGCTGGCCATAATAATCTGATGTTATGATGGATAGTAAATTTCAGTGTGTTCCTCACATAAACCGGTTAGGTATTAGGCTATTTAGAAAATAATGCATAAAATTATAATACTTAAATTATTATTTTATTATTACTTTTTTCAAGCTTGAAATTCCAGTCCTCGTTTTTTGTAAATGGCTGGAAAAAACAAGCATTGCAATTTTTCAAAATCTGTTTGCAAACTTAGTTATATAGTTCTTGCTGATTTAAATATCACTAAATGTGAGCATTCAAGGAGAGATCATTCTAAAAGTTATGGCTATATTTTAAATTCAGCCCTGTAATTAGCGATTGATCTCTTTGCCAATAGTCACTTTGAAGGCCACAGGTGCTACAGGTTCATGTTTTGTCAAACAGAAAGTCTTCGTCTTGGGAGGATTGGCAATGAATGAAGGTCTTTGTCAGACACTGTAGTTTTAAAATGACTTCCTCACATCTACTGTGGACACGGGGAATGATTTGCTCTGCTGACTTCTGCTTCCTATATTGAATAACCCAAAGGCAAATGGAGGCCCAGAGGGAGACTCTCCAGTAATGGGATTTTCTTTCAAATATGTAATTTACGTAAATTAACTGTACACTTTTATGCATAACAACTCCAAGTTTGTGTTTTTGAGATTTTGTGCTTTCGTCGCAAACTGTAACATGACATGTAATGGTTAATGCTAGTTTATTGTTCCGTTATTAGCTCATGCTTCATTATAAAGAATAGGCTTATTTCCTCTCATGAGATTTCAGTATTGTTGAGGATGTTCTGCTCCCCTCAGAAAATTGGTTACAGAGAAGATCCTCTCAAATTAAATTCCTGCTCTTATGAGATCTGTATTATGCCCATATCAAGTTTATAAGCATTTCTACAGGAAAGACTCGGGAGAATTATTTAGACAAAAGCGTATTTATTAATAACTCAGCAAGCTGATAATGTACAGAGTCATTTGGCGTAGGCCCCGTCCGTAGTGAATAATCTGAGGGTATCGGATCTGCCATTCCTGCCGAAGACTAGGGCAGGGGCGTAGCCGACCCCCCGGGAGGTATGGACAAGGCCATCCTGGTGGTGGTGGGGAGGATGGGGGAAATCGTCGCTTCAGTATCTGCGAACTCAAACATGTGTAAGTACCGAGCTTTTATACAGTGAGCATGCGAATATAATTGAATTGGAGTGAAGGCGATAAGTGACAGTAATTGAGTCTTCCCAGCAGAACTTATGCTAAAGCTTTCATTTCCTTCCAAGTGCTCGAATGTTATTTTTTAATCCAATCTTGCGTGAGATCAACACAGTTGTTTGTACATTTGTGGAGTAACCATTTTGTACCAAACGTATAGTGCAAGTGATGAACAAGCTATTGGGTGAATATCACAACAACAAAAAACATGCCCTCTCACACACACACACACACGCGCGTTTGTTTTTGTGAAATGTGGGGACATTCCATAGGCGTAATGCATTTTATACTGTACAAACCGTATTTTCTATCCCCCTACACTGCCCCTGCCCCTAAACCTACCCATCACAGGAGACTGCGCAGTTTACTTTCTGTGAAAAAAACCTCATCCTGTGTGATTTATAAGCATTTTGAAAAGTGAGGACATAGGGAACGTCCTCATATTTCACCCTCTTTTTGTAATACCTATGTCATACCCATGTCATTATACACATTTGTGTCCTGATATTTCACAAAAACATGCCCACACACACACACACACAAACATACATGAGAAAGGATATTTTGCCTATGAAGACAATACCATTGAGTTTTTTATTTATTTCCATTAACAACAGAAAGCACTGTAAAAAATACTGTAATATTTATTTTACATCAGCATACCTTAAAAAAAGAAATAAAATATAAAAGTATGTATATAGAATATTTTTTGCATTACTATAATGATAATTGGGGGAGTTGAATGGACAATAAAAAATTCACAATGCAAAAGAAAATTGTAATAGTTCTAAATATAGTCTTCATTCATTCTTCTTTCTTTTTTGTGGTAAAATATGACCCAGACATTCTCGATGGGTTTTGTGACATTCATCTCATCATGTCATTGATCACATGTATAATATTCCTCATTTGAGTGTCCTTCTCATGGTTTTTTGTAAGATTTCTTTCATGAAATCAGAGTGAGTGGAGTGTTCATCTTATCAAAGCAGATGATGTCATCTTTGCATTGTGTATGTGTGGGCCCCTGCCAAACCCTTCTCAAAGATAGCAGTCCACACCCAAGTCCTTTCCCACACTCCCACAATTCTCCCCTTACTCACATTTGACACAACCAAACAGTGATGTGCCAGAGCCATCAGCTTGCCCAGTGCATTCAGATCTTTTGCTTTTCATACATTGACAATGCAGCATATCATGCTATATCATCTCATCTCAGTTCATAATTTCCACTCCATATTTGCCTTGTGCAGATGAGTATTCTGAGGTTGTATGCATGTAATTAGTAATGAAGACAAAAATAATCAATACAGTGCAGCAACCTACAGCTTTATCAGACAGCTTTGTACATCTTATCACAGGGTGTTGGTGTATCTTGTAGTACATGCTAAGTGATCCTACGTGTTTACTTGTGTGCGTAATATAACACCCATTTAAAAAACATCATGAGTCACATGTATTTAAAAAAAGACCCACCCAGAGAGGGAATAACATTGTATAATAATTCCTGACTGTATAACGTCCATGTCCAGTCCTCTCAGGACATCGTGATCCTTCTGTCAAACACAGTCAGATACGGCTACAGCACTTTGGCAGAAAAGTTACAGTTTTGCAGGGTGAAATAAGACCTAAACTGAGTTTTCAGTTTGGTCATTGCTTAAAGCCAACTCTTACAAGCTAACTCATCATGCATGTTTGTGCTGCTACTTTTCTAAACTATCAGACTTGAAGGACAAAATGAAGGGAACAAATCCTATAGGTTTAGATTTGAGTCATATCTAGGGACCAGAATATCTCTGGGCTTGTACACAACCAACAAAAACACCATAGAAACCACATAGTAACACTGCATAGCATTTTAGGGATACTCTAGTGAGTAGTAAGTCTTTTAGCTGGTGCTTTTATCCAAAGTGACTTACAGTACAGAACATTTATTACAGGGACAATCCCTCTGGGACATCCTGGGGTTAAGTGCTTTGATCAAGGGCACAACTAGCAATGCCAATAGCTCATGGCTCTGATTACCAGCCCTGTGTTTTAACCACTACACCACACACCGTCCACAAACCATCCATAAACAGAAGTCTTCAGTCACAGCCTTGTGTTCATCAGGCAGGATTAAACACTTAGTGTAACATATGGCCTCTGTTGGTTAAGCCCATGCTAATCAGAGCTCAGATAGGTCTTCCATTTGCATAGTCACTTGTTAGAAGAGTTCTTTCTTTCATTAGTGGCTACATTCAGGCATGTTTTCTTTGGGGATAGTAATGAGGATACCTTTGCTATTGTCAGCACTGTCTGTGACCTGTGGTTAGCCCCCAGCTTGAACAGGTATTGATAATCGTATCAAGCACATTCAGTGACCCTAGTGCAGCTAACCCCTTCACTCCGCACTGCTATCCAGTTTCCCAGAAGAGCAGCCCTCCCGGAAAGTATGTAGGCTTTACACTGCAGCTTTGTACTACTGCCTTTGGTATTATCAGTGTTAGTGTATCATGAGCACCCAGGACACACTTTCCCTATAAGCTGAATTGGTTTGCAGGTGGTCTTTGTCAGTGATTCTCAAACTGAAGAACATAAACCCTATGTATACTTGTAATGATTTTGAGTTGCCTTTTTTAAAAACCTATAAAACAGGTTAATATAAAGATTAAAATAACTAATCATGTTTAATCTCATGATTTGCACATTTAGTATTTGTAATTACATATTGTATTATAAAGAAATAATGAAATATTAATAACTATTATTATTATTATTATTATTAGTGTTTGTTTTCGTGTATCATTTAGTATTTTTATTTAATTATATAGAATTATATTTTCAATAAGTAAATTATTTATATATCAGTATTATTATTTTACTTCACTACTTTTTTATTTTACTACTGTGGGGATGCATAAGAAAAAACATTTGCCTATATCAACTATAGCTAATAATTAATAATAACAATTACAACAACAGTAGCATCAGTGTTTATTTTTATTATTAGTGGTTATGAAGGGGTACTTGAGCATCATTGATGGGAGACAACTATATTATAAATTATTTTAATTTTATATAAAAAAAATGGTTATACAATTTCAGAACAAACTTCCTTCCAAGTTTGTTTTCATACTTTGCTGGCTCTGTCTTTCGTTTGACTCGTCTATAGATCAATATGTGCATGTGAACAGCATGTAGATGTTTGATTGTCTCATTTGTTTGTATATTTGCAGCCATATATCACAGAATGGTTTGCTAAAGAGGGAAGTACATAGATGACTGGTCAGTTTCATTACTTCTACTTTTCAGTGCTTCATCTTGGGATGTTGACGTACTGAGTGCTCTTTGAAATGGTATATGTATTATTCTCTTTGTATATTATTTCATTTTCTGTGGTTTTATTTCAAAAGTGTTGCTCAGAATATTGAGGAAGCGTGAATGTTTCAGGGAGCAGGTGATTTGTTTGTTCAGTTATTGTGTATCGATTACGGTGGGTGGCTTTGCTTTAAATGTTCTTCTGAACATTATGATTTTCTTATGCGCATTTGTGAAAGAATATTCTGGTGTGTGGTGAAAGTCTGATTGATTTGAACCATATTTCAGAAAGTTTTTTTGTTTTGGGAAATGTGGTTGCAGTAGAGGGAATCGGGATTGTTTCTGACTTTGGCTATGTAGAACATCCGTAGCTATCGTTTACATTTGAAAGGTTGACAAGAATCTTGAAATGTGATAAGTAACCAATATCATTAATTATTTTCTTTATACATTTTGCTTTGTGGGACATTATACTGTATCAGAATAACAGTAGTTTCTTTTCTTGTTTGTCTCTTTGTAGGATTCAAAGAATGAGCTGCGTCCACGTCTCTGTCACATGAAGAAGGGTGCCACCGGATATGGCTTTAACCTGCACACGGAGAAGACGAAACCTGGCCAGTACATCAGGGCGGTGGATGAGGACTCCCCAGCAGAGAAATCTGGACTTCGGCCCCAAGATAAAATAGTGCAGGTATAATTTAATCAGCAACTTAGTGTGTGTGTGTGTGTGTGTGTGTGTGTGTGTGTGTGTGTGTGTGTGTGTGTGTGTGTGTGTGTGTGTGTGTGTGTGTGTGTGTGTGTGTGTGTGTGTGTGTGTGTGTGTGTGTGTGTGTGTGTGTGTGTGTGTGTGTGTGTGTGTGTGTGTGTGTGTGTGTGTGTGTGTGTGTGTGTGTGTGTGTGTGTGTGTGTGTGTGTGTGTGTGTGTGTGTGTGTGTGTGTGTGGAATGTATAGTAATCAAGTAATACAACTTTTGTGTTCAGGTTGCGTCTCTCTCATGCGCTGATACCTGCATTCAATTGAAATGCTAATACATGCATTGCATTGAAATGAAAATAAAGACATTTCTAATGTTACAAAATTAATTCATTTAAAATAAATGACATGTAAAATAAATCAAAGAATCCTTAAAAATGTATCATGGTTTCAACAAAAATATTACCCAGCACAACTGGTTTCAACATTGATAATAATAAGATTATAATACTGAAGACTGGAGTAATGGATGCTAAACATTCAGCTTTGCCATAACTGGAATAAATTACATTATAAAATATATATTAATATAGAAAACAATTATTTTAAATTGTACAAATTTTTTACAATATTACTACCAGTGTGGTGTGATTAAATAAATGCAACCTTTGTTAGCATAAAGGGGCTTATTTAAAAAATATTTTAAAATCTTACCGACCCCCAACGTTTGATTGGTAGGGTACATTTTGACTTTCCTTGACTTCCTGGTCAATGGACTGTATACATTTTCTGCTTTCAGTTTTTATCACTTTTTTAATGTCCACATAAATATTGTGTAAAAGAAGTGCAATTTTGTGTACATCTTGTATTATGTGTGTATGTATCAACATTTTATATTAACCTGATTTCTATATTTTTCCATTGGCATTGGTCATTAAAAAAAAACATGTGGTTCGACCACTATTAGTAATAATCTCAACATTTTTACTAACCTATAACCATAGGTTGTTTACAGCTGCCATTGGAACAATCAAAGATCATATGTTAGAGCTACAACATTATTTTACACATATAATTTCATACTTACACAGAGTGTTAACGTTAAATGCCTGAGCGGTTTGGACTCTGTTTACAGAGCGTTAATCTCATTACCTATCAGTGAAGGAGTGGCCAGTGTAATTATTGTCTCTCTGGGAGTGCTGGGATTACTGAACACCTGAGGAGAGTTCAGAGCCAGCCACGTATGGTTATCACTGCGGATATCAGGCCTGCCTCAATCCACCTATTACAGCTAAGTGATAGAGGTCCCAAAGAAAATTTACAAAGGAAGAAAGGGAGAAAAAGGCCTTGTTTATGTAGTATTTATCATTGACCCATTTCAAACACATTGCACAAAATCAATGTTAATACCTAGTGTAAATGTGGCTTGAGATATGAAGAAAGTAAAGTCAGACAAATGAATATAAATATAAAACCCATTTATTTTTAGGTAATTCAGGAAATGACAGTGTATTGTGTACAGAACCAATAACAGATTAACTGCTAATTATTAATGATGTCATATGCGTCACTCTTTTCCAACGAAATGCCAAGTGGCCTTATTAAAAATATGTCAGAATATTTAAATGTTCTAAGGGTCATGGTGAATTGGTCTTGGCTAACTTGTAACTCGGTCTGTGGCCATGTGGTTTTTCACAGTATTAGACATTTCACACATTTGAATAAATCATGCCCCATCACTGTACTATAAAGACTGGCATAGTTGTTTACCCTGACTGCAAATCTGGTCCTCTTTGGCCTAACTGAGAATATTTTTCGTCTTAAGGACTGAAGAAATGCCACAGAACCCTTTTCTTTTAACGCTGGCTTCGTTCAGCGTCCTTGCTTGAAAGCTCTGAGTGTTTTCACACTCTAAGGATCCCGTTCTTAGCTTCACTCCCATTTCAAGCGTCTCATTTCAGGTTCCGGAGAGCTGAGACATTTAAATGCCAGGCATCATGTGGAGTCGCATGGCTTCACCTGAACATGACAATAAAAACATGTTTGCCTCTCATGCTCACTGAGATGAATTCTCCTTTTTGCTTCCTCTATTCATGTGTGTGTGTGTGTGTGTGTGTGTGTGTGTGTGTGTGTGTGTGTGTGTGTGTGTGTGTGTGTGTGTGTGTGTGTGTGTGTGTGTGTAATAGGGCTGTGTTTAAGGGACACATAAGGGGGCTGTTGTTTGTCTGCTGTGTTTTTTAATTGCCTGCAGAACGAGAGAGTGGGATCGGCATTCCTAAGAGCCCACTCCTGCCTTGAATCTCCCACACAGATTCCTTAGCCTCTGGCATTATAAGATAGGCCAACAGAACTTCAGTCTGTTCCCAGGTGCCTCCTCTCTGAGAACAAATCATGGTCATGGGATTAGTCTTTCTATTGACCCATAAGTACTTCAATTGAACACAGTGTCAGAGAAACGAGATTTGCTTTGTTTTCCTGATATATACTATATTATAGTATGTAGAGTGACAAAAACTCACTTTGTATCACATTTGCCTTGCCAAAGTTAGCCCAGCTGCGTTTACGTGTGCAAATAAAGTAAAAAAAAAAATAGTGCAAATAGATTAAAGTAGTTCTATTTTTACAATTTAAATCTTTTTTTTATTTTTTTTATGTAATTTAGGATTTCATTTGAAATGTAATTTAATTATAGTCATTACATTTAAATTACATTAAAATGAAGGTTGCATCAAAATTAAATTACCTTTAAGCAATAAATGAACTAATAAATTATTTATGAACAAAGTGTAACTAACAAAGTAAATAGCACAATATTTTTTTTCTAATTATTTTTACATTTTTAGTTCAGTATATTTTTGTATTATATTATATTAAAATGAATATTCATTAAAAGCAATACGTTAAATTGACAAATGAATTACTAATCAACAGATTTGAAAAGTGAATAACATATAATAATAAAGTAATTCTGGCAAAGAATTATATATAAGTAAATAATTATATACTCCTATATATTATTTTACACAGATTATCCTCTGTAATAAATAAAATGATATATATAATTGACTTTCAGTGAAATGTCCCCTGAAGATGACGACAGAACCACTTCCACTTCAGCCACATGCTTTGAATGTTTCAGGGAAACTATTGTTCATTTAAATATCCAGACATGTCGGCATTAATGGAGACTTCCTACATTCCTGCCATGTTCTCTTCCATATCACCATTTAAGTGTCTCTCCCTGTTTCAAAATCTATGAATTACTGTTCGTTTGTTTCTGCAGGTGAATGGCGTTCCAGTGCACACGATGCAGCATTCAGAAGTGGTGGCAGCCATTAAGGCTGGAGGAGATGAGACCAGAATGCTGGTGGTGGATCCAGAGACAGACGCCTTCTTCATGAGCTGTGGGGTCCTCCCGACCGAGAAACATCTCACAGGTACCAGTGTAACAAATTAACCCGCTCTAGCATGTTTTTGCATGTGCACAGTGGGTTTCTGTCCAATCTTTGGCCTTTAGTGTGGTTTTGCTGATCAAGAATAACTTTGTCAAACGTTTCACATGATTGTACGCACTCGCATTTACATAGTAACAGACTGCTGGTTAAACATCAACTCGAGGCCTGCAGTGACACTGTCTGATGTCTGTAGAGAATTAGCCAAAGTCAATAACGCACTGCCAGCATATCGTCATGGTGACCAGGGCCATGGCAGCAGTATGAGAAATGGGGGAAGTCAGCCACCCCCACCCTAAATATTCCAGACAGACAAATGACTCCTGTTGGCAGCCCAGCCACCCTACTAAGATATGAGGTAGCTTGACATGAAGGTGAATGAGCAACAGGTGGATAGAATGTAAAAAAAAAAAAAGATGATTTATGAGAAAATATTGCCCAAACTACAATGTTAATATGAGCTTTCCAGTGGCGTGTTGGACTTTCTCCATTTTCACTGAAAGGATGTTGACAGCTTCACACACTCATCTTTATTCATCTTTTATTATTTCAACCACAATAGCCATGTTTCACAATTCTCATTCAATTCTTAAAAGGCCTGTTTCCTGTTTCTTTTTCCCAGACGGAATCTCACTGTCCAGCCATTGTGCTGTGAATCTAAACCCTTTGGCCAATGCCATTTCAGTTAAAGTAGTAATGGCCACTTTGATCAAAATCTTACATTAGCATAACTCATATCATACTTTTTTGTTGTTGGTAGTTCAGCCCCCCCATTTTTTTGTGTTACATAACCATGAAAATAAGTTAGTTGTTGAATGAAATATTTTATAAATATTTTTTCTGTATAGTTCAAAAGGGTCTGTAAGATTTTTGAAAGAAGTCTCTTATTCTCAACAATGTTGCATTTATTTTAAACAAAAATACATTAAAACTGATTGTGTGAAAAGTATGGATTTTTCTTTTTAAAAAAGCATCTATCTTACCCCAAAGTCTTGAACAGTAGTAATATAATATTGCAGTGGAAGTCAATTGTATATGTCACTTGACAGAAAATATTATTAATATATGAGCATAAGATTGTGCATCTCCATAAAAAAATCTCTTCTATTATAATTAATGAACACTCCTGTTATTCCCTACACTCCTATTATAATGAATGAAACCATCTGTCCCAACTGCAGATTAAGTGCTTTTATTTTTTAAATGGTGCCATGTATATGAAACTAGTTTAAAATGTGTTCTTTTTAACTTTGGGTTTATTAAATTAATTTATTTTGTATATTCCAGATTTATTGACCTCAGTCAGATTTATTTACCTTTTACAAAGCTGTACTGTTATTCCTCAAATCACCATGAAATTAAAATGGACAAATCTTTTTTTTTACTGAATTTTGAAATGTTTATTATAAATGATTTATTCATGCCCATCATCATTTCTTTTTTAATTCTTTAATCATGAATGTTAACCTCACCTCCCTCTCAAAATGGCGTTTACACTCTTCATGCCGTTTGTCTTGACGGTCGGTGGGACTAAATGTCCTCCACAACTGACTGCAAACTGGCATTCAGATCTGCCTACATTAGTTAGCAACGCCCAACACCTTTTTTTTCCCCAAATTTGCATTTGAACTAACTGTATCTGCAGAGATTTGTTTTTATGAGGCCTAATGAATGTTTGGTTCTCTGTCCCTCTCAGGTCCACTCCCAGAGTCTGTTCCCAGTCGTGACGCAGAAGATCAGGTGAGCATCGTCTGGCACACGAGTATCAAAGATTATTCAGACCACCTATCTTCATTTGTGTCAAGAAAACATACGCGTGACCCTTTACATTTCTCGTGAAGTGATGCGTTTGTTATTTGCACTTGCTAAATTAGCTTGATCACATTAATTGGCTGATAAAGTGTAGTAGTGTCCGAGCGTCAGTGATGGGATTAGACAGGCAGCATTAGGATGAGGGTAAATCTGTGGTGTCTGATAACCAGATTTCAGGACACTTTTAATGCAGTGTCCTGTCCTGGTTTCTCTCTACCAGCTCTCCTCTATCACTCTTCCCACTGCTAGATTAGACTAGCTGTGAGAGAATGATAACCTGGAGCAGATAATCTCCGCTTCCTCCGGGTTAATGGAAGCGCTCTCTCCAGGTATCTGCTGGTAGATAAAACATCTCAAGAGTTTTTGCTCTTTTTCACACAACACAGAAACGTGTAACCTTATCAAGCACCAAACCTGGTACCGCTGCCGTTTCTCAGATAATCTTTCACCCTCTGATGTTTCTCTGGCTCTGATTTCTGGCTCTTGAGCAGCTGTATACATCAGTGAGTTTGAGTCTTGTAAATCCATCATTACTTGTGAGATTTGCAGATCATGTGGTTTACATCAGTTGTTCTGAAATGGGAGCCGTGAACCAAGAAGATGCCAGTAAATTCACAGGGAGACTGTAAGATGACTAAGTGAAATTCCTTAATTACATCATAGTACTTGTTCCCATGAAACACTTGAAATGGTCCATATGTAAGAGATAAAACCATTTAATTGTGGCGCTTTTTGCAAATTTATATGTATTATCTCATTAATTTTAACTTACGCTGTAAAGTTTCTTTGGCAAGATGGGATACGGTAGTGGTATTAGAGATTACGTGTGGATTTAAGCTTTGACATTTATCAGACCTGGGATAGCCTTGCGCTTTCACTTCTTTTGGTATGCACACACTCTCAAGTGGCCATGATCACAAGTGTGGGTATTGGACAGGCCCATAGTCAGTTTGTGAAGTGAACAAAGCTCAGGGTCCATCTAGGGGTTTGTTTGTGGTACTGCACTTAGAGTGATTATTAGATATTAGCAAGAATATTGGTAACAGTTTCATTTCCGAATTACTTGTATGGACAAAAAATGTAATGGAACTCAGTGGGAACCAAATGTTGGTGAGCATTCTTTAAAATATCATCTTTGTGTTCAGCAGGAAAAAAAAGCAAACAGTGATTTATTTATTTAATTGTGTTTTAGCCTTTTATTATGTTAATGTTTATATTAATGTCTTCTATTTCCTTTGTTGCAGGTGAATGGAAAAGCACCCCAGGAGGAAAAGCCAAAAGTAGCAATGAGTCTGTCGACCTCTAGCACCTCCTCCAACACCTCCACTTCTGCAGCTCCAGCCAGCAGCTCAGCACCAGAGGTTTGTGTCACACACGAGCGATATGAGTACACTATATTTCCAAGTATTAGGACACTCCTCCAAATCATTGAATTCAGGTGTTCCAATCACTTTCATGGCCAAAGGTGTATAAAAAAGCACATAGGCATGCAGACTGTTTCTACAAACATTTGTGAAAGAATGGGTCGCTCTCAGGAGCTCAGTGAATTCATGCGTGGTACAGTGATAGGTTGCCACCTCTACAATAAGTCCATTCAATTTCCTCACAACTAAATATTCTACGGTCAACTGTTAGAGGTATTATAACAAAATGGAAGCAATTGGGAACAACGGCAACTCAGCCATGAAGTGGAAGGTCACGTAAAATCACAGAGCGGGGTCAGCACATGCTGAGGCGCACAGTGTGCAGAAGTCGCCAACTTTCTGCAGAGTCAGTTGCTTCAGACATCCAAACTTTGTGTGGCCTTCAGATTAGCTCAAGAACAGAGCATAGGGAGCTTCATAGAATGGGTTTCCATGGCCGTGCAGCTGCGTCCAAGCCTAACATTACCAAATGCAATGCAAAGCGTCGGCTGCAGTGGTGTAAAGGACGCCGCCACTTTACTCTAGAGCAGTGGAGACGTGTACTCTGAAGTGCCGAAGCACTCTACTCTCTCTCTGGCAATCGGATGGATGATTCTGGGTTTGGCGGTTGCCAGGAGACTGGTACTTGCCTGACTGCATTGTGCCAATTGTAAAGTTTGGTGGAGGGGGGATTATGGTATGGGGTTGTTTTACAGAGGTTGGGCTTGGCTTCTTAGTTCCAGTGAAAGGAACTCTTAATGCTTCCGCATACCAAGACAGTTTGGTCAATTTCATTCTCCCAATGTTTGTGGGAACAGTTTGGGATAGCCCTTTCCTGTTCATAAAAATCCATAAAGACATGGATGAGCGAGTTTGGTGTGGAGGAACTTGACTGGCCTGACCTCAATCCAATAAGGGCTGAATTAGAGCGTAGACTGTGAGCCAGGCCTTCACGTCCAACATCAGTGCCTGACCTGACAAACGCGCTTCTAGAAGAATGGTCAAAAATTCCCATAAACACACTTGTGGAACCTTGTGGAAAGCTTTCCCAGAATTAAAGCTGTCCCAAAACTTTTGGCAATATAGTTTATAGGTGACCGTTATATCTAGAATGTTGATTTTTCATAATGATATGTTTGCAGGAGAAACCAAAAGAGAAGGCTTCAAGTGATGGCGCTGCAGTGCCTCTGAACATGTCGCTGCAACAGGCCAAGGAACTTGCTCACAAGAAACGCTCCAACAAGAGAGCCCCGCAGATGGACTGGAGCAAAAGAAACGAGCTCTTTAGCAACCTCTGAGCCTCCTTTGTGCCTCCCCTCTTCTTCTCACCCATTTCTTTTGATCTGTTTTTCTTACTTCTTCTCCCTGTAATTGTCCGTCCCATCATGCCTCTCTGTTCCTTTTCTTTTCGGTGTTTCAATACACTTGCACACGATTAGAATCCCTTTCACAATCTATGTTTTTAAACCAGTGTTATTTCACCTGTGTGATTTCTAAATCTGTTGATTTTTAATGTTTGATAAACTTTTGTTGACTTGATTTACCTCTATAACACGGATATAAGATGAAATATGTGATTTAACATTACTGTATAATGTACAGCCTAGAATATAATTTTTTTTTTAAAGAGGAAAGCTTAAATGATATCTAAAACATATCGGTATATTTTCTTGCGTTGATGCAGTATTGATGGCCCTTCAAGAGCGCTGTACAGTAGCTGATGAGTTTAGTCTTAACAGAGATTGGAAGTAACTTTTAGAGCAGCAGCAATCCATTGAGTTTTCATATTGTGGTTATGATCTGTTCATAATGAAGTGTAGAAACAACAGCCTTTTAATTTTGTAAATGTGAGCTGTTTTTGGTTTGGGACCCATTAACCACTGAAATGACACTGACTGAATTATCGACATGTTAGTTGATACTGTTGGCTGATAAACCTTCTCATTAAAGGTTTTTTTTAAAGTGCTTGTTTAGTGGCTGCACTATGCTTTTTAAACAGCACACGGTAATGAGTACTGGATGTTAAAGCACAAAATATGAGGCGAAAGTTTACTTGTAAATCTTCCACAGTATTTCATTTCCTCTGCAAACGCTCACTTCACTCCATATGACTTTCCAACTGGAATTCAAATATTAAAATGTACCTGCTTTAAATAACTGTTAAAGAACTGTGTAAGTCTATTTGCTCTACACCAATCGTTATTAAAAATGGCCGGTCTTATGTATTTATAAAATAAAAAATCCACTCATTACTCGACTGATTAACTTTAGTAGCTTTAAATGTATATTTAATTAATGCAGTGAAGACTATGCAGTGTTTTATTTTTACATTTGATTATTCAATTTCTGTAGGAGTTCTTTCTTGAATTCTACTCTTAAATAGTCCGTACCTGAAAAAAAATTAAAGCACTGTTCATTTCATTTGTATCCTCCTTATATTGTATTTTTTCCTATTGTTTGTAATAAAGTTTTACCAAACTTCTGCAGAACCAACTTCCGGTCTTATGGTCTGAAAATGGTAAGAGAATATGAACAGAAGTCTTTGGGTTTGGAACGGTGAGAAAATAGATTATAATATTTGTAGGCAATTTATCCCTTTAAATACCAAGCGTCAAAAGAATTCAACAGATAAATGTTTAGTATCCTTTTTAATTCAGTGTAAAAATTTCTTTTTTTTTTTTTCAAATTCAACAGATACATTTTCACAGCCATGCGGAAACAGTTCGAAATGCTTGTAAACAAATTAACATAAAATTTGACCAACAAAAGCTCCCCCCCCCCACAGTTGAACTATATACATATAAGCTATCAAACCCTATATCACAGCACACATCATCATCATCATTAGAAATAAAGCAAAGACCAAATACAGACTATCAAAAGAGTTACAAACCCACCACCCTCACCTCCTATGTACTATGAGGGTCAATGTTAGTTCTTTTTTTATTTTTTCATCGTTATAACAAAGGATTTCAGCTACTTGTATCCAAAATACAGATCTGAAGTTATAATCGCCAGCGTTCCAACTTAATAATTACAGACTTAATTCTCCTTTAATAGACCTAATGAATGAGTTATCAAATATATATATATAGCACCATGATGTGATTACTGAGGACAGAGGGAACGTCACAAAAACCCGTGTTAGTATCGAGACCAGAACAACACTGGCCCTCATAAGATTCTCACATTGCTGCATGCACTGATAATCACTCTACTGGACAACATAGTATTATTCTTTATATTTTGTATTCCGCTTCTCTATTTTAGACTTGATAGCTTTACTTATGTGGAAAAACAACACAGAGGATAAGGCATCAATTCTGCTAAGAGAGTGTTTACTTAAAGGTGAAGTTGTGCGTTTGGATTGAAATTAATTTGAGGGTAGCAGCTAAATTTGCCTCAACAGTCATATTTTACTTGCAGAAATGATTGAAATTTTGGTCTTGTTATAATAATAATTGTTGAAAAAAGAAATTAAATTTAGCTAACATGTGATCATAACCAGTGTGTACCTTAATCCTGATGCTATGGATGGGGTTTATGAGAAGAAGAAAAAAAATAAAAGAAGTATTGAAAGATGTATGAGCACGACAACATTGATGTGATTTGCTGCAGCTGATATAAAATGTGGCCACAAAGTCCCAGTTTGTCGTTTACAAATTAAAAACATGACAGTGCCTTGTAAAACTGCACACAACACAACAGCTACTGAAGAAACCCCAAGAAAAATGACAACAAAAATTAAAAAAATGTATCAGTACAAACATCAGCTAAAACCCACCAATGAAGAAAAGTAAATTACAAAAGAGAAAACAGCTGTTAAAAAAATACATTGGATCTTTATACAACGAACCATAATTTAACATGGATCTAACTACAACATGTGGGTGACCATTTACAAAATTTAGTCAGCATTTGATGAATGCAAGCAAAAGATGAACCAAGCAATGACATGGTCACATTTTTCAGGAACTTCGAAAATTGAAGAAAAACAAAACGACGGTTTCATAAGCCGAATTGGATGATCTTAGAAGCGCTTAGCCACAAACCTTCAAATAAAGCAGAAGTCAATGAGATACATTTCCTGAGAGTTCACCAACAACCTTACTGGTATTGAATAGAGCTTATAGTTATACTAAGATAAACCACTATGTAAATGTATTCTATAGGATGTTATAAAGGTTATTTACACTCAGAGTGACAGGGAAAGCTCAAGTCTAGCTCTTAGAAAATTGTCACAGTTTTGCAATATATTGTTAGAATATTTCGTTTTAAGTCTATAGAATGTATCTAGCCTATATATTTATGAGCTGTAATTTTTGTTTTCAGAGTAAGACATCATAAAACAACACAGACATTATTATTGCATAACATTCTTTTCCATTTCAAGAACTCTGTCAATAACATGCTATGATACAAATATAAAGGATGTGTAGACTTTTAAAGTGAAGTAAGCCATGTGTCCAAGTGTGGATATTAGCCTTTTGCATAAAATGTAATGAATATACCCTTTCAAATGGAGCATGAAAACTACCCTATTGCGACCACATGAATCCTCGTCCTGTGTATTTCGAAATCACGCTTTCTTTTAGAGGTAGTACAAATGTTTTTATTCTGGAATGAATGCTGTGAGTTAAGGAAAATGCATGATGTGCGATGCTGATGGCTGGTAAACAAACAAGCTGGCGCTGTATTGTTCCGTTTTCCAGAAGAATCCTCTGTTGTGCCGTCAACATCAAAGATGACATTAAGGTAGTGTTCAGGTAGCAGTGATTGCTTACGTTTTATTCTACGGCTCACAAAATACTTTGACCGCCCGTATAAAAAATGGCTCTTGAGAACGAAATCAAAAACATAACCAAAAACATTGGCGTCAAACGTCGAATAACCTTTTTTTTGTTGTTGCATATCATAATCTTCACTTTGACTTGAGCACATCCCCACTTCTAGAATTACGTTTGCTAAATCCCACAATACAATAAAGCTGCAGGTTTTTACTATTGTTTTACAGGCCAATACATCTTTCTTTTTTTTAATCCCTGTAGTGCAAATTGTGAGTGTTTTCCATTAGTCTACTCTTCATACCAGTAAGGTTTGATTTCAATACCATCATCCCTCAATCCACTACTATATGTATACGTTTAAATATTTATATATGTGTGTTTAATATGAATGTCATACATATATGAATATACTGTCTCAATATAGATTTTTACTACTCTTACCGAATGCACACCCACCCAAAACAACTGAAACAGCGCAAGAAACACACAAGGTACTGAAATCTGACCCTCCCCTCTCAAAAAAAAAACTTTTTTCTCTTTTTCACCAAAAAGGGGAGATAAAGACAGAAAATAAGGGAAGAAAACTTCAAGTACAATGAACACTGAGGAGAAAAAGTCCATCGGGCAAAACATCAGGACAAACAACAGTACCCCCCCCCATTTCAAACAAAATCCACCATTTATACACACCCTTCTCTCTAGGATCAATGACTGAGAAAATCCTTTCTTCAAGCTTTTCAAACCTGAAAAGGAACAAAAAACGAAAAGAGAGAGACCTGGTGTGAGGGAAAGTCACTGTGTCTTCTTCCAGGCCTCGTGTGCATCGCTCAGAGTGGGATTTTTCCAGTGCTGTTGGCAGTGAGGTGAGCCTCTGTGATGGCTGCCGCTGCTCAGGGCTCCTGTCTGATGTAGTAACTGCCCGAGCCGTTGCTCTCCTGGTCTGAGATGCCCTGCGAGAAGGTGAACTCGTCGATCTCTGGAGTCTCTTCTTTTAACTGCAGCGAAGCCTCTGGGAAACAAAAACGAGACAAGAATAACAGTTCAAAAAATGAAACACTGGTGGGAGAAGACCACTCAATGAAACACCAAAGATGGGAAAAGCGGCTGTGAAGAACACCTGAGGACTAGTACTCGGAGTACACACAGATATAAAGAAGAGAGAGTGGAAGGGAGAAGTAACACTATACTTTTTTTTTTAAAAACTATTCTTTTGCAATAAAACTAAATAAATCAATCTTTTCAAATGTAGTTCCCAGAAGCATGTTGCAGCATTCACATAATGAAAATCAACCAGGCAGCGATAAGCAAGGTTTAGGTATTTTAGTAAGCTAATAAAAACTTACCTGCAATATTTAAAGGGACAGTTCAGTCAAAATTTTAACCTACTCGCATGTCATCCCGTATGACTTTCTTTTTTTCCATGGAACACAAAAGGAGAATTGTTTCCTTATAATGAAGGTGAAAGGAAACTGTCAAGTGCTGGTCAAGAAGACTACATACTACTATTCATTTCCTCCCCTGTAGCTATTACATGTATCATAGCACCATTAGATGACCATTTGGCATAAAAAGACTTTTATATTTAGAATATAGAAAATATTTAAAGCCAGAGCCACCTATAATTAAAGAATGGATAGAAATTATATAATAAATGTATGTGATGGAAAGACTTTCTATTTCTTTAAAGACATAAAAAGGGCTGAATACATCAAACCCATTTGATCAGATTTTTATTGAACAGTAAATGGTCTGCAAAATAGTTCCTTTAAGAGTTATATTGGCTCCCCATGTTATTGTTGACTGTGGTTAATTATGTGACTCCAGGATTGATGTCAATACATATCTGGTAACTATTCTGTAACCATATTAACATTAATGTAAGCTTTATTGTAAAAAATAATGACTCTTCGTCAATTTATGTGCTTTTCTAGTATAATTAATAAATAAAAAATACCCAAAATGAGACGCATTAACTCCTCTTATGATCATTACATTTTATGAAGCTTTTTTTAAATGGTCATTTTGAAGCATGACAGTACAGGTTCCATTATGTTAAATGGAAAAAAGTAGGCAAGATATTCTCTCCTTTTGCATTCAAAAAAATCATTCAGATTTTAAACATTAGGGCGAGTCAATGACAGAATTTTAAGCTATTTCTTTAACATCCAAAAGCTATTAAATTCACATCCTTAAGTAAAAAAACAAAACAATGAGTCAGGTGTGGGATGAAATTGACCGTACACA